>CAOKZL010000268.1:0-600000 GCA_948472985.1 Iguana delicatissima | reverse complement strand
ATACATATCCAACACTTATTTTCTTTTCACCAGAAGATGAGTTTTTCAAACTCTTCACTGAAACATCATTGTGGAAGGTAAATGGCAAACCTCATTTTTGAAACTTTTCTGGTGTTGCATAGTTGTGAAAAGACCAATCTTAATCCAGTACAATCCAAAGTATGGTTTATCACTATGTATACAGCAGATGCACAGGGCTAGAGTTTGTCTTGATGATGGTGGGTGAGGAATGGCAATGAAGGGTTTGGTGGCCCAAGCTCCATGGCCTGTCCTGTGTTCCCTAAATAAGACTGCTGCACTCTATAGGACACAATAGTATCACTAACACCAAATAAGAGCCAACTGCCAGGTCTGTCGGCTTCTGTACACAGAATGGGAGGACACCACGTTATCCTTTGCCTCACACAGCAAAATGTCTTCAGTTGATCTTATAAAGATGCCACATTTAAGCTCAAAATATGAAGTATACCACTGGAGCCTGTCTATAAAATTTTTCATGAGTACAGGAAGATGAGAATTGGGCAGCAGCACAACATAGGCCGGAATCTGGAGTCATCAAGCCCATGAAATCTTCAGCATCTCTACAACTAGGCTTAGGATTGTGGGGTCACAGGGCCTGTCTTGAAAAGTGTGTCTGTGTGTACATTCCCTTTTTTATCTGAAAGGCAGATTCTTCAACTGTGGATGATGCTTAATGTATTATGCCTCATGACATTAGCAGGAACTATCCCTTGTATCATCACCATGCATGCCTCCATGACATAGCAAGTGATCATCTTTAAGCCTTAGGTTTTGCCTGTGTAATCTCAGAGCATGTGACAGTCAGACTTGGAATCCCTAAGCATGTTACAACTTATTGCTTTTTCTGCCACTTTGAGCATTCATGTTATCATTTGGCTACAAGTGGTCCAAAAAGATTTCACTGTGAGTCAGATGCAAAAATCATTTTGTACTGGCGTCTTGTGGAACAAAATCCACTGCCTATACTAGTGTATCTTTCTTCCTTTCCCTACAGATCATGGATTTGGGGACTGAGTAAGAATTGTAAAAAGCTTCATACCTTGTGACAAAAGATACAACAATCTTAAACCATCTGTGAAAACCAAAGTGGGGAAATGTGTGATAAGAACAAAGTACACAGTGATATGTAGACGTGATTGTATAGTATAGAAAGGTAAAATAGGTCAAATTCATGTTAATTTGATGGTGTAGTTAATATAAACTATTCATAAAAGATTTATTAAAGAAGGAGGAGAAGGAGAAGGAGAAGGAGGGGGGGGGAGGGGCAAAAAACCCCATAGTGAGTATAGAAGAAAAGTATTGCCGGTAACCCTCCATGACAACACACTTCTGGTAACATGTACCAGAAGAGCCATTCATAACAAGGCTTTTGCTGCAAACATTACTGCCATAGTTTGCTTTTCCTGACCTCAATAATTCATCTCAATCATAGTTAACATGAACTGTGAACTGAATATTACAGAAAAGCTGGGTATGCCGTTGCTGCCTCCAGGTCTGCACTTTGTAATTGTCTTCAGATGGCATCCAGGAAGAGTTGAGCAGACATAAGTGGATTAGACTCACTAAGTGCAAGACAAATTGCACAATGATGCTCCTAGGCCTTCTGGGACAAAGTTCTCAAATGTTTTAAAATATAAAAATCTAATTCTTTGTTTCTGTCTCCAGCCCTAACCAGAATTCATAGCTCCTCTGGAAGACAGAGAGCCATGGTAAAGAGAAATGTTGTCCTTTTTATATCAGTGAAGCTGGAGATTTATTTTAGCTGCTGTATCTTATCAAACAAATGATGAAATCCAATTGTGTCTGTTGGCAGAATGGCACCTGCAGCATAGCTGAGTTTCTTCTCTCCCCTGTCTGCCTCTCAATTAGTTCTAGAGAACAGATTAAGGGACCATCCAGAGAAATAATATGTTAGCGATCAACTGTGTATTTCTCCAATATTACAGGCACTGAAAAACAAAATAAAGGCCAGGAAATGACTTCATCAGGAAGATAAAATACATCCATGAATTAAAAATCCAGACTTGATTTTAAGGGTTCACAGAGTCTCCAAGGGGAAGACATGAAGTGTTCCTCTGTGAGCAGAAATCCACTTCTACTACACAAGACATCATTTCTAAAAAAAGTGTATTTCTTTTAACGGGAAAAAAAAAGGGTTTACACATATTCAAAAGCCTCTGGAAGAATGATGAGGTTATTAGTGAGTTCTGATAGGCACTTCCTAGATTGCTCTTAGAAAGCATAGAGACTTGTATAGCCTAGTTAACCGAGCAGGCTTCTGATTCAAAAAGAATGTCACTAAGCAAACACTACTTCTCATGTCATGTATCTGCTTGAATACTGCCAATATCTCCTCACATTAACGATGGTTTCCCCTGTTTCATGGAAAGTCCAGCAAACTTCCTTTTCTTTGAGAGAAAGAAGGGCTCTCCTTTCATAGGGAAAAGTGATTTATCTCCTAGTGTGCAAATATTCAAGCACCTGATAGAACAAGAGAGAAGTATTTATGGCTGGATGAAAAACAGATCCATTTGTCTTGCTCTCAAGGGTACGTGCACATTACTCCAGCTTAGGCATCACTGCATCTGTGGCAAGATGCAAATACAGTTGGCTGTCCACATTGATGGAGACTAGGGGTGCAGGACCTCTACAAAGGTGGAAAAAGTGTGAATAATCTAGCCCCCCCCCAAACCTGTAGGAGGGCATCAGGAGAGGGTTTGTGGTAATGGAGGAGGAGGGGGGGGAGAGGACCAGAGGTAGTTTTTAAAAGAGCTGCCATTGCTTAAAGGAAAGAAGAGAAAGGAAGAAGGAAAGCATCGCTTTGTGTACTTGGCCCCATGGCTAGCAGCACAATTTCTCTCATGCTCACCATCAGAAGAGAGAAAGAACTCAGGGATGCAGTGATGACCTTTTTTCACTACCACCTGTCTGATAGCAGAAGTGGCAGAAGGTCAGCAAGAGTTGCACTTACAGCGCTTATACATGTGTATGCATACATTCTTGTGGTAGTGCTAGCACAGCACACTATCAAGGCACAGTTCTTGGACACCTTCATGGCAAACCTGCAAATAATCAAATCCGCAAAACTTAAAACCATGTGTGTGGAGGGCTAACTACAGATGGTGTGACAAAACCTGCTTCAGTGGGTTGAAGGGCTGTGTGTTCTAACACTTTGCATTTATTTCTTCTTTCTTTTTCCATTATCCATTCTTTCCTTATCCATTTACCACATATTACATTACAATTTAAAAATAATGATACTATTGAAACACCAATTAAAACATCAAATTAATAATAAATAAGCAATGGAAACACAACCCTTTAAAACATGGCACAGTAAGACTGATTAATTGCTGATTAAGTATTCCAGCTTCCCGATTAATGCACAACAGAAATATGGAATTTTGAGCTCCTGACATCTTGTGAAATTCATTTTTAAAATTTATGTAAATATTAATCAGAAACAAGACAGAAACAAGTCTTAAGGTCTTGTATTTGAGTACAAGCCAGGTATGAACATAGGTATTTAGAGTCTCACAAACATATGAACGTATATAAAGACAATGTGAACAAACGCGCTGTGCAATGTGTGAAGACCACAAAGGCGAAAATGCACACTGTAGAGATTTTGCATACTCTTTGGTACAGCTGTTTCAGATAAATTCAAAGAAAAACCAGCTCCTCCAAATTTGTATGAATCAGCTCAAACCAGAATTCAAGATTCTTCTCAGTCTGATGTACATCCCTTTCCTTCATTGCCTATATTGTCAAACAGCATGATATTCCTTTTATATGCAGTGGGTGCAAAACTTCTCAAAGTACAATAAAAGATGCAGCCTGAAGCCTTTGCCTATTTGTTTGAAGACTCTGTTTCAGAAGAAAAATTTCACTTATACCTTTAAAAAACAGTTACGCTAAGAAGATATGGACAGTACTTCCAGTAGTTCTAATGTTTGCTGTCTTTTCTAATCACAGAGACTGCTTTTGGTTAAAGGTCAAAAGCCAGTCACTGAGCCTTCTTCTTCTCTCAAGACCATTAGTGTTGTCATGTTTTTGAGTCTGAGGAACAGCTTCTGTAATAGGAGATGTGAATGTTTTCCCTGGGTTTGATGGTGCCTCGCTTCTTGCCAAGCCTGTATTATAAGTGATGATTTTCCAATATGCATATCATTCATAGTAGGGAGCTGACGAGGTTCTTTCCACATATATTTTCATAATACCTAATAGATTTGTCTTGTGAAACTATTGCCATCTAGAAGAATAACCAACAGAAATGGCACTGTATTGACACACAGACAATAGGTGCATTGGAAAAACTTTTCTGATCATTGGTTATGTTATGGAAAAAAGACTACTTACTTCTGTATTGATGGGGGAAAGCATAGACCAGTGGTTCTCAACCTGTGGGTCCCCAGATGTTTTTGGACTTCAGTTCCCAGAAGCCCTGAGCATTGACTATAGTGGCTGGGGCTTCTGGGAGCTGAAGTCTACAAACATCTGGGGACCCACAGGTTGAGAACCACTGGCATAGACAGTATTCACCTTTGTCAAAGACCATGTGAATGCTAAAACATTGTATCCAGGAATATTTTTGACATTTTTGAATATTTTTGATGTAATGTGGCACAATCAATTAAGTAGATATAGAGAAATAGTCTTTATTTCATTTCACATTAAACCTCTAGAGTATTTTATCCCAGGTATTTAACAAAGCATTTACTGGTAATACTAGGTGTGTGGAAATGTGTCAGTCTTATTTTTGTTGTATTTCCCACTTTATACTTGTCTTGACCTAGTTTTATATCAAATCACAAGACCTCCCCCACCTTCCAGCAGAGAAAATTGTATATTTCATCATAAGGTACACATTTTGTGCTGTTCCCAATGCACCACTTTCCCCATTGGATATAGGGTGCTTGTGCATCCCCCCCCCCAAATATTGTATATGTATCATGGATTTTATTTCAGTTGTAGGTACATATTTTTTAACTGAATTGCATCAATGAATAGAACTCCATCTCTGGAAACACACAGATGTCTGAAGCAATATATATTTTGTCCTGTTGTCAATCTTGGTAAGTACAAGATGGATATTGCTGTAAGAGAATAAAAGCTCAGAAAATTTTATTTCTATTTCTGGAAAATGTATGAAGAGCTAAAGGGGTGTTGGGCACATAGGAATATATGTAAGTCTCCCCTAGGCATCTCATGTACCCAGAAACAGAATGGACTTTTATGCACTCAGCACAAAGACATACAGAGAGATTTGTAAGTTAGGTACGAACTCCTACAATCTCCTGATTCCAGTTTTAGCAAGAGTTCCTAAACAAAGAAGCTATGTAGACATATTCATCTGTTACATCAGATCAAAAGTTTGTCTATTTCTGGGCACCACAACTCAGGAAGGTTATTGAAAAGGTGGAACTTGTCCAGAGGACAGTGACCAAAATGGTAGAAGGCCTGGAAACCTTAGCCTGAGAAGAGGAGGTTAAAAGGTGACATGATAGCTATGTTTAAATATTTGAATGGATATCTTATAGAAGACAGAGCAAGCTTGTTTTCTAGTGCTCCAGAGCTAGAATATGGAGCAAAACTTCAAACTTCCAGAAAAAGAGATTCCATCTAAACATTAGGAAGAATTTTCTGACGGTAAGAGCAGTTTGACAGCAAAATATGCTTCCTTGAAGTATGGTGGAGTCTCCTTCTTTGGTAGTTTTTAAACAGAGGATGGATGACCATCTTTCAGGAATGCTTTGATTATGTATTCCTGCATGGCAGGGGATTGGAGAGAATGACTGTTGTTATCCCTTCCAGCTCTTTGACTCTGATCAGATATGGCCAATTCACACATCGTTAGTTTGTATAAGGTCTGAAAGCTCTAGGAATGTGAATAAATTACTTGTTATCAAGGAGACATGTTCAATGTGTTCAGAGTTCATTCAGCATGAGAACAAGAGAACACTGCTTCTCTTTTTTTGTCAAGATTCCACAGCTTGTACAAAAACTCTCTGCACAAAATGAGAATGCACATACCGTAAGCAAAGAAGAAACAGCTGATTGATCAAAATGGTTAGAATGAAGCATGAAATGATTATGAATTATAAGGATAAGTTATTTAAAATGGTAGCAGTTATTATACTTTCATCACACAGTGTGTGTAGTTTATATAGTTTGCACAAAAATTATCCTTGCAAATGTGGTAACTCATTTTCTTCCAGGAAAGAAGAAAAAAAAAGTGGGTTCTCATTCTACCATGTAAGAATAGGACAAAACAGAATTTACTTTTTTGCTACCCTTATTTTCGATCTTCTGAAAAGATGACCATCTCTTCTTTTCTTATCCTTTCCCAATCCAATGGCAAAACTAATCACCAAATTTTCAAAAATAATTTACAGTTTGACACTGAAGCTGGAGTTCTTAGATCTTATGCACTGCATGTAAATATGCCAAGACAATCTTGCATTCTCATAAATATTTTCAAGCATTGGCATATTAGACTATTTCACATGAGCAGAGAGCAAGAGACAGAACTGTAAGCTGTAACAGTGTAACACAAACACTGTCTGGTAGGGCTGAGGAACCTCTGGTAAACCAGATGTTTTGTATTACAACTCCCAAAATCCTTTACCATTGTCAACAGAGGCTGTTTCTATTGGATGGCGAAATCTAAAACACTGCGAATGCCAAACTCCCGCTGTGATGAAAATCTGAAGGGAGAAAGGGCACAGTTTCTCCTTAGCATACTATCCTGACTTTTCATTAAGGTTTAAATTGCCCTCTGGTTTATATACCTTATTTCTAAATTTACTCTTTTACTATTTTCTTTCTTTCTTTCTTTTTTTTAAAAAGCAAAGTTTAACTAATAAAAAAATCATTATGATCATGAATACCACCACCACCATCATCCTAAAGATGAAGCACTTAATTTAGTTGATTATTCTAACTGTTCATGCAAGCAATGAACAATTATACTGGCAAACGACCTAACTCAGGACAAATAATGGTGAAGGTAACCTAGTCCTATGTATCCTTTCTTTTCTACGTACTTTGATGTATGTAGTTGGCTAAGGCAGAAAGTCACATTCCATACTGGATGCTGTCCGTTCTGACAGAGCAGAAGCCCAAAGAAATAATATATTCTCAGTTACCCTCTTGAGGTCAATTGTGGAGAGATTACCACAGAATTAAGATCATTAGGCACACACACACATATACATACACATCCTATAATAGACTGAAAGAAGTTGCTGGCATAAGCTTTCGTAGACTAGATCTACTTCATCAGATGCATCTGATGAGAGAGACTTAGGGCCTTTCTGTACTACACTGTGATAGTGCTATTATTCCACTTTCAACATCCTGGGGAATTCTAGGCTTTGTAGTTTACTGAGGCCAAAGAGTTCTCTGGCTGAGGATTCTAAATGTCCCACCCTAAACTGCAAACCCCAGGATTCCATAGGAGGTTGAGAGTCGAATAATAGTACTATAACAGTGTAGTGCAGAAAGGCTCCAAGTCCATGAAAAGCTTATGTTAACCAAATTCTTTCTATTAGTCTCAAAGGTGCTTTGAGATCCATATGCATTCTATTAAGTTTAGTTAGTTTCCCATATATCTAAGCACAAAGTAATCTATTCTACCAGGTTAATCTAAAAGCAGTTTGCTGTTATTCACCATCAAATTGACTCTCAGCTATGGCAACTCTACGAATGAGAGAGCTCCAAGAATGCTAGTCATTAACTGCCTTGTTCATAACTTGAAAATTCTATCAAGCACTGTCTTTTGATATAAATAATATCATCTCATGATATGATAGCCTCTGTTTAGACATCTTGAAGAAGCAGTACAGCCTGTGTTTTATTGTTATATTTCTCATTCAACAAAAGTTGCATATATTTTTATGTCCTTTAACCTATATACAAATGAAAGAATCAAAAACATTTTCCATATCTCTTCCTACAAATATATTCTGTGTGGCAATCCTCAACAAACTGGATTATTCTAGAGCAGCAAGTCCAAGCTTTTTTATTCAGTGGGGCAGTCCAAGTTATTTTAAACTCATTAACAGGTCTTTTCAATGCCACCTCAGTGTCAGGGCAAATTTAGTCACAAATAATCATGTCTTCAAAATCATAGCACTGTGCTATTCCACAGGGCAGGTGAGAGGCAAGGCGGAGAGAGGGGGAGCACCCAGATTGAGTATACTTAGCTACAGTGCTTATTCAAGCATTGCTAATTTGAAACAAGGTGTTGCTGCGTGTAACATGATGTTAACTTTAAATTAATCTGTCAGCAATTAAATAAGGGAATAGTTTTGTAGTTCTTGTGAACTAACAGGGCAGTTTTATGCTCATGGATGAAATGCAAAGAGATAATTATTTACTAAGATAAGTTCACCATAGAAACAGACCTTCAAATACAATCCAACTAAGATTCCACATCTACCTGGTTTGTCCTTGTCTGCCTTTCTTTCCCTTTGTCCTTCAGGTATTTTTCACTAGTAAGAATCTGATTTGCTGTTTGTTTGTATACTCATGCTCTAACTAGAATCAAAAATTATTTGTGATTTTGTTCACATTCCACTCTCCCAAGAAAATTCTTGTAGTATGGTGTGTATCCAGCCATAACGAAGCATACTACAGTGTACACAAATAAAATATAAAATATCTAGGCTATGATAAATTGAATGAACTGCAGCAGATTGTTATCCTTATCACTTTTGAGTCTAAAAAAGATACTTTATTCTAACTATTATTATACATTTTGCTCTGTTATTACTATTAAATAATTTTTATTCTAACTCTTGTTGTTTTAACCATGATGGAGACTTGTGGGCATATAATATAAGTTCAGTCAAAAAGCATGCCAACATGCATGTAGATCTTTTATTTTTTAAAAAAAGTTGCCAAGGATATCTCAATTGAAGATCTGAAAATGTGAAACATTCACAGTGCTATCTCATACCTGTTTATTCAAAAATCAGTCCCACTCTGCCCAATGATGTTACACACTCTAGTGTCTTAGAAATCACAGCCATGTATGGAAATGCAGATTGGATATGGTCTTCACTTCAAAATAATAATAACGGAAAACCACAGTACTTCTATCTGACAAGCAATGTTTAAGCGGTGCGGTAACACACATCTAAAGATTCTTTCAGGTTCCACTCCAGCCAAATATGTAAAATATGTAAATTTTGTTTGCATATACTTACTTGAAAAAAAAGTTACCTATTCAACAGATATTCATGCAAAGTTTGAAAAAAGTAAAAGAATTGCAAATTATAAAATATGTTGATAACTTAGGCTATTTCCACACTACACTGTTATAGTGTTATTATTCCACTTTCAACATCCTATGGAATCCTGGGGTTTTCAGTTTAGGGAGGGGCATTTAGAATTCTCAGACAGAGAGTTCTTTGGCCTCAGTAAACTATAAACTCCAGAATTCCACAGGATGTTGAAAATGGAACAGTAGCACTGTAACAGTGTAGTGCAGAAATGGCCTTAGTTGCTTCTGATCATTTTGCCTAGGACAACAGTTACAAAATGTGAACACTCAAACTTGCCAAAATAATAATAAAAATCTCTGTCTTAAAATTACCTATACTGAAGTATTTCTATTTGCTCATTCATTCATTCATTCATTCATTCATTCATTTATGTTCCACACTTTTTCCCACAGTGGGATTCAAGGTGGGTAACAATATACTTAAAAGGAATGCAAATTAAAACTACACAAACTCATTCATAAAAAGTATAAGATTTTAAAAGCATTTACAGAATTTATAAAGTCAAAACGTTAACATTTAAGACATTAAACATTATTAAAAGACTATATACAAATCTTAAAACAGGACTGCACAGCACTAGTGCACCCTCAGTTTCTAAAACCCTGATGGCATAAAAATATTTTGACTTGCTGATGGAAGGACAGCAAGGGCAGGACCATCCTGGTCTCTCTAGAGAGGGAGTTCCAGAATCTGAGATTAGCTACTGAGAAGGTCCTCTCCCTTTTCTCAGTGAACAAACATGAGAAGGTGGTAGAAGAGGGGGAAGGGCTTCTGCAGATGTACTTAGAACTCTGATAAACTCATAAAGTGAGATATAGTCCTTCAAATAACCTGGCTTCAAATCATACAGGGTGTTATAGGTCAAAACCAGCACAGAAACAGATCAGGAGCCAGTGGAGCTGTTGCAACAAGGGAGTTGTATGCTCCCTTCAGCCAGCCCCAGTTAGCAATCTGGATTCACCTCTTTGGGCCAGCTGAAGTTTCAGATCACTTTCCAAAGGCAGCCACATGGAGAGTACATTACAGTAATTTAAATAGGATTCAACCAAGGCATGCACAATCACGGCTAGGTCCAACTTCTCCAGGAGTCAGTTCTGTTGGGACACTAGCTTTAGATGTGCCAAAACATTTCTGGTCATGGTTGAAACCTAGACCTCCAGGCTCAGAGCTTAATACTTGAAGATGCTAGGCATTAGAAATATCTACTATAACTTGAGAAGTGAAAAAGTTCAGATACTTTAGAATGGTCATTCTGGAGATGTTAGTATGCACATAGAACTATGTATAATTGGCTGTCCACATTTGTGGGTTTGACATTCATGGATTTGATTATTTGTGAGTTTCTCCAACCCCTGCCCCCCACCTCAGGCACTTTTTTTGTTTGGGAAACCTCCCTCTTGGTCGCTTTAATCAGGCCATGCAGCTCTTTAAAAACCTGCCTCTGGTCCTCCTTCTTCTCCACCAGCCAGCTCAGGCTAGCTCATAGCCCAATTGCTCAGCACCACAAACCCTTCCCCAGTGCCCCACGTACATCCAAGGAAATAGATGGGAAAATGAGAAGAAATGTAAGGCCAACATGGGAACCTTCTTCTCTCCCTGACCTGCTTTGGACCCTGTATGCCTGCTTTCCCCACCCATGCCTCTGCCTCCTTCCCACAGACACACACATATTTTGGTATTTGTGATTTTTCACTTTTGTGAGGGTCCTGTGCCCCTAACCCTAGTGAATGTGGAGGGCCAACTGTATGTATGTAGACACACACACACACACACAAGGACCTGTAAATTTCTAAATGTGCAGGACAACTAAACTGACACTGAACAGCACAGATATCTATGAGTATAATCCTGTCTTTCAGAACTCTGCAGTGTGGCCATACTTGTTTACTTGAAAGAAAATCACCACATTTATCATATAAATAGCATGCAGATGGCGCTGGCATGCAATCAACACAAAGGAAAAGCAATAATTGCCCAATATAATTTTGTGCAAAATTCAATAACCTGTTTTTCTTTATTAGTCTTTTAGAATGTTACTGTTCCTTGATTATAAATCCATATGTGCACCCTGGGGTGTAGAGACTTCATGACAAAGACCCCCCATGATCTTCCTCACCCATACAGTTATGATATTCACAGATGTGCCTCTGCAATATTGGGAATGTGCCATGCTGAAGTAGTTCCACGATACTCAGTGTGCCTAGGGAGGATACAGGAATAAGCCCTTCGTCCTTTTTACATGAATTGTAGATAGAATGGGATTTATTTAACAAAATGGAAGAATCACAATCAATAATGTAAATGCAATATAAGAGTAAGGCTATTAAGACTAATTACCAAAGATTATTAAAGTTCTCATTAAGCAAGCTGGCAATTAGAGGCTCTGAATTTCCTAACTCTGAAACAGAAGCAGACACGGTCTGTGACTAGATGTGGTTGCTTGGGTAACAGTCTGACGGAACTGACATAGGCCAATTGTGGTGCAGTCATAAACTGTGGACCAAAATGACTGGCCTAAATTCTATTGATGGTCCCAATTACAACAGACCATCTCAATTAATGAAGCATATATAACTGCTGATTTATCAAATTCCCACTGGTTGAATATTTTATTTGGGTCTAACAGTTGGATTTAGGCCACTGTCTCTTTCACTTTGTTGCCTAACACAGCTCCACACTCAATGGCGCTACCTCCTTTTTTTGCAGGCCTATGTTCTGTTTTCTCTATTTTCTCTCTTCAAGTCCCTAAAACAGCCCCACAAGAACAAAAAGGATTTATGTATACATAAACTGAGGTGGTGGTAGCTGAACTTTCTTATGAAGAGAATGATTGCCTACTAAAATTTATCATCAGGAGAGATGACCACAAAACTATAAATGAAACTGAGGACACACACATTTTGTTTCCTCAGATGCAATTCTCAGAAGATGAGTAGATAAATGAGTAAAAATATACACTGATACTTCTCAACAGAGATCAAACATTTTATTAGCAGCATATCAATATTCTAGTTGACCTCATCTTTTTGCCATTTGAAATGGAGAAAATCCAAAAGAAAACTGTGCTGAGAAGAAGGTCTTGGAACAGAATTCCAATTATTTCTTGAGGCTTAAGTAGAGGGGTTAGATCTGGCTTTTGAGGCTGGTGTTCTTTAAATTCTTTCTGAAATTGTTTTATTTTATTTTTAACATGGTACTCTCTCCCGTTCCTGAGTATGGTGCAGTGGTTTAAGCGTTGGATTAGGACTCTGGAGAACAAGATTTAAATCCCTGGTCAGCCACTGGAACTCACTGAGTGACCTTGGGCAAGTCATAATCTCTCAGCCTCAGAAAGGCAACTCCCTCTGAACTAATCTTGCAAAGAAAACCCCATGATAGGTTCGTCTTAGGGTTGCCATAAGTTGAAGGCAAGTAACAACAACAAGTTAGCAAGGAACCAATATTGAGTTACTTCTAGTAAGTGAAGATGTACTTGAGTTATATTATAACTTCACTTTTTTGTGGTATGTCTGCACCATTTTAATCAATTTTATAGATTTGGGATTATATCATGATTATAGTAGGTTTCCAGGCTTCGTTTTTGATCTGAGATGTTCTATATTTGGGGGACCTGGAATATGGTATCATATCAGAATCATGCAGTATGCTTTGAAACCTTGAGAGTGAGCACCAGCCATGCTTCTAATGAATTAGCCACTCAGCATTTGGTATGCAGCAATAAAGCTTTACCAAATGCCTATGGGCATCACAGCTAGCACAGTGCTTCTTTTTTAACTCTCCAGTTGTGGGGGATAGCCAAGCAGCAGCAAAATTAAAAATCTTGCAATGTGTGGACTATTATTGTGCATTTTCCCATGCTTTGTGGCTCTTGCAGGATTTGAGTGTCTTGCAGAATTCAGTTTTTTTTTAAATTTGTTAGTTAAAATGAGAAAATAGTTTTCAAAGATTGCAACTATACTGACAACTAACTACTTTTTCAGCCTTGTAAATATAACTGCAACTAATTACTTTAAAGTAACTTTCTAAACTCTGGGTAATCCCTGTTATACTTGTTCTGTTTCCTATCTCTGTCCTTGATTGTGCTCTTGTACTTGGTAAAATGAGAAACTGTGCTCTGGTACTAACATAAACAGACATTAAGCCATAAGGAGAATGACTCTACTGAGAGAACCCTTGATTAATTCTATTGATTAGTGGCATGTGTCATTGATAAAACAATGTAATTTAAATAGGCAAGCTCAGCAGGAAGTTACTGTGCACATGGGTGTAATCGCCAAATTTAAGACCTAATCAGCCTTCTGGTTGGCAAGTGTGGTTTTCTCAAGTGAGTCTTCTTTCCAGATGAAACTGCAAGGTCAGCTTCTGTTACAGGAATATGTAGGCAATAAGGCATTGAGGGCTGTAATGTTAAGCACTTTCCATTTTCTAGTGAACTTACTTATCAGTACTTATGACCTCTCAGCTATTAAAAGAGTGGAAGAAGAAGTCTTTGTATCTAGCTAAGGAAATATGCAGAAGCTATTCTTCCATTCATGTATCGCTTGCTGGATGACTATCCAAAAGTGCATTCAAATTTACCTTGGTGCATGGCTGTTCTCTACTGTCATTGAATTATTTTCAGTGTAATATTGTGATATCCTCCTCTCTGACCTAAATTCCCCTTGCTCCTTGAAGTCCATATGCTTACAGTGTAGGATGCAGTTCAGAAATACTTAATTGACAGTTGCATAAAAAGTTAATATTTCAGAGGGTTTTTTTTATATCACTCTGCTAGTCTCTTTCTTTCACCAGTTCATGGCAAAGAACTCCTCTTTCAGCCCATCCCTCAGGGATCCACAATTTCTGGCTACTTAGATATACCTTCACTTTGCAGTTCATTGCTTCCCTCTTTCAAAGGCTGGGAAATCCCTGAACACACAGGCTAGGCAGCTCTGGAAAAAGTCTTGGTTTGTAGCTTGTAAGAAAAAGTTGATAGAAGGCTGACTACCATTGCTCTTTTCTGATGCCAGAAGGAATCCTGAATCTGCTATACTGTCCAGTATGTCCACCCGGCTGTTGGGAATAATTTCTGGTCCCACTGTCACCAAGCAGGTTGCTAGGCAGGGATTCTAGTTGGTCAGAAAAGCTAAACTGACTGCTTCTGCTGGATTCTCTTGCCTTCCCTTTCTGACTAGCTTTTTGCTATTTGATTGCTGCCTCACCCTCTCCCAGCTGTTGTTATTTAGTCTACTCGAGCCAGCAGTCAGGTGATCAGCCAGAGGTCCCTCCCTAGACTGCAAAACCCAGGATTCCATAGGATGTTGAAAGTGGAATAATAGCACCATAACAGTCTAGTGTGGAAATGGCCTATGTTTCTGACAATTTTCAAGTAAGACAGCCTCCCCTCTCCCCCCACCAACTGGACAGAAACATCCTTCACCATGCTTCAAATGCTAGCAGAATGGACCTCTCTTTTCCCATGCAGTCAATGTTAAGTTAAGTAAATTGGGGAGAATGAATTATGATTGTGCCATAGTATCACAGTCACCATTAAGTAGAGATCATGAATACAGAACAGTTATGGATGAATAACTAGGTAACTGTTCTGTATTCATGACTGATATTTAGTCACAATTGTGATGCTATTGCCACAATTGTCATTTCCTCCCCACACTACTTTACTGAGCATCAGATGCACAGGGCGAAGGAGGGCTATACTGCCAATGGAGCATGGGTGAACATTGTTTCCATCAGGTTTGAGGGAGGTGGGCCAAGAGAGGTTGAACATACTTCACTAAGCAATTGATGTAGAATACTCTACAGTATATTTAACCATTCCACTTTCCCTCCAAAGGAAAAAGATAATACGGACTCTTATATCCATTTTTGTCTTAAGATATTATATGGCACTGAGAGGAATATAATCTCATACAATCTGCAAACCACAGCTGAAAAATTAACACAGTAGTTTAAAGGAAGCAGGCAGACCTTTTAACTAATAATAAAATATTATTTTATTTTTAGAGATTTATAAACTGCCCTTCAAATATTTTTTTCCAGGACAAAAAATAACAACACAATTTTGCAATACAAAGTACTCAGATACAGTAATAACTGTAATTATGTTGCCTGTTTCACCCCCCCTCCCATGCTTTTCTTCACCATTGACATGACATCAATGCTACTGTGACATTGGATCAAGGCTAACACAGTCTATTCTCCCCCTCCCCAGTTTGTTGAAATCTTTCATTTTAGGTTATCCTTTTCAACATTGTGATGAGGTAACAAGACATTCTCATTGACAGTTATAACTCCCTAATCATTATCAGAATTTACACAATGTTTTTTTGCTGACTTGGTGTTTTCATGTCACAATGCAGTTCAGTGAAAATTGCCAGCATCCCTCCAGCAGCTACTGATTAAAAGAAAAACTTTAATAAGGAACTGACAGCTGCCGCTTAGGCTTTAAAAACTGTAACTGTAAAGATGCTTACAATAAAATTGCTTTGAGCTACTTGCCACTTCCAACAAGCAATCTACTTTAAATGCCTTGTGGCAGACATCATATTTTTCCACTCTGCCATGCCTCCCTGATCAAAATAATAAAAATTCCATAAATTAATCTGGTTATTATATCTTCTGCAGGAGAAAGGGACTTTAACTACATTGGTAGAAAAGAGCAGAACAAAGTAATACAGTAAGTAAATTCCAAGTGCCTATACCACAAGATTCTCTGCATAACTGCCCTTTGGTCATCACAGGCCTTAGATGACTGCAAAAGGAAAATTGACAGCTAGATAATTTACAAAGTCTTTCAGTTCCGAGACATTACATTTTTGAGAGACACGAAGAGCAGGTCAGAATGTTCTTGGAAGCTTAGGTAATCAGTAGTTTCAATTTCGCTTCCAGAAATGCCCTTTGGTGCTTTTTGAAATGTGCAAGCATAATTCCAGTTACAGATTCGTTCCAAATAAGAAAGATTAAATAAGCTTTTAAACAAGAAACAGATATTCTACACCCTTATTTGCATCATCATAATCACCATCATCATGTACTTCATGGATTCACTGCCATCATTTGTCGCAATATTCTTTTGATTGTGTGCTTTTTGAACAGAGTATTGTACACACTTGGTAAGTGTTGTTCATTTGGTCATTATCTTGAAAGACAGGGGCATCAGAACTACTGAATTATTTTGCCCACTGTTCATTTGTCTATTTGTTTTAAAAAAGGAATGGGGATAACTGCATTTAACAGTATAGCATGGAAAAAAATGCTCTTTTTGGAAGACACTTGTACTTCCACCTTGCATGATTAGCTGGGAAAGATTCCATCAAAGTTACATTGTAACTATATGTTAGAGTGTTGTTGGCTACACTCAGACAGAGATATTCAGCCAAAACATTTGGAAACCTGTCAAATTTGGCAATTAGTCCTTTAGCCTCTATTCATCTTCAAAACTAGAGACTGCATGGATTTTTTAAGTCCTGTCATGAACACTGGAGCTCAGACTGTTTTATATTGTGCACAGTACAAGCCAGGTGAAAAGAGAATACAGCAGGATACACTAAAAATTTAATGCTGCATTCCAGGTGTGAACCTATTATATCTCATATCCTTACTTGAGAAGGAAAAAAAAAAACATAGAGAAAGAAGCAAGCTAGAAGCCAGTCGATAATCCAAGGAAAGCTTGAGGATTCGAGAGTGGTCAAGCTGGTGGCTTCCATGTCAATGAGGTGGTTAGTTACATCTGCGTTTTTGTTTTAACTTTAAAGGAACTTTCAAATGTTCTGAACTTATTTTGGGAGTAGGATTCAGCACCTCATTTAATTTGGGATTGTCTCATCATAGAGTTCTCATGGTAAAAGACATTCTGAAGTGGTTTACTGGTGCCTTCTTCGTACAGAATTAGCTACCATGTCACTATTTTTGTCTCTATGAGATTCTCTCCCCAGTCTCATCCCTACTACAGCTGCTGCCCAGTAGCTGTTTTGTATATTTAGTCCAGTTCCTCATTCAAAGTCTGTATGACATGAGAAACTCTATTAGCAGCAATGCTACCAGCAGCATAGCCTCTTGACTCAGAGGAGGACACACCACTACAGAAAATACAAATGGGCTTATAAAGTTAGAAAGAAAAGTAAGAAAAGAGGGAGAACATATTACAGGTGCATAAATTCAATCAAGGAAGCCACAGTCCTGCATTTGCAAGATCTGAGCAGAGCTGTTAACAAGTTAATCTGGAGATCTCATGGAATGACCATAAGTCAAAGTTGACTTGGCAGTAATAACAACATTCAGTACCTTACCTGACTTTAAAGTTTGGATTTAAATCTGAAGTAGATGGATCTCCTTGCTGACTTGGAAGCCACCAGATGATACAGCACCAAGACATCACATTTTAGACTATGTGTGTCATGGTTCCTCAGCAATAAATGACTTCATATATCATTTATTACTGGACAGTATCTGATCTTCATTGGAATCTTCTCTTTTATTGAAATCTTAACATAAGGTTATTTTCTGGTTCTCTGAGGAAAAGGATGAGGTGTCAACCAGAAGAGGACTTGTATTTCAATTATTTGATGCTTGATCAATTGCTTGAAGATTCATTTTAAGTCTTCATCTTTAATACTTAAAGGGAAATATTTTGGATGGGACAAAGAACAGGGTTCTTCACTCACTTTATATTATCTATGTACAAGTACATATTAAGCATGTTGTTTCTGTCTTTTAGTACCTAAACTGTTCAGAATTTACAGAGATGGAGAAAAAAGTATACCTGGGCACCTGTGACACTTATACTCACTTAATGCACTCTAAACATTCCCTGAACCTCCATAAAACGAAATCCAATGAATGAACTATTACAGAATTCCCTCAGATGCACTGAATAAAAATGTAACTTCTTTACATATGCACACAATACTGGAGTTAATATTGTAATATTATACACCTTGATTGTGATGTCTTCATTCATGAATTTAGCTTCATTTTCATGTTTGAATAAAACTGAAACTGGACATTAGAAACAGCAGCTCTACAAGAATGTTTCCTGGTGTATGTAATTAAAGCTTATACATAATAATTTTAATTTTACAGTTCATGTAGACACCAGGTACTCTCCTTTCATTTCCATAATTTATTATAAACCCACACTAGGAGCAGATGATTTCCATGTGCTTTGTATATTGTCATTTATGGTGAGATTGAGGCATAGAAACTGAAATTATCAATAGTGCAATTTCATTTTGCTGTGGTAACTACTGTATGATCACTCTGCAGCAATGTAACAAATGGTGTAAGAGTGCCCCTGTTTCATTTAATCCTTCAGCAGAAGTTCAGAGAAAGAGGTCATTTCATTTCAATATTCAACAACATCAACCAGTGAACTCAAGCCAGATGTATATTTGAACATATGAGCGGATGAGTAAGTTCACATCTTTGGGTCCACCTGAATTGTCACATGCTTAGGTTTTGTGTAATTGGTAGCTTCATTTGCATTCAGTGTGGGCAGGCCCTTGTAGATATATTCCTAAGAGATTTTATATATATATATATATATATATATAAAAATGCAGATTGATTGTAATTCACTTCAGGAGCCCTAGTAGGCGGAAAAGTGGTTTATAAAAACCTTTAACTGTATCTGCGCATATATATATATATATATATATATGCAGATACAGTTAAAGGTTTTTATAAACCACTTTTCCGCCTACTAGGGCTCCTGAAGTGATTTACAATCAATCTGCATTTTTCTAAAAATAAACATGCATGATATAGTTTTCATTCTCTTTCCAAAGCAGCATAAAGAATGGAGCCAGCCTACCCTCCTTTGGGAGGGAGTTCTATACTCTGTGTGTGTGTGTGTGTGTGTGCGCGTGTGTTTAATTTCTACCCTGCTTTTCTCCTGAATGGTACCCACTTTTGAGATGTTGTCACTCAGAAAACCCTATCTCACGCATTCCTCATAACTGTAGGACACACAAGAGGGCATCTTATTCTTGGCAGAATCATATTTTTTATCCGTGGCAGGATCACAGCGGAGGTGGAAAGTTTCTTCTTTTTGTCATGATCATAGAGGAGGTGGAAGATTTTCAGATATCCTGAGCTCAATTCAGCACCTTAAACTGAGCGGTGAAACAAACCAGATACCAGTAGAGTTAGTTAAAGACTGGTGTTACATAGCCTCTAAAGTGGATGTCTAACAACAGTGTGATTTCTGTATTATACACTACTTGTAGTTTCAGACCATTTTTCCAGGGGAAACCACATGGCATGCATTGCTGTAATCAATGGAGATGTAATTAAGGCACAGACAACTCATAAAGGGCACACATAGCATACCGGCCAAAACTGGGCAAATCCTGGAACCAACAGTGCATAACAGCTGCTTCTGCTAGTGGAAAGAGGATTTTAATCTCCTTTTATTCCGTACTGGGCCCAGACCACTAGAGGACTCTTTTAGGGTACACAAGGGGCTGCAGTAGGGTGAAAGACAGTCCTGTGGTTCCCAATTTTAGTAGGAGAAGAAGCAGAATCCAGAAGAATTATATTGTTGAATTCTGGGCAAGATAGAGAAAGAAAGATGGAGGAAGGGAGAGAGAGACAGAAAGACTCCATATCTGTACAATTTTTTTCAGCATTTAATCCACCACCTTTAGCAAGATGATAAGTACAGCTGCTTTAAGCAGCCTTTCTTGCTAAATAACTGATAGACATTATCAGGTTATTGGCACTTTAAAGAAGGTTTATCTGAGAATATTTTAATAGCAGACAGAGTTGTTTAAAAAATAAATTTCACTCATTGCTGCAAGTTTAGGAGAAAAACCAATTTCTCACAACCCTTCAAAGAAAACAATTGTATCAGTATACCTTTTTATCTCAAGTTTGTAGTTAATCCTTTTCTCTACCTAGCAAAGCACAGCACTGCTCTCAAGGAAACAAGTTTTATTATTAAGATACAGGGGAGAGTGTGTTTGAGTGTGTGTGTGTGGGTGTGCGCACTTCTTTATAGTATGTACCACAAGTGGCAATAACCCAAGCTAGGCAATGAAAGCTCCTGCCTCAGGTGCAAGTTGAACTTAAAAGGAAGGTCAAGTTATCAAAGTAATGTTAAAGGATGTTTTTCTTTCAGCTTAGAATCATTCTGCTTTCAAGGTTGTAGACAAAAAACTAGATAGCAGCCCGCTGCCAGGCTAAGACAGTGTAGAGATAAGAGGTTTTCAGTAACTTGAAAGCAGTATGACAGAGTCATTTGCTATAGGGTTTCTACTTGTTCATTTTTCACCCAGAAAGAAGGATACTGAACAACTTCTAATCTGAACAATTACAATCCAGGAATGTCCAAGGAACTCAGTAGATGCCTATCTGATCATCTCTTTTTTCCATGTTGCTTGGTTCGTTCTGAACAAGATTTCCCCCCCATTAAGGAGTGGAAGAAGAGGAAGAAGGAAGTAGACTGGGTATCATAATGTTCTGTGGCAATTTGTTATCACTGCAGTTTGAAATTTAGTGCAATAGTAGACTTCTTTGTGTAGATAATGGATGCCAAGCTTCATGTTAATAAGCCAATAATATTTAGTTTTATAAATAATACAGTTGTGAGACTTATAATGATTAATTTTTTCTGTTGCATTTTAAGCATAACTAAAGAAGTGCAACTATTCTTCCACATATGGGAAAAATAAAGAATAGAAGATGCATTAAGCTTTTATGAAGCACTGCAGTACATAATATATGTACATATGTGTCAAAGCTCCTTTCACTTTGTCTTCTGGTGAGAATGGTGGACCCATCTTTTCCCCATTATATGAAAGTTAAAAGTATAATCAAACTAAACAATACGACTAAAAAAGAATAATTAGTGTAAACTACACAGCACATGAAAAGCCCTATCCCTCTGTGCAGTCTGCCCTCAGAGTCCTGTGGAAACGAAAAGGTGTTTGTCTGCCTATGAAAGGATAGCAATATTAAGAACTAGTGAATACGAAATACTAGTGGTCAGATAACAGGACCAGTCTGATTGCACACAGATTTGAATTCATAGAGTGGTGTTGGAAATACTTTCATGTTATTTTCTTTTCATCTTTGGCCTTCATGATAGCTTTCAATTTTCTACATACCTATGTGGTGAATGGTGCTGTTGGAGAAGGTGTGTGTTGGATGGTCTCCAGGGACAGAGGCCACAGGTTGTCTCATAAAGCCCACAGCACCTGGATGCTGCATATCATGGAGGTGGAGCCAGAAGCTATTTAAGGCCTGACCATTCCTTCACACCTCTTTAGATCATCAGATTACACCCCACCCTCCCACCCACAGTGTTGTGTGATCTTTGCTGATTGCTTTGGACTGGGAAGGAATTTTATCTCCTTTACTTGTACCCCTCCCCATCCCATACTGTATCTAGGGCATTTTGATGATTGGCTAAGGATGGTGTCTGTAAATAGGTTGTCACTAGGAGGTAGTGGGGGGAGAATGAGTTTGGTGTACACCTTGGCATCCTTTTTGGTGAAGGGTGGGGCTCTGGAAAGGCCTCTTTAAGTCCTGGGATCCTGGGGTGGGGAAGAAGACTACCCTCACAGCTGACTTGGGAGTTTGCTCTCACTTAAAGTCTTGGGACTTGAGTGGGAGCACCCTGGGTTTGCTTTCCAATAATGGCCATTGGGGAGCAACCCACTATTTGGACTCCCCTCAGAGCTTAGGTGTTTTGCCCAAGAGAATACCTCAGCTGGATCTGTATCAGGTTGCTCCCTCCTCTTGGTCCTTTCCAGGTTCATCACAAGATTAAACAGATATAGGTCAAATAAAAATGGCCCTTATTTAACCTAACTTTCTGTGTTTAGTCTTGTTATCCAGTTGGGCATCTATGTGGCATGCTCTTCTATTTGGGCCTCACAGATTTTGCCCCTTCTGTTTAAATGGTGTGCAGGAAAACCTGGAATCAAAAGATGCAGCTCTAATTACTCATGAAACTGATGCTCTTTCTTTTCATTACAGTTATACAATTCAGTGGGTTTCCAGAGCACTAGAAACCTCTACAAAACTCATTGGATGAGACTCTCATATGTAGTGTCATGGGCTAAAAATGTCTTTTCATTCCTCAGATATTGTTAGTCTGATTGTACTGTCTCCAAATCCATCATTAATAGTATATACCCCAAATGAGAGAGCAACAGGCCAAGCAGTCTCAGCAACTCGATGACCAGCAAAACACAGAGAAGCACAATCAACAATCCAGTACTGTGACTGCTAATAGCAGCCAAGACAGAAAACTGAGATATTTGATTCAGGTTAGATTCCACCACAGCCATCTTTCATATTCAGTATAAAAACCCAGGACAGGGATGTCTAATTACGGCATATGTTCCATACAAAACCAGAGCATGATTAATTATGCATTCTAGAGTATTCAAACATATTTAATGCTGAAATCAGGTATGATTTTAGATTACTGTTCAGATCAAAGTTATTTTAGATACAATGCACCATCACACTGCTTTCATATATTATCTATTCATTGTAATGCTATGTACTGTTGAAATAAACCTTGTGTATATGTACTATTGATTTGCATGTATGAAAATGACACAAATCTGTGTATACACACTAGAATCTTGCTGTTAATTGTAGCTTCACAATGAATGTTTACTTGGCAAAACAGACATGTTTGTGTTTATTGCAGGTGAGGGCGGGCATCCCAATGTTTAAAAGGCCCAATGTTTAAAATTTGTTTCTGAGGAAAGGCTGTAGCTTTATCTGTCCAAAGAAATGTGAGCCTGGAGCCACTCTTTCATGAAGTAACAGAAGAAGTCCATATGTGCAGCACAAATGTATAATTTAGAGTTCCTGAAGTTCATGTAAATATACAATTAAAATTAAATATTCAGTACAACAGGAAGGTGAAAAGTATATGGATGTTTAACAGGTCTGCAGATGTTCCATTACAATGGAACAGTTTCTATCTCACTGTAAAAAAGAACATGTTTAACTTCTCTGTGCTGAAATAATGAAGGGAAAGGGAAAGAACAGTAGTCAGTTGTGTTTTCTAATGAGCCAAACAAAGGTATTCTTTCTAGCTTAATGGGATTTTTCATACTATGTGTTTCTTATGAAACAAGATTTTTAAAAACGCATTAATTCTAGGTGATACTAACATGGATTGTTCCCAGTTTACAAATCCATTGATTTTCTGGTTTAACAATAACATAAAGACTCTTATTTCTTAGGGAGCAGGGAAGTAAACAGATATCCAAGCAA
This sequence comes from Iguana delicatissima, assembly GCA_948472985.1. Taxonomy (NCBI): domain Eukaryota; kingdom Metazoa; phylum Chordata; class Lepidosauria; order Squamata; family Iguanidae; genus Iguana; species Iguana delicatissima. The sequence goes on along the minus strand of CAOKZL010000268.1, from coordinate 576,448 downwards.
CCAAACGTAGGTCTAGAGTCACAATATGTAATCTTGAAAATACTTATTTGCTAATAATCCTATTGAATAAAATTACAGGGTTATATGAGAGGAAAAAAAATCTACATTTGTCTTCAAAAGGGATAAAATTATTTGTTTGTTTGTTCAATTTATATCCTAACTTTGTCTCAGCAAAGGGACCCAAGGTGGTATACAGCTGGAACTAACAATTAATCTATGATAACTATTTTCTGATTGGTCTCAAATTCATAGTCATTCATATGAATTAGTCAATGTGCATTTTGCTGCACACTTCACAATGTGACCACTTTTAAATACATTTTTTCTTAATGTACAATTTTAATGAATGCTTATTAATTAAAGGGTATTTTCCAAATGCATACCTTTCATTTGTGCATTTATTTGCATCTGATTTCAAAGAAAAGTGGGTAGGAAGACCCTAGTACTTGCTGTTTTCTCCCAATAACAAGAAGCAGGAAAATATTCACACACTTTCATTAATAATTTTGCAGACCACAAATTGGAAAATTGGATTATTTTGCACTCCTACCTTCAATTGGTGCATGGTTAATTATCTACAAGTAGTATACAGCCTGATTAGAGGCGGCATTTTATGCTTGGCACAACAGGATTCAAGGTCATCTTCATCTTACTACCCTCCTCTCTTGTCTGCTTAAAAAACAGTCAAGGTCAAAGGTATATATGCAGGTTCCCCTAGGATTTTTCATTATGTGACTCCACTTATATATACTATTTACAGTTCTCCTGCTGCATTAAGATATTTAGAATTCCTATAGAATTTGTGCAGAAAGGCTCAACATATATGTGAAATAATGCAGAAACTTCCAATTGTCAGGATTACTTCATCTTGTGAATTCACTCACAAATGGGGCGTGATTTCTTATTGACAATTTTACTAGCGGTTTGAATACTTGAAGCGTATGTATGATTAAAGAGATGTGAGTGTGTGGCCTTTTAAGCATTGCAACTGGAAGAACTGAAAAGGCATGCACACATACACAATTCTTGAACAAAAAAAAAGATTCAAACAATCTTGATACATTGGCTTCTGTAAATAGAGAATATTGGTTCCTATAAGTGGCTTGCTTATTACAGAAACTCAGCAGTTTAAAATACATTAATGCATATGTGTTAGAACTGCCTGAGGCAGTTGTATTTCAGTGAGGTATAAGCATTATCGGTGCTGGGAAGCTTGGACTGTCTTTACTCCACATTTATACAGCAGAGCTGACATTGTCATTACACAGATCCTTCATCGTTAGCATTAAAAAGCATAAACAAAGAAAAATTATGGCTGAGCAGGTGTTTAATTTCTAAATACTCAAGTATTATAACATGAGTTACAGAAATGATTGCCATGAGCCATCTGTAGGAATAGTGTAAGATCAGACTGTATAACTGCAGCACTACAACATATATGTTGACTCAGATGTTAGACCCCATTGGCTCACTCTGCTCAGGATACTACACCACTATAGGTTAAAATCACCAAGAAACAAAGATAATTTTCAACAGTATTATTAATAACTGTATTTGAAACCTATCATTTTATTTAGGAACTACAGATTTAAACTTGTAGGACATCTGAAGGTACATCCAAATACAGATGATATGGACATATTTAAAAGGGATTTTTATCTAGATGTGGACGCTCTTCTACACTTTCAATGAGGCAGATATCTATGAGTCCTCCACTCTTAAATCTCTGGTTACTTTTAATAAGTTTTTCCCTATCCAACTTTACCAACTCCCTGATAATACCACCTACGAAAGAAAATAAATCAGATATAATTGAAGAGAACATGTGTTACAGATAATCATATGAACCAGAGGAATTGTAATGCCTAACTTTACAACTAGATCTGAAAATAGGCTTCAAATCTGTAAATCTGATGGCATCAATTCATTTTAATTTAGAAATTTCTGTTTATTTTTCCAGCTGGGAAGAAGGACTAATGGCAGATAAGTAATCAAACCATAATCATAAGTAATCAAACCATCTAGATCTTTTCTTAAAGGGAAGAAGGAAGATACCAGACATGCTAAAAATGTCATAAAACCTGAATTAATTCATAGAATCATAGAATCATAGAGCTGGAACAGACCACAGGAGGAATCCAGTCCAATCCCTTCCAATGCAGGAACACCCATCAAAGCATTCCCAACATATGACCATCCAGCCTCTGCTTAAAAACCTCCAAAGAAGGAGACTCCACCGCACTCTGAGGCAGCATATTCCACTGCCGGACAGCTCTGACCATCAAGAAGTTCTTCCTGAGGTTCAGGTGGAATCTCCTTTCCTGCAGCTTGAATCCATTATACCTTGTCCTAGTCTCTGGAGCAGCAGGAAACAAGCCCGCTCCCTCTTCAACATGACATCCTTTCAAATATTTAAACATGGCTATTAGGTCCTTTCTTAACCTTCTCTTCTGCAGACTAAACATACCCAGCTCCCTAAGCCATTCCTCACAGGGTATGGCTTCCAGACCCATCACCATTTTGGTTGCTCTTCTCTGGACATGTTCCAGCTTGTCAATATCCTTCTTAAATTGAGATGCCCAGAACTGGACACAGTATTCCAAATGAAGTCTAACCAATGAAGAATAGAGTGGTACCATTACCTCCCCTTATCTAGATACCATATTCCTATTGATGCAACCAAGAATCACACTGGCTTTCTTGAACTGCTGACTCATGTTCAGCTTGTGATCTACCAAGACTCCTACATCCCTTTCACATGTACCATTATCCAGCCACATGTCCCCCATCCTATGTTTGTTCATTCCATTTTTTCTGCCTAAGTGTAGGACCTTATATTTCTCTCTGTTGAAATTCATTTTGTTAGCTTTGGGCCATCTCTCCAATCTGTCAAGGTCATTTTGAAATTTGATCCTATCCTCTGGAGTATTAGCAACCCCTCCCAATTTGGTGTCATCTGCAAGTTTGATCAGCATGCCCTTTACTGCTTCATAGATTAATAAAAGATTTTTTTAAAAAAAAAAATATTAAACTTAAACCAGAGACGTGTCTATTGGACTGATGGATGATCAGATAAGAAAGACTGATAAGAATAATGTTGCAGTATACGACTACAGCAGCCAGGTTACTGTTGGCACAGATATGGAAAGAGATGGAGATCCCAACACAAGACGACTAGATGCTAAAGCGTTTTGAATTTATTGTGATGGACGTTGTTGAAAGATGGTTTGATGAGTAATTTTAAAAAGGATTCAGATAGATTCATGGCATTCTTTACTAAGCATTGGAAAAGTTTTTAGAACATTAGGGTGCGATTATAGATTGTGATTATTTTTAATAGAAATATTTTTATATTGGTTTTTTCAACACAAACTAGTTATACAAAATTATATTAGGTTTACTGTAGTTCTTCTTACTATATCGTTGCACTATTACATTTGTTAGCTATTTAGAGGAAGTTTAGCAATATTTTAGCTCATAACCATCAGCTGAGGGGCTGGAAGTCAAACCAGTCTTAAACCTTGTAATGTTGTATAGCTTTAGTGATTTAGTTTTACTTATTTTACTTATATGTAGTAAATGTGTTTTTTTTCTTTTTTTCTCTTTGTATGTTATTTTATATACCCTTACTTAATGCTTTATATATTTTAAATTTCTATGTGTTTAATAAAAATATTTTTTTAAAAAAAATTGATTAATTGGTCATCTAGAATTACTATTGATATAACATTAAAATATTTCATGTGTGAGAGAAGACTGCATACATCAGTATATATTGATCAGAATCTTTAACATGACAAAGACCAGGTAGCCACCCACATTTTTCTGTGTCAGGAAACCTTCTTTTTAGAGAAGCCCAAAGTAATACTTTCCTTGTTTTCTGTACAAACTAAAGCTATTTTTTACAATCAGAATTACAGCTATATATTAAGGAGTATGGTACAGTGAATTGAGAGCAGGTCTATGAGTCTGGAGGTCAGAGTTCAAATCTCTACTCAGCCATGGAAACCCAATCAGTGACCGTGGGCAAGTAACCCTCTCTCATCCTCAGAGGAAGGCAAAGGCAAATCCTCTCTGAACAAATCTTGTCAAGAAATCCCCATGAAAATGACTTGAAGCACACAACAACAACCTAGATCATGTTTAATCCACCAGATGTCACATTATTATCTGTTTTCTCAAAAATTAAAAAAAATTGAAATTTTGGGGAAAAAACACAAACAAATGTTCTGCCAAATGCAATGCATCTTTTGGCCTTTTTTTTAACCCCCCCCCCCAAAAAAAAACAAAAATAAAATGAGAATAGCCCACTGGTCTCTTATTTCCATTAGGGCTGAAAAATTTCATGGTATTTTTCTAGACTGTCTCAATGTATTGAAAAAAATCAAAATTAGCTTTCCCCCATTCCTACCAGCCTCAGCCTAGTCTATAAATGGAGAAATATTTTCTAGATATTTAATGCCTTGAATAAACAATATGTCTGTGTTCCTTGGCTGTGTTCCTCCAACTACCTGCTTGAGGCTGTAGATTATTTTCTGTAGCCACTAAGTTGTGTTTAAGGTGCTGAGATGGGTAGCGACTGGTGGGGCGTTCAAGATTTTATTCTATGTATTGTTGTGGTGTTCTGTTTTATTGTCTTTGTCCCTGACCGTGTATGTCAGTGTTCTGCCCTTCGGTGTAAAGGGCATTATAAATAAAAGCAGAACTGAGACACACAGATAATACTGGTTGGTGCTAGAGAATGGCTTACACATTTTTTTTTCAAGATTGAAAGGCAGAGTATAATATTGCTCCAATACAAACACACACACACAAATAAATAAATATAGCTGAAAGTACACAAAACACTAGATCCTAGGGGTAACTGCTGCATATCTGGGGATCATTTTCTGCCCTAAGGACTTTATAGGAGTGGTATGGACCCCTATAAATGCTAAAAACTGGGAATACAGTGGGCCCTTGGTACCCACTAGGGTTTGATTCCACGACCTTCCGTGGATACCAAATTTGTGAATGCTCAAGTCCACTACATACAACGGTGTCATAAACTGGTGTCCCTTATATAAAATGGTAAAATTAAAGTTTGCTTTTGGGGTTTTTAAAAATATTTTCAAGACATGATTGGCTGAATCCTTGGATACAGAATCCACAGATATGGAGGCTTCACTGTAGCTGAAAGTCCACTTACAGCTTTAAAAACTGGGTTTTTTTCCATTAAATATTAAAGGGAGTGAGCTATAACTTATTTAAAAAGTTGATCACCACTTTTGAATCACTAGAACCTTTGAGAATATGTATCTCACTTTATTTGGCCAGAAAGAGGAAGAGTCCAAAGACTATGGGGGAGTCAAGAGCCACAAAACATCTCTGGGGAACCACATGTAGTTGTGGGATTAGACTTTGTCCATCCTATCTTTGCATGGGCTTTGAAAAATAATGTATACAGGTTCTGTCTCTAATTTCTTTCTTTAAATTTTATTTAAAGTGATTGCAATCAAATCCCAGTTCATCAGGAGAGTAATCAAGATACATTTCTAACTGGAATGAATATAACAAGTATAAGTTCCACCTTCTCTAAAAAAAGAAATCACAACTAATGCCATAGGAGAAAACAAGTACTTTGTTCAGAAGCAAGTGTCAGACTGCAGGTTAAAATGTATTCATTTTGTTGGTTCTCCTAAGGGTCTGAAAATTAAACTCACTTAAACAAATCAATCTTAGCTGAAGACTTAATTTTTTAAAGCAAAGATACACCTAAATTAACCACAAACTGGTCATTTTATTAGCAATGTAATGTAGGCAAATTAATTTTGTGGTCTACATTTCGCTGGTTTTTCAACTAATCAATTATACTCATATTATTCCTTTCATCAAGAATAGTGCTCAAATGGGCTAAGATTGACAAAATACATTTTTAAAAAAATGATTAAAACATAGCATAAAAACAGATCAAAACACAGTTTTTAAAAAGAACAATAAAAGAAGCAGATAGCATCCAATCAATTAAAAGCATCCTTTCCAACAGACCAGCTTACACACCAAAGCCTGGTCTGGAAAAAGAAAAATCTTTGCCCAAAGGCAGAAGAACAATAGAAATGCAACCAATCTATCCTCCCTTGGCAGCAAGCCTTTAACTGTTACAAGAAACCTTGAAAGAAAATATAATTCAGTCAAGTGTCAGTGATAAAATTATCTTGACCTTCAGAAAACTAACCTATGCTCTCTTTTGCTATGCTTGAGATCTGTATGCTTGCAGATACGCATATTCTACACAGTCAGTTTTTACACAGCAGAAAATATTTACAAAGCAGAAATTCCATTTCAAAGAAGAGAGAGAGAAAAAGCCCTACTAAAGTGTATCTGCTTATATTCAAACCCAAATTGGGTTTGAATTTCTAATTAGTCATTACTGGCAACTGCTAGTTCATAGGGCAGAATTATACTTAGGGAAAATAGAATTGTCAAACCAAGATATATTGTGGCCACCTTGAATAGACAGCATCATGATGATACAGCCAGAGTTATCTGCCCGAACTAAAACAATGACAAGCAAGCAGCACGAAATATTATGACCAGTGCAATTCAGTTTTCCTAAACTACTATGTTGCCTGAAAAATCACAAGGCAGATCCAAAAAGATTGTCAAATATAGCAAGAGTTCAATTTACAAATAATTTGTCCCAAATGCACTTTCTGAGAATATGTAGAGGACACTCATAGGAAGAGATAACAGTAAAACATATCCAAATCAGATTGCAATCACGGACTCTGAGAGGACCTTACAAAGCAAGGTTATATATTTCCATCACACCACAGTGCATCACCTATCATACTGGATTTCTCTGGCACAAACCAGGCCAGAAAATGCATCACTGAGGTTCAGCGGTCTAATAGACAGACATTAGAAATGACTTTGAAGAACTTTCATGGTTTATTGGATTAAGAAAGAGGAGGGAAAAAAATTAACTTACCTAGAACTCCTAGTCTGTAGTTGATGGTTACAACAATGACATTTCCGTAGCTTGCCAGTATGCTGCCATCAACTATATTCCCTGTACCTTCCATATATGACCCACCATGGATATAGACCATCACTGGCTTCTTGCTGTTCTGATCATGTATGTCTGAAAAGAATACAAGTAAGGAAAACACAAGAAAGTAATACAAGTATTAAAGGGTAAATATTGCCTATTTTCCCCTAAATTATCATTAAATTTAGTACTTTGTACAATCTCACTTCATGTATATTTCCCCTCTGTTTGTTTCTATCTCAGTTTTATTATGAATACAAATTAAAAAAACAAAGTGTACTTCTATGTGAGCTTAAAAAAAAAAGAAGGAAAAAAGTGTTTCAGGATGAACTCTGAAAAAAGTGGGGAGGGAGGAATGCCAAGCATATTTCTTACTGCAAGATTGAAAATGGTGGAAGAAGGAACTGTACCTGCAGAATATCACCAAGATCACAGTTTTTTTGTTTGCTTGTTTTTTAAGGAAGATATTGCTGTGTGGTACAGTACTAGGAGTCTAGCAAATATAAAATATTATAAAACTAGTGGAAAAAGTAATTCATAAAGCAGTGTCATTACCAGAAGCATCAACAACAAAAACATTATTTTGCAAGACAAAAACTCTCAGACATACAATAAGTTAATTAACAGTATGCACCATTTTCCCATATTTTTTTGTCTTGCAGCTATTGAAACTTACAAAAGTTCCTTTCTATGAAGTATATAAAACAAACTAGTTGCCTCCATGACTATGTACTTCTGTTCTTAATTCCAATTAGAGTTGACCCACTGACTCAATGGGAGGTACTCTATCAAGTTATAATTGATTCAAAGAGTTTACTCTAGCTGGGAGTACCACGAAGACATAGGCCAAAGTGAATTAGGGGTGAGGTGTGGAGCCCTCTGAGCCAAATTAACTTGACAGATTTTTAAAGGGCAGCATTCTTTAAATTGTTTAAATTGAGATTTACCAAAATCAACTAAATGCCAACAGAAATTATACAGCCTAGCAAAGCCTGTTGTATTAGTGAAGAAGGGTTAATTAAAATTTGTGCACCACTTGTATTCCCTCCTTAAAAGAAACACATTGCTTGATGTGTCTCCACTTGATCCAAACATGTGAATCATTTGCACACTAGCTTTGTAAAGCCCCACAAGCATTCAAACAGTGCCCTCAGAAGATTAGAACATCAACAGAAGAGGTTGTTTTGTTTTTTTCCAGCAACAACCACACGGGGATATAAGAAAAGAACAGACCTAATTGTTGGGAAATGCTATATAAAGCATGTTGTCAGATATATTTTTTCCAATATCTTGGCAGTGTCTAAATATAATATTTTAGACTCAGGATATAACTAGAATTTCAGAAACATGACATTCTGACACCAGGTTTGTTATAGTACTTTTAGTGCCTTCTGTGTTCAGTCCTTCCTAACCATATTCTACATCAATTCCCATTTTTTCCTATTGTATTAATAAATCAGGTCCATTGTTTATCCCCTCTTGCTGCTTATACAAAATACTATAAAAAGCTTAAAAAAAAAACTTGGGAGATTTCCATATATCACTGGCACAGTAAGCCAACGTGAAGCCACTGGTGGAGGTTAGCCAGTGCTTTGGGGTGGATGTCATCAGTATGCTGATGATAGCCAGCTGTCCCTTTTACAACTGATACCCAGCAGGCTATGGGTTTGAATGCAGTAAAGACTTGGATATGGGTGAACAAACTGGGGTTTGAACCAGAAAAGATGGACGTATTGCTGGTCAGTAGTAAAACCAAGCTGGGATTAGAAACGCAGCCTGCTCTGGATGGAGCTGCCATTCTGAAAGATTAAGTTCATAGCTTAGGAATGCTCTTGGAGCCAGCTCTACTTCTGGAAAGCCAGGTTGCAGAAGGAGTGCCTTTGCACAGCTTTGGCTGGTTTGTTAGCTTCATTCTTTCTTGAGGAAGACAGATCTAGCCACAGTTGTTCATGCTTAGTTACTTCCCAATTAAACTACTGCAATGCATTCAATGTGGGACTTCCCTTGAACAGCATATAGAAGCTTCAGCTAGTGCATTATGCAGTAGCCAGACTGATGTCAAGTATGCATTTTAAAAACCATATAACACCAGTCTTGCAAGAGCTGCATTGGCTTTCAAATTGCTTCCAAGTTCAATTCAAGGTGCTGGTGTTGACCTGCAAAGCCTTAAATGACTTGAGGCCAGGGTATCCGAAAGACTACTTCCTCCCATATGAGCTTGCCAGAAATCTGGGATCTTCAGAGGAGCCCTATTGTCTGTCCCTTGTGAAAGTAGGCTGGTGGGTATACATACAAGGACTTTCTCTGTATCAGTGCCTCAACTATGGAACTCCTTACCCAAGAAAGTTAGGCTGGTCCCATCTCTTACACTTTGGGCATGCAGAAAAAACAGTGCTGTTCTGCATGGCATTTTGTGTTTGGAAATGCTGTTTTGACTGTTTCAGACTGCTTTTAGGATTTTTAAAGATTAAAGAAACACATTTTAAAAATGTTTTTATCCTTGCATTGTTTTAATTGGGTGTTATTTGTTCATCACCTTGGGGGCCTTTGTGGGCTGGGAGCTGACAGAGAAATATCTTAAATCAATCAGTCTGTCTGTCTTTTACTACCAGTCACATTTGTAACCATGTTGAAGATAACAGGATTCTTGTTACCAATTATACACCTGCAATTGCCAGCAACTGCCAGTTCTGTTCCAAATCCACAGCTTTTCAATTAACAAATGAAAAAAGAATAGGGAAATAACACATATCATACAATATATAGCCACATGCAGATGCTCAAAAAGTTCAGTCTTAACAATCCATTAAGTTCAAACTATGTTTATTTGAATTCTAGTTTTTAGGTAGCCCTTCACACTGCACAATCATAGCACTTTGACTTCCTTATTACCATCATAGCTGCTACCTTTGGAATCCTGGGGCCTGTAATTTGGTGAGGTACTTGGAATGCTCTGTCCAAGAATAAAAACAATAAATAACAGTCCAAGAAGACCCGCAAGAGAGAATATAGGCTTTCCTCTTCAGACTGCCACCCTTCATATCTAGAGGATGATGGAAATAGTGCTGAAAAGGCAGGTATGTTCTTCCTCTTCCAATTTAAATGAACACATTTTTAAACACCTGAACAGGATTTGTGGTTTGTTTTATATATATTTGCCAATAAGGGGAAGGAAGAGAAGTAAGTTGAATATAAAATGACTTGCCACTTCAAAGAAATAATGACTCTTCTCTCAAAGTAATCCTCCAGTGCTAGGGGTCCAACAGTGGCAATATCTATAAACTGAGTATGAAATAAAGGTCTAATTTCTTTATTTGGAACACAGTAACACAGCAGTAGAAGACTTCAGGAAAAAAGGTGAATGTAACAATAAGGAGGAAGCAGAGATCTTAGCAGTTGCTCTTGGAAAGGTCATACAGCCACAGTCATACTGAACTCTTGAAAACGAGGGAGAATAAGAGGTGACCACACAATACTTTCCACATTTCTGAAGGCAAAGGAAAGGGCAAATGTTACAATACTCGTTGAAATAATGTGAAATATCTGAAGAGAGAAATGACATGGAATAAGGCTTAGAAAAGATCAGCTTTCAGGAAAAGGTGACAGGCAAGTGACAGAACAAATAATTTATCATTCCATGCCAAAGTTGGCAACTCATAGTCTAAGGTCATAAGCAGTCCACAGCCTAATTTCACGTGGCCCTCTGTCTTTCATCAACAATCTTCTCCAAGTGGTCTTGTTCAGGTCTCTGGTAAGAGTGATTTCTCCATTTCTGACAGCATGCTAGGCAGTGACAGAATTTAAGAGAGAAACAAAGCAGGTGGCAGAAAGGTGGGGGGCGGGGAAGGTGGTGGTCTTGCCAAGTTTTTTCTTTGACTTAACTGAATGGCTAACGTCATGCCAGCAAAAGATTATCCTTCAGGTGAACACATACTTATTTTTTAAAAAAATCCACACATTGTAGCTGTTCATCTGTGCAAGCCTTTATCAGGGTATGCAACGATATCAGCCAAGAGTTATTTTAAAATTTAAAAAATGTCCAAGCAGGCTGCCACCAAAAAAGTTACTACATGTGGAAGAGAACTGAGATATAATTCATTTAATCAGTGAGTTAAGATCTTCACTGAAATTCAAAATTGCTGGTTAATTTGATTATAACATAAGTGTCTTCTTACCACACACATATGTCATTCTATAAATAGTATTAAATAGAGATATGCATCTGTATGTAAACTTACTAAGGTTTGTAGTCAAGTGTTTACTGTGCTTAAAGGGAATGCTCAAATTCTTTAACATTTGCTAACAAGCTGCAATTAACAAGCATTTCAATCAACTGTTCCAAACACAAACAGTTAGACCTCCTTTCCACCTACCAGAGTGACATGGTTCACATCACTTGAGCAATTTGTACCCACAGATGACATAAAAAACATTTGCTGGCGTGGTTACGCTTCCTTGCATGTTTACAATAACATGCAAGTAGGGGAGCTCTCAGAACAATAGATATCTCTGTTGTATGTTATATAAACACACTAAATACATTCTTGGTTGAGAGCTATGTGGGAGGAAAGGTGGGTAGCAATGTTGCCCCTGACACATGCACAAGAAGAAAGTGTTAAATAGAGCAAAACAAACTAAAAAGCATCCTTCATTTTTCTTGGATATCAGACACTGAAGACAGAAAAACAAACAGTAGAAGAAGTAAATGCATCCACTATATGGGGAAGAAAAAGAGGGAAATAATGTGAAGGTGAGGTTACAAGATGTATCAAACGGATAAAGGAAGAGATATACATGCAAGGTTTCTATTCCATTCTTGTTTACTTTCTAGGCAAAATTTGGGGATGGGAATAAGGATTTGGTTGTAAATAATATGTTTATTAATCACTTCTTACATATTGATAAATAACCTATAGTTTTATCTCAAAAGGGAGCTGCAGTCATCTAAACTGGGTGTTTTTTATTTATTTATTTTTTTAAAAAAAGAAGGGTGGGAAGGAAAGTTCAGATTCCAGATAAAAAGAAAGTAAAGCAGCACACTGGAATGTGTGTGATCAAATAAAGGAAGGGGAAAAGTTCATGTTCATGCATACCAGGGTTGATTTTTTGGGGGGAAAAAACCAAAAAATACCTTCATCTTCCCCACGATCATTACTGGTAATATCATCTGCGCTTTTCTTTGTGTTGGCTCCTGGGATCAGAGTGAGCAGGAGAATAAAGGGAAAAAAGAGAATTCAAAAAGAGCAGATTCCCAAAAATTGAAAGAAAAAGAAAGATCCAAAAATTGAAAAAAAGAAAAAAAAAGTAACACAAAAAGTCAAAATCTGAATTGTAAAAAATAAATGATGCAAACTGCACACTAACATAAACGCTAAAAACAATCATAAAAAAACAGTAGGGAAAAATAATTGTATGTTGTCGCAATGCAGTTAATTTGATTCAAAATGATTGCTTATTATGCATTCAAAATTGATTAAAAATGCATGTATACATAATTTTCTATGTGTGCAATTCAATGACAGCTTGAATACTCAGGGTACCACCAGAATTTAATATGAAGCATATACATTTTATCAGAAGAGCTGTTGGAAACTGTAGACATATGATGAAAAATTTAGTTTTAAAAGCTTGCATATGGAGTATTCTATTCCCAGCAAATTATTATGACTTGAATCCATACACACACACATATAGTTCTGTATGTCCAAGGAATGGGAAATTTTGTTTCACAAATAGCAGCCATCCATGCCTCATGACCTGAGGGACCTGTCACTTTGAAATTGAGAGAAATGTCATACGCAGGTTATGGCATTTGGATCTGCTGTTCAAAGGGGAAAAGTCAAAAATTATACTGGATACATACAAGTAATGAATCATGATCTCTGAAAAATCACAACTGCATTCAGAATTACCATTAATCACAATCAGTTATTAATATAAACATATAATGAGCAATTTGCACAACATATAGAAGGAATACTGTCTTGTCCGTTAAAGCTACATTTAACATTTCATATTTGAAAGAACATATGATTGTCCAAGGGTGAATAAGTGAGGGCTGGATATGAACAATACTTTCAGTTGGGAATATAACAAATGACATAATTATACAATGCAAAAGGGAAAGGGAAAATTAAGAGGTTTTTTTTAATCCATATAATACTGCTTACATTGAAACAGAAAAAGAACTCTTGTGAATTTTTTAAGGGCTCTCAGGATAACTAAATAAAATTTATGAGTCCAAGCTAGGACCCAAGATGGAGAGGTACTGGGAAGGACATAGCTATAGGGCACAAAATATAGGCATTTTACAATAAGAATTTTGTACCCCAAATGAAATTTTTCTTCAGTCCTCATATGTAGCAATAACTTAAAACACCATTTGAACATTTGGAAATGCAGTTTGTGCATCCAAAGAAAAGAAAGTTGCTTAGCAGTTACTATCAATAAATCAATTGTTTATTTATCGTCATTGACCAAATGCATAAAAAGTTCCTATAAAATAACAAAAAATACCAACAGGCAATTACAATTATTGGTAAAATTCACATCATGCACAGCCACAATGGACACATTGTATCAAGTGGATCACATTTATAACGAAAGTCCAAAGAAAAAATCCAAGATATGCAAAATTTTATAAATCAAGTAAATCAAATAATAGCCAAATTATATATGCCTCTCTATTATTTGTCTTCGGGTCATAACAGCAGAGGCACAAAACCTAGCCACCTTAGCAGTCTAAGAAGGACAAATATAATAAATAGAAGAGTTCAAGATGTGAAATATTTTTACAGTCTCACTGTCTGTAATGCTAGAAAGGAAAAGGAAAAATACATTGGGGGACACTGTTTTTTTTTGACAGGGGCAATGCCCTCATTTTGATCTCCCACCCCACTGACCACATCTGTGAATTGCAGAAGGTATTCCAGCTGTTCTGTGAAAGTACAAGAATGGATTGAAAGAGGAAGGATTTTTTCTTATAGGGTAGTTGTGATTTCCCTACAAGCTGAGATTGCTGACAGAAAGTTGAAAAAAAAAATCAGCAAATGCCTTGGTTGACACTAGTGAAACCTTGAAAACAACATTAGAGCCATAATGCAAAGGCACCTCTTTTGAATGTCTCACATTCAAAAAAGAAGAAAAACATGCCACCTTTGGCAAAAATAGCTATAGATAAAGGTTTGAATAAATTGTGCATATCCTAATTTATGTGTATAGATATACATTCAGAAATAGTTTCTGTGGCATAAATCTAATAGTCATTCTCAATTAGAGGGGACCCATTCAATTCATGTGATTTACGTTAAGTTCGATTTACGAAGTTTTCATTATTGCTGTACATCTACATTAGTTGGGACCAATTATTAGATTCAGCTGTACAATACAAATGGGAAAATAACACATCTTATTGTAGTGGGGAAGACTCTCTAGAGCCTGAGTCATACTGGTTATGTCAGCTAGAGCAGACTTGTTCAATCAATTGCTGAATAGAGAGTCAGCACATATGCATACAGCAAAGATTCAATGGGTTTTGTAACTCCACTGCTCTGATGGTTTTATTGGCAAGATATATTAATTGGCAGATATGTTTAATTGGCATAAAATAGAAATCATATAAATATAAGGTCATGTGGAGCAGGAAGTCTGACTGGGGAAAAGAAAAACAGGTCAGAGATGATCCCCAAGCATGGCTGAATTCAACTTAATGGCTAATCAGGGAGAACAAAAAGCATCTCTGAGGACAGCAAAACTCCCTGTGGTTTGCGTATCCTATGGAAAACCAAGCCAAAAAACTGGCTACCAAATTAATTTGACACCCATTTGTTGGAAAACTCAAACAAAGAGCTTTTGCTTGTTTGATAATTCTGGTTCAGGAAAATAGGAAGATTTCAAACAAATCCATAACTGTACCATCCTCACACCTATGATCTTTTTTCTGATCTCTGATCACACTGCCATCAAAATCTTTTGCCAACCACATGTTAAAAATCATCACCATATTTTATAACCATTAATCCATCCTGTCTCTTTTGTTCACCCTGGAAATCCTTTGTTGAAGTCACACCTCCAGAGCACATTTTGGGGTACAAAGGGACCCTGATTTTGGGTCCTTGACACACCACTTCAGTTTCAGGGGACCTCCTTGTCATTTCGCCTTTTGGGCAGCAGCCCAAACTACATCACCACTTCTCTACTTCTCCCTGGATGGTAAATATCCCCCAACCCCCTTTTCTATTCCCTCTATTTTCCTCTCTTCCTTTTCAGTTAGCCTTCTGTGATAGCTTGTGTGTGGCTATTTGAGTGTGTGTATGTATAATTTCCCCCAATAAACACATTTAAATTGTACTGTAAGTTTTCTGACTGGTCTCTTTAGCAGTTCCTTGTAAACACAGGTGGAAAGATCCTGAAGTTACCCCCTTCTTGCAATGTTTTTAACTTGAGTTCATTAATTCCCCATTTTTACATTTTAATTGCAGGTTTTGATATAGGACCTCATGAGGTCCCATGGTTTTGGTTTACTCTAGTCAGGTCTAACAACAGGATTCAAGCCTAGATGAGTCCCCTCTCTACGTTCTAATTCTTGATGGACAACTTCAAAACTCTTGCTTTTTCTGATTAGGATTCACACTTTAAATCAGATATGGACAAACAAGTCCAGACTAAGGATACCTTCATGCAGAAGACTGATCTCTGATAATTCTTCAAAAAGATAGCTATTCTTTCTAAGATGGGATACATGGCTATTCCGTTGAGTTATTGCATGTGAATATTCTCTCTTTTATTGCAACATGACAGCACAGAAGACAACAATGGATAGGAATGCAGGTGAAGAGACTGTGTGTGTTATCTCCTTTTCTTTAAAATGGTTGCCCTGGGGCCTTCTCAGTTATAGTAGCACAAGTGTCATGGCTGCATCCTGAGATTTGTATTTTGGTGAGGTACTAGAGTCTTCTGGCTACAGATTTCCAAACAGCCCTCCCTAAACTACAAACCATAGAATAGCATGGAAGCATGGCAGTGAAATCATGCTGCTATAATTGTGTAATGTGAAAAGGCCCCTCTATCTTCTAAGATGATGGAAAATATCATACATACTTTCTAAACTTCTGAATGTTGTGCTGGCCTAGCCACAAACCGGTTTTGTTCATTGAAAACATTTCCTGTTCTAAAATATTTGAGTGAGAATATGAGGGCCAAAGCAATTTAAGAACGAGATCGTGCAGTGTTTTTAAAATACCAGATTTCTTGCTGTTTTGTTGTTACACAAAAGCTTTCAGATTTAATCTGCATCAACCCAGATCATCAGTGATCATACAGAGAATAACTGTTTACAAGATTCTTTCTGAACACTTCATAGCACAAACATGAATGCTGGAATAAATAGAGCAGTTAGTATAGCTAGAATATACAATGAAACTCGTTGGGTGATCTTGAGCAAGTCAAGTGGCAATGTATCCCCTTAATGGCTTCTTTCTGCAATTTTACTGGGAAATGATGCATGTAGATAGCAGGAAATTAGCAAGTAACAGAAAATTACTGAAGGGAGTTAATGATCTTTGTAACACAGGTATAGTTTCCTTTTTTTTATCCTGCTTTCTCTCTGCTTGTTGGGTCCTACTTCTTGCACCGTACTTAAGTATAGTCCTCTTTTTTTCAGCTATTAACTCACCAGATCACTCATTATACTAGACATTAAACATTAGACATGGGGCTTGGAAGAAAACGTTACAGTTTAAAGTGTTGACATTCACATCATCTTCCTGTGTGCCTCCTCAACAATCATCAACATTACATGGTCAATGAGCTTGCTTAGTTCTCACTAGACTGAGTCCCCTTTCTTCAAATCTCCCAAGTCTGTTGGCATCACCCTCGGAGAGTTGTCATTTTTGCCTTATAAGCATGCCTGAACCCTGGAGGAAATTATGTAACTTCTAAACCTACCTCATTGTTGGGCCACTTTAAACATGCAGCCTCTGTCTTCTTCAGCTATCACAGCTTTGCCTCTACTTAGCTGAGTCTACTTGCATAGTGAAAAAAGTTATTCTCTCATTGCCCCAGGTACCAACAATTAAGAACTTTGAAAAACTCTGTTTTAGGGTCTTATAACAACAAATACCATGGTAATACATAAAACGTGCAAATTATTTTAAAGAAAATTTACTGGAAGCTTCTCTTCCAGACCACAAAATCACCTATTCAAACTAAAAAGCTTTCACCCTTGATAACCAAGACTCCATGAGATATCAAATACAGCTTGGCCTATGACCTTCCATTCTCTCCCTTGCTTTGAAATTTCAAGAGACCAAAAGACATTCAGGTAGGAAAAAAATGAGGCAGGTGAAAGGTGATTCTTTTAAACCTTTTCAGGATCATTGAAAAAAGGACTTTCTTCACATTTTTGTGCACCATTTGTCATGCTGCAAGTATAACTTATATATCTCTTAACTGGCTTTTCCATTGTAACAAGAAAAGGATGGCAGAAAATGAAGGAACAATCAATGTCCAAGTAGCTGCATTGTCAAAGAATCCTTCAAAGTCTGAGCCAAATGAACTCTGCAGTTAACTTCTTGCTCTTTCCATCTGGAAGTAAGATGCACAATATTCCATTTTCTATTGTTGCTTTAAAAAAACAAAAAAACAAAAACAAAATAGAATCATCCTACTAAATGTGTGCCAAGTCACATGGAAAGATCCTAATAAATCAATTATCCTAATTACACATCACCCAGAAGGCCCAGATTCCTTTCTTCAGAAAGATTGACTATAGGCAACACTTTAAAAAAATCAGGAATAAAAATTGTAAGTAGCTAGAACTCCACTTCTAGTTTTGTCTTTTGATAGTTGTGGGAGTAAATGGCCCCTGAATCCTGTTAAATTCTGGAGGCAGAAAACTGCATCTTGGCTGTTTTTTTTTTTTTTAATGGAAGTTTTGGGAGATCTTGGGGAGCACATAAATATTTTTCACAACGTGTGAGAGCCACAGTATCCACAGGCTGCACTTGGCTCAATTCTGCACTAAAATAATCATAATTTTTGGGATGTCTTCCTCTTGTAAGAGAAATGTCCAGACTAAGGCTGCCACTTTTCAGAGACAAAATTCCCAAATTTTGGTGGGCTCAGCTACAAATTTCCAGTTCACCTAGTAGAGAAGCAGCTTGCTAAAATTTGCAAGACTTCACTGAGTAGGTTAATTAAACACAATTTTAACAACAAGGAAGCTCAAATGGAAAACATGCCAAGGGCATAAAACTTCTGTGGACCACAGATGGCACATGGAATAAGGTTTACCCACCCTTGCTCTACCAGATTAAATAGTAAGATTTCTTTGAAATGTTTTTTTAAATGGCTTAAAGTCTATAGATTGCATTTTAGTGTGTTGGGTACAGATTAGTGTTGTGATTCCTCCTTACCTCTGTAACTTAGAGAAAGAGAGCTGGTGACCCCTCCAATGCATCATTAGAGATTATGGAAGGTGTTTTGGGGGAGCTTTTGCAGATTGTCCCCCTCTCCCTTTCTTCCATGAGAGAGATTTTGCTGGATCCTGGTACCTCCCATGAATGAAAGGAATCTTTCAGTTCACAGAAGAACCTATCTGGATGGAAAACACTGCATTTTTTAAACTGAGCCTACACATTCAGAAGTAAGCACCGTTCAGTATAGTGGAACTTTCTCCTATGCAATTAGAGTGTACTCTTGCTGATCAAAATAAACTGGGAGGAGGTTGTATTGTATATTGCTGTTCTTTGAGGAGTGGGTATACACACTGTCATGTCCTCTTGCATTTCAAAGTTTTTACCACAACATTATTTATAGATTATTTTACTGTTAAAATACTGATTTTGCCTGTTTGTTATACACCACCCAGATCCTTCTTTGACACTAATAGTTGTTATATGTGAATATACTTTTTTTATTATTGATAACAAAAGAAATAAAGTACATTTCAACCATTCTGGGAATATCTTCTGCCAAACAATCTTAATTGGTTAAAATAAAATCAAGAGCTGTGTCACTTCTTGTCCATCCTGTAAGTAACCATTTCACCTTGAAGGTAGCTGATAGCACTCATATTATTATACTTTTGACTTCTAGCTGCTCACTGGATTTCTTTATCTTTCTTTTTGTTGTGTCAAATACAACTTTAAAACTTCAGTTAAGTGATGACAGCACTTTCTGACTTTTTTTCTTTTTGGCATTTGGCTGTTTTGTTCTCTTGTTCTGGTACTTATATATATAGCACAGACCAAATTGTTACTGTTTGTTTTAAATTTTTCACCTCCTTGAATATATTTTCTATAACTCCTCCCCCACAAGTTACATAGAAAAAATGTGCAGAACGAAGTGAACATATGCATCATCACATTTTAAAGTCTTACAAAGTCTGTGGTTCTTTACCGAAATTATTTGGTAAAAAAAAGTTCACATTTTGAATCAGTCTCATGTGATCCTCCTGGCCAAAGTGATGGTTTGAGCGCTGGACTTAGACCCTGGAGAACAGAGTTCAATTCCCCATTTGGCCATGGAAACACACTGGATGACTGACCTTGGGGGCATCACACTCTCTCAGCCCAGAAAATCATGAAATAGGTCAACCTTGGAGTTGCCATAAATCAGAATGACTTGAAAGCATCCAACAAAAAGAACAACAACAATTCTATTCAGGTTTTAATTCTGTTTGTTTTGTGTCAATGTTATATATTTTAACTTATGTTAAAATAAAGACTCTTTAGAAAAGAAGGTTTCATTTTTACACCAGGAAATTGTTTTTTTTAAAAAAAAAAAAAAAAAAGCTACAGTGTGAGGTGATGTTAATTTCACTTTTGCTAACTTTTTTTTCTTCCATATATAAATCTGCAATTCCTTTTGTTCAACTCTTCCCTTGTAATGGTCCTGATGACTAAGCATTAAACAGATCTGAATGTGAACACACTTTGGTTTTCTTTCCACTATAATTTGTGTGTCATCTCACTTTCTAAGAATTCTGAAGTGCTTTGTTATTGAGAACGAAACTCTTCTACGAGTATCATCAAGTTTCCAGCAATTTTGAAAACTTCACTATTCCCTTCATCTGTTTGCCTAGAATTTCATTTTCATTGTTACACTGAGGTCACCATGGAGAACACTCAGCTAAAAGCTAATATTTGAGATCCAGTGGGGTGTAGCAGAGTTTGAATCCACACTCAGTCATGGAAACCCACTGACCTTGGGACAGTCGTGCTCTCTCTGGATCAGAGGAAGACAATGGCAAACATTTTCTGAACAAATCTTGCCAAGAAAATCCCATGATAGATTTGCCTTAGGGCAAGAATGGGCAACTGTGGAAGAATAGGGGACGTGTTAGCCCTCTGAAAGACTGCCCCCCCCAAAAAAAATCAACAATGTCCTCTATTGCATATGGAGGCATGTTTTTAAGTCATCCTGGGCAGATGATGATGATGACGATAACATTTTTTTCAAAATTTCATTTTGACCCCTGCGAGGACAGATATGGTGGAAATACCCTCCACAAGCCCAGACATCATTTTCAGGCATTTCAGAAATGGGGGAAACTAGGGCTACACACGGCTACAAAAATGCTGCCTGAAGCTGCATTAGGCCCATAGCCTGCACTTTGCCCACTCCTCCTTCTTGTTATTGTTATTGTTATTGTTATTGTGTGCCTTCAAATTGTTTCTGACTTGCAGCAACTCTAAGATGAACCTATCATGGGGTTTTCTTGGGCTGAGGATGTGTGATGTACCTACCCCTCCTTAGGGTCACTATATAAAATCATAGAATCATAGAATCATAGAAATGTAGAGTTGGAAGAGACCACACGGGCCATCCAGTCCAATCCCCTGCTATGCAAGAACACCCTCAAAGCATTCCCGACAGATGGCCATCTAGCCTCTGCTTAAAAACCTCCAAGGAAGGAGACTCCACTACACTCCGAGGCAGCAAATTCCACTGCCGGACAGCCCTGACTGTCAGGAAGTTCTTCCTGAGGTTCAGGTGGAATCTCCTTTCCTGCAGCTTGAATCCATTGCTCCTTGTCCTGGTCTCTATTGATGCAGCTGAGAATTGCATTGGCTTTCTTGGCTGCTGCATCACGCTGCTGACTCATGTTCAGCTTGTGGTCTATGAAGACTGCTAGATCCCTTTCACAGGTACTGCTATCCAGCCACGTGTCCCCCATCCAATATTTCTGTATTCTATTTTTTTTACCTAAGTGTAGGACCTTACACTTCTCTCTGTTGAATTTCATTTTGTTAGCCTTGGCCCAGCTCTCCAATCTATCCAGGTCATTTTGAATTTTGATCCTGTCCTCTGGCGTATTAGCAACCCCTCCCAATTTGGTGTCATCTGCAAATTTGATGAGCATGCCCTCTATTCCTTCATCCAAGTCGTTGATAAAAATATTGAACAGCACTGGGCCCAGGGCAGAACCCTGTGGCACCCCACTAGTCACTTCTGTCCAGGAGGAAAAGCAGCCGTCCGTGATCGCTCTTTGGGTTTGGTCGGTCAACCAATTACAAATCCAACTAACAGTAGCTGTGTCCAGCCCACATTTTACTAGTTTTTTTGCAAGAATGTCATGGGGTACTTTGTCAAAGGCCTTACTGAAATTGAGATATGCTACATCCACAGCATTCCCTTCATCTATCAAGCTAGTAACTCTATCATAAAAAGAGATAAGATTAGTCTGGCATGACTTATTTTTGAGAAATCCATGTTGACTTCTCGTGATTACCGCCTTGCTTTCTAAGTGGCTAGAAACTGACTGCTTAATGATCTGCTCCAGGATCTTTCCGGGTACTGATGTCAGGCTGACTGGGCGATAATTATTTGAGTCCTCTTTTTCCCTTCTTGAAGATGGGGACAACATTTGCCCTCTTCCAGTCTGCTGGAACTTCTCCTGTCCTCCAAGATTTCTCAAAGATTATAGCAAGCGGTTCCAAAATGACCTCTGCCAGCTCTTTTAATATCCTAGGATGCAATTCATCTCGTCCTGGAGACCTGAATTCATCCAGTGTGGCCAGGTATTCCTGTACCACCTCTCTACCTATTACGTGCCTCATTTCCCCTGCTTCCTCACCTGCTCCCCAACCACCAGATAGAGTGCTTATATCCTTCTGGGGAAAAATTGAGACAAAGAAGGAGTTAAGTAGTTCTGCCTTTTCTCTTCCCCCTGTGAGTAATTCACCATCTTCTCTGCGCAGCTACCCTGTCGTCTCCTTCTTTTTCCTTTTGCTGCGGATGTATTTTAAAAAGCCCTTTCTATTGTTTTTAATGTCTCTGGCCAGCCTAAGTTCGTTCTGTGCTTTAGCCTTTCTGACCTCCTCCCTACATCTCCGGGCTACTTGCTTAAATTCTTCTTTGGTGGTTTCCCCTTCTTCCATTTCCTATACATGTTTCTCTTAACACTTAGCTCAGCTGAGAGTTCTTTATATGTCAGAATGAATTTGAAAGCACACAACAAGAAGCACAAGTATTGCAGATGTCTTCTTTGCTATCTAAAACAGATTATTCATAGTCCTCCTGAATTATCTGATCATGTTAACTGTTGTAATATCTCCCTGTGTATTCTGCTTCTCTTATTTTCAATCTCTTCACCGCAAACAAATGATGTGGAGCGGGGCGGGGGGAGAACCAATGTAGTCACAGGGAGGACAATATTTAAACTACAGGGGAACATAGAAAATACACATGATCCAAAGATTTTACACACACATACATATTAAAAGGCAACAATATAGCAAGATTAGTTGCCTAAAAACTTAAGTCAGGCTGTGAATCATGTAACATACAGATGGTGATGGGCACAACTCCCAGTTTTCCTCATCTTTGGCCCTACTTGGTAGGGCTGCTGGGATCTGCAATCCAACTACATCGGGAAGACCACCTCATCTTTAAGAGTAAAAAAGCTGTTCCAAGTTAATTTGGAAGAACACTATCATATAAAAAGATATTGTATACTTGAAAATGCCACTTTTCATATGTTAAAAGCAGAACATGGAAAAATTACTATCTGGACTACAGTTGCTATAATACTCCAGCCAGCATTTTTCACATGCCACAAATGATCAGGGGATTCTGAGAAATGTAATCCAAAAAGTAACTTTTCCAAGCTTGTCCGAAGTCTTCCCATGGATAAGGAATAGGTGTGTGATCTTCAAACTTTGCAGAGTTATTGGGTTCAGCTGGATTTGTCCCTAAGTGTGTATATCAGGCTGCATTTTCACCACTAAATTGCAGTACTTTAACTATGTGAGGAAATTGTGCCTTAAAATATTTTGTACCTTTGAGGGGAAGATCTCTTATTCAATGCTGTCTCCTACTCATGAGTAGGAGATGGGTCCACTGGAGATCATCTAGCTTCTATCACCTACTGATTTTAATCCCCATCATGCAGAATCTCTAGACCTGCTCCTCTGACTGCAGAGGCTATTCCCACTGCTTCATGTGGGAGCTGGGAATACTATATAAGTGTGCACACACACATACACAATGAGCAAGGAATGTGAAGAGAGCATGGAAAAGAGGAGTTTTAAATGGAAAGCCTTTTATTTTAAGCAGGCAAGCACACTGACAAAAGGTATCTCATTCACGAAGGCATCTTTCTCCAGCATTACTTAAGCAGCTATGAAGTTACAAACAAGCCTAAGTCATTGTAGCCAGAGGTTTAAAAGAACATTAGTCCCTAACATCACTAACTAAAACATTTCTATTTTATTCAAATGTTATATCTGGATGCTGGATGTTGGGATTGTGTTGGTGGGGCAGAGTCCAGCTAGCAACCAGCCCTTTGTCTCTCTCTCCTTCTCTCTCTGTCTCACTCTCTCTTTCTCTTCTTTCCCCTATATCCTCTTGAGGCTTTTATAACCTCTGCCTTGGGACTATCTCAAAGTTTCTACACTGCCACCCAACTAATATTCCTCACTAGATGATTGTCTCTTGCGATCTCTGATGTCCTTCTGTGGTGTTGTCCCTCATAAATGTAATTTAAACCCAGTACTTCATTAACCTTTTGTTTACCCGGAGAGAAAACTATCCCCCTTCAACTATGTGGCCTGGATAATGGGGAGGGGCCCATTATCACAGTACCACTTTGATAGCAAAGTCTCCCTCATACACTCCAAACTCATGAGCCATGGATGGAGGACTGTTTCCTATCAAGACTGACCGACACTGATAATTCATGCCAGTTCCTTCTAACCAGCTAAACAGTCAAATGCATTTGAAGACAGAGAGCTCTCACAGCGTAGCCATTATATTTGAAACTGCCTTTCACTTTTTGATTATGATAAATTTTAATAGCACAAATAAATATTGCATATCTTTAGTCTCTCCTCCCCCATCAAAAAAACAAACAAACCAACCAAAAACAACTTGGTCAAAAAGCAGGACAGAACAAATTACATTCTAAATTTCTTTAAATCTCCAATGTATTACGACGCTTACACCATGCTGCGTTGGGTTACATCATGTTATGACCAGTGATGTAACCCATCGCAATGCAATGCACACATCGCAGTTTGTCAGTGAGTTAAAGAAATCACACCCTTAGTTTGTTGTCAACTTGTCCAAGTAGTCACTGTGATAATACCGGATCTAGCTTAATTATAAGCCCCAATCAATTTCAAATTACATTACTGGGAAAAACAACAGATGTATCAAAATGCATTTTACCCTGTTTTGAGTGTGATCAGTGTCGAGATTTGGCAAGTTGGCATTTTTGATCTTAGGCTGAAAAGCTCACTCTGTTCATAATAAAACTATATGTTTAGGAATCAAAAAGCTGAATAAAAAATATGGTTGTTTAGTTACAAAATGCAAGATAATCCATTTTATCTGGAAAACATTATTATGGAAACATGGCAAGAATTATGGATGTCAAGAGAAAGCAGTGTTCAGTTCAGGGTGGGTAGAAAAAGAGAGAGAGAGAGAGAGTACAGAGAGAGAGTTTTAAAATCAGATTTGTAGTTTAAATTTAAATTTAAATCAGATTTTTTTAAAAAATAAATAATATTAAAAAATCATGAACATAGTAACTAAATCTGTATTTCCAATCTCATAAAAATGAATTACGCATCTACCAACATTTCAAAGATGAATACCATGAAACATAAATCTAAGCAACATCAGAACATGGTCAAGACAGCAAAAGTTATAAATGAGGAAGAACACCCAAGCTAGGAGAGGCTGCAGCAGTTTGCTTTTTTTGCCTGAGCCTACTGAGAAAGGCAAGATTAGGGCCCTCCTTTTCTCCTTCCTGCTGACTTTAGTGCAAACTCTTTTGCATTTTAAACTCAGTTTGTAGCAACCAAGGACAAAGGGGAAAAGTGGTAGGAAGAGAGAAAAACTGGGGCATTTTGAAAGCTGCTGAAAAAGAGGGATGACGGAGAATTAATCCAGACTGTTCCTGCCAAATCAAGACAATTGGATGTCACAGAATTAATGACCTTAATATTCACACACACCAAATTAACCTAAAATCAAAAAGCAGGTTCATTCTACTGATATAAAAAAGTGGGGATTTTAAGGACAATATACATTTATTTACTGTTGAGAAGAAGAAAAAACCTACTAAACAACCACAACAAAATGAAACTGAAAATGTTATTTTAAAAAGCAAATAGAACGGTATAGAGGTCTAAGTTGTTGCCTTTGTGTGCCATCGAAAACTATGACTCCTTACTGCCTCCTGTATCTGCTGTCCAATCTGCTTCACTGAGAGACTGTCCTAGGTATAATACCTATGTAAAACACCCCGATTCCTATGGATAGTAAATGAGTGCTATATATGTTTCAAGGATAATCATCAGCAACAAATATTTCAATACAAATATGAAACATTTATATAAAAACTAAAATAATAAAGTTAATAAACTTTAGCCTAAATCCAATCACAGTAAAGTAAACCAACTGAATCAATGTAACTTAATAGATTACTCAGTGGGTTTGCTCATGTTGGGACTAACGGTTTGACTGAGGACTAAATAATGTTATATCTGAATGAGTGATTTATCGCTTATCATTCCTAAGGTACTGATGTAGCATCCTCAACTTGACACTATTGCTATTTACTATATATTATCTTTCACTATATGTTACTTTTTACTGTTTACTGAGTTAACAAAAGGAGTCAACATCATCAGCCCAATCTATTACGTGTGGCTTGTTTCATGAAAATCGTTCATCTAAGTCCAAACTACAGTATGCACAATACTGCAGGCCCTTTCCACACGGGGCGGCGTGAAACGTGGGGAAACAGGGTGGCACACGCGGGAATGGAACTCACCTCGATCCATTGCTGTGGGGAGCAGCACACGTTCGCTGCCCTACATGCTGGCGGTGTCCAGCGGTGCCCGGTGGCACCCAAAATAGCAGCTGGTGGCTTCTGCGGCTCTCCACCAATCGGAGAAGCTCACCAGCCGGAAGCCCACCCCGGGCAGCTCTGCAGGGACGCGCTTGTGCGCCCCTGCAGTTCCACACGGGGCGCTGTGAAGGGCTAGCGCGTGCGTGTTTCATAAAGACCACATGAAATGTGGTCTTTATAAAACACGCGGCGCCACCCCTGCGGCTGCGCGAGGGCAGTTTGAGGTGGGGAAATTCCACATTTCTAACCACCCTAGCGCACTCCACGGTGTAGATGACCTCCGGGTGAGGTCGTCCTACCGTGTGTTACCCCGTGTTTTTCCCCCTGTGTGGAAAGGGCCCTAGACATACTTTGTTCTGGAACGGCTAAAAGATGAATTCCAGAGCCATCTGAATATACCTAATACAGTCAGCCTGACACATTTGCCAGGGTTACAAGCACAGGACCCCCACAAAAGTGGGAAAACCAGAAATATCAAAATGTGTGTGTGGAGGGGAAGAGTGCTGAGGCGTGGTAGGGAAAACCGTCACTCAGAGTCCAAACCATGTCTCCTTCCTTCAGTTTGCAGGCAGCATTAGGAGAGGGTCTGTGGTGCTGAGAAATCTGGCTGCAATCCACCCTTCGCGGGCCAGGCAGTAGATGATGGAGAAGAAGGAGATCCAGAGGTAGGTTTTTAAACGGCTGTGTAGACCAATCACAGCCACTGACAGGGAAGGTTCCCCTAGAAATGAAGCTCTTGAGGGGTTGGAGAAAATTGCAAACAATCAAATCCATGAAAGTTAAACCCACAAATGTAATCTCCAGCCACTTCCCACTTCAGGCATCACACTTAGTGTAAGATACCAATACATACACAAAGACACAGACATATGCACACAGAGAGAGAATCTGAGCAAGACATACACAAATGAAAATATGAAACTAATCCATAAAGGTGAATAATCAGTTTCAAGAAAAAAGATGTTAGAAATCCTAAGCAAATTGATCTCTATGTCTGGCAGTCAGCAACCCCTTTTAAATAAATAATTAAATAAACTGTGGCATGAGGTCTTCATGTTCAGCCATGCACCATGAAAACCCAACTACTGTTCTCAGTACCAAAACCATACACTTGGGGAGATTCTTGCTTTTTGTGTATAG
Source organism: Iguana delicatissima (assembly GCA_948472985.1). Lineage (NCBI taxonomy): Eukaryota > Metazoa > Chordata > Lepidosauria > Squamata > Iguanidae > Iguana > Iguana delicatissima. The sequence continues at coordinate 548,915 of CAOKZL010000268.1, read as the reverse complement.
CTGAGAAACACTTTAAATACATGCACCTAGCCCAAAAATGAAATGGCAACCTGAGTGTTATCACAACTGATGACCTCCTACTGATGGGCCCCAGAAGCATTCCAAGCCATCCTGGCCTTGCTGATGGGTCCCACTCATATTCAGAAGTAATTTATGTGAACTGCTGCCTTGATGTGAAGAACTGTCTACGAAACCATTACAAGCAACTTGGTCATAGTAGATTAAACATGTTGTGACAGTCATGCCTGCTATGCAGGCAGCCTAATCAGATATTGTAAGCGTTAAAATGGAAGTGAATCATTAAGAACTATAAAGGTGCACCTAAAAAATACCAATGACAGCCATATCGCCCTTCTAAGTAATTCATTACTGCAAATGAGTATCTGTGTATTCATATATACCATTTCACCACTGCATATTCATTTCAGCAGCAGCACAAAATGACATAAAGTAATTTCAGCAGAAAGATGGAATAATATATGTTCCCTAGGGAATTCATTTTTGAAGCAAAATTTATTCCACTTTTGTAAGTATATTTATATTAATGGAATCAAGAGCAAATTTGTGTCCAATCTGTCTAAAGTTCTAGAAGACGGATTCTGAAAAAGCTTTTGAGGGTCATATCACTAGAATGCCTACAATAGATCAATAAATCAATAAGGAAAACATGGAATAAATAACACAGCTTTTATTAAAAGGAAATGTAAAATCCTCAGTTGTCTCGATAAGACAAAGTACACACATACACATACACACATACACACATACACACATACACCCACATATATACCCCACTATTGGCTCTCTTCCTGCCAGTGAAAAAATAGTATCCAAAAACTGTGCATGTGTCTGTTTTTCAATAGCCCAAGGGCTTGCACTTTGTGACCCATCCAAAACCTCTCCCACCAAGACGAGCTACTACTGCTATATAGAAATATTATTTGCACCTCAGAAAATATTTCCTGAACAGAAATTGTTGTTTTCTGAACAAATCAACCATGTGAGAATTTTGCACAGAATAAATCTCCAAGTCAGCAATTTCCTCACAAGAAAAACGGATTTTCTGTGCAGAAAATAAAACTTTTGTGTGACGATTTTATTTTCTAATAAATAAAAAAAAAATGATCTCCTTCATTAGAAGCCAGTCATTCCCCAAAGCCTGTTCTAATATTTAATTGAAAGATTATTACCTGCTGTTAGAAGAACAGGGAGGGCATCTGCGTAATCTCATTTGCCATGGAATTCCACAGTCTGGGAGCAGCTACCCTTTTTTGCATTCTCAAAAATGTCTGCAACAATAATGATACTGATAGAAAGAGCTCCCTTGATGGCCTTAACATGCAGGCAGGTTCATATTGGGAAACAGGATCCTGTGCTAGCCTAGGACCAAGTCATTCAATGCATTATACCGCAACTAGCACTTTGAATTGTGTCCATCTATTTGGTCATGTTTAACAGTTTTAGCCACAGCACTTTGTAGCCCCTTGTAGAACATTTTCTAAAGAAAAAGCCATGTAAAGTATGTTAAAATAATATGAGATAACTTAAGGCATATGTACTCAGATAGACATACCCAATAACAGGGACAGATGACACAATAGCTTTCAGTGTACAAGTGTCACCCTCTCTGTCACCAATGAAATCCAGCTTTCCAGACTCAGGCCTAACTCTCAGAGTACACCCAAGCTATGAACCTGATTTTTCAGTGGCACTGTAACCCCAGCCATCAAAAATTGAATCCATTTGCCCTGATCCACCTTTCAGTTGAACAGGAACACTTCCCCGTGGTCTGCAGTAGGCTTCAAATTGTTCATCCTCATTCAATCCATTACTGAGACCAAACAGGAAGTGAAACAACTTCCTTGAATTTAGATGGGGAGCAGAAGCAAAACTGATAACACCAAATCCTCAAGTTCTAGGGCCCATTCACACTACAGAACTATACTGCTTTTATTCCAATTTAACTGCTATTATTCTATCCTACAGAATCCTGGAGTCTATAGCTGCTGAGGCACAAGAGCTCAATAGCTGAGAATTCTAAACACCTCTCCCTAAACTGCCAATTGCAGGATTCCATAGGAGAAATCTATGGCAGTTAAAGTGGAATAACAGCAATATAATACTGTAGTGTGAATGGAGCCCCACACAATCTTTCTCATCTGCATCATACATCATGAATTTCCCAGTCCAGGAATAGGAATGATCACTGAAAAATAGTATCTCCAAGCCTTAGCTGTGAGTGAAAAGCTAGACATATTTAATGATTGATGATACTGAAAACTCCTGAAATGTCTAACACTACTAACAAGGGTATACACATCCTGTCCATATTTCAGTGTAGATTAGAGATGGAAAGAATATTAGAAAATATTTGCAAGATCGTAAAAAACCATGATTTTTAAGCACTGAGAAATTCTGATGAGAATACTGAACTGATACAAATCTTCACAATACAGGACTTATTCTGTGCAAATTTCACGTATGACTGTTTCGCACAGAAAATTGTATTTTCTGCATTAAAAAATTGCTGCTTTTGTGCATAAAAATCTATTTTCCATGCAAAACAGCCACATGCAAATTTGGTGCAAATAAGTCTTGAATTGTGAATGGACTTTGAAAACTACATGATTTTCAAAACCCTTTTTGCTACAGGAATAAAATTGTTAAAATAGCCATTGCTTCCCTTGATATGTTTCACTTCACTAATTTCCCATTTTTGGAAGTACATCCCTCGACTAGCAGATAACTGTGCTGATACTGGCTCTGACAACAAACAAAAATTAAATAGATATATGAACAACAAATTCAGCCCATCCTTCTCCAAGGAGACTGGAACTCAATTGTGTTCCCCAAGATGAGCACCCAGCTTTTTTATTATTCACTTTAGAAGCAATTTTGCTAGTAGCAGACCATCTTTTCAGTTTCTACCCATTTGTCCTAGAAAACTGATCTTAGGTGGAGAAACAAGGTCATACTGCTAGCTCCAAAACTGTTGATTCACAGTGCAGAGGCATAGCTCCCAAAGGTCATAGTTCCCAAAAGAAATGCAAGGAACAACAATCAAGTGGCTGGAGAGAGCAGGCAATGTACACACACTCTTTGTTTGCCTTTCTCTTCTTCTTTCAAGACTTCAGACTTCAAGTTTTCAGAAAGGTCAAACTGATTTTATCTAGGCTGCACATGTTTTATAGTTCTATCATTCAGGATTGTTTTAATTAAAGTGTATCTTTGCTTCAATTAAAAAAACTAATGTATTTTTAATATTTTAATTTTTTTGCAATATTTGCTGTTCTAAGTTGATTTTATTTTGAACTGCCCTGAGATCTTTGGATAAAGAATGGAATATAATTATTTTAATAAGTAAATAAAATAAATAAGGTGGCCAGATTGAGAGAAAGAGCTAATTTTTTTAGTTAAAACTAGCAATGATAAAAAGGTTGCCAAAGGAGGAGAGATCATCCCATTTTTAATTCTTCCTCTTCTTCTTAATGGATAAAATAATTTGGAAACCTGTCAAAACTATATGATGGCTAGAATCATTATATAAATACCTGCTAAGGGTAGAGATGAATTCAGACAAATAACTGCACTCCCACTGAAAATCCCTTCTTGCAGCAACAGAGTGTTCTTGCTTCCTACTGTGTCTGGTGTAACTGTGATTTAGGCATAAACTTTGATAGCATGAGATATCCCTTTGTGATATCAAATAATTTTACCTTTCTATGGCACCCTGGCTCATATGTTTGCAAGGGTCCTGAGGAAACACAAGAGCAGCCATTTAATGATGGGAATTCCAACTTCCCCTCTCTCAGGCGGGCATTTCAAAGCCTTGGTTGTTGTTCCGGGATCTGGATAATCTGGATGACCTATTACTTTCATCTCACAAGATACTGATTCGCGCCCATAAATACAAGACTATAAAAAGTGTCCATCGATTGGCACTTGGGCTGCATGATTGATCTACCATGGATGTTTTGATCCACTTCTAAGCCTTTTGGTGCATTTCAAAGTTAACTTTGTTCTCAAAGTTTATGACATGGACCGCAGGCACAATTTTGTTATAAAAACCCCTGGTTCTGATAGTTGAGAGAGCCACTTTTTGAGTTTCAACACGCCTTGCTGTCAGCCTGTATAGCGAGCTCCCCAGGAATCCTACTAAGTCTCATCTTCTTCAGCTGTTCAGGACTACGTGATCAGGTCGTATTGCCTATCCCTAAAATTCATTTCCATTTTCCTATTTCTTATTTAGTTAGTGGTTTAATTGTTTGTCTTATTTGTTTTCTTTTCAATATAACATTAATTGGTTTACTCTGTAATTTGGTTGGCTCACTGGTCTGACGCTGTATACATAGGGCAAAAAGGTCCTGCTGGGTTACCCTGCCTCTAGCTAGCCTTTGAGTCTGCTCCAGTTAATTTCTCCAATTTTGTGTTAATATTTGGTCATTTGGGCGTCCTCCCCAGGACCCCCGAGAAACAGGGTAACACTGGCCCACACGGCCATTCCACAAGGTAATGTGTGCTCTACCTTAATATGTTAATGACACTTTTTTTCTTCAAGTAAAGTTATGGATTACCCCCCAACCTCCCAAAAAAGTTGACTTAAGTTACATTGTAGAAAACCGAAATCAAGAATTCTTGCTAGAGGCACAATAGAGGTGGGCCATGAAAATACATAGATATTTACAATCAGAAGCTACTGGCTAGCTCTAAGAACTGATTGAAGGGAAAAATGGATCTGGTGCTAAAGGGAGTCTATGTCACCTGATTGACTGTTCTGACCAATTTCATTTACATTTCACCTTTCTCCCATTGTGGATCTCAGTCTTCCATTCAGACACTAAACAGCATCATTCCTGATTACTTTCAGCAATCATGTAAGGCCAGACCACGTCCTTAATTTTTAGCTCTTACAACAAAACTAGCCATGATTGTCACAGTTGTAAATGCCAAGCTCTATGCTAGGGATGAATATTTTTTAGCTCCCAAAATGACTTCAGTACACACCCTTGGGAGTCAGTTCCATTGAATTCAGCAGAGCTTAGTTTTCAAATTCCTAAATTAGAAAAAGTTTAATGGGTCTCAAACACAATAATTCTAAAACTTTTTTTAAATTTTTTATTACATCTAATAATATTCAATTTTGTATTTTGAATAATGTTGCTTAAAAGCAAAATAAAACACGAAGGAGGATTCATCTAAGAAAAAATGAACACATAATATGGATCACACTTCCTTAGCTTATAAGAAATTATTACATTTTAGTGTAAATCTGTGGCAATTATAGCAAAATAGATTCCAAACTGTGTACACCTATACAACAACATCCTAATTTCAACAGAAACAAAACAAAATAGAAAGACCTTTTGAGTATGTCACATCTCTACATAATACTGAAAATTCCACAATCACTATGTTTAGTTTCTTTCTTTTTCTATCAGCCTGCAATATAAATTATTTTGTATCACCATAGTTGCTAGACTAACCTTTCTTTAGTTCCAATTTATTTAAAGCTAAATATGATCTATGTAAAGTTCAAAAGCACTTCACTATAGTTCTTGTACTATAATTTTTCCTTCCCTGACATGATATTTATTTATAGACGCTGCTTAAAATTCCAGGAGTGTTTGTTTCTTCACAGTACACATGGTATAAATGGGCTTGAATTAAAAAGTAAGGCACAGTGAGGATCAGAAGGAAAGAAATATATCTTCGTTATCAATAATTTCTTGGCCTGCGCAGATGCCTCACATCAAAGTGCATGCTTCCTTTTTCTTCCTCAGCTGTCATCACATCTTCTCCCTTTAGCAAGCCCACAAAGCTCAGTATTTGGTTTTCTGATGTCCCTTCTGAAGCCACTGACTTCTTATGGCTTCCACTGCCACTTTTGTGAGAAGTCCAATGCACGTTTTCTAAATCTGATCTCAGATATGTCTCTCTGATATCTTCCAATGAATTTCTCAGCAACATGTTAAGTTGAACTGTTGCCCCCTTGGTAAACCCTGTCTTGGGGTCTACAACTTTGATATAAAATTAATCTAACCCACCAGAGAGGTCATCCAGATGAGCACATAGACAACACGGTCGTATGATTGAAAGAACCAGGTTGGGCCAGTAAACTCCCCAGTCGCGTAGCCACAGGAAACCTCAAGCTGTGCCAACCTACGGTGAACAAAAGATCCTCAGCCTTTAAGGAGCCAACTTGAAGGGATTAAGAGTTTTCCCACAAAGTTGGGCACTAGAAGCAATAAAATCTTATCAGGCAAAATCCATCTACATAAACTTACACTGCAACCCAAAGCGGACAAAGATCCTGATACTTGGGTAACACCTTGTTATCTTCCAATATCAAAGAAGGTGCTGGTGTGAAGCTGTTTTCCATTGCTGTCCCCTTTGTTCTCCCTGGGAGAAGATTTGCTCTCGAGGTAAATTTTTCCTACAAATAGTCCCCGTTTTTGACTAGTTCTTTGGATACCTCCCGGTCATACCAACTGACCGTTCCCCTTCCCAATAGCTGCCTGATCCCCTCAGTGCCTCTTCGCTGAGTTCCTTTTCTTTCGCTACTTTCTGGACCAAGGACTTCAGGAAAAGGTGCAGTACCACCCAAACTACGAATCCTTCAAGAATCCCTCTATCTTATTTCCACTCTTTATTTCTCATTAGCCCTTGGATATGTGTGTGAGTGTTTGCATTGATGAGTGCTATTACTGTTTAATAAAGTCATTCACTGGACCTTTTTATGTGATTTCTGACTGGGCCTGACCCCGTAAAAACTGGGTAAAAGATCTTGCTAGGTTACCCTGCCTCTTGCATTGCTATTGCTTGTGCTCCGTTGAGCTTACTTTCCCCATCACTTGGAGCATATTGAGGTGTCCCTCTGGGACCCCCAGATTTTCAGGGTAACAGAACATTATGAAGATGAACACTGATTATTTGTTATATTTACACTGTGCTTTTTGAATTTAGATGTGGTCTCAAAGCTCAATACACAAACTAAAAACATTATAAAACCAAATAAAGCCAAATAAATCTATTGCTTTTATCTATATATTCCTACGTTCGTCTGAACTGGACGCATGCCACATGGATAAATCTGAAGTATAAGTTTATAAAAAGAGTAATTATCAATATAACAATTTAAAAAGAATTCACATGTGACAGAATCAGATTCTAATGGTTTCCTGCAGAAATCACATCAGCTGTGTAAGGAGACAGGATCCAACAGCGTGAATCCCATTGCTTAATTTCAACTAGAGTAGACCCACTGCATCAACTGCTCACCAGTAAAACAGATAGTGAAGGAACATGCTTTTCTCTATTAGCCCAAGCCCATAACTTTCTAATATCATGCTATTTTTTCATTCCTCCACTGTTTTTCATACTGATTGTTATTTTTTTATTTATTTTCCAAGAAACACTAAAATTACTACAAATAAATAAATGAATACATAAAAGAAAAAGGGAAAAGACGAAATCTAAGCAAATATAAAAACATATGAATTAAAAGTTAAAGAGTAAAAGGAAGGAAGAAAGGAACGAAGGAAGGAGAGAGAGAAAAAAGAAAAAGAGGGAAAAAGGAAAAGGAAAAGAACCAATCTCTCTCTTAGATGGAATATAATCTACCACTTGATTCAAGCTTCTGCCCTCACAAAAAAGCTGAGCTTCTCTTCTTTCCTTTCCCCCAATTTATTCTTTCTAAAATAATAAAAAGTATACACTTTTCTTCTTGTTCATGTACCATACACAGAATCTACACATTCCTTGAATTACATTCTATTACAACATATTTACCTAATAAAGAACATTACATTAAATAACATTGTTTATTGACCTGATTACTTATTATTTCACTATTAATAGTATAAATCTAATACTTAACAACATCCTTATATCTACATGTATCCATGTCCTTATAAACACAATCTAGTATCGTTATGCAACACCTGTAACTGTATATTCACTTAATACTGTGAGTCTGTTACATGTTTTGTAGCATCACAAGCTTCCAAATTACATCAAAACCATTTTATGTTCTAACAGCCATTACAGCATTCATAGACCTAATCCACTTGTCATACTAAATCTGTGACCATATTAACCTAATTTAACCAAATCTTCATCTTAACTTCCCACTTTCCATGAAAACATCTTTTTCCTGATTGCTTCTCATATTACATTTTAAAAATGCTATCCTAAAATATTTTAGACATTTTTCCATCTCCTTCAATTGCACAGAATAAATTTGTCCTCACATATGACTTCATAGAATCACAGTTTTGGGACAACAACCTTGTTTTTAACATCCTTCTCATTCCTTCTTTAGACATGCAAACAGGTTCAACTTGGGTTTGTTCAGTTTGATAACATATCCCAATTAAATTCATCTCCTCTTTTTCCCTTCTTGAGATACAGTCTCCCTTTCACAAACCAAATCCTACTGATCATGAATATTTTCTTCTGCTTGTGCTTTTCTTGCCATTTAGTTTTCATCTTGCTTTGCTTCCATGTCCAATTTTATATCTCTCTCTGTATCTTCTGTATCTCTCTGTCTTAACTTATATCTCAGTTCCTTGAATTGTTGCCTCATGATGTCAGTCATGCTCTTGAAGAATTATCCACCTATTTCCTCCATAGCCCATTGTAGAGCATCCTTTAACTGTTTCAGGGAAGGTTCCATTTTTCATTTAATCCAGCAATTAAAGGATTAACAATTCTGATTCCCTGGAATATAGCTAGAGGTGGCCAGGAAAACAACATCTAATACATAACATCCGTACTTTCTTATGATATGATTTCCTTGTTAGACTTCAGCGCCTTCTTACCAGTAAAATGGAATTCAATCTGTTCACAAAGTATATGCACTTGAATTGTTAGTTTTTCTCTTTTTAAAATGTCAATGCTGGTTTTGGTTTTTGGTTTTATTCAGCTGACCTGGTCTTATAGGGCAGAGAGACTAACTCAGCTCTTGATTATAGAAAGAAGGCAGCTGTAAATGCTTCTTTGTTTCATCTTAACCTGAAGGATTCTTCACTTTTGTCACTTCAAAAGTTAAGAATTCTTCTTTTTTTGAATTTAAATTTAAAAAGAATTTTAAAAAGTTGCTGCTATAGGGGCGTCATATCAGCTGATTTAAACAGCAGTGTTTCATGGCAAGGGCAAGGTGTTATTTCCTTGGTCCTTCCCATTGAAAGTGCATTCACTAAAAAGTAAATGCATATAGTGGGAATTTGGGACCCAAATGGGTAATGCTTTGCTCCCCCTTTATCAGGGAGGGAGGGTAAAAACTCCAGTTAGAGATTCTTCTGGCTTGCACTTTACCATGAAAGTTCTTCTGGCTGCTGAGCAGCTGCTGCCCACTGGCATGCCTGAGGTCAGCACTCAAACTGTTTGTTGTTGTTATGTGCTTTTAAGGCATTTCTGATTTATGGGGACCCTAAGGCAAATGTATCACAGTTTTTTGGTGTAAGGGGAGAATTTGTTCAGAGGGAGTTGACTCTAGCCTTCTCCTCAGGCTGAGAGACTAGAGCTTCAGTTTTCCATGTGAACCCTGGTCACCCAGTGTCCTTGTCATACCACTCCACCATGCTGGTTCTCACACTGGGACTATTATCTTATCTCTAAAGAGTTCTCTAGCACATTCTAAAATCTCTGTCAAAACCAATGCCACTCTCACACAATTTCCCTCCATGTTCATCTGTTTACTTCATGGCTTAAAAGATCATAAGACAGACTGATATGCATCCAAACTATATTTGTACTGCATTGCCTTAGAGAAACTGAACACTCAACTGAATATCCACATAAACATCTCCACCAACATTTCTAGTGAAACTTCAACAATGTACTTTGCACTACATCAGGCAAAGTGTAACTCGAAACCCCTAATTCCCACCTTTTGTGTCCTAACATAATGCAGAAGCCTCCTAAAAACAAAAAACACGCAAACCTCCCCCCCACCCCTACAAGAACTCCAGAAGCCCATAATATCCTAAATATCTCAATTTTCTTCCTTATCCACTCTTTAAATGGTGAGAGGACAAGACACATCTTCACTTCCTGTCACTATTTTGAAAAGGTCTACCAAAGAAACACCTCAGTTTTCTTCTGCAGTACCTCTAAAAGTGGCTTCAGAAAACAATGGAGGTACTTGGGCTTGGGGTGTATAGGGGTGGCCTTCAGGAGGGGCTGGGGGGAACAGCCCATGGCTCCAACATAGCAGGCTACTCCTGTATTATAGTATTCATACTTGGATGCACATCTGAATCATGACCATATAATTATCATCATCACCATCATCACCATCATCCAGGAACCTTTATGTGGCAGGATTCTACAAATTATGTTCAACCGTATCAAAATATATCTCTACTTGGCGGCAACTATATAGTAAAATTCCTCTGAACACACGCAGAGCACTTTTCCCTTTTCTACCTTTGAAGTGTAAATTTGTTTCTCCCACAGAATTAAGAAGGCCTAACAGCACAAATAGCAATATTGTCCATAAGCCTGAGCTCCTATAGTCTTTCTCTTGCCTGTATTTCTGCCAAGCTTCAACATAACACAGCAAACCCATTTTCATAGGATTGAAGAGGGAAAAAACATGGTCTTATGCAGTCTCTTGTCCCTCAATCTACCCTCCAAAAATCCACTTCAGATTTTTTCTTTATTCCTTAAAGCAGCTCCCCCTATAACCAAACTAGCTATGTTTTCATCAGTCAGATTCCAGAATGCAAAACAAAGAGATTTAAAAAATTCTGCTTTATAGAGCGTATCTGATAATGAGAATGAAGCCAACTGCAAAAGAGGTTTGGGGATAGAGGAAGATTACAAAGAGGGAAACAAAGAGGTAAAGAAACAGTAAAGGACCAAGCTTTGAACCTGGAGCTTTTGAATTGCCAGTGAAGCAATAAATTAGAATGCTGGGATTGACAGTAAGTGAAAGTGCTAATTGCTTACGCGTGTATTAGCTCTCTGCAACCAGCAGGTGCAACCTTGAAGGCTGCTCTGCAAAAGGCTTGCTTTGTACTTTTATCTAAGAATGGCTGGGAGAATTTCGGGAGGATCAGTGGGATGTATGAACCGGCCATGAGTTACAACTTGTATCATCTTCTAACTAACTCTTTGTTCTCTTCTGTACACATGTGTGCTAAGTTAATGATGTAATGGAAAGCTAACCAAAGATCTTTGTTCTTCTGTGATGGGCTGGCTAGATGAATGATTGATTGCGGACATGGTAGACCAAAGGTATATAGTGATGCTGCCTTAATTAATCTGGGCGACAGTCCTGGAAACAGCTGTCGTCCTTGCGCAAGTGATTGGTAAAATAAAAAGGCTTTTTTGATTTTTCCCTGGAAACCTGGTCTTCGTCTCTTTTTCGGCCACAACACCAGCTCTGTCAGATACAAAGCAAACATTCCTTGCTCTTAAATACATGCACATATATATGAAACGGGAACTTGTTGCCTTGGAAGTATTTTGCTGGCTAGATCACTTTTCAGAGGAAAAGTGAATTGAGAATATATTCTTAGGCTTACACTCAGACAATGAAAAGCCAGTTACCTAACCAAGTAGACACCTAAATGTATATGTATATGTATACATATCTGTGGCCATTTCTGCACCACACTCTTATAGCGCGATTATTCCACTTTCAACATCGTATGGAATCCTGGGGTTTGCAGTTTTGGGAGGGGCTGGTGAGCCCCTCCCGAAACTGCAAACCCCAGGATTCCATAGGATGTTGAAAGTGGAATAATCGCGCTATAAGAGTATAGTGCGGAAATGGCCTCTGTGTGTATTTAAAAGCAAAGAATATTTTAAGAACAGTGAAGCAGGGTTTTTTTACCCATAGCTTTGAGAGACTCAGAATTTTTCCCCTACAGTGATGGAAACCTGCAATTTTTCTACAAAAGTTGTGCTGCTTCCCAGTTGCGTAGGGATGGGGGTGGTAGAGAGGACTGTTTGCCCCAAGCGGCAAAGTTTTGGGGTCATCCTGGCCTGTAGGCACACCCCTGCACACCCTGGCCAGGCCCCCATGCACCACAGCCACGACCTCATGCACAGTGGCCACACCCCTTGTGCCGTAGCCCCGCCCCCCTCCCCACACTCCAAGCTCCACTGGTGCTGCTTCTCTATTAAACAATACATTTTTTCCAGAAGCTATGTGGCTCCTCTTGAAAAATGTGCAGCCTTTGAGGCAGAAAGAACTGCTTTCACACGCCACATGTGTGTTTTGTGCAAGATCGCTCTTTTTACATAGTTAACAGCAATGTCACAAACAAGAATGTTGCACAACAAAAATGTTACCTAAAATCAGTAATGTTGCACAACAAAACCACATGGCTATTTGTTGTGCAACATTGCTGATTCTGTCCAATATTTTTGTTGTGCAATATTTTTGTTGTGCAACATTGCTGCTTTTTACATAGAAAAGAGAAATGTTGTGACACAAAAATGTGACACAACAAAAATGTTGCACAAAATCAGCAACGTTGGACAATCAACCATGTGTAGCTGCAGTTTCAGTCAACCCAAGTTTCTTTTCCTGCTGCATAACCCACTTCAGTTGCACACCTCTCAAGCTGGCAAAGGCTACAGCCATGATGTGGAATATTTCACCAAGTTGTTTGTATAGGGGTATGGTGTGTAATTTAATTTTACATTTTCTGCACTTTGTCCAGTGATTAAGTGAAAAACAAGGTAAGTGTGTGAGGGTTTTCCCCTCAGGAAGTTTGTGCAGTTTTCTGTGCTTAGTAAAAAAAAGCCAAGACTATAGGTTTTTACTGCAAAGCTATGCAGTTTCTCACACTCTTGCACAGTTCTCAAAAACTAAGCAGTTTATGTTCAGCCAAGAACTAAAGAAAATGTACCTGTAATTTGTAGTAATTTTTGATGTGCTATTTTTCTTCCCATTTAAGTTTCTTGAGGGGTCAAGAACTTCAAATTTGATTCCAGTTAGCAAAATGACAAATTTTCATTCAATCCCCCCATATATATATATGGGGGAAGGACACATGCAGCAAGACAGAGGAAGAGTATGCTACTTTTAGTAAAATTCTGAGTGTCTGATATACATTGCTCATGTGGGAGCCAGAAGGGCCCTAGCTTTTATAGCCCGTTAAAGGCTCCCTTCCATAAACTTCCAGTATAAGCAGGAAAGCCTTTGGATGATTCAAGTACTAGAGAGTTGGGCTCAATGGCCCTTATAGTCTCTTACAACTCTATGATTCTATGATTCTATGAGTTGAGAGTTCTGACATGAAAAAAAAAAAGTCATTCTGGCCAACCATTTTCTCAACAGGAAGTTTTTACACAAGAAAAAAAACTTGGGTTAAAAATTGGGTTGGGTTAAAAAGGTTGAGTTTTGTACAAAAGGTGGAGAGGACACAAATTTTTCCTCATGTATAAAAATCATCAAAAAGGTACCAAAACATTTCATAATCTCACCAAGTGGACAGATAATGTTTGAAGATATTTCTTCTTGTATGCAAGAAGGAAATAAGTGAAGAGTATCTTCCCTGTGATTCACTCATCACATTTTTCCACCTTCCCAGGAATGAAGGATCCTCAGTGTATCAAAGTAACCTCATGCCAGATTATGTGTGCAGTGTACACTTTCTTTGTTCCATTTGTTTTTGGGTTAGTTCAGAGGACACTTCAGACATTTATTCTAGTGCTACACTTCAGATTACTATTCTGTTCCTACATTCTGGTTCTACATGTCCCCTCCTCCTCTGTTGCCCTCATGGGCTTGGGCATCATGTAGATGGGATCTTATGTGTACAAGCCTATACACACAGGCCAAAATTACATAATCACTTCACCAGACAAAATCCATGACACAGCCAGCTGATTTCAACCTGTTGTGTGCATAGATTCCTTACAGGCAGGCCACATCTGCATGGATGGTGGAGACACAGATGTAGACTTAGACTGGGCCTTTCAAGTATCAGCTGAACCAGTGCTCAATCTTATCAATTTATTTTGTTTTTTTATTATTTATTTATTTACTCACGCTATTAAGTGCGTGAGTTTTTCTTCCTTCCCCGCCCACACTGTGCCATGAAATAGGCAATGAAATAAAAATAAATGTTAAAAACGTTATACATGTCTTTGACATGAGTAATTCCTCCGAAGCTCAAGTACAATGTCATTTTTTCTTCAGCAGAATGTGATTGCTATGATTTCATTTAAAAATAAAGAAAGCACAGAAGGAGGCCATCTGTGTAGTAGCTGTCCAAAGGAATGGAAGTCAAGAGATGCAAAGTAAATTGCTAATCCTGCTGTCCATTCAGCATGAGGATTTTCAAATGTTTAGCCTCACTTAACCTATCTCTCTCTATTCATTTTCCCAAAGGGGAGATCTGGTTCATAATATTTCCTTCCTCTCCATTTAATGCTGTGATCTTTAAATGAAAGACGATTGATTAAAAATGTGCAATAAATTAAGACTCGGTGTCCAATGAAAATGCACTATGAACTCTTGCTAAGCTGATCATGCATGTGCATATACGTATAAAAGCTATTACCTGCATATCACCAGTTCCTAAGCTTATGAAGTGAATGAGCCTGTCTGGGTTTTAAGTTCTTCAGGGAGGCCTTCTATTCACTTCACCACTATCACAGGTATATTTGGCGAGGATACAACATTGGTTGCAGCTCTTATGTTGTGCAAGACCCTTCCAAGTGAGAGAAGGGTAGTCTATTCCTTATTGTCCTGTCAGCAGGCAAAGACCTTTTTTTATTCAGGTAGGCTCTTGATAAACAGCATATTAGAATTGTCTTTTAAAATGTTGGATGCTGTAGTTTTCCTTTCTTTCTCTCTCCTTTGATGTGTTTTAATTTTTTTTTAATTTGTAGATTGTTACCATAACATGTATAAATATATTTTACTGTTACAACTGGCTGTGCTTTTTAGTTGTGCCTTTTTAAATTACATTGTGAGAAATCTTGGATCCCACTATTGAGAGAAAGCTAGAATGTAAACAGGAACAAATTAATGAATTAATATTCTTCTCCCTGACCACTGGCAGGGCTCCAGAGTGAATCTTCTAACTGTTGAGAGGAAAATCTTAGCCTACACAACACTGACAAATAGTTCATCTTCTGTGGGGTGAATATTAATTTGGCTGGGAGAAAATCTAGCATATTGCTAGAGATAAGAATATACTGAATACCTTTGGCCATTTTCTGCATGAGACTAGTACAAGGGCGTGAGTGGAGAGGAGAACGAAATGTCTTAAATTCCCAACATACACATACAAAAACAAACAAACAATAACAACTAGGAAATGAGAGAGATCATTTTCCCCTCTTCCTCCTTCCCTGTTGTTGTTGTATGCCTTCAAGTTATTGCAGACTTATGGTGGCCCTATGGTGAACCTATTATGGGGGTTTCTTGGCAGAATTTATTCAGAGAGGGTTTGCCCCTGCCTTCCTCTGAGGCCAGAAGAGTGTGACCTGCTCAAGGTCACTTAGTCAGTTTCCATGACCAAGTGGGGATTCACACCCCAGTCTCCCAGTGTCCTAGTCCAACACTAAAGCACTGTGCCATGTGGGTTATCAAATCACATGGTTCTCACATACCCTCCAACATTTCACAGATGAAAACTGGGATTTGTGTGACCAAGCAACATCAGAGTGTGGTAAAATGGTAGAAGCTATCAATGTTGAAAAATACACAAGCTAGGAGAGATTGCAGCAGTTTGCTTTTGCTTGAAGAGCAAGATTCCACTCTCTCCTCTCCTTTCGTCTTCCCCCTTTTCTGCAAACTACTTCTACCCTTTGAAATCTGGTTGCAGCAACTGAAATAAGCTGAGGGCAAATAGGGAAAGTGGAAGAAGGAGGGAGAAACTAGGACATTTTAAAAGCAACTGAAAAAGTGGGATGGTAGAGGATTAAATGAAACTGTGCCTGTCAAATTACAACAATTGGAGTGTACGCTATCATTAAATGCTACCATTTCTATGAGTATCACACAGTGTGATCCCACTGTTATACCACACATCCAACAAGGTATTACAGAATTTAAAGGTAGGAATGAATGACAATGTCATTTAGCTCCCTGTTTGATAAGAACTGCCCAAAATTCCCATATTTCTTCATAAATAAAGTCAAGAGAACAAAATTGCAATGTTGGAGAAGGTGAAACTGATAGATTCTATCAGTGGGACAGACGGCTTTGAGTGCATAACATTGAATCCCTGTTCAGACAGCCTACTCTTTTTCTTACCTCTGATAGACTCCTTATTTCTAACAAATCTTTGGTATGCAGGTATAATATGCTCCTCTCAATGCTTGGATTAGCTGTACCTATTGCATTTTACTATATCATTGAATACCAAGATCAGGAGTGTCTATGCCATCATATGTTTGATTTCTATGAACAGTTGTGTGTGTAAAGCTGAAGAGTGAAGAAAACAGATAGGAAGAGAATCTCATTTGAAATGAGGTGCTCAAAGAGAATTCTATGGATACTGTGGCCAGCCAAAAGACAAATAAGAGGGTTCAGGAGCAAATTAAGTCTGAACTCTTCCTAGAAGCCAAAATGACTGAGACTATTGTACTTCAGATATATCAAGAGAAGACATGACTCACTGAAGGACTGGTAAGGTGGAAGGCAGAAGGATAGAAAGTTGATCCCGTGAAGCAAATAAGCCACAGCCCTGAGTTTGCAAGATCTGTCTGAGGCTGTTGATAACAGGATGATTTGGAAGCCTCTCATGGGTTTGCCACGAGTCAAAGTCAGTTTGACAGCAATTAACAACAAATGGATCTTTTCCAGTATAAATAAGTAAGAATGGCATTCATTTTATTTTTTGCTCAAAAGCATGGCTAAATTCATGAATTTCCTGTTATACAGGATGGAAAGAGACTATAAAGATTCATCTATCCTGTACAGTACGTGTAAGACGCACTGACCCAGGGACTCTGAAACTATTTTCAGGTAGAGAGGCTCAACACTTACTAATTTTACTTACATTTAGCCACTTGAACAGGATGGTCAAATTATTTTTCCCACCCATTATCATTTAAAAATTCTTAAATATGAAACCTCTTAGAAGCACAATGTGTACTTTAGAAGGTCTATCCATGTGTTCAGCACAGCTTGCTGCCAGATGGGTGTGCATAGAATAGATTTCAGGCAGCCTTTTATTCCTGGGAGGGCTCAATGACAACCTCTCTCTGAATATTTGTTATTGTTCAATCATTTTTCTGATTGACAATATTTGAAATTCGATCTGGTGGTCTAAAATTTGAGAGTGCTTGGGGGCTTAGTTCCCCCCTCCCAGCCTACTCTGTTCTGTGGTTGATGAGTACACTCATGCTTTCTTTGTCTTGAAACACCCTCACACCCCTACACATGACTGGCAAGTATTTTTTTACAGCTACTGGAA
This sequence comes from Iguana delicatissima, assembly GCA_948472985.1. Taxonomy (NCBI): domain Eukaryota; kingdom Metazoa; phylum Chordata; class Lepidosauria; order Squamata; family Iguanidae; genus Iguana; species Iguana delicatissima. The sequence continues at coordinate 531,522 of CAOKZL010000268.1, read as the reverse complement.
GGTTACTCAAAGTCATCCATTTCTCTAATGCTCATTAGGGAGGATCTCCAAGGGCTCTTCCGTATTACACAGTTAACTGCTATAATTTCACTTTAACTAACATGGCTACAGTTTGGTGAGGCATCAAATCTGTTATGTGTGAATGTATCTTACAAGAAAATGAAGAAACCACAATGCACGATAAAATGGAAGATTTGGCACACGAAGCAAGAAAAATTGTAAATGCTGAGTTTTGACAGTATAATAGAAAAGGGGTTTTTGACAGTATAATAGCAATAGCAATAGCAATAACATTTATTTCTATACCGCCTATCAACTAAGTGTCATCTAAGCGGTTTACAATGTATTTTTAGCTAATTGCCCCCAACAAGCTGGGTACTCATTTTACCGACCTACGAAAGGATGGAAGGCTGAGTCAACCTTGGAGCCTGGCAGGATCGAACTCACAACCTTGTGGTTGCAGTACTGGTATTTAACCACTGCACCACCAGGGTATGTGCATAACCAACTTAAAGATAAGGACTGCCTGGTTCGAACAGGAGAAGAAGTCCTAGAATGTGCCAGGGTGTGAACAAGGATGGAATGTGAAAAACAAGTCAATCATTAAGAAAGATGTACCTGCTAAGGTTTAAAAAGGGACCTTTCGAACAAAGCGAGTGTGCCAGAAACAGCACTGCAACTGACATCCATGCTTTTGCGGAGAACTGATCAACCTCTGTGAAGGGTCAAGTGTGTGAGTATTGTGTGGATGTGTGTGTGTGTGTGTGAGGCCTCTTGATTTGTGATTTATAATATACTAAATAAATGTTACATGTAAAGTGTTTAAACCCAGATCTGGTCTCTTATGTGTCTTATTGAAAGTCTTATAGTCTAATTCTGTATTTACTCATTTCTCTGGATCCAAAAGAACAACGTTCAGATTAGTGACAAATCTCTCTGAGAATTCTACATGTTTCTCCCTAAACTACGCACTCCAGAATTCCATAAGATGTTGTCATGGCAGTTACAGTGGAATCGTCGCTCTGTAACTATGTAATGTGAAAAGGACATTTTTCAGGAGGAGGAGACAGAAAGAGAGAACTAAGAGGAGGAGTAGGAAAAACAGTGATGAGATGAGGTATTAAAATGGAGTAATTTCATGCCTTGGAACTGAAAGCCTCTGAGAAAAATGGGACGAAATATGCAGGAAAATAGAAAAGTGTGTTATAGAGATCTGTGTCGAGGAAATGAGAATCAGAGGGAAAAAGAGAAACTGCCATGTTGAGCAGGGAAAGACTCTTGCAAGGTCAAAAAGACACAAAATGTCTGTCTTTTACTTGTGATAAAAATAACCAGGAGGAAAAAAAGAGGACAGAAAAGGAATGGAAGGAAGAATGTAAAAATATTTTCTTTCTTTTGAGTCCTTGTGCACACACATGCGCACACACAGACATGTAAGTTAGATTGCACCAACTACACCGAGAGAATTAGAAATCCAAATAAGGAATATAGTTGTCTGTGTTGAAAACTAGGAATGCTCACCTCCCAAATGTTTTTTTTTCTTGTTCTTGCAGTGAAGCTACATTTAAACAGTCTATTATTGTTGTTGTTGTTATTATTATTATTTTAACTGTTAACAAAACAGAACTGAACGTGGAAGAAGTGAAACAAATATCGATACCCTGGTGTTTTACAAAGTGTAGAAACTGTGGAAAATGACAAGCTCAGAAAATTGCTTTTTGTGTTAATGTTCCTCATCTCAAATTAGCCAGAGAAAAGAAAGTCTTAACAGGTTCCTTAATTCTCATATGACACAGTGGCTGCTATGGTAACTGCTCTTCTGATTTAAAATGCTTTAAGTGCATTTAGAACTCATTAAAACATGTCACATTGACAGCCCCTTTGACTGAAGTCTTTCGTTTAATCCATCATATGAGCTAAGGAAGTGTGAGTTCCCATTTATAGCTACACATTTGTGCCCTAACCTAAAGGCAAAGTCTTTGCCTTTTTTTTTAAAGTACTGCGAACTGTGATACTAATATAGGTCATGCACAGAACTCTTGGAACTATCAAGACAATTGGTGCTTCTTACTTAGATGTCAGGGGCAGAAATATCAGTAGTATAAACTAAAATAACAGCCTAATTTGCACACAGTGTAGATTTTCTTGGGAATTAAATAAAAATGGAGATGGGACTGATATATGGTAAGAAATAAATAGCATTTATATGCATATGCATGGAATCACTTTGTGGAACTGGGAAAAAAACTGTATTTTCTAGAGAAAATTAAATTTGCCAGTTTTAAAACAGCTGAAAAATGACTGATATTATTAGAGGAAGTACCACGCCAATATAAAAAATGTATTATTGTTGTTCGCCGCCTGATCCATGGGGAGAGGCGGAATAGAAATAAATATTATTATTGTTGTTGTTGTTGTTATTAAATATTTTGGACTGCCCAGTGCAATGTTCTTCATCACTGGTTTTTCCAGCTAGGGCTCACTGGAGTTGTTGACTAAACAAACAAACAAATAAATAAGCCAACATCTGGAATACCACAGCTACCCACATCTGGATTAAAGCCTCAAAAACAAAACAGTCAGAAAATGATGAGCCATGGAAGGAAATTTGTGCAAGTGTGATCCACAGAAAGTAAGTGTCAGGAACCAGAAAAGGTCATAGTGAAGGAAATTTCCAGCTGTAGACTAATGAGGATTGCAGTAAGATAAATAATGCAGGTAGCCTAAATACCCTAAAAACACCAGATCCTGTCTGATCTTGGAAGTTAAGCAGGATCAGCCCTGGTTAGTATTTTGATGACAGACCATCAACGAATATAGCATGCTGTAAGCTATATTTCAGAGGAAACTGGCAAAAACACCCCCAAGGGTTTCTCACCTAAGAAAAACCTATGAAATTAATGGGGTTTCCATAAGTCCATAGACAACTTGAAGACACATACACATACACAAAATGAACAGCAGGAAACTATATAGATTGCAACTTAGTCAAGGAGAGAACAAAAGTAAGGGAGCATATGATCAGCATAACTTCAAGCGAACTGTTGCTCAGGATTTACCTGGATTTGACACTGAACCCTTTATGTCTAGAGTCCAGCAGGTAAGCAGGAAAAATATGGGCACAGTTCATCTTTCAAGGCTATGCCTTCAAGTCATTTCCAATTTATGACAACCCTAAGGGGAAGCTATCATGAGATTATAAAAAATGAAAAGTCCTTTGCTAGTGGGGGCAGCTGTTTATTGCTGCCAGTCACTTCAACATTTCACCAGGATTTATTTGGGCCTTTAGAATAAAGAACATCTGATACAGCAGACGCAAACTTAGAGAAAAGGGTGACTTATAAGATGAAAATGATAATAAGAGCTAGAAAGGAAGAAAGACGTGTTCAGAAGCAAATGGTCCTGCTCCACGGAGGTGTTAGAATAAAGGTGAAGAGCCATTGACAGAGATGTTGCCTTTTGTTTAAGTAGGGGCCAAGAATGTGAACTGGCAGTAAGCAATGTAGTTTGTTCCACTTTTCTTAAGAGCAAATTTATCCTGTTTGTCATTTCTAAATAAATGTGTGGATTATCTTCCATGACTGCATACTTCTACAAATATTTCAGTATAGTTCTCAACTCAAAAGCAGTGTACAAAAAATGCTTATATACATTAGATAAACCTGTATGTTTGTGATAACCTTACTTAAAATACAGGCTATATAGCATGCACAAAATTTTCTAGGTGAAGGATGAGATTACTACTTTTTTTTTGGTCTTTTCATCAATTTGGAAAACATATTTGAATGGTCTGACTTAACATAGAAAGTATGTAGCCTGCACAAAATGCACTGAGGGGCATCCATGTAGAGTAGTGTGGAACATCATTTGAAAGAATTTGTTGAGATGAGTTCAAGAATATTTTAAAAGTTCTGCCAGAATTATGTAAATAAAATTAAGTTTGTGTCTGACTGGAGTTGTCTGTTCATTACTACATAAATGGCTAGAAACATTTTCATCAAATTTGGTGGGAATATTAGGGATGATCTAACTTGACATACAGGCTGTATGGCATACCAAAGTTCATGTTTCGGAGCCCTGGAGAGCACCCCAATTACATTTTTTATTCATACAGAGTAGTGTGCTTGCTGGCTGATTTAGAGAGCCATGTTTCCTCAAGAGCACTGAAGTGTGATATACAACATGCATATTGTTTGAGCACCCAAAGGAATGGACATTCATCCTCCATAGCATAGAAAGTGAATGATTATCCATGGATGCATGATCCTTAATGATTCTCTTGAGCCATGTTGACTACATTTATAGTAATAAATATGAAGATAGTATTAATGACACAAGAAGATAAACAGACACAAGTGACTCTGATAAACTACTTTTACAGGTTTGTCCTCATAGACTATAAGGCAGTTTTTAGGTTATCAGAACATTTCTGGAATGGCCAATAAAACAAATAACTTTTTAAAGTCACTGAACAGATCGTTTTAACCAAGACAATGTAGTGGTCTTTGTCTTTTAAATATGGTAGAAAAACTACAAAGCTTTATGAATGTGCAGTAAAACTTTAGTGTTCATGCAGTAAAGATGTCAATGCTGTAGTTTAATCTGCAGTGTTGTCAACAGTATTTGTCACAGTATTTGATTTGAATGTTTTGCCAGATGGTGACACTCAAATGATACAAACCTAAAACAAAGCTGACTGCTCTGTTTTCAGCTAATAGTATACGTCCTAAAAGCTAGTAGTGCACACCCAGATCTATATCTTAAATGATGCAGTATTAAAGGTAGCTTTACTTGCAAAATATACTTCAAAATAAAGTCATCAGAAGGAGAATATTGATTCAGAGGAAATGGTTACATAGACACTGAAGATTGGAATGAGAAGTGGATTATGTGTGCACACAAACATTGTGTTTATCTTTCCAAGAAGAAGAAGAATAGCAATCTTACTTAGCATGCTATATTCATATTTGAAGGATCAGGATCTTCTGGTGTCAAGCTGTTCATGCTGAAAACTACAGCCTGAATAGTTTGATACTTTTACCAAGAAAGCCAAAAGTTCACATATAAGCAACTTCATTCTGCCAGCAGAAGAGACACGGAAGCAATGCTGAATGGCAGCAGATAAACCCAAATACCTGATGAATATGGTTAACCCTGACGCTACCAGAAAGAAAGTGACTACATGACATGAGCTTCACACTAGAGACCTGCCATAGTTTGAACTATTTCTTCAGTTTCTGGCTCTGAGGACTCCTCAAAAGGAAACACTGAAGAAACAGCTAGCTCTCTACAGATCCAGCCTCTAGCAGGAAGCAGCAACATGGCTATGCTAATAGTTTTCCATTCTGCCAGGGCTGAATACAATCTTGGCCCAGTAGTCCAATGCTTCTAAAAGTTCACCCTACCAATCCAGAAAATAGCAATCATTTACTATACATGAAATGGCTACCAGCTATCAGAAAAACTTAAATGCTGTATGTAACAAAGGAGTAAGAACAAGGAACCAAGTAAATGAGAAGCTTGACAAGCTAGCTTTTAATATCTGGTCCTTATTTTATTTTAAAACTACAGATCCTATTTCAGAACAATTCAATGTTTTTCTTCCTCAAATGGAGGGTGAATAGCAATGTTTTTATGACATAATCACTGAGGCAGATGAAGATATGCTTCCTCACTCCCTTTCTTATACTGTAGCCAGCTGAGCTGGCAAATTAAAGTTACTTAATCACTGACAACAGGGCAAAATCCTCCACTGCATAAAGGTGGCAGGTTGGCTTTTTGGTCACAGGAGTAAGCTGCATGGCACACACTTCATCATCCAAAACCTTGAAGATTCCTTATATCCCACAATAACTCCTGCCAGACACTGCCCTTCTCTCTGCCTAATGGTAGGGTTGCGGCTAGGCATAATTCTAGACTCTTTTTTTTCCCTCTGCACTTTTAGAAAAAGATGTTTCATTTGCCGCTACAAAACACAGAGTAGGAAAATGCTGCTGCTTAATTTTGTTGGTAAGGTGCAATCAGTTCATCAGATGGTTTTGTAGAGGTTTTAGATTTTTTTCAAAACAAATGTCCAATTCTTTTATTCCTTCAATAATAAAACATCAATAATTTCTTCAACAAGAATACTAAATTGATTACTCTGCAGAGTCGAAGGACATTCACATAATGATCCAAAGCTTAACAGGAACTCAATAATATGTCACAGAAAGAAAAATAAGCTTGACCAAAGAAAATTTGAGTTGTATATACTCTGAATACCATTTTCTGAATTAAAATTATCATTGCAATTTGTCAACCAAACAAAACAGAGAAGCAAGTCGATAGTCTTCTACAGCAATCAGAATTCACTAATTTGGCACTGAAATTGCTGCTTTAATATGTAGGCAGTTTTTCAAAAAAAATTACATGACACTATTTTCCACCTGTACTATAAAAGATTTGAAATCATTTAAACAAACACTTTTGGACCAAATGTTTAGAGAGATTAAACTTTATATTACAAGAGGGAAATGCAGTAAAATGAGTCAAGGAGATTAAGACATCTTTCCCTGTTTACTTAACCAGCTCTATGAAGAATATTGTTTTGAAGAAGTTAGGCAAATTAACCAAACCAGTCAATATTAATTGTTTAGACCACCTGTGAAATTTGATAAGGCTTTACCATATAGTACTCACCTAACATAAATTTAAACATAAATTAACCTCAATTCAGATGTTAAAAATTTGCTGTTAACAAATCACATTTAAATGTGCCAGTTCAATAACAACTAACCAAACAGTTAACCCTTTTCGACTATCATGACCGTCTCTGAAATCCAAAATACTTGGAAGGCAAAAGGCTGAGAACCATAGTCCTAAAACAGAGAAGATTTTGTGACAGGTTCTGTCAGCAGGCAACCTAGCATAGAAAGAGAGAAATTTAGAAAGGATTGGCCTAGATAAATATCTTGTGCTCTCAAAATGAGCAGTGTCCTATATAAATAAGGACATCGTTAGAAATGGAAGAAGAAAACAAGGGTATGTGTATGAACAAGAGGAATGGGGAGAAACTGCATATTAAAATTCTGCTGTGAAAGACAGCTAAAAGCCTCTGAAAATATATCATCATAAAGATATCCAAGGAAGAGTAAAAAATAAATGTCAAGAATGTGAATCCGTAAGTGCTGCTTGCTGCTCAGGAGTAAAGCAACAGAAAAGAAACAGGCTATGCTGATCATTAAAAAAAAAAAAGAATTGGCAAGGAGAATTGGTTAGCAAAAAGGCAGGGGAAAAAAAGAGAAAGAGCCCAAGTGCTGGTTGTTCACCAAATTAAGAAGAAGAAGAAGAAGAAGAAGAAGGGGAGGAGGAAAGCTTACAGTAGCTAGATCATCATCAGTTAAAAAAGAATGACCAAAAGGTACATTTTAAATTAATTCTCCAATAAAAAGGAGATGATTTCTTTGCAATATTCCTATCTTATTTTTTAATAAAAATTTCTCATGGAAAGGGAAAAATGCACAAAGCAAAATATTTTTTAAAAAAGAGAATAATTAAATTTCTTGCCCAACTGTGAGGTCTTTCTACAGATAAGCAAGCAAGGCAACGATCTACACGTTACAGTGATGCAGAGCAGGATGGGAAGAAAATAGACTCAGTAGCAGCTTTCTGGATCATCTGTAGTTTCCGGTGAGAGTTTCTGACTCCTCATTCTGTCACCACAGTAACAATAAAACGTTTCCACTCCCATAAATTAGGCAAAGTAAAAGCTCAGATGTAAATTTGCATATGTATATGCAGGATATCTCAGTGCATGACTCATGGATTCCAGTAAGTAATTGGCTGTGTCCCTGAGTCACTGTTTGCATCATATGAAATTTCACTGGTAGAGGAGCTGTCTTCACAGAAGGTTTATTATCCTCTACCACTTCACTGAAACTACTGCTCTTATAACAGTAATCAATAATGCATTTTTGATTTTTATTGATTTATTGATTTGCTGTTGTTATTCTTATATTATGCACTTTGCAAATTTACTCTTATCATAACATATATTTCCTACTATCATATTTGTGGAATGGAAAGGGAACTTATGAGCACAGCTTTTACACACAGTGGAATGGGATTCACCACAAAACTGTCCTCTGTGTGTGCACATGCATGCATGTACGTGCCTACTTTAAAAAGGAGCAGCAAGACACATCCCATATCTCAGGTTCTAACCTGGAGCCTTGTCTTTCCCAGCTCTCAGAAGGAAGGGGAGGAATCTCAGGATGAGAGCACAGGCTTGAAAATTGTATGCTATGTGTATATTGTCTTCATTTCTTATTTTGGTGGGGTTTTTTTAAAAAAAAAACTGAATTGTATACTCTGCAAAATCGGTTCTTCCTTAATGCTTGCATGCTTTATAGCATCACTGGTGTGTGTGTGCTCCTTATAATGTCACACTTGTAACATTATCAGGCCTTGCCCCTGTGAAATCAAATGGGGTTGTCCCTAGGTTTCAGGTTTAGATGCTAGAATCTCAGGCCTTGAGAAAGCTCTGACCAGGCAACACTAAGTGTTTGTGTGGGAGGGCCACAGTCCAAATTGAAACTGCAATGTGAGCAGAAATTGAGATTATGCCTTGTTCACTGTACCTCTGTCTGAATTAAAATCAGTCTAGCTAGGTAACAACCATTGAGACCAAGAAATACAAGGTAGGACTTAAGCCAGTGGTTCTCAACCTGTGGGTCCCCAGATGTTTGTGGACCAGCTCCCAGAAGCCCTGAGCATTGACCATAGTGGCTGGGGCTTCAGGGAGCTGAAGTCCACGAACATCTGGGGACCCACAGGTTGAGAACCACTGACTTAAGCGAAGAATGACAAATATATCAGTCTCACTTTTGGAGGACAATTTCATATTTTTTCCCATCAAATATGTCAAGGAATCTGAAGATTCAGAAATCTCTTATCAAAAGCAAACCAAACTTCTACCTGCACAATCCAGTCAACAGCTATTGTGCATAGAGAGGAACTCATTCTGACTGCCTGTTATATAGCCATTTGAAATGAAAAGCCTATCAGGGAAAAAAGAGGTGGCATTCTTATTTCAGCACTATAAACATGCTCAAATGTACAGAGATTGAAAACCAGGATTTTGGGAGCTATATGTGGGTGTGTGACTCTATTGGTATCACTTTGTCCTACATAGGATCACCTGTTAAAATTTTATTCTGTTACACTTACGGAAACACTTGCGAATCTTAGATAGTTCTTCTTTAAAAAAAATTAATGGAAATTCTTACCAACAATCCAGGATGGGCAACTGCTGGGGTAAGGGAGTTGTATTGATCCCATCCCAGAAGTTACTCCTGCCACACACCTCTGGAAAATAAGGGGTCAAAGGAACATTTCTGCCATGTTTTTGGTCTCTCCTTGGCTATTTTAGGCCCAGGAAAGCCCTTTTTTTCAACAAGAGGAAGTTACCTGGAAGTAAGTTCTGATTCACTTCCTTTTTAAAAATGTCTCTCCTTCAATCTAAAGCAGCCCATGCTGGAACGAAATGGCCACAAACAATAGAGGATGTTTGGGAGCAAATGCCTTGTATTAATTCCCTCTTCTTACATTATCATAGTATTATTCTGGATTAAGGGATGAGAGAATGTAATTTTTTAAAAAATGAAGAAATGTACTATACTCTTTCTCTCAATATATATACACATACATACTACAATACTATGCTATAAGCATATACAGAGAGAGGGGCCCTTTCCACACGGGGGGGCGTGAAACACGGGGAAACGGGGTGGTGCATGCGGGGACGGAGCTTACTTTAATCCAGGTGGCTCCGTCCCCACAGGGAGCAGCGCGTGTTCGCTGCTCCACACGCCACTGGCATCCGGCGGTGTCTGGCAGCACCCAAAATGGCAGCCGGCGGCTTCCGGTGGTGCTCTGCCAATCAAGGCAGCGCACCAGCCGGAAGCCCGCCCCCGGGTAGTTCTGCAGGGACGCGCTTGCATGCCCCTGCAGTTCTTCACGGGGCGCTGCGACAGGCTAGTGCGCTCTTGTTTTAAAAAGTCCACTTGAAAGGTGGTCTTTATAAAACACGCGGCGCCACCCCCGCGGCCATGCGAGGGCACTTTGAGGTGTAGAACCTCACCTTTTCAAACCTCCCTAACGCACCCCGTGGTGTAGACGACCTCCTGGTGAGGTCGTCCCAGCACGGGCTATATCCCCGTGTGGAAATGGCTAGAGAAAGAGACAGTGAATGTGTGTATGCATATATACACATATACACAAACACACACTATATATAATATATCATATTGTATATATACTCTATATATTATACTATGCTACATATTTAATGTTTAAATAATATGTAGCTTTATTCACAAACATGTACAAACTCTTAATTTTCACTAACAGGTTCAGGGATTTCAATACTGCTTAAGTTACAAATTTGCTTGATGGTGTCCAGTGTGTTTTATTAAAGTACAACTTAAGACAAGGAGATACTAGGACCATCAGGCTATTCAATTTCATTTGCTCCAAAGCAAATGAAGAAGTGACTGGAAGCAGTTAAAAACAGAATCTACTAACGGAAGCTATGATCTATTCTTAATACTTTGGCTTCTTTTCTGAACTACATTTCCTGGTGCCATTACCGACAAAGCAATCAAAGCATGTGATTGTTTCAACCAATGTCGGCATAATGACAACTGTACTAATAAGGCTAGGTGGTCCCTGAATTTTATAATTTTATAAAATTTCAGTTCACAAAATCTGGCATACTATAAATTTTTAGATGAGCTGGTAGGGATGTCTTCGCATGATCTCAGAATCTGTTGATTCTCCTGATTAGGGGTGTCTGGAATTTCGTAATGGTTGAGACATTAGTTAAAACAGACCATCTCTGCATAACAAGACAGCACATTGAGGATTATTCACTGTCCTTGAGATATCTTGTGCAAAATATACTGAGCTTTTTTCCCTTTGTGAAACTAACTATTAGGGATCTAAATCTTCTCTTCTGAAATGTTTCAAGTTTTCTACCCATTTGATTATATTATGAGAGATTTACTCCATATTCTTCCAGGAGGTAAAAAGAAGTATCAGCACACCTTATAAAAATTTAGTAACACAGTCCCTGGTCTCAGGCTTACAATTTGAAAAACACAAAACCAAAGGATAAAGAATTGGGGAAAACAAACTGTTTCTGCATTACAAAGCTCTTGCACTGGCTCACTAGATAGATACAAAGAGGATGCAAAAGTTGCTGGTCACTCAGGAAAGCAGTTAAGAAAAAGTGGACACATCTCATGATGATTAAAAGATTGTATTTTCAATGTGTTTTGGCCCGTGCCATGTGTTTCAGCTTGAAGATATTCTTTAGGAACTATATCAAAATACAAGTGGACGACACATAAATATATGATAATCAGTTACATATGAACATTAATATATTTGTACTCTGCTTATAGCTGGTATGTATAGCCTGTTTTTGCTTTGTTTTGGTAGGCAGACAGTAGAAAAATGATAGATAACATTCAACAGTGCATGGTCTAAAAGGAAAGGGACTGCCTGAAAACTCTAGAAGATTTAATTGGATTGGGAGACAGGCTCTTCAAGTTTCCACTATAAACTATCTCAGTGGGAGAACAGACACCCAGTAACAGTTTCTTCAAAAATGCCTTGTATATGGGTCTGTCTCAGTTCTGATATTTGAAAATCATGCAGTGAGCCTCTGGGGGAAGAGACAGCAATACAGAAATCACAGTAAATACAGAGGTAGCCCATGGATTGAGCAGGCTGGGGGGGGGGGGTTGCTCACTGGGGTCAGTGGTTAGACTACAGGTTGCCAGATTAGTAAATAAATAAGTTATAGCTTTCCCTTACCCAAACAAACTACCCTGATTTTTAAACTTGGTAGAATTTTCAGTGTACAACTTATTTAGTATCATTTCAGAAAACACATAAATGGGCCGGGTGTTGCTTTACCGTCCCAATAAAATATAGGTGGGTCTTAGGTTAGTAAGATTTCCCAAAGTTAGATTGCAACATCTGAGCTGGGATTTCCCAGCAATCCACAATCCTGTGTTGGCTAGGGATGATGCAGCTGCAATCCAACAATAGCTGCAGGGCCACCCTTTGACCAAAATGTGGATGACTGAGGGGTCCACCCACAATGTCAATGCCTCCACAAGAAGGCGGGGAATATTAGCTCAAAGAGGAGGCCTCCGAGAGGGTGGTATTCTTACCAGATCTTTTACATCTGTGTCTGTCAGTACTAGTGCAGAGAAGAACCAACCAGAGATTCAGAAGTAAGCTATTTGTTTTATTGGGGGAGCTGCAATCACACACACAAGATCCAAGCAGTCATGCAGTCACACAATGCTAACAGGAAGAAAAAGGAAGAAAGTTCGGGATAGCAAGATTTCTAGGGCGAAGGGGGTGATATTTACTGATCCAGTAGAGAAGCGAAGAGTGATGGGGCTTAGATTAGGAGGCCATAGACAGTACACAAATGGGAATCAGAGCAGCAGAGTGACAACCAGCAACCAGTGTTCTGTGAGTTGCATAGCCCAAAACTGGAGTTTAAATACCTTTTTTGCTGCCTGGAGCTTGAAGGTGCTAATGGTTCTCTGGCAGGGTAAACAATGGAGTCCGGGGAGTGGACCATGCAGTTGAGAATGAGCTAATGGCTTTAGCATTAGTTGACAAAGAGGCTAATGGTAGTCTTGATAGCTCCTTAATTGCTGGACAGGTGTGAGAACAATAGGGAAGTTTGCCGGTTAGCGGAAGGAGACCTAACACAATCGGCTGTCCTGTGGGAACATCGCAAACTATTGTCTCTAAAGGTTGAGTTGTTGAGGGCTAACTGTAAGTTCATCATTGCTACGACTTCGCTGATTGTCTCCTGAGTAAGACCTGTCTATGCCTTGGAGTCAAGTCTTACCTGACCTGGTTTCTCAATGCACGTGTTCAGCCAATTTTTCCTCTTAGCCAGCAGGACCATGCAGCCACAGCAATGTATAATTTATATTTATGTCAACTAAGTATTTGCCAATTAAATATTAATTTTGTCAATTAAACTATACCAAAGCACGGGGGTATATGGCTTATTAACTTTAAGACACTGTTATTTGCATAATGGTCAACAAGTTCCCATATTTTAGTTATTTACCGTTTACTATATTTTGTCACCTGCAGAAAATCACGGAAAGTATATATATTGTATGAAATAGCCAAGAAATCTCTTGATTCTTGCTTTGGGTAGATGGTTTGTGTGTGTGTATCTGTGTGCCTGTACACAACTACTATATTGTAACATAGTAGAAGGAAAAAGTCCTACAGGTTTTTTTAATGCATTTTTTTTATATCTTGAAATAGATTCACATAACAGTATTCATTCCCAGCGAAAGGTAACTGGTGTCTTCTTTTTCTTTTCGAAGACAAGACTTTTTAGCTGATATCATTAAGACATCTTCACGTATTTGGAAATCTCTTTCAAGTTGAGGTCTTAGTGTGACTGCTTTTAATAATGAAGAAGTAGTGACAGTAAAGGTAAAACTAATGCTTTCTTCCCACAGTGTTGCCCAATTCCCCACCCCAAAAGGACCCATTATTAGCTTGATGGAGTAAATACAAGGCTACTCCCAGAGTTAATAGCATCTGGACCAGGAGAATAAAGTTATATATTTTGATTTTGATTTTTTTTTTTTGCTTTTCTCTCATGTGCCATTTTAAAAGCTTCTCAAAAACAAAGAAAAAGAAAAAAAATTGTCCACTGAAGTTTGTAACAGGGGTGCAATGATACAGTCACAACAAGGAACAGTTCCCACTGTGTCATGCAGAGCCCCAAAACATCAAGTTTACAGAACAGACACAATATATTCTTCATCCAAATGCATTTCTTTTACATTTTATTAATGTCTTTCACAACTACTCCTTGAAAATTTAGAGCAGGGAAAGGAGAAGCACCAAGTGAGGATTCATCAAGGGGTTCTATACATTCATTGTTGAGAAGAAGACATTTTGAGCAACATGTTTTTCTTGAAAGGTGAGAAAAGCAAACCAGAAAGGTTGGTCTTACCAAAGTAAGGGAACCACCCCAGATAGCAAATGATGGAGGTTGCGGAAAACTACCAACCATTTCACTATGACAGATGACAGAGAAGTGTGTGCCACAGGTCTGCCTGGAATCCCTAGTCTTCTGCCTAAGGTGCTATGGGGAACACTCTCTTATCTCTTATATCTTGAAGTAAAATTCAACTAGTAGTCAAATTCACTTCTTTGTGCAGAATGCAGAATTATCCCTTGCCCTTTTCCTCAGGCAGCAGAACATATTGGACAGCCCTGTAAACATTAGCTAATAATGTTCAATTCTGAACAAGTCACAGCTATGGGTAACATGCAGGCATGTGAATCATTCCTACAAGTTTGGGATTTGTATCAAAGACTAACTGCTAAGGTTGTACAGGCCACTCTGACTTCTAGTGAAGAGATACATAAGGTAAGTGTGATGAAGTAAACTATAGAATGATCCTTCTTTTCATTTGTGCATCTCCTATACTCAAGATTAATCTTTCTCTGCAGAAACTAACAAATTAACATCAATTAAATTATGAAAGTTTGGAAGTTTGCCAATGAAAGGGAACAACTTACTATTTTTTTTAGAAAAAAAGGAAATGACATAAGTTGAAACTTAACTGCTTATGTTTCTCAAGAATGAATTTTTTAATGAAGTTCTTAGTTAATTAATAGAACAACAATACTACAGAGCCATCATCTGTTTCAGGAAACTGAATATTAGAGTTCCTAACTCTGGGACATTTTCTGGGATCCACATTGAAATCCATAAGCTAAAGCAAACATTAACATAAAGAAGTAAGATTATAAGACAGGTAGAATGGGAGGAAAGCAAGGATTTTTGGTGAGAATTTAAAAAAAAAATCATGCAGCTATCTTCTTCTTTCCAAAGCTCAAAACAGACAGAAGAGAGGGAGCAGCAAAATGATGGATGCAGTATTTAATTTTTGTTCTGGTAAGGCTCGTAGTGTAGCAATGTAACCTATGCTTAAAACCAATTTAAATGTAACTATTTTTTTAAAATGTGCCCCTTTCAATTTAAACACAAATGAATTAGATGCTGAAGCTTACTTATCAATTAAATTAATGTTTTCCATCTTTCCACTAACTTCTTCACTTCACTTCTACAATAGACTGCAATAAACTATTATAGATTTTATAGCAAGGTAACATCCACTATCTATGCTTAACACTACAGTTAAGAGTGGATTAACCTGGATTGTAAGATAAAAAAATATTTCTAGAGAGAGTTGCATAGTTTCCCTATTCCTTCAAAAGAAATCTTCTTGTTTTCCTATTGCTTTTCTACATGGCCCATGCCATTTCCTATAATTTTCTTTTTTTCCATATGCTCTATTTCTTTTTTCAAAAAATAACTGATAATAACTATGACTGATGTACCAAGCTGAAATACTTAGTGGAAACTGATTACTTTCTTTTAAGGGAAAAACAACTCAGAGCTGTTATAATACTGAAAACAAGGAAGAACTGTCCGTTTTTAGATGGGGGAGAGACTATAAAATGATTTATATGGGTTCCAACGCTATATCATTAATTTCATTGAATAATGTTATTCATTTTTTCACTCAGGAAAGTTGCAAAGAGATCTGTATTAGAATAGGAAAGGCAGCTGTGAATCTTATTCTCACAGAGTTGCTCACTTTAAAACCTTTCCTTCAAATCTAATTTCATGGTCTGTCTCCATAACAACACTGCATATTTCTGCCAGCCGGGAGACATATGATGCAGTATAATGTATTTAATCTGATTTTGTGGGCTCACATGCAAAGCAATTTACCTTTTGCATGATTTGGCAACACACCAGCTTAAAGATTTTGAAGTATAGGCCTTTCTGTGTTAATCATTTTTTCAGCACTCCATACAGGATTTGCAGACTGAAAAACAGAGGGTTAGAATAATAAGCGTTATAATAATTATGATACATGCTTATAAAGGCTCTGAACTCAGCTTGGAGGTACAGTCACCCCTCCATATTCATGGATTCTGTATCCACGGATTCAAACCATGCCTTGAAAATGTTCCCCAAAATAAAACAAAACAGAACAAAAAGCCAAACACTGATCTTGCCATTTTATATAAGGGACTCCATTTTACTTCACCACTGTACATAATTGGACTTGAGCATCCATGAATTTTGGTATCTACGGGGGTCGGGAGGATCCTGGAACCAAGCCCTAGTGGATACTGAGGGCCCACTGTTACTGGTAATTCAATGGCAGAAGTATGCCATAAAAGGGGTAGGGCAACAGAATTGAAAGAAGAAGACACCCACATTTGCATCTTGCATATACAGAAGGACACTTGTTATAAATGCCAAAACCAACAGAATATGAACTTAAGACCACACTTCATTATCTTTAGATATTAAGTGAACTTATACAATGGAGTAGCTGGTACCCAAAACAGATTCACAGGAGAACTAGTCAGACAGAATTTACATATGAGAGCTATGAGACGATTTTATTTCCTGACAGAGATGGGGGGAAATATAAGCCATGTCCACGGGATATAAATGAATTCCCCTTTATGACCCTACACAATAACACAAGATTAGACTGTCTAGCTTTTTTTTACAGCCAACACATATTTGTTTCAGTACTTCATATGCTTACAACATGAACTCTGACTTCACATCTTACTCCAGTTCAAAAAGCATTGCCCACAGATATCATGAGGCTTATCGCTCTGTGTCAAAGGGATTCCAAAGATGAGCTTATACAATTAATATCAGTTATGTAATTTGGTTGGTCACCTGAGCAGGCTTTTGTAAGTCTATTTTTAGATGTACTTTATTTTCAGATGGGATCATATGGATTATCCCCTTCGTTGTTTTGATTTTTTTTGTTTTTGTGTGTGTTGTTGGTTTTTGTTTCGCTTCTGTCCTAATACTGAGAAATACTCACATTGTGTCACTAGATGCCACTATAATGCCACACCCAGTGAACTAATGCAGCCATCATGGAAGAAAAACGGTAAGATGACATCTAAATGGTTTCTTCTTCCACCTTTTTTCTGTGGCAGGGTACTATTGCAGTTCTCAGGGGAGAAAAAAACAACAGACAGAAGCAGACATATAAGTGGGCCTTCCCAGAAAGAGAACTGCCTGGATTTTTTTTTCTGGGGCGGGGGGAGGACTCCTGGTATCAATTTCTGTACAAATGATCAATGACCCACATAGGACATAAATAATGGAAACATTTACTTAAGTGTATCTGAAAACAGAACAAATTTCTCACCCATCGTGTGGGAACTGAAATGTTGGGGAATAGTACCCCAGAGACACACTGTAAGTCCTTACTGACAAAAAGAGGAAAAGGACAACTAATAAATTAGTAGAATAGGCACACCACCAGTTTGAGATCCAATTCCCCGTAGTACTTAAACTTACAGTGCATGGAAAAGAATAGAACATTGTGACACTCTATTTAATTCTGCATATATTCCTATTCATATGTTATCCATATGGACTAAAATTTTTATTTTCAATTATTTAGTTATTATCCTTTAATAGTCTTTATCTATGTTTTATGATGATCCTTTGTGGTTTGCGCATATAATATCACTTCATATCTGTATCTGATGAAGATTTGGGAGAAGCAGGGAAATAGGTATATAATTGTCCTTACTATAAGGACAGACAGTGCTGACAAAGAGCCATATAATTTAGAATATGCCTTAATTTCTCTTTCGTAGGATGTAACTCAGAAAACATTATCAATATTCAACTATAGTTGAATATACAAAACTATAGCTGAATATACAAAAAACCCAAAAACAAACCCTACAATGTCAAGTCACCTCAAAACTCTACACAAAATTATCTCAGGCTGTAAAAAAATGAACTGTTAGCCAGTTTCAGATAAATAGTAATGTTTTGTGAAGGTTGCTCAGTTTGTCAAATACTTTTAATATGCTTATTTCTGATGTTGCAGGGGAAAGTGACCAAATTCTGTTGGCTAAGATTGGTTAGGAAACTACTTGGGAACTTGTGTCTGACAGGAAGAAGTTATAGGACTGAATTCACTTGTCAAAGCAAGAAGAAACCTTCTTTAGTAACCTCTGGAGGGGGTGGATTGGTAAAGGCATAAAGGCAGATGAATTAAAATGAAGGAAATATTAAGGTCAGGGTACTAGATGGAAAAGAGATTTTATTTTTAAACAAATCAGAATGATTGCAATGTTGACACTGAATGTTGCTATAGAAATAGTTACAGTTAAGATTATTTGTAGAGACAATAAAACAAAACATATCACAATTTAGTCTAAACCAGTGGTTCTCAACCTGTGGGTCCCCAGATGTTCGTGGACTTCAGCTCCCAGAAGCCCCAGCCACTATGGTCAATGCTCAGGGCTTCTGGGAGCTGAAGTCCACAAACATCTGGGGACCCACAGGTTGAGAACTACTGGTCTAAACAGTAGAATAGTTTTGCTAATGATTAAGCCTAAGCATCATAGTGCTATGACAAAGGCCAAAATCCTTTTAGAGAGATATGAATATGCGAGTACAACAGTTAGGGTGTTATGCACTGAATCCCATCCTGACCTCTTTGATACTCACTTACTGGGCAGCTACCACTGCAATTAATGGGTGTCTGTTTCCCTGTCAATTAAGAAGAAACTTCCTGGCATTCCCACCCACTCCTATCAGTGATCTCTAGAGCACAGGCAGAAGCAGGATTCCTGTCACAATTCCCTCTCATGCCAGAGATAGCTTACATGAGGTAGGAGACTGTCAACTAACTGCTTCCTGAACATCAGTTCTACTACCCGATAAGCAGGGAATGGGGATTTTCATAGTCCCTATGTATCACTTAAGCTAGGGGCTATATAGGGATTGTGAATACAGAACCGTAATGGCTGCAGAATTCTAGGTCAGGCATTCATAACTGCCCGACAGACTTTCAGCCGTTATATTTATCATACAACCCTACTTGTTGATTTAATTTTTTCTTGGATTTTACATTCTACATTTCTCCTAGAACTGGGTCTGAAGGAAGTTTACAACGTCTTTTTAAAAAATGCACAAATAAATTACAGCCAGTTTTAATATTAATGCACAAATCCAATGCATTTTATATTGAGAAGTGAATTTCATTCAGGTCAGTGAAACTTACTTCTAGGAAAGTGTTTACTGAATTGAAGACTTAATGAATTAGATCTGGTCATTTTTATGTGTTATTTCTATATCTGACCTAGGAATTAATTTTAATTTTTAATGTTTTAACTTTTATTGTTTGTTTGTTTTTAAATTTATATTAATATTTTATGGAAGTTTTTGTACAGTTTTAATCTATACTGTTTTTGCATATGTTGTTAGCTGGCTTGAGTTTCATTATTCAGAGAAAGGCAAGATATAAATTAATAATAATAATAATAATAATAATAATAATAGGAGGAGGAGGAGGAATAAATAGCAAAAGTTCACCTAAAGTAGGGTGTTATAGCTCACATCTCTAAATTTCCCATATAGTTTTAACCCTTGTACTAAAGGATAAGAACTGAAGAAACTCGTTTTTCACTACTTCTTGCAGTCAAGCTCTTCAATGAATATAATAGAGAGACAGTGCAGCAACTCATTGGAACATTCTTAACTGCATAGAGGATGATACCATATACAGTACCTCAGCAATCCACATCTGCATTGTCCACAAGCATGTGCAAAACTTGCCTCCTGAAAATGCCAACTAAAAGCTGCCTTGTACTCACAGACAATTGATATATCTAGGCCAGTATTGTAAACTCTGATAGTGTTTGTCCAGCAATTCAGGCACTTCCATAGATTTTCCTGGAGATTTTTGGTAATCTCTGTTCAAGTAATAACCAGAGCCAATCCTTCTTAGCTTCCAAAATTAGAGGCTATTAGGTGGCATAGTGATACACTGCCAATGAATTGGAGCCAATCTTCAACCTGTCAGTTAACTATTTTGAATTGCTGTTCATATTTTTAAATTGTTTAAAATTATATGATACGGTTATTTTCTATACTCTGACTGAGATCTTTGGGCAGAGGCACAATATAAATATTATAATCAATATGTTCCTAAAATAGATCTACTAAGACTTGCACTAATCATGATGAATTATTCCAGTGTGGTTCTACTGAAAGTATGCCTAAGCCTGGATCCAAGCTACTGTAAATAGTTGGCAGTCCCCATTTGTCATGGATGATGTGGAAGTAGGGAGAGGCAATCCATATTTAACCCATTTGTCTGCCCTATCAAGGTTTCTGATCATGGAAACTCTGTACCTGTGTTCAGACAAATGCAGTTACACAGTTCTTGGAAGACCTTCATGTTCAGTATGAAAGTCTCAGATATCATTGAACACAAGGAGATATCTGTATTTGGGGTGCATGTGCATGATGACATTTCCATCACTATTTTAGTCCTCTAACTATTCAAGAAAATGACTGAACAAAAATCTCTCATTTTCTTGATAACAGCCTGAATCCTACTGTAAGTATTTGACAGAGTAAACTCATCAAGTTTATGGGATTTACCTCTGTGCTGACTCAGCATTCAACAATTGAGTCTAACTAGGATTAACTGACAGAATTCCAGCACTTTTCTTTTCGTTGTCTGGCTGAAAAGAGAGGTAGGAAACAGAATCAGTTCTAGACAACTCATTCTGTAGGTTGGAGTGTCTCCTGGGAGAAATCTCACTGGCCTGATGACACTTGAGTGCAGGAGGCTCTGCCCTTTTAGTCCTCAAACCCATTTCTTTTCTGTATCCCTCAAGAATGAGGTAGAAAACTTTTTCTGCAGAGGGAAAGTGACTAGGCTAGTGGTTTGAGAAGCAGCTTCTCTAGGCAACAGCCAAGATAGCATCATCTGTTGTTTACTGTCCTGACCAGGAAAGTGAACAATGTGGAATGGAGAAGCGGCACAGATGACACTTGACCACTCTCCTTCAGGCATTGACTTAGTCTGGCATAGGCCTCCCCCACTGCTTGGCAGATCCATTGAGAGAAACAGTAGTGGATAAGGGACTTGACTAGTATTTGGAATAAATGTTCCTCCAGGCACTGGCTGACATTCATGCCAGCACAACTCACCAGTGAAGACAGCTGAAGCAAAGAACAACATGGACTCAGATATGGCTGTGTGGAACCGACTTTGGGACCACAGGCAAATGAAGGCCTGGCTTTCCTGCTCGTTCCTTGTCTAATTGAGGAAAAAGGGATAAATCCAACTGAGCCATGACCCATCCTCTTTCCATCTTGAAGAGGTGGAGCTTTGAAAAAACAAGGAACTTCACCTAAGCTCCTGATGGCCAGACAGGTTAGCATGGTATTGAAATTTGCCCTGTAGGTTTCCTACCTTTGAAGTAAACTTGTGGTAATATGAAGTACCTCTAAGACATGATTATGAATTTAGGAATATTTGACTTAATTTTTCATTGTACTGGCTGATTTCAGATTCTGAACTGGCAGACAAGAAGTTACTTTTTAAAAAATATATAGTATTTCATATATATGAGACTTGTACATGAAAGATGATGACAGTAATGATTATAAAGACATACAACAACAGCAGCAGCAGCAACAACAACAACAACAACAACAACAAGCAAGCTTAGTTTAATTGTATGTTGAGTTTGTAGCATGTGTCCTTTGGAAATGATACTAGTTTAAAATGTGGTTTGATTAGGAGGGGAAACAGATTTGGATGGAATCAAAAAGCCATCTTCTTCACATACCAGAATTTAAACTAACTACTGTTCCCAAATTTCTGGAACATGAATAAGGACTATGATCTGTCAAAAATCAGAACAAAATTTTCAAATCTTCTCCCCCTGTGTGCCCAGAAGAAAGGAGGGAAATATGAGATCATATGAACCTAAGCCTTATAAGTGCTCATTCCTTTACTGGGAAAGCAGGGGTTTTGTTTATATTAAAACTGGCTCTCTCTCTCAGGCCAACCAGCCTAATAAGTTGTTTGTAATGACAGGGGAGAGGGGAGAAGAAGAGAGAACAGGATAAAAACAAAATAAACAAAACACTTGATGGCTGTTGTACTCCAACTCTAAGACCACCATTTCCTTTTTTTTCTTCCAATTTGAATACATTGCCAAGTTCTCCTGGATGAATTAATTATCCTTATTATCTGTTTCCTCCATTCTGAGCTTTGCTAGTATTTTCACACTACAGATTGTTAAGCAAAGCTAGAGCCAGCATTAAATAATTCTTCTCATGTCCTGGGCCAGGACTCAAATGACTAAGCACTTTGTTCTGATAGGGAAGCATACAGAAACACTAAATCCTGAGTCAGTTGAGGTGAAAATGATAAAGCAGATTACATCTGCACTGTGCGGGGGCGGGGTGGGGCTACTGAACTGTGACCTATAGAGGACATCACCCTATAAAGAAAAGCTCAGGCAAGGCTCCCAAAGCAAGAGGGCTGTAACGAGAAAAGGGAGAACAGTTCACTGCAGAGGAAAAAAAGAAAAAGAAAGAAAGAGAAGCCTCTTATGGTCAATAATTCTGGCAGCAAAATCCAAAGTGCAAATGAAAAGATGGCAATGTCCTTCCATGCAGAATGACTGATCTTCAGCTCCAGAAAAGTCAATACCTATTCTGAGTGTGCTTAACTGCTTATTCCTAGATGAAAGAAGTGCAGATTTCCAAATGATAGAAGACACCAAACATCAAAAGATGCAAGTTCTATATACATGCAAATCCTGGGAACAAAAGATTGTAATTGTCATCTTCCTTCTCTGTGTCCTGATTCAAATGACTAGCACCAGCAATCCAACAACACCCATAAAAGGCTTATAGTGCTTTTTCATTTGATTGTGAAATATCAGATAGCAGTATCTTTCCATTACGACAAATAAATGGAGAACGGGGAGAAATGTTTGATAATATTTGAAAGAAGGGCAGTCCAAACGGTGCTTCCATATTCACTTTGATGCTGTTGAAAATTTTATGTGCTGTCTACTATTCTCTGGTTCTGATCTGGCAGGATAGCAAACTAGGTGGTGCACCTGTCCTTGTTTGCTTCCTCGACAGCTCTCTCTTTTCTCATTTTGTATGACTAGCAAGCCAAGTCAATGTCTCGAACAGGAACCACAGTATTACAGACTTTGCTGAGCTAGTAAGTGAGCCATCTTAGCTCTGTCATCTGATGGTTACATTTTCCTGCATGGTGTTCTCCTGAATCTTATTGATTAAGAGGCTACTTCCACTGAATGTTTCAGCTGCATCTTCTGAATGTACAAGTGTGCAAATTTTGTTAGACATTATTTAAAAGATCAGGCAAAGATTAAGGAGGCAATAGTGGGAAGGATGTTATGCTACACCGAACCTATTGACACCAACTGAATCTAACCAGCTTTAGGTATGTTGCAAGACACTGAAGTGTACATCACAACAGAAAAGTCTCCATATAGATAAAATTTTACATACTACATGATCGTCTCCTCCAAAAGCATCCCAATCTTTACATCAATTATATCTTTCACTTTCTATTTATTTTAAGAATGTCATATTTTACCTATCATTCCTGTTCATGAAGCCGCCCTCGATCTCTTTCCTTAGTACCCCTAGTGTACTAAGTGGATATTCTTCTTTATTTTAACACAGTAAAAGTGGTAGGCAAACAATGACTTTGATCTATCATAAAGCATATAAAATCAACTCCCTCTCCCAATATTCTTCGGCCTGCCCAAGATGCTCCTAGTAAAACAAAAACAACTAAAGCAAACAATGTCCGGAATTCAATTCCTACAGGAATGTGGAAGTCAGTGGCTTAGAAAATCTGCCAAGCTTCAAATGCATCATCTCATGAAGCCTTCTGTCTGTTGCCTAAGTGTGACCTTTCCAAAATTCCAGAGTTCACCCACAGGGGGTATAAGGCTGGAAAGAAAATTATTTCTTCAGGTCACCTATAATTAAAAGTGCACTAAACAAGTTTTAGAGCATTTTCACTAGACATAGGTGTTCAAGAAAAAGGAAAAAAAGGAAATAGAAACATGCCTTTAGTGCCCCAGCCCTTGTTTCTTGAATTAATCTCTCAAATTAGTCTTTAGCTCTTTAGAACAAAAGTGTAGCAGCCCATGTTAATTGCATTACAAAAGAGCTTAGCTTAGAGATCTCAAGTTACTGAGAATTAAGTGAACAAATCTGTCATCAATCCAATTCAAGTAAATTAATAGCTGGGTGATAACTTTCAACCCAGACAATTTTTTAAAACTTTCCTTCCTCTGACTTCAGCTTGTTACCAACACATCACCTGTGTTCAGAATAGTTATGACCAGGCATTTTACCGGTGTCATGCTGCAAAATGGCACCAAACATTTCTATTTCTCCAAGACCAAATGCATTCTAGATTTATAAGTAAAAGGTGCAGGGCTGAAAATGCAGAACCATGGAACAAATCCAAGTTGTTCCAGAAAGACTACTTCCAATCAGAAACTCCTTATTATAAAGTAATAACAGGCAACTTGTAACCCTCCAGATGTTTCAAGACTTCAACTCCCATTACCTCTCATCTTAGACCATGTTGTCTTGGTGTAATGCAAGTTGTTGTGGTGATAGTGGTGGGCCATCAAGTTGTTTCAAATATATAGCAATCCTGAGATGAACCTATCCCAGGGCTTCTTCAGCAAGATTTGGTAAGAGGGGATTTGTCTTTGCCCTCTGAGCCTGAACGTGACTTGCCCAAGGCCACCCAGTGGGTTTCCAGTGGGATTGAAACCCTAGCCTGTAGAGTCTTTGGTCAATTTTGCACTTCATTGTTATACTGCTATTATTCCACTTTCAACATCCTGTGGAATCCTGGGGTTTGCAGTTTAGGGAGGGGCTTTTAGAATTCTTAGCCAGAGAGCTCTTTATTCTCATTAACTAGAAACCCCAGAATTCCACAGGATGTTGAAAGTGGAATAAGAGCACTATAACAGTGCAGTGCAGAAATGGCCATAGTCAAACACTCAAACTACTACACTACTTTGGCTCTCATAATGCAAGGCCCTTTCCGCACCTTACCTTCTTCCAGCGCTGCGGTGTGGGGATCGCGCGAGCAGCCTCTGGCAAGAGGCTCTTGCATCCCTGCTGCTTCAGCTCTGCACGAGCTGCCTGCTCGTGCGAGAGCCCTGCCTCTTCCTTCCGCAGTGCAGCCTAGGAGTTCCCCAGGCTGCGCTGGGGCAGGAGGCACAATCGGCGCAGCTCTGGAGGCTCCGCACGCCAGGTAAGTGCGCATTGGGCCTGGGAGCAATACACGATTGTGCACCATTTTTGGCTTTTAGCCAAAAATGAAAAGGTACACGATTGGTGCCTGCTGGCCCCTGGAGCATCGCATGAGTGTGAGTGTGTCATGCAGATTGCTCTCACAATTGTGCAACACTCCAGGCACCCTTTCGCATGGAAAATTCCATGTGGAAAGGGCCCTAGTTGCAGACTAAAAATATATTGGGGAGCATAAGGTGTCCAACATCAGGTCTCCCACTGGAGCCAGGTGTTTATGTGACATAGATGTTTCCTCATAATGCAGTGGGTATGGAGAAGCCCTCATATTGATTTGAACTGCTACATAGTACTTTTTTTTTTTAGAAAAATGTGAAAGCAAGGAAAGGGGGTTGGACGTACAGACATCTATCCAGAAATTTTGCTTCTCTTTAGAAAGTTGACATGTCCTCCCTGACTCTCTAGACATAGGTCATAGAAATATTTCACTGAATGTGCCCCTGTCTTGCTATGTTGTTCTTTCACCAGTCTTGCTGCAACATGGCCATATCATTCACTTTTAACCAGGGATATCCTATATCTTACCTTGACGCTCCCAGTGGCCCATGTATTCTGTGATCCTAGCACATAGGTTCCCCTACCCACCCCCCCAGAACAGGAGTGCCAATGAAGAAAGGAGGCTGTGTGAGAGAAAGACACTGACAATTATAATATAGAGTGGACAGAGGAGGTCAGCTGAATGCAGGTAATTCAGCTAAACTGCAGTTTGCCAAGAGAAGCAGTAGGTGGCAGCATGGAGAAGCTCACACTTGAGCACAGCATAGGGGAGAGGCCATGATTTGTGCTGCAAGTGTGACTTTGTTATTATTGTTAGTGTTGATTATATTAATAGATTTAGCATATAACATCCAGTTAAATTTCCATTTCCCATTATTCAACCAGTGAGAGTACTGATGGTAAAGACTTGATATAAGCTTGGGATTCGAGATTCTTTCAAGCCTTTACCATCAGTATTGTTGTTGGTTGAATATGTTCTCAATTAAGCAGCAAAGCAAGATAATTAGAAAAGCCTGAGACATCAAATACTACATTTAAATAACCAGCAACAGTACTTAAATAAACTCCTCATGGTAACCAGCTTTCCCTAGTTATGTGCAGGTTATACATCCAAAGACAAATTGTACATTTTATTAATCAGAACTAAATGAAATTATCTGCTTTGGTACTTCACCATTACCCTTCTTTTGTCATTATTCTGTGAAGTATAAACAACGTGTTGGTCTTCTGAACCAACTTCTTCAAGTATGAAATCAATATTTCAGGTAGGGAAAAACAATGCAAAGTTCCAGGTAAATGCATTATATGGAGCAGGAGGAAGTTTATTTCAAAATAATAAATGTTCAAATAAGATGAAAATGTCACTAAAACAAATATTTGCAAGAGAATGAAATTAACACAGCAAATACTAAAGAAGGGCATTCCTTCTGAAAACATGGTGCTTCTTGGGTACTTTGTCATAGCTATCAATTAGCTCATTTTTAATTGGCAGAATAAACACTGATATATGAACTGTACTGAAATGGTTCTGTTCCAAAAATCATGGAGACGTATACTGCAAATGTGTATTAAGCAATGCTTCCTATACAACTAGTTCTGACAAAATAAATCACGTCCGCCTCTCCCACAAAAACACCCTCATATATTAAATAAAATTAAATATATATATTTTTCCATATCCATTTTGGGAACCTATAGCATTCATTTAATTATGAAACATAAACATACATCACAATAAGCCTATTCTTTATGAGGCGTCAAGGCCTTTTTTTAAAAAAAATAATAATTTGTTGACTTTTCCCCTATGAACAACCATGGTAGTGGGTTTCATATGAATATGGCTACCCTCTGAAAGTAGAAATGTGTTTGATATCGAAGGTATATACCATTGTTATACCGTATACCATATACCATTGTTAAACAATGATATCAAATGCAACCTAGAAAATAGTTTTATCATATTTTGACCTAACAAGGACCAAGGAAAAATTAGACACTTTTCATCATGAGGATAGGTAAAAGTTCTGTACAGTAGAACCTTACTGATTTCTGAGACATAGCTGAATAATATACTTACCATCTTCAGTGGGCACGTAGATATTCAGATATAGGCAATCTTCATTTTGATCTTGCACATACGTCATCACAGTATCCAAGTTGGCAGTAAACCAAACAGGAAGCATGTCATTAAGCAGCGATCTCTCATCCAGGTACTGAGGACAGACAGCAGCAAACTGTGTGGCATTCCGTATACCGGTCCAAGATGATGGAGGCTCTGGAGGCTGGAAACGTCTCTCCCCAGTTGGAGGAGAGGCGTAAGGGACTCCCAAGTACTGCTCCACAGGGCCAAGGATCTCATTGGGCAAGGGTGTTCTTACACCACGGATTTTGCCATAATTCGTGGTTACAACAGGATATTGTGCTTGTCCATCAATAAGTGTAAACCGTACAGCCAGAGCAGTGATCCAGAGGAGGAAATTGGAATTCAACATGACACAAACAGGAGTAAAGATCAAAGGCAGCCATAGAAGTCCCATTGGCCTTGACATGGTTTACATCAACATTAGCAGGCCTCTGTCTTCCACACCCAGACAGAAAAATCAAATGAGTCAGGAAATGACCCCTCAAAATTGAGTATGTGTATATGGGTGGGGAGAAGGGAGTATTTTACCAAGGAAAATGGAATATGGAGCAACCAGTAACTTTAGTGATGCAGGAAGAAGACCTCAATGAGCGTGGTATGTGTCTCAAAAGACTGACCCTCGACCAATTCCAGAGACACCAAAAGGAAGGGAGTCCTTGAGCCCAAAGCCCATCCCTTGGTCCTGCTTCTGTTTTAAAGCTGATGTTACTATCCAAGAAGAGGTGACAAGATGCTCAACATCTACTTTGCTGCACTGGCACAGTGACTCCTTCCTGTTAGCTCCAACATCATGTAAAACCTGTGTAAAAAGGGGGGGAGGAAAGAATGAAAATTAGCATACATTTGCTAGACAGTATTAAAAACAGTATTTCCAATGTCGTTTTCCCTATATTGCTGTCACCTTCATCCATTCCTCTGAGATAAACTTCACAAAAAAAGACCATACAGATTATTTAAGGACATAGGAATCTGCAGTCCCTATCAGTCCAGTGGGTCACATACACTAGCGAGACATCATGCTTCAGGAAGAAACTATTAAATGGAAGCTGCTATCTCCCTCAGGCAGTAGTGACACTGCACATTTCATTTCTCAGCAGCTATACAACTACTGAACTACGGAACCGTCTGCCATGTTTGTACATGTAAAATTCTGTTTAAAAATCAAGTAACTTGAAGAAACACTATAAAGAAAGAGAACAGAAGTTCTTGCTTTTGCCATGTGTCTGTGTTAGCTATTTATTTACCTCTCTGCCTCCTCAAAGATCAGGGCTGTTTTCCTCACCTTAATTTAAAAAAGCCTCAAGAGTTAGACTGGACCTATGTGTGATTGGTACAAGGTCAGTCAGCAAGTTTCATGCCTGAGGGAGAATTTGAAGCCACTTGACCTGGTACAACATTAGAAGTGCATTCCTCTGTCCACTCCAGCATATCCTGTTCCTTTTTATATTGTTTATGCATATGACACTGCATTATACACAAACACACACACGTACAAAGTCCGTGTCATACACATATAAAACTGACAGTGATTAATATGTGCTATAGAAACAACTTTTCCTCTATTTGGTATCTATTATCAACATTTACATGTTCTTTACACACATGACATAGAAGCTAAGAGATAGTGTCATATGGAAAAAATGACTCATAGCTTTCCTGCCACACAGAGTCAGGCTTAAGTTTGAATATCTTTCAGAAACAGGTTTTTAAACAACTTTTGGTGGTTTGTAATAACATCAAGAAAGAGTGTCTTCATATCTCTTAATGCTTCATCTTTCTTAAGCTTACTTCTTGCCTGGTATTTTGAACAGAAATAAAGGAATATGGTTTCCATCGGCCATCAGTTCATTTAGATCATCATCTGCTTACATTAGACTTCTTCAACATGAAGCCTTTCAGATGCATTGGATCCTCAGTTTTACCACTTTAGCCACCCCTTCCTCAATTGGTCCTTACTTTGCTTACATGGCATCTTGTTATGCCAGGTCATCCCAACAGCCATGCTCTGCAGCATTTCTAGGGATTGTAGCTGCCAAGTACCAGGTTGGACAAGGCTGTACAGCAGTAGCATGCCATACAGCTGTCCTGATTTGTCAAAGACTGTCTTGATTAACCATAGGTCACCCACATTTCCAATTCTTTAAGATGTCCTAGTTTCTTTGTCTCTCTCTCACTTTCCCCCTTTGTCTTCAGCTTACTTCAGTTAACGCAAACTGAGTCCAAAGTACAAATACAGTTTGCAATCAATTGATTCAGGGGGAGGGGACAGCAGAAGGGAGCAGAAGCAGAAACTTACCCTCCCCATTAGGCTCTGGCAAAAGCAAACTGCTGTAGCTCCTTAATCTAGCTTGTGAGTTCTGCTTATTTAATACTTGGTCATTTTGACCATACCTTGATGTTGCTTTTAACACATGTCCCAGTTTTCACTGTGAAATGCTGGAAGTTATGCAGCAGCTGTCTGGGATGCCAGTACAGATTGTTTCCTAGTCCTATCAAAAGGTGCCAAAGACTGGACTCAGGCATTTTTTTCACACAGATCATATGGCCTAACACCAAATATTCGCCTTTCCTGATTGTTTCTGCAGCTATCAGTTGTTTCTATGTATATTTTATGTGTTATCTACTTAGTCTTTGGAATGGTAAGGCTGGAAATATAAATAGTAATACTAACAAAATTAATAATAATGTGATCTATTTTAAGCCTGTAGGAAAGGAACATGTTGTCCTAGCTATGTTGTTCTGGCTACAATAACAACAACACAGAAGCCTCCATTCAAGTTCCTGATTAAGAAACAATTTTCCACATCAGTCCCCAAATATTCAAGAAAATGGAATTCCCCTTGCCATGGTTCTCATCCCCTGTTTGACCTGAGGATTTGTCCTATTTTTAAAATGGGAATTTGTTTATAGTGTTCCTCGGTTATGACAGAGCAGCAACAAGTATTTTCCACAGATTGAAACTGGTAATATTAAATCAACATACAGAAACCTTAGCTGTGTCCCGCACCTATTTCTAATCTCTACTTTAAAAAAATACAAACTATGAACCACATTCTTGTGCAAATATTTCTTTTTGGATACAGCTAATAGGACTTAATTTTATAACTAACTAGTGCCATTCATTTGGATGGATCTTTTAACATTAGTTTTAGTACAGATCACTGATTCCATGGAACATATTTGAGGGAGAGGATTTTTAGCTCCTTTAAGGTAGCCTTATTTCAAATGTTAATATGTTTATGCTCTGTTCTGAATTATCCAAGACATATTCAAGTAAAGGAAGGGAGGCAACACTCATATTTTTGTTTGAAATTAGCCTGCTTTTATGGATTATTGGACAAATAAGGCACATTTCTTTTCTGAGTTTGGACATCACCATTGTAATAGTCCCTGGCTGACTGTTGTTGTTATTTATTAAAGTAAATCTTTAAAAAATGAAAATAAAAAGCAAAGTATTAGCATTAAATGCTATTTAGTCTATGTATCAAAGGATATGTGCTTCTCTAACAGATTCCTTATTGTACTGCCAATCCTTAATTCCAGTTAACACTGCTCTTATTATAAAATAGGCGGCTTTTTGATGCATAGAAACATTTGTCTCTATCCTGAACTTTTTGGGAGTGTTATGCTGACACAAAACTTTGTGTTAATATAGGGTTAACCTGTTTCTTCTCAGAGCGGAATTTTTTTGAAATTAAACTTAAGTCCTGAGGGTTCCAAGCAAACACACAGTGATTACTTAAATTCCACAGCTAAGAGGAAAAACAGGCTCATTTTGTGAATGGACACAGGTCTCTTTGATGGCATGTCCTTCCTGTTTAAAGTACCAGAATTGATTGGGAATTGCTATTCACTTCCTGTACCTCTATAGACTTTTCTGTTATTTAGTGATATTGTTCAGTCTGAATAAGTTTAGTAATTTAATGGATTGATAGATTTCCCAGCATGACTACTCTTAGGTTTCCATTCAGATAGCAAAAAGAGAGAAGATTAAGGCAATATCTTTTCAGCAACCGAATATTCAATCCTTTATCCTTTTCAATCTAGACTAGATGAGAGACTAAAAATGATCAATTACATAATGAAATCCAGTTTTGCAAAAATAGTGCCAGAATAATAATAATAATGGATCTTTCCTTGAAATATATTTCAAAACAAAACAGAAAAGAGAGAATACAGCAGAAATGCAATTTAATTAGACGAGCAGAGGCTTAAAATACTGTCTTATTCCCCACAGGAAAGGAAAACAGATAATAAGGGAAGATGACAGAATTTTATTATAATTCATGACTAGTCCCTGGTAAGAAAACATGCTGTCTCAGTGCTTTTTCTGTAATAACAGAGCTAAAACTGTTAAAATGATTTGCCTGACAGCCCTTATCATCCAACCAAAGACATAAAATTTAAAAAATGTCATCCAGAGCTTAATTACATTTTTCCACATCAATGAACTTTCAGAATTTTAACTCAATTCAGCATCTTTGTTCCAGAAGAAGGCGGAGTCAGGAAACAAGAAAAAAAAAGTATGTAGGAAAACATACCATCATTTCTACCACTGAAAACACTCACATAATTGTTTTTGTTGAATGTTTTCAACCAGTCCTGTACAAAGGGAAATTTCTTAATCTAAGGTTACACAAGGATCTCCCTGTAAGACTTCTAACACCATAATTACACTTACTAAAAAGCAAAGCCCACAATGGAGTAGTGTTAGCTTTTATTTTTCATATGCTAGCTTATAAGCAAACCTTATTGTACTTATGTTTACCAAAAAGTCTGAGAACTATTCATGTGTCTTGTAAGTCAGAAGGTATTGCACTGTATTTGAAAACAAACTATTTAGGTAACAAATTTACTTTTCAAAGAATATTCGCTCTTAACGTAAGAGTAAAATGGGTCTAAGATATGGATACATATCTGAAAAGCACATTTCCAAAATTATCCAAGGGTTCTCATAGTTTTACATTTAAATCACAAGTTTTACCCCACAAACCCTCCCAGCTGCCCTATGAAAGACAGAAGAACATTAAACCTCTGAACATCCTAAAAAATACACAAAAACAGATTTTAGTCATAGGACAAAGCTGTATTAAGTTGCAACTACATGTTCATGGCCCAGGAATAACAGTTTTTGTTTCTTCTTTTGAAATTCTAGTTCTCTTCTAGTTCTGCATTGGTTAGACCTCATCTTGACCTCATCTTGAATACTGTGTCCAGTTCTGGGCACCCCAATTCAAGAAGGATATGGATAAGCTGGAGCAGGTCCAGAGGAGGGCAACCAAAATGGTGAGGAGCCTGCAAGCCATGCCCTATGAGGACAGACTTAGAGAGCTGGGTATGTTTAGTCTGCAGAAGAGAAGGTTGAGAGGGGACATGATAGCCATGTTTAAATATTTGAAGGGATGTCATGTCGAGGAGGGAGTGGGCTTGTTTTCTCCTGCTCTTGAGACCAGGACAAGGAGCAATGGATGCAAGCTGCAGGAGGGGAGATTCCGCCTGAACCTCAGGAGGAATTTCCTGACAGTCAGGGCTGTCCGGCAGTGGAATGTGCTGCCACAGAGTGTGGTGGAGTCTCCTTCTTTGGAGGTTTTTAAGCGGAGGCTGGATGGCCACTTGTTGGGAGTGCTTTGAGGGTTTTCCTGCATGGCAGGGGGTTGGACTGGATGGCCCTTGTGGTCTCTTCCAACTCTGCATTTCTATGATTCTATGATTCTATGATTCTTTGGTTAGTATTTCCAAACAAGTTTCTTCTACATTATAGAACAAAGATGAAGATGAAGGCAAGAGTGATTTCCTCAGGAATAGCATCCTCGGGTGCCATCCCTGAAGAAAGACAGGATAAAATAAAATAAAATGTTAATTTGATCACAGTTGATAATCTAAATTAGAGCAGTACCTATTTACCTTCTGACACTTGTTACAAGAAATTAAATAGCTCATCTTGATCATTCACACATTTTCCATATGTTAAAAGGCACACTCTTAAAATGAATATAATTGAAAAACAAGATATTCAGGAACATGTTTTAGTCATTGGGAGAAAGTTGCATCAATTTGCAACTAAATACATAACTGAGAAGAAACACATTAAAACTATATGTATTTCAATGTGGGAAGAAAACACTAAATCTCAGAATTTGAGACGATACAAAGATAACAAGAAAGTGGCAGTAAGATTCAGGGAAACTCCACAAGATCAAAAAATATTTTCACAACTTGGTCTTTATGTAATTATGCAAATTGTTGAATGTAACACATGACACACATCAAGGAAACATAACTGCACGTACACAATAAGCTTAGTTTCCATTTTTGATACATCATGATAATTATATTGACTCAGGTTTTTTTTCCCATTGTAAATGTTAAGCTTCCCCTCCCACAATGTTTTGGAGTTAGACAGAAGAAATTACAAAGCTGGGAATGGTGGGGAAGACTAGGATAGCTAGGATTTTGTGAAACTGAGTACATTTCATTTTGATTAACTGACTCTCAATGTTATTATTTTTATAATAGCTGTCAAATTCAAATCAATAATCTCATCTTGTCATCTAAGTTGAGAACGCCTAGTGCCATCCTCTCATCAACATTTGAGAGATAGCACACCATTTAAGAGGAGAATGAGGTAATTTTGAGAGTTATGGGATTTACTCTATCCAACAGATACATGAATAATGGGGAAAAAAAAGAGAAGAATGAAATGGGCATGCTGGATTCATGAGCAGGATTACCCAGAAGTAAGCCTTTCTAGATACATGGTCCCACTAATCCTGATCCTATTTTGCCTTATGAAGCATTTGAGTCTCATTGTGTAGCTAGAAATTTTCATGCAAGTTGACCCATGCCTGATTGTTGGTTCCTCTCTAGATCTGGTCGTGGAGGACCAAAGAAAGATGTGGGTGCGTGGAAGAAAAGATGGAAGTATTCTTTTTGTGACACTGTGCAACATCATTATTGGCCACAGTGGTTTTTTTGTTTGCTTGGTGGTTCAGGAATCAGCTTGAACGCCTAATCTTTTGGTTTTACTGAGCTTAAGCTGACTTTACTCCTGCTTTAGATCACTGAATTGTACTCTGAATAATGTACCCAAGGGCCACTGGTTAGAAAATCACAAAATATCTGTCTTTTCCCTTGACCTTTAAACAATCTCCAAGGCTTAAAAATATGTCATCTTCTGTACAAACTTCCCTGCTGTGTCATACCTTTCCTTTATTATCAAAGCTTTACTCTATATTTGGATTTCTCTGAAGCAAAGTCATATTTCACTTCACATCGTTGTCCATTCATTTTTACCATCTCTACCACACACCTTTCTTAAAGTTAAGGTACAGTAATGTTGCTTTCATTGCAGTGGAAACAGTGAATATCTTTCATTGCTCTTTTCAACAGGAGTTGTAAAGCCCTCAACCTTCCTAACACAAACAGCTGAGGAGTATGGGGTATCACATTTAAATTTCCAAATCTGCTTCATGCATCTAAAAAGGCAGTTATCTGTAGCTTCTGGACATGGGCTAAAAGTGGTGCTGCAACCCACATGACAGTAAGGGCAGAGTAGGAACTATTTCCAGATGTGACTACAGACTGTTCTGATTAAATGATTGTGAAGGAAGCATATGGAAAAGGGAAATGCTGGGACTTTTCTGTCTCTCTCTCTCTCTCCGCATTACACTATTATAGCACTTTTATTCCACTTTCACCATCCTGTGGAATTCTGGGGTTTGTAGTTAACTGAGGCCAAAGAGCTCCCTAGCTGAGAATTTAAATGCCCCTCCCTAAACTGCAAACCCCAGAATTCCACAGGATATTGAAAGTGGAATAATAGCACTAAAACAATGTAGTGCAGAAATGGCCTCTCTCTCTCTCTCTCTCTCTCTCACACACACACACACACACACACACAGGTTGGTTAGTTGATTGATTGGGGTTAGCTGTTTTTTTTCTTTTTCTTTTCTTTTTAATAATCAGGTTTCAGATTTTTAAGAAGGAAAACCTCATTTTCAACTTATTTCCTAGCATATGTGAAAATGTTTCATGCACTTAGTGAATTTCCTTGGTCACTTAGAAAAAGGAAATATGTTGAAATAGGAAATATGAGCTTTGAAAACTGCATTTGCCTCCTCCTCCATGACTGACTTGTTCTTAGTCCTTTCACTCAATAGTAAAAAACAAAACAAAACAAAACATGTCTCTAAACACCAAGAGGATAATCCTGAAAGATTCAAAAGGATTCACATGGCAGATTCAGAGTTTGACAGCTTTACTCTTCTAGACTTCAAGTGCAAATATGGCTTCTTGAGTTTCCCAAAGTCTAAGCAGCCTATAATTTCCCCCTATTTAAAATAGATTGAGTGCAAAGTCCTTCTATCTGGACAACCATGTTACATAATATAGCACTATGTTACCAATTTAACTGTCATTGTCCTATCCTATAAATTCTTGGGATTTGTAGTCTCCTAAGGTAGTTAAGGTTTTCTCCCAGAGATCTCTAACACTAAAGTTCTGCTATGTGCCAGTTCTGCTCAGCAAACTACAAATCCTAGAAATATGTTGGGAGCAGCCATACCACTAAACATGGTATTAGAGTGCTAGCGTTACGTACTATAGATACATCCCAGGTAACCTTTGGGGAAATCACCCAGACATTAACATTTTAGCTATGTGGAGAAGAAAGTCATTTCACTATTTATTTTGTTCTTTGTTAGTTTATTTCTTTTATATTTAAATGCTATTACATGATGATTTTTTTAAAAAAATCAAACTTACTTTTTAATCACAACTATGCACTAGGATTTTCACCATCACCCTTCTTGAGAAATGCAGGTTTCCTTTGTTGGGCACAGTCATTTTCCTACAGAGCATAGTGACCACTAATCCAGTTAAGCAGATTTTTTAAAAACGATCTATAATGTTTAAATGGATTTTTTTTAAAAAAGGCTCAGGATTCAGATTGCTGAATGAAGAATGCCTTTTGTGATCTACCAAGCCAAAAAGAGTCCATAATACAGCTTCAGCAGTTACCAATGACTTGCATATTTAGGTGTAGTTGTGTGGGCTATGCAACAAAGCACAACGAAATAGAACAAAATTCAAAATCACAAAACAGTGATACCTCTTTCAGGCTAACTAAAAAGCATAAAATAGATCATGCTGCTGCTAAGGGAGTTGAAATTTTATTACCTGTCTTTTACTGCCCTTTGTCTCCAGTCCTCGCATGGCAAGAAAGGAAGTGTCCTTTGCCTGCACTGATATCCCTCCAGACCTCCTTAACTGGCAACAGAAATAATACTGGAGACAAAATGTAGGCTTGTGACTTTAATATCGTCACTCTTCTTCTCCTGTATTATTTTAACATCTTTCTCTGATGATGGAGCTGCTGAAGCTTTGAAAGCATACATGATTTTGCACTTTTTGTACATTTTGTCATTTTGTGCATTTTATTTGGTTCAATAAAGGTATTGCTATTTTGTGGATTTTGTTGTACCAGTGGCTAAGTAACCCCCAGTGTTAATTGTCTGTCTGGCACTGAACAGACAGGAGGGATGACAAGCTTCTGGCAGGCCACAATGCATGGTTGGTGGATGGCAGGAGGATCACAGATTCTACAAACCTCAATTAAATTATGGTGTGTGTGCCAGCCATGATTTTTTCTATACTACACTGCTTTTATTTCTTGGCTGTTTCCCAGTGTCCCTTAGAATTCAACAAAGGTTTAGGGTTTTTTTTCTTGGCTTGCCTTGTAACAAACTGCTGTAGGCAATAATATTTATTTTCTTCATTGCTCAGTGTCACTAAATCTAATAGCCCGTAGCAGTTAGCTGAAACTAGACAGTGGACAAAAATAACACTTACATTAATCTCCAAAGCCTGAACACAGTACATGATTCATAGAAGCATGAACAGTACAATATGGCTCTAATACAAAGTGGACACACAGAATCTCTCCGTATGCAGACTTTCTTGTTTTCTATGATGTTTTGGGGCAAAAATGCTTACCAATACATCCTAGAAATTCCCTATTTATTTAGTGAAAGGGAAAAGTCTTGCAAATCTTAAACTTTTATGTGCACATCAACACTGCTGAATTACGCTTACTTTATTTGTAATTGTTGCCACACATGTGTGTCAAAGA
The DNA here is from genome assembly GCA_948472985.1 of Iguana delicatissima. NCBI lineage: Eukaryota > Metazoa > Chordata > Lepidosauria > Squamata > Iguanidae > Iguana > Iguana delicatissima. Next base: position 493,938 of record CAOKZL010000268.1, on the reverse strand, counting down.
AGCTCAGAGCCAAATGTACAATGATTATATCGTTTTGAAATTGTGACAAACTTGTGACATAGGTTCAAATGAAATATAGTAACTAACACTCAACCACTCAATAAACTCTGGAAATCAGAACTCTCCAATCCTTAACACACTCACACAGAAATTGATGTTAGCAGAGTGTAACTTGGTTTTCCCAAAGGACAGGTATGTGCCAGACGCATCTGACTGAAGAACCCTTTCTGTCTGAAACAGACAGAAAACAAGGCTGTCGAGCATCATTCATTCAGAATGCAAATAAGCTACGGAAAAGCAATAGAGCCACAGAGATATGTGCAATAAAGACTGATTGTACTGATTGCTTTTCCTTAAATTACCATCCTTTAAATGCCAAAGTAATACTCTTTTATGGCACAATCAAAGGAAATTGGTGACAGAGAAAGTAAGTATACTTTGTAACTATAAACAGATATCTCAGTATATTTAATCAGTCTGTCAAAGTGCATTTTGAAAATGATATGGCCTTAGGTCCAGATGAATTGCCCTTCTTGCAAAAACAGGCCTAGCTTTTTTCTTCAACCTATAAAAAACGCTATGAAATTCTGTGGAAACCATTCGAGTTTTCAGGCTTACTAGCTAGCTAAATATGCAACATGCAAATCCGAAGCAACAGATTCAGCTATTGAGAGGTTAACCCATTGAACTTTGTCTTTGTTTGGGCATTTTTCTATCAAGAAGAAGGCTCTTCTTTTTCCAATATGGTCCACACATCAATGAGAGAGGCTACAACTCTGTGTTGGATGAAAATGCTGCAGCTTCAGAGAGTTTTTAAAAAGAGTGCAATAAACACACACACACACACACACACAAACACATGCATACACACACACACACACACACACACACAGACAACATGGACTAAGTTAGCTCCAGCTCAGTGAGCTCCAGCTAAGATCAGGAGCAGCCCATATGGAATCATAGAGATACATGTTACTACCTATATTTTCTTCCCATCTTTTTTTTAAAAAAATGGATTATGAGAATTTGGGTTGGTTGGCTGGTTTTCTCCACATAAACATGTGTGCATATTTTGTCATGTAATTTTCCTAATGTACACAATTTTAACACATTTGTCCACAAAGTATGCATTTTTGTATGAAATTTTTCCATTGACTCAAGCGTGTGTGCGCGCGCGCGTATTCAAACATATATTTTTGAGTTATGCACATTTATTGGTGAATATCTCAGACAGGAAAAGAAAAAGAATTTGCTCCTTGCAATTTCTTGCCAGTGATAGTTAAGATGTAAACACACATACATTAAAAACTTTTTTGGACACTCAAAAAAAAAAGGGTGGGGTGTTGGACAAATGAACATCCATTTTTAAATATCAGTTAATATGGAATTTCCCCTCATCTCTAGTGTTTTTGTGTTGTTGTGGTTCCCCCCTCCCCATGAAAGCAAAGGCAAACTAGCTTCAAGGCTCCTCAGCTAGCTTTTTGACAGAAAATACAGGATACCCTTGCCTGGAGTTTGGAAGACAGGGCAGCCAACATGACATACAAAAGATTCTCTCTTTCTCAACTCTGGAAACTGCTTTTTCTACTGACTGAAAAGTTGTTGCCATGTCTGTCCAGGTGGCGACACCTACTTTCATAACACTGTGCTGATGGAATGTATTATGATCCTGCCCAACTATCTTTGATCTGTATGACTGTCAATTTGACTATGGCCCTTTCTGCACCATACCTCATTAGCAGGTTGCAATCCCAGCACTGCCATTTCCATGATGGTGCCGGGTTTGGAACGCTCTCTACCGCACCTTTTCCCCTTAAGCAGATGAGTAGTGTTATTGCCACTGGTGCTCCCGCCGCACTACAGTGTCATTGGCCACTCCCTTTCCCTGCCTTTTCCCCACCCCACAGCTCCTGATCAGTCAGCATTTTTTTTTTTTGTAAGCTATACTAATGCAGCCACCTTGTAATGTCATGACGTGTTGGTACACTATTGTATTGTTGCACTATAACACTAAAAAAAAATATTTAAAAAAATTAAAACGTTAACTCAAATGAGAAATTTAAAATAAACATGGTGAGGTGGTAGATTTCAAACTTGCCACACCAGGGGAGTTGATGAGGGAGGGACAAGCTGGGCATGCTCACACACACCCCACTCCTGGATTTGCGACAACAGGAAGTGCTATTACAAAACCCAGCTGACAGGATTGTAGCACTAAAGGAGGCTCTTAATAATTTTTTTTCTGGAAATGAAACAGGGATGATTTGTAACAATTGGGAACAGGATAGCAGCTGGATAGTGATGATGTCATGCAGTAGCATGGGCCCTGAACTGGGAACAACCTGTTGCTGTGGCGGGATAACAATGTCATGCGGAAAGCGCCTATGGTATCACACAAAGTAATTCATTCTACACAAGTCAATAAGCAATGAATACTGAGAATGTTTCCAAATGATAGCATAGCATATCTATGTTCACCTATCCAAAGTTCATATGCATTTACTCAGGATTGACTTGGGTAAAGAACACATCCAATCTGAAAAATACATAAACCAGAAGACAGTGAATGTTATGGTTTGATCCAAAAAAAAAAAAAAAAGCACTCTCCTTATTTCATTATATAAAAAGCCCACAGATAGATATTCATATCCAGATTTTCATAGTTCTCATCCTGCATGTTCCATATGGAATCTGCCATACTAGCAGGGTCTGGGGAGAAAAAGATTGGATCAAAAGTATTTTTTTTAAAAAAAATCCCGGCTTGGCATTGGCTATCATTGGACTACTGGCCATCACTTACAATTCTGTAAGTACTAACACTTAATAGAAGATTATTTTGTTTTTGATAACAAGCATGAAATCATATATATGTGAACCAAATTTTTGAAGTGTGACTGGTGAACAGCAATACTCATATTGATAATAAATTTTTAACTAAAGCCTTTCTACTCCATGGACACCATCCTTGTGGATATTCCATGTAGTGGAAACATCTTTAACGTCCAAATATGGTCGGAGGATCACCATTTGTCTACTGGTAAAAGAATATAGTTAGTCTATGCCGTTGAATGTCCTCACACAGAGATAGATAGGTAGACAGATAGATAGACAGACAAGATCCAGAGATCTCTCAAGAGATATACAGGTAAACATCTGAGCAACATCTGCAAGAGATGGGTGCATCTTTATTAGCTAAAGATGAGTGCATCTTCATTTTTTGGAATATAGTCTTGTAATTTAATGGAATGTAATTTTCCAGACAATTACCAAAATTACCAAATTGAGGAGAGATATTTGTTGAGAAAGGGATTTTTAGCATCTCAGATTGTATTGTTTGTCCACTAAGAGTCTAAAGAATTTAGAATATCAACCTGTCTTTTAAGATGCTAATGTGATCTTCGGTTTTATTACTGATCCAGGGCATAGGAAGTAATAGCTGCATTCTATTATGCATTATTCAATCAGCCTCATCTGGAATTCTGTGTCCAGTTCTGAGTGTATCATTTTAAGAAGGGCCTTGAAAAGTTAGAGTTCATCCACAGAAGTGCAAGTAGGTTGCTGAAAAGAGCAGGAGTGGAAAGTATTCATTCATAGATAGATAGATTGATTGATTTCTCATAGTGAAGAAAGGTTCTCTAAACATCCCTAGATTTGTTTGTTGTTTTCCATTTTGCAACATTATACAAAAAAATTAAGTCTGTGAAAAAAAACTTGGTTGAAATAGTTTCATTCACTAAACCTAGAAATGAGAAGATTAATGAGAAAGATGAGAGCAGTTTTCTGCCTCAAATGTGATCATGCAGAAAGTGGGGAAGACATGATCTTTGATAATTAAGAAAACTGTAAAAGAAACTTCATAATAATGAGAGCTATTTTACAGAAGAACAGGCTGCATCAGGATGTAGTGGATTCTTGTTTGCTGGAAGTCTTTATGAAAAGGCAGGGTAACCATGTGTCAAGGATGTGATAACCGCATAACCTACTTAAAGCTGGAGGCTGGATTATATGCCTTCCAGGAAACCTTCCATCACCATGATTCTAGTATTCACAATTTACACAGTCAGTAAAACAGGCTTACTTTTATGTTTGTTGGGTATCATTTTTAATCTCAGTGCCTTTCATTATTTATTCCATGATGCAACCCGTCATTACAACTATACTGTCTAGCAAAACATTTTACATATGATTTTGTTGTTGTTATGTTCCTTCAAGTCATGTCCAACTTATGCACACCCTAAGAGAAACCTATCATGGGGATTTCTTGGCAAAATTTATTCAGAGGTGCTTTGCCTTTGCCTTCCTCTGAGAGTGAAAGAATGTGACTTCCACAAGGTCACCCAGTGAGTTTCCATGACCAAAAGGGAATTGGAACCCAGCTTTCCAGAGCTGTAGTCCAACCACAAGGAACCACACCATGCTTTATTCTCCTTATTTTCCTATTTTACTTAACTATATTGGCATACGTAACAAATAATGCCAATATTGTAATGTCCATAATGGAGGGAATCTTGCCATACTGTTCAGTCATTAAAAATCCACATATTACTATTCCTGATGCTTCAGATACTGAAGGGACATTTGTATGGTCTGCTATTGGACCAATCAGAAAGTCAAGCCATCCAAATAAGTTATATTATCCACTGCCAGAAATTGATAAAGCACAAGTTCACTCCCACATCATTCCCATGGGGATTAATAGGAAAATACTGCTTTCTGCAACCCATAGTAGCAACTTAATAATCTCTCTTCAGAAGCAAGCCCAATTGGACTTATTCCCATATAGGCTTCCCCCACTTTTATGGCATGTTAGGGACTGGAGCACTGCGAGAAAAAAGAACTGGTTGAAAAGTAGAACCCTTATAATATACTATAACACAGCTTTCCAATGCATCGCCTGAAGTGTGTAGGTGTGTTGCCGACAATCCTGCAAATGCATGTTGTTATTTATAAATCATATATTTTAAAAAATATATGAAAAGTTTTCATATGTTGTATCCCCAAACATTTTGTTATTACAATTTATGCATGCATCTATATCTGTTATAAGGGGTTAGTTTAACCTCCGGTTTGCTAGTAAAACTGAATTACTGTGTCGTGAAATGATGCATGTCTAAAAAGTATGTCACCAACATGAAAAGTTTGGAAAGCTCTGTACTATAGGGAGCATGAAGGACTTACAGAGGCTCACTTGGGACTGACTGAGCATGCTCGCAAAGTCTCTCACCTGGCTTAGCACCTTTTCCCCCTCTCGGCTTGCTTTGTAAGCAGCACATGCATGCAGACAGTTCCAAGTCAGCCTCTGTAGTCAAGAAAAACTGATGAAAGGGTGGAACCCCCATTGCATTTATGGAATTTGTCCTTAATTTAGAAGCGTAAAAAGAGTTTTCAGATAATAGGGCATCAAAAGGTGGGGGCTTCCTCTATTTAGACTGCAGCTCTCCATGAATTTTTAGGCTGACTGGTTTGTTCTATTTTATGATGGTGTGAGAGCCTATACTGGAGGATAATATATATATTTCATTAGATTAAATCATAGCTATAATAAGAGCTATGACAGGAAGTATGGTGTTGACCATAATTGTCATCTCATCCCGTCTATAAGCAAGTGAAGCAAAACTGATTCAGGACAAACTTTTACACAGATGAAACATAGATCTTCATATTAATGAGAGACCAAAATATGTATGGCCCATGGAACACAGGGAACCTTGGTATCATGCTACCAAATTATATGCTTTTTTAAAAGATGTACATACAACAGTTTGACTGCTTTCCATCAAGAATATTGTGGAATCTTTCATACTGAAAAAGATAGTATCTTTACCTTTGTGATTCACTGAACAGCTGTATCATTTTCTTTTAGGGCACAAATTAGCATAATTGAAGTGGATTGCTTACATTTGGCATGAAAATAGACTGATGTAGTTATGTCTCATCAGTTAAAATCCTTTTACTGCACCACCTTGTTCTAGCAGCACTAGAGTTTGAAGATCAAAGAACAATTTGTCATACATAATGTAACAAATCAATGTTTATGAAATTCCTAAATAAACCGAGTAACGCTGAATTGCTTACATTCCCCTACCAACCAGCACCACCCTCAGAGAAGACAAATGCATTGTAGTGCATATTTAATGTTACACTGCGGGTGGGAGAGAGGGAGCTTGAAAAGTCCTAATTTTTTAATCAATTACAAGTCATTTGTAACTATTTGACTAATGGGATTAAAACCCAAAGGTTATGTTCTGTTATAGCCATGTACTCTCATGGATTCCTAACAGATGGTCTTTACAGTCAACTTGATCATCTCATTAGATTGTATGGTTAGACAATAATTTTATTAAACTCACCAACAATGCACAAATTGTGAATAAGCTTTCAAGGGAGTAAATTCTCTTTAGTCTTGAATAGAGTATACTACGTTAAATTAATGGTACTTATATTGGAGTTGGATATTAAGGCATAGTAATTCAATGATTTTATTCTCATTGGGAGAAAAATTTGAAATCAGACAAGACATTTAAAAAAAAAGGAAAGGGGGAAATGTGGGAAGGGCTAGCATTATATTGAAGTCACAGTCTACATGGTTATGCAAATCTGCCAGTCTCATTCTTCTACATTTCCTCAATTTCCCATCTACATTCTCATTCCTTTTCATTTCTATACCACATTATAAGGGTTTTTTTAACTTGTAATGAAATTTCCTATTTCTGTACACTTTCTTCTCTAAAATGTATGCATTTTCAGTCAGAGCATTTTTTTTAATAATGTAAGTGTTTTGTATGCTTCTCAAGCTTCACCAATACATGGATTTCCAAGGCAAATTGTGTTCCATAACACCGGGAGTTACAGGTGGTCTGAAAGGGGCATTTTCAGACAGAAATGTGGATACAATTAATTGCTTTCTCATCCTTAAGACAGTCTTCAAATAGAATAAAAGAAAAGATGCAGACTTAGGTGGATTAGACTCCACTTGTTATAAAAATTTTCAGATTACCATTTGGGACAATGGATGACTGGGGTTACCACACCCACAAATCTCTACTAGATGTGTTCCTATTACCCATGAAATATTTATAACGTTATGATGTCCATATCAACAAGCAAATATTTATACACATCTTTAAAGTACAAAGTGTTGGTTATTACCTTTAAAGCCCTATATGGTTGGGTCCAAGTTACCTTCAGGATCACCTCCTCCCATATAATTTGCTCCACACACTTAGGTCCTCTGGGGGCAATTTACTTAAACTGGCCAGGACTAGACTGGCAACAGTCACTCAGATGATCTTCTCATTGGTTGCCCCTAGGCTGTGGAATCACCTGCCAGAAGATATTTGACAGCAAAATATGCTGTCCAAATTTTAAAAAGTACTAAAGATCTATCTCTTCTGGTAGGCCTATCCAGTCTATTTTTAAGTATACTTTCAACTGTACTTTTAATTATGATATACTTTAATTATGATATATTTGTGTCTTAAATGGTTTGTGTTTTAGTGTATTTTAACCATGATTTGTTTTTAGTTGTATCTATGCTGTACCCCATTTCAAGCCTTGAGGAGAAGTGGGTAACAATTTTTTATTACTATTATTATTATTTACAGTACGATTGGGCCAACTGAATTCTCGAATCCTGGATAAGGATTCGAGATTCCTGAAACCAAATCCTTGTGCCAAAATAGGCAAACCGAATCTTTTGAATCTGCCAACTAAATAGATTGTTGGAGACCAGGACGCCTGTAAACCTGGGAGATTGGGACACTTGAAAACCTGGGAGACCGGAATGCCTGAAAATTTGAGAGACTATACACACAAGGGAAGATAGTAAGTAGGTAAGGTTTTCTTGGAGTAATAATGGTCTTTGTTAACAATTTCACAAATTACATCTGGGATTGTATTCCAAGGTATTTAAATTGAACATTTCATATTTAAGTTCAGTATTTGACTGGAAGCTGCAGGCTTGAGATTTCAAGGACAGCTGAAACATTCCTTTGCATAGCTCCCTTGCAAACCTCTTTCAGACACAATTTTGGGGTTTGGAGTTTTACAAGGTGTCACAGCCTTCTCTGCCAAAGTGTGCTGGTGCATCATCAACTACAAACTCCAGGGTGCCAGAAGGAGCTATGCAAAGAAAAGCCAGTTTTGACCTGGATTAGCTCTCTACTGTAGTATGTGGCCATGTTTACACAGGCAGGAAAATGTGGGATTAAGCCACATTTTCCTGCCTGTGTAGAAAGGGCCTTCCTGCCATTTTCAATCTGGGGAGATCCTGAGGCAAAACAAAATGACAATTGTCTTGGCCACATTTCTTCAGAGGGAGGTTTGCCTTTCCCTAGACTTTTGCTAAGGCTGAGAGAGTGTGTCTTGCCCAAGATTATCCTTCTTTCCCTTGCTTTTTAAACTCTTTTTTTTAAAAAGGATCCAAAAGATTTGAGATTCGTGAGATTCATGGATTCCCAGAACATTCCAGGGATTCGGACCCAGATTCAGATTTGGAAAATTGTGGATTTGTCCCATCTCTAATTTACAGAGTAGTTGACCTCAGCTGTCAAGATGAAACAGAAAGATAAGGAGAATTATTTTTAGATTCAGCCAACTATTATATATGTGTTAGTTTATTTAAAAGAGGTATTATCTAGTACTTTATGTTGTCTCAAGGATCTAGTTCTCTAAGCAAGTTCACTTGTCTAACTAGTTCTATTGTCCTGTCATTCTTCTCCTAACTCTTTGTTCTTGCAGGTAATTTGAAAGATCTATGCCTGAAGTTGTTGCATTGGCAAGGATACAGCAGGAAATAAAAATCTTTCAGTTGTCCCAACATAAAAATTCATACCATCCCAAGCTCAACAGCAACTGGCTGATAAATCTGACTTCATTGATCTTGGAAGGTTGTTACAGAAGTTTTCCTCCTCTTTGAGACTGTTTCAGCATCTGCCTTCTGTGATTACTTCTGTTCTCCTGCTGTTACTTACAGCAGATAGTTATAGCTTGCTGTGATTCTGTTACCCCAGCTATCATTTTGCAGACCATATCTGTGCTACCACTTCAGCTTTATCTAGATTGTTCTTGCAGAAAACTTTGTCCTTTTTTCTAGTACAGGACTGTCTCTAACAGGGCTCTGTCCAGCCTCTCTCTCTCTCTCTCTCGCAAAATGCAAAATGGCCTCTAATGAATTCTCCATTACAATTTCTTGTACATGTTTCAATGTGTTTAAGAAATTTGTAATTTCTAAATGCATCTATTTTAAAGATGCCTGGGGAAAGATTTTTGAACTGTAAATTTTCAAATTTTCATTGTACCTCAGACACAATGAAATAAAAAAGACACTCTCAGAATTGTTTCTTCTTGTTTTCTTCCCCTCCTATCCCAAGTTGTTTGGCAGAGCAATGAGGGAAGATATAGTATTACTTTCCAGATATATCAGTGATCTTTGTCATCTTTTTTTTAAAAAAAAATCCATTGTCCAGTACAAAAGCAGTAGATTTCTACAGTCCAAATATCAGAAATGTAAAATCCTTAAACCACAGCTATGTTATGCTCATTGTCACATGGATTTTTAGACTCAGTCCTGTTTGTTGGATGAAACACAGCAACTTCTGGACAGGTAATATAGAATTTCATCCAGTGAAGGAAAAACAAGTCTTATTCCCTGTCCATGTGAGGTTTGCATAAACCTATTTGACCAAATTTTAATGCCAACCTTTTATTTTTTTTAAAAATCACAAAATGAACCCTCCCCCCCCAAAAAAAACCCTCCACCATTCATTATTGTATACATTATACCCAAAATTTTGCATAAATGTGAATTTAGTATTCACATTTTAAATGTATTCTGGCATTTGTCTGTGGAGAGAAGAGAAAGCCAAGAGCTCATGAAATCTAAAAGATGACTATTCAAATTCACATATTAGTCTGGGAAATATGAATACAAATTTTGGAAACCAGCTCAGTTCAAGATCCCTGGCACTATTCAACCATGGTGATGTACTTCTGTAAGCACAATTCAGAGCACTTAATTCTTGTTAAAACATCTTACCAATTTAAGCCTCCTATCTTCCTTGAAAATCAGTAGGTGAGGTGACTCCCGGAACAAAAGTATGGAGAATGTGCAAAAATATGGTGAGTTGACTGAACAAATTGAAGACTCTTCCAGTAAAGTAAAGACAGATGAATGAATATGAAAAAGGCACATGTGAATTGCCCAAACTGCACATGTAGATTAATACCATCATAGAAGTACTTTGTTAAGGTAGTCATTGCTCATTATTAGGACCATATAGCAAATAGGACACTGAAGCTAATAGTGATATGTCTTACAACCACCTTTTGAAATTGTAGAGGAGGTAGCATTTTGTACCAAGGATTGCACAGATCAGACATTAAACCATAGAAATACCCTCTGTCCCTAACTTTTCAGACCTGATCCAATGCAAATCTTGAATAGAAAAAAGCAATTAGACTCATACCATTAGCCTACTCTCATCAAGTATATGGAAATAAAAAATGAGCAAAAAGAAAATGTGACTCGTATCTTGTCTTTAATATCCATTAATTGATAACTTAAGGAACTATATCCTAGTATAAAGCTATGTCTAAGCAGTAACATCCAGTTCAAAGCTATAATTTGCCCTGAGGGAATCTGTCTCCTCCATGTATTTATGCTGATTTTTTTCCTTGTTTGTTTGAGCTCACAGTTAAATCCTGGTCCCACTGACCCAGTGTAAAATTTTACACACACTATTGAACTTGCATCACTCTTTTTTCTACTTAGATCAGTTCATTTCATGCTCACAGCCTCTTAGCCACTGCATCTATTAATGGAAACCCTGTCACTAGCAATAAAAGCCACAATGTCTCAGATCAGATCACTCCTGTGTCACCAATATATAGGCCTATCAAAATCAAAAGCTTTATCCAAAACCACCACATTCCAACATTAACTCCTAACATTTTTGCAGTCATTATCTTTGGCTGGTTTGAACTTAAGTAGACCAGGCATGGGACTGCTCCATTTTCTTTCTTTTATGGAAGACCTAAAGCAGCGTGCAGTTTCTTAAAATTGATAAAAACAGAACAGTCAAAGAACAGAAATGGAAGAGAAGTGGAAAAAAGGCGAGAGAGAACTACTTCTCAACAATGTTCATGCTTTAAAGAAAAAATAACTCAGAAACTTAATCGTAGAGAGAAACACAACCAGGAATTTAGAACCCAAAGAAAGCAACATTAAAGTTTGCAGTTACTACACTGCTCCTATACCATTTGGCTTGTCTCAAGGAGGCATTATTGGCCTTTAAATTGTGTCTTGAAAATATCAGCAAAGCATCAAAGGCACAGAATCCATGGTATAACAAATCAAAAGATGAACAAAATACTACACCAGCATTATATTGCAGGAGAAGAGTATATGAGAGCAAGCATGGTATAGGTTTGAGTGTTGGACTAGAACTCTGGGAGATCAGAGTTCAGTTTCCCTCTCAACTATGGAAACCCAGTGAGTGACCTTGAGCAAACTGCACCCTCAGGCAAAGACAATGGTAAATGTTGTCTAACAAATCTTGCTGAGAAAACCCATGATAAGGTCTTCATAGGTCAGAAACAACTTGAAGGTACACAACAACAACAAAGAAGAGTCTGCATCCAATATGACATTTGCAGAAATATTCATGGTTATATGTGATTGTTTTCCGGAAATCTCCCTTCCCCTACACTATGATCCTGACAACTCACCCTCCATGCATAGCTAACTTCTATCAAAAATTCAAAGAGACAAGAGATCTGATCTTATCTTTTCATTGTCTCTTCTAATCTTCATTTATAAGACATGATTAAGGCTAAGACAGTAAAACACTTACCAAGAGTTCCCAGTTTTAGAAGCTTTCAAATTCTATCTGAGGGAGGCAGCATGATGCCATTTTAAATGCAGCACATTTCCCTCCCCGTTGAAAGAAGTACAGATTGTCCTTCAGTAAAATGAGTGACAGTAATGTCTCAAAATTTATGTCATGCTGTTTTTTTAAAATTGTTTTACTTTTTGCAAAGGGGGAACAGCTTCAATGATAATAGACCTAAACCCTATTACTAACCTCAGCTAGCGCAGACCCAAAGAAATGATACATAATTTACATAAACGGTGACGCAGAAATCAACAATTGATTCAGTGGATCTCTTCTGGTGCAGGGTATTAGATGGGACTACTCCTCTTGCTAGGACTACTAACAAGATTCACTTCTGGGTTTCAGTCATGTTAGTGACTCAAATCAGGTGCACACTCTATAATGTTTTTTCACTATTCCTTTCCCAAGGATTAACCCAGAGTTTATAGGCCTGTGGTAGTAAGGACAGCAAAAAGACAGCATCTCCTTCCTACCCCTAAACAAATCAAAAAAAGAAAAAAAGAAACAGGATAGATTTCCAGCACAGAATCATCTCCTCCACTCTGAAATCAGAAAACATTATTCATGTTCCATTGTCTAAAATTCAGACTCTCATAAGCACCCACATACTTGTCCTAGAAGGAAAAACCTCTTGGTACTTCAGTAAAATGTTATCCTTACAACATTATCTGTATAGAGTACGTGCCCCTGCATTTCTTCTACTACCTCTACCATTAGACTGAAAATTTTTCATTGGGCATTTATGGTACTATATAAATAAGAACAACTCCACATCTCATACATCATTAAATGTTTTTGGACACTGTTTTCAAATTATTATGCCATTCACAAACAAAAGAGAGACTGAGTCCAATGCAGAGACATCTTCAGAACCTTTTAACTCCAAAGGTATAATAGCCCTTAAGAGAATATTTGGAGATAAAAAAGTTTACTGGATATTTTGTTGGCATTGCTGCAAACCAGGACCAATACTCTCTATCAGCTCTATCAATAAGCTCTCCTGGACTGACTCCCCCAAACTGATGGAGACATCACTCACGTCTGCTCCAGTCACTAGCAGAATGGAGCTCCTTCTCCCCCATGCAGCTGATGCCTGGTGAACTAGGTCAGTGATTGCTACATAGCTATCATGAACACAGAATACAGTCATCCCTCCACATTTACTAGGGTTAGGGGCACAGGACCCACATGAAAGTGAAAAAACCATGAATCCCTTCCAAACCATTTTTAACACATAAAAACACACAGTGGATTTCTTTGAGGCATCTGGTTTTAAACTTGCTGGTTTTGCACCAGAATATTTAAAAGCCCATGTATATGAATTTCTATAGTACCACTGCTGCCTAGAAAATGTGGTTTATTCCATACATACTGTTGCCATCTCAACAATTTTAAACCAAATTGTTTTACTCCCCTCTTCTCCGGTATTACCTATTTTATAATCTTCATCCTTAAAAATCAATCAGTGACCATTTTAGAATGTGCATATATTTAACTGAACAGACATGTTGCTTACCTTATCTCAGAGGAAAGCACAGCTGGTTATTAGAAACTTCTAAAACAAATTTGACTTTGGACAGAAATGGCAGAAGAACAGCTGGAAAGCATTTTTTAAAAAAAGGTTGGGAAGCCCTTTTTCACAACATCATCTGCATATACTTGATCACAAGCTTTATGGCACTGTGCTACATTTAGTAGGCCCTCTAATGTGGTGCTATTACATATATTTAGAATTCATAATTAATATTTTTATGAGATGCCTTCTTTAAATAATGCTGCTTATTAATCCAGTTATGGAAAGCCGGTCATGGTATGTTTTGGGGTGCATTCAGACTGCAGCCATGGATTCTGCACCAAAGTCCTCTCCATTACTAGTTCCAGCAAATGCATATCGTGAGCTTAGAGATCATAAACTTCATATTATATTCATATGGAAGTATAGTTCATCCTAGACATGTAGGACCTATGCTCATTTATGATATGAATTGTCAGAACCATATAAGCTTTCAGAAATGGGAATATAGTCAAATTTTGAAGACACTACTATGTCTTTTAGTGTCTTCTGTCACTGTTCAAACTTGACTCTGTATATAAGGGTAGAGTATGGACTCATTGCTAGATTGGAACCAATTTTTCAGTACAGTATTAGTTACTTTTTCCCCAAAAAATGCTTTCGAAGGCCATCACTGCTTCCAAATGAGTGGGGAGAGAATTTGTTCTCTAGTTCTAAAATGGCTTTAGCAAGGATTTCCTCTTTCTCCTCACCAAAGGATACGGAAGATCTGATTATTGGGCTGATGTCTGAGAACTAGCCATACCATTATCCACATTATGTCCTTACTGTTGTTCAACTCAGGCCATTTCCACACGGGGCAAGGGAATCACCCTGTGCTGCTACTTATCAGATCTTCTGGCTCCCCGGTCTGGTCCAGGCTGCTCTGGAGCAGTGTGTGGTCATCAATCCGCTCTGCTCCAGCGTCCAAAATGGCAGCTTCCAGTTGGTCGTGAGTCTTGATTAACTGCTGAAGCTCACCAGCCTAAAGCCCACCCTTGGCAGATTGCAGGTTCGCATTGGTGCGAGCCTGTGAATCTGCACAAGGGAGTAGGCTCGTAGTGGCACGCTCCACGTTTTTGAAAGACCGGAAAAATTGGGTCTTTCAAAAGCATGCTGGAGGACCACTTGAGATTGTTCCAGAGCAGACTGAGGTGCGGATCTACAATAAGTAGTCCGGACCCAGTCCGCTCCAAGGTGCAGACATCCTCCGTGGAGGACGCACTGCACCGTTTTTGTTACCCTGTGTGGAAATGGCCTCAGTTCTCACTTTTTCTGTCTCCACACGTGAAGCACCTTCTCAAGAACTACTCTCATCCTGCCACTCAGCACTAAGAACCTTCGCAACTATAGACTTCATCCAACACCCTGAAAATAAAGTCCTTTCAAACAATTCCCTGTGAACAAGCTCCTGAACTGGTTCACTCCAAGTACAAATTAGTTCACTCCAAGTGCAAAGAAAGAAAGAAAGAAAAAGGCAATATGTACACTCTAATTTGAAAGCTCAGTCAAGGAGTGTTTGCTTCCATCTGTTTCCTTCTCCTCTCTGTAATCTTTCTGCATTCCCTAGCTGATGGGCAACTGACTCCTTTCTTACTCACTGCCACTCTCCAGGTTTGAACAATAAAACAGAACTTTGACACCTTTTGATTTAAGAGGCAAATGAAAAATGGTATGAAGAGAAGCTGTTTGATGGAATAAAAAAAAAATAGAGGGGATTACTTTGAGAAAGAAAGATGTTGTCTCCTGGCCTTTTTAATCCTGCTTCTGAAAATGGGCATTTGTTCTGCTGTGTCTTGTCATATAAATGAGTGCCTTGTAATTTTCAGAAAGAGGTCGGCTAGCAACTCAAGCTTATGGAGAGCAATGTCATCTGCAAACAAGGTATATATGCAAAGTGCATATATTTAATTAGAAGCACTTCTGCTTTGTATAGCTTGCTAGTAGAAATCAGTTTGGGCTTCTAAGCCTGAACATCTAGACACAATTTGTGGGGAGCCTGGGGTTCTATACACACAGTAATTTTGGTAATAAAGGGGACCTTAAGAATAACACTTGCTGTCTTATTTCCTTCAAAAGGCAATAAGAAACTTTTATAGTTTGCCAACAACAGAAAAGCTACAGGGAAGCATCACATAAAGCAGGCACTCTTACAATAGGCCAATTTCCACTATAAATACTTAGAGAACAAATTTCAATATTTATCTACTGCTTTCCTTGCATAGCTGTTCCTTCTCCTTCCATCACCATTCATACACCTGCCACCACCCTCAGCACCCAACAGATACAAACACACACACACACACACACACACTTCCTCTTAAAGGGTAACTTCTGCTGCTAAATTTGTACAGTTAGTGAATGTTGGGCTACAACTGTGGAGACCAGGTTTCAAATCCCCACTGGCCATGGAAATCCACTAGGTGACTTTGGGCAAGTCACACACTCTCAGCCTCAGAGAAAGGCAAAGGCAAACCCCCTCTGAACAAATCTTGGGAAAAAAACCCTGTGATAGGTTCAACTTAGGGTCATTATAAGTTGGAAACAACTTGAAGGCACACAACAGCAACTAATTATTAAACTTCGTTGGGTGAGTCTTTTTAGGAGGGTTGCTAAGGGGGTGAGGGACAGATGTTAGCTTTCATTCTTTTGTTTATTTTTATCTTTCATATAAGAATAAAACATTTCAAAATACAATTTTTTCCTTCACAAATTATTTTTTAATCTTAAATGTTAAAAAAAAAGATTCATTGAAAAAAATTTTCCCATTGAGGATTTGAAAATATATAAATACTCTTTATATTCCTTGTCCCCTCCCTCAGAAAAGGTAGTGGAAAAGCTCCTGCTAATAAACCTTGTCAACAAAGTCCTACAATAGAGGGTGCCACAAATTGGAGTCTACTTGAAGCGACATAAACAACAGTGTCACCAGTACTGTCTAAAAGCTGGTTATTTTTATTTTCAAATGTGGGCTATGTTTGTAAACACCATAAACAGAATTTTCTCTGTAGCATATTTCAAAAACCTTCTGGGCATTAGAATTCGGTATGGCACACGGACCACAAAGAGTATTGTTTAAAAAGGCAGAACAGAGGACAAGCAAGCAAAGAGAAGGAATATCAAATACCATATCTACATCACTATTCTAACCATTTCTATAATTCTGACCTGCACTAAGATCCTGCTTTAGAATAAATTCAGAATATGGAATTTTAACAGAAAGCAATCCCATGTCAAGGAATAATCTAGAGCTATGGGTCAGAGATCAGAAGAGAGTCAAAGCAAAGACAGAAACAGTACTATGATTCTTAAGTGATTCTTAAGTGATTCTTAAGAATCATGCAAAAACAATTATCAATGCTCACAACGAAAGAAACAGAAAAAAAGATCCACTTTGCCAAATTTTTTTTGAGCATGCTAATAAACCTGGACGCTGGCTAGCATACAAGACACGAAAAGAGAAAAAGAAATGTGTTATTTCAGAAATTAAAGAAAGTGATCTTAGCATCACAGATTCTAAAGAAATAAGGAAGAGACTTGGTAATTATTTCAAAAATTTATATCAAGCTAACTGGCCCAATAAGTTGGAAGAGGTGGATGATTTTCTTGGTTTACAATGCGTTCCAGAAATCTCTCAAGACCATCAGGAAGTGTTAAACAAACCTGTTACTGTCAATGAGATTAGCGAGGCAATAGACAGAGTTAAAGCTAAAAAGGCCCCAGGGCCAGACAGATTAACTGCAAGCTTTTATAAGTATTTTAAGGAGCAACTTTTAAAGCCCATGCTTTAATGATGATCTCAATAACTGATTTAAGCTCAATTCCAAACAGCTGGACAGAGGCTAACATAACATTAAATACCAAAAAATGACCCTCTTCATCTAACACGTAAATATTTTCGACCTATATCTCTCTTAAACGTGGACTATAAGAACTTCGCTTCGATCCTAGCCAACCATCTGAAGAAGATTCTTCCAGATTATGCGCACAAAGATCAAAATGGATTTATCCAGGTAGACAGATGAGATCTAATATAAGCATTGTGCTCAACATATTGAAATTTTACGAACTCCATATTAAAAAAAAAAAGGTGCTCTTATTTTTCTGGATGAAGGAAAGCCCTTTGATAATGTTAATTGGCCCTTTCCTCTTAAAGTCATAGAAAATATGAAAATGGGTGGAATCTTTATAAACTGGACAAAAGCTATCTATAGTGAACAGAAGGAGCGAATAATGATCAATAGTGATTCATCGGAGAGCATCAAAATTTCGAAAGGAACTTAGAAGGGATGCTTGTTATCACCACTATTGTTTATCTTGACTTTGGAAGTTTTGCTCAGGCAGATAAGAAATGAAGATCTGATAAAAGGAGTGAAGCTCAGCCACGATGAATTTAAATATAAAGCTTTTGCAGATGATCTGGTGTTATTTTTGATGATCCGTTATCACAAATTCCCAACCTTAATGAATTATTAAACAAATTCAGGCAACTAGCAGGGTTCAAAATCAATAAATCTAAAACTAAGATTCTTTCGAAGAATTTGAGGCTTTCAGAAAGAGAGCAGATTGAAAAGAAGGCGGATATACAATGTGTACAGAAAGTAAATGATTTAGGAATCAAGCTGTCGAACAATAATATTCACCTATTTAAGAATAACTATCAAAAAAGTTGGAAGTCAATACAGAAGAAACTTGGAAATAATGTGGAAATAATTAGATCTATCTTTACTGGGAAGAATTTCAGTTATTAAAATGACGATTTTACCAAAAAAAAAATATTTCTATTCCAATTGATACCAATCACAATTTCCAGCAGCTGGCTGCACCAGTGCAAAAAAGATCTTTCTAAATTTATTTGGAATGGGAAGAAACCCAGGATAAAATTCAAGTTGATGATGGACATAAGGCGACGAGGTGGCTTCGTAGTACCGGATTTAAACCTATATTATGATGCAGCTTGTCTTTCCTGGATGAAACTGTGGATTTTGTTGGATGACAGGAAGCTTTTGATGCTGGAAGGACATGATCTCAGTTTTGGTTGGCACTGCACACTTATGGTACGGTAAGTCAAAAGTTCAGAAATCCTTCAAAAATCACTGTTTGGGAAAGATATAAATCTCTGCTTTGCCCAAAACTACCATCACGGGTATCACCCTTAGAAGATACCTACAAAGAATTGTTAAAACAAAATGGGGACTCTATTTTGCTGAAAGACCAACAGCAGTTGGCAGCCTACTGAATTGGAAATCCGTATGTCAAAAGGAGAAAAACACCTTCTTTCCAGACTGTATAAATTATTACTAACTCTCAATTTAGAGGATGAGACTATAAAAGAATGTATGATAAAATGAGCAAGAAACCTAGGTTGCAGTATCTTGCTGGAAGAATGGGAAGCAATTTGGAAAGACAATGTGATGCACTCTAGATCTTATGCACTGCAAGAAAATTCTAAAGATGGTGCACAGTTGGTACCTGGCACCAAACAGACTTGCCAAGATGAACAAGCAGATGAAAAATCATTGTTGGATGAATAAGGTTGGCACTTTCTTTCATATGTGGTGGGGGTGTGACAGAGCTAAGAAATTCTGGTTTGTCATCTGATCTAACATGCAGAAGATTTTAAAATTGAAGATTGATTTGATACCAGAATTCTTTTTACTGGGTATACAGAGAGCCGAACCAAGGTTGCATTTCCATATTAGAAGAGTAGTGTGGCACCTTACTGTGGCAGCCAGAATAGTCTTCGCTAGGCATTGGAAAATGACCTCCATTCCCACAACCGAAGAGTGGTTAGAAAAGGTTATGGAAACTGCAGAGTTGGATAAGATGACTTACAGATTAGGAAATATGACAGACAGTAAATTTTGTAAGTCATGGGAGCTACTGGCGATATTTCTACAAAAAGATTCCGACATCTGCTTTTCAATGTTGATTTATAACCCAAATTAGCTATTTATACAGAATTGTAATCCAAATGTTATTCTCTAATCAGCGTACAAGGCCTAATAGATCTTTTCCTTTGTTGGACTGGATTAGAGCATTTATTCCTATTAGTTATTTATTATTTCTACACTCCCCAGATACTAATGAAGTGGGAGGATAAAGCAGCAGAAGAAAAGTTGCTTTTTGCCTTTTTCTTTCTTGGAACGTTTAGGGAAGTATACACAATACAGTTACCATTAGAATATATAGGAAAAGGATGATGAGCTATTAACAGTAATAGTTTCAAAACTAATTAGCTGCATGACAATAAAATGTATTGATTGTTTATGATCTTCTGAGGTTGTTTAACTTCGGCTAAGTAGTATTTTCCCTTCTCTTGGGATAAAGAGGTTATTATTTTCTCTGTTTTTGAGACTTCACTATGGCAGTTACTACATTCCAGGTAGAAATTTCTAGGTTTTTGTAATAATTGCTGTCTAACTTTTTTGTTGTGGTGGTTTCCCCCCATTTACCCTTCCCCTTCCCCCTTATATTGTTCCCCCCTTATATTGTTGTAAGTTATGTGTTATAAGTTTTGTTTTATTGTCCTACGTTGAATTTTGTATATATGTTTTTACTAATACAAATATATTTTTTTAAAAAAGAGAAGAAACAGTACTGTGAGATGGATTCAGTATGAAAGGTGAAATTACAAAGGTAATGTTGCAGGAAGAAAAGCTTGCTGTCAAAGAGCAAAGTATGCTATTTAATCATTTGGATTTGAACTCCAGGTTTATGTTTGTGTGTGTGTGTGTGTGTGTGTGTGTGTGTGTGTGTGAGGGAGGGAGGGAGGGAGGGAGGGAAACATTATAGAACAATGCTGGGAAAAAAATGCAAAGGAGAAAAAAAATGAAGAGAAATGTGATAACATAGTATCTGCACCACTTATCATTCCCCAATAAGCCAGCCTGTTACGTCTTTCTTATGAAGTTCCAAGTTCTAGTTAATATTTCCATGGCCAAACTTCATACACCAAACCTGAAGGGTGACTGGGGTAACTACTCAAGTATAAAATATGTGACTAACAATCCTGAAAGATAAATCAGAAGAGAATAGGCAGCTAGGAGTGAGTGGCATGATCCAAAGACCATAAGCAACAGAGAAGGCTGTCTCTACCACACTGTATCAAATGTAGGTGAGATTCATTTTTCTTTTTCCTAAATATCTGATACTTCCCATCATCTTCTCTCCATATCAGTCTCCAAGAGTTCATCTGCCTAGAAGTTCTTATTACATCCTATACACAATAAGGTTCCCCCAAGGCCAGATTTGAACTTAAAGAAGACCTATGCAGAACAGAATTATTGCTATTACATGCAGCTCATAACTTATTTTTCTTCAAGCAAGTTCTGTCTGAAGGGTCCCTTTCATCATGCATAGCTTCAGACACCATAGCAACATATTTCACTGTATACCATTGGAAGTATTAACTCATATTTATAAAATATTAATTCTGTTTATTTTGGAGCCCATCCAACTTTTCTTGGTCATGTATTTGCAATCTTAAAGCATTCAGACATTTCTTTAGCCTATGCATATCCCTACTTAATTGCACTGACCTGCGCTGACCATTTGCAGTATTTAATTCAGCGTAATCTGCATGAGCTTCAACTGCTATCTTCCAAACAATCTGTCAGCTATATAAGCACATATATTTTTAAAAAAAACAGATGTGCGCACTATGTATAGTAAATTATTCACTTCTCAAGCAACTGAGAAGAGCCAGAAATTTTCTGATAATTTGCTGATCTGTTTACCATGTATAAGAGATAGAAAAGTCTTTCTAACACATCTTAAAATCAAACTGACATTTAAAAAAAGATAAACCAAATTTCAGACATGGAAATTTTGAAATTATATAAAAAAATGGCCTATTAGTTCAACTCCATTTTTACAGAGGTCAGTCAACACAGTGAAACTCATTTTGTTAATTCCTTCTCTGTATCTAGGCCTTGCTACAGTACATTGGACAGCTCTTATGCTACACTCTAATGCTACTTATTTAAAACTCTTTAAAAGAAATAATTTAACTAGCATAATATTGCAATTAATAAAAATGTGATATGTTCTGTGATCCAATAAAACAACAGAAACTTTTTAAAAATATAAATTCAACAGCAAACTTTCACTGAAGATATTTTTAAAAGCCAAGAAAAATGAATTAAGAACATATGAACATACTTCTTTTTCTCTGGCAGGCAAAACACTTCTTTTAAAGCAGACTTTTAATGTGTGAGCAGTGGAGCTTTTTTATCAAGCTGTTTTTAATTTTTTTTGTATTTTTATAGTTTTATATGTTTTCAATGTTTTTAATTGTTTTTTTTTTTAATTTTTAACCTTTTTAGAAGTTGCCTTGGATCCCATTCTGAGAGAAATGAGGCATTTTAAATAAATAAGTAAGTAAGTAAGAAAAGTCATGCTGGTAAGTACAAATAAAATAAGACAGAGTAAACATCTATCTGTTTGCTCAGTACCTAAACAATCACCTATGAAAAGCCCACATGTGTGCAACTGCAGTACCATTAAAAGCAATGTACTCAAAGGCAAATCCCCCTCTAAACCAATCTTGCCAAGAAAACCCCATGATAGGTTCACCTCACGGTTGCCATAAGTCAGAAACAACTTGAGGGTGCATAACAAGAGGAGTACCAGAATATCACCAGGAACATAGTTTCACTTGATCTGGAATGCTAAGCAAGGCTGGCTCTGATTATTATAGGCAATATTCAGTAAAATTCTAGATAGGGTAGGAATGTATCTTGCCTCAAATCTGGAAGAACTAGACTTGCCAGTCTGCCTGAAACCCATTACCTGCCAAATTTGACATTATTGGGCTGGATGGACCAAGAGTAAGAATCTATATAAGTTGTATCCTATCCTATCCTATCCTATTCTAATTGCCTTAATAGCCTCAAATATTGCCAACCTTCCTCCCCCTAATTGACTCAAACAGGTACTGTGATAGACTCAAACATTTGCTTGGCTTTGCAACATCAGGACAACCTTTGTTGCAGTAAATAAAAAAAAAGTTTGCTAATACCTACAAGCAAATAGCTGTTTTCAAAGTTGCTAAAAGTGTGCTTGGTCCTCTGGAATAGGATAACCTGCAATCAAATTATGTCATTTTGCAAGATAACAAACATTTGCTAGCATATTAACATGATACACAAAGTAGGATATGTGGCCTGATCCAAATAAAGTTCAATGACACAGGTTTGTCTCCGATACATATCAATGAAATCAGTGGGACTTCAAAAGCATATTACTGCTCATTCTCAGATGTTCTGCAAGCATCTCTGAGGCTGTGCTTGACTTGTGTGCTGTCCTTAAATCTGTTTTTAAAAGCAGCCCAGCTACAGGGACAAAAATGATATTATGTTGATACTCCTTATGGATAATACTCCCTATGATACTCCCTATGGGTAAGCTTCCCATTTAACCATCATTTTTGTTCCATAGTATCTCCACCCACTCCATTAGTTTGAATGGGCCAATAAAAAACTGTGGGGTCCATTCATCTCACACAACACTGGGTTGGTCCCCACAGCATCTGTTTTGTTTTTATGGTTAATAGCCTTGACATGAGGCAGAATGTTGTGCCTGTTTGTGCCTCAAGATATGAATTTTGCTTCACTGATTGTGCAAATGACTAATATTCCATGGAATCTGACTGGCACAGTATGTCCAAGTACACAGGAAGAACCTGGAATATCAGGAGCCCTTACACACTACACGATTATATTGCTATGATTTCACTTCAAATGCCATGGCTCCATCCCACGGAATTCTGGGATTAGTAATTCAGGGAGGAGCATCTAGAATTCTCAGCCACAGAGTTCTATTGCCTCACCAGACAAGAAAACCCAGGATTTCATAGGATATAACTATGGCAGTTAAAATGGAATCATAGTGTTACATTTGTGCACTGTGTTGCAGCCCCTGGACACTGGGAGAGGGGAACTGGAAACAGTGTGAACATGTTCGGTGGTAATTTCCCTATGCCCACTCCAAACTGGGCCCCCAGAGAGACCTTTCTTGAGACAGAAAAATATCTGGAAAACACTTCTGAATTTGAAATGTCCCTAAAGAGTAAAACATGAGTTAATGTGGCAAAATTACACTCCAAATATAAAGACTTACTGAGGATTTAAAAACAAAAATAAAAAAAGAGGCTGAAGAGGACAGAAACGGACAGAAAAATGTATTTGG
This sequence comes from Iguana delicatissima, assembly GCA_948472985.1. NCBI lineage: Eukaryota > Metazoa > Chordata > Lepidosauria > Squamata > Iguanidae > Iguana > Iguana delicatissima. The sequence continues at coordinate 470,298 of CAOKZL010000268.1, read as the reverse complement.
GGCATACGTAGCCTATACCTGCCCCACAGCTTCCCCACACCAGTCCAGTTTCGACCCCTCTAGTTTCTCCCTGTCTTTAATCTTTTTTTCTATTCCTGTCTACAGAAGCCCAGAAATATCTGAGACCACTGTGGGATGTTTCGCTTTCCTTTTAAAATTTAAGCTTCCCTCAGCATCCATGCAGATGCTTCACCCAAACACAGTTTTCCAAAGCACCTTAACCATTGCTTTGGGTGACATTTGGTGGCAAATCAGTATGAGAGAAAATTCCCCTGAAGAACTGAATCTCTTCCACATTATTTCTGCTTCTCTTGGAATTTCTTAGATGTTTGGCTGGCACAGAAACTTCAAAATATCACTCCAGGCAAAAATCAGTGATCATTCTTGTGCATGCTCCATCACAGCCCTTAGCGTATTCGCTCAAAATGCTTTGCCTTCCAAATTTACCTTGAATTCAGTGGCAAATCAATTTAGATACATTTTTTCTGATAGGCGTTAACAGAAGATCTTGGAGTAAGATGAGCTAAACAGTAGCTTTGAGGCCAAGATGGAAAATTGTTTTCTTCTTCAGTGGAGATTATTTCTGAGAATAGTGGCAATGACATCTTACTACCACAGAGCAATTCTGAGCAACTGAGAAATAGTCTGAAACACCATATATTACCATCGTCTTCCTTTGCAGTCCGACGCTCTGTTCCCAATTATTTTATATCCCATAATCCTCAGTGTTAAAGTAGCTTTTAAGCATGGTAGAAATGCCATTTACATTCCTTTAACAGTCCCTTAGTGAAGTCTGTGAACAAATTTATGTTTTCCTAGTGAAAACTGATATAACTATCAGTATTACAGATTGCTCAGTTTTCCTTTGAAATTAATTTCTGCAATAGTTTCTTTCAATTTTGTCCAAACTGGGAGGACAGAAAAGGGGAAAAAAATAGAGTGATGGGGGTCAGAACTGAAAACTAATCAAGGAGCATATTCTATTTTAGTTAAATGGTAATCAGAAGTATTATAAGTATTCTTCTCAGCACAACGAAGGTTATTGGTGGTGCTATTGCTTTTCAACAGCCAAGAGATAGATACTTGGGGTAGTTTGGCACACAGACTGAGAGTTCTTTCACATTAATATTTATAGAACTATATTCCATTTTGACTACCATAATGACATCCTACAGAATCCTAGGGCTTGTTGTTTGGTGATACACCTTGACACTCTAGCTGAGAACTCTAAATACCCCTCTCTAAACTGGAAATCCCAGGATTCCATAGGATATTGTCATGGCTGTTGAAGCAGAAGGAGAGTACTATAATTGTATAACATGAAAGTACCCTGGGATATTTTGATTCGTTAATGTTAAACATGGATATCAGTTGACAATGATTTCTACATATTTATCTGTGTTCCACAGTGCATTTAATAAATGCTATCGAAGTCTATATACTTACTAATGCTCTAATTGCATACTTTAATGTGCCCAATAAACAGCAGAATCCCATTCATGCATCAGGATATTCCAGCAATCAATGCAGTCCAAATCCCAAATGTTCAACATAATTTGATTATTAAATGCACACAGAAAAAAAATATCTAAAAACAGACTCCAAATTGATATCACCTTATCTTCCTTTTCTAGTCCCACACATCTATACTAGTGACCCAGTCCTGTCACCTTTTCCTGGAAGGCAGGTTAAATTCCTGTAACAATTTTTCCCCACACAAAAGTCTGTGGCACTGTTCCCTACCTTTGCCATCCGTTTTAACAGATGGACTAACCCTATGCTAAACTATAGCTTAGTTCTTCAGTCCACCAGACCATGAACACTGTTACTATGCAAATTGTGCCTTGACTGTCTTGTTTTATTATTAATTGGGGATGGAGGGCTCATCCAACTAGTTATCTTAACATAGCTAGAACAAGGAGATTTGGGCACTAAATCTATCTATCTATCTATCTATCTATCTATGCATATATTATTAACCAAGGACTGGCATGCTTTCATGAAATATTGAACCAGCTGCTTCAGATGAAATGTGTGAACTCTGCATCTGCAGAACTTCAGCAGATGTGCCAAGGACACATTAAGGTTTTTGTAGGTCCTAGGCTCTCTTTTATTTGACTCCCCACCTCACTTCAGTGTACCTCAGAAAGCAGCTTGGGATGTTTTCATGGGCCCTAAAATACTATTTCTCTAGGCCCTAACATTTTTGTGGGCCCTAGGCACCGTGCCTAACATGCCTAATGGATAAGATGGCCCTGAGATGTGCAAGGGGAGTATTTCAGCAAATACAGTCTATTTGCATAATATGCATTTATACCACTTGCAGCTGTTGAGAATGCCATTTATAAAATCTCAGACAGCAACAACAACACAACTGTTAAGTTACAAAGAGCATAAATCTTCAAAGGAACACAAGACCCAGTGAAGGCCCAATGCCAACTGACTTTCCTTCAGGAGCAACTGAAACAGCTATTTCAAGACAGCTGGTCTGGTAGCTTTGCTACAGAATTCTCCACATGCCACAATATAACATACGCATGATTAATCAGAAGGATGTCCCACTGTATTTAAATCTCAGGTAAACTAGTAGAGGATTGCATTCTTAGTCTTTTTTTTTTAACTGAATAAAACCATATAGTGCAATATCAGCAATATATACAATTGAGGTGGGGGAAGGAAGTAATAAATATATTTCTTCTTTCAACAATGATTTCTACAAGTTTCTTTCTCTACAACTGTAATTTGGGGCTATATCCTTACCTATATTCTAACTTCATAGCATTGTGATACTATACAATTAACAAGATCCTGAGCTCCATTTCAAGTTCTAAATAAAGCAGACCCACTAAATTAATGGGATTTACCTAAGTGTTGATTTACTATTTAATAATTTATTGAATAGATTTACTTGGAACTAACAGACAGGATTACTGCCAAGATTCATTAGGCATTAAAATATCAAAACCCTTTTTCTCCATTTCAATTATTTTTTTAAAAAAACTTTAATACCAAATAAGCTATAAGAAATATATCTCAAAACTGTTATTAGTGGGGAAAAGTGACTGTTTTAAAAGTTCCATGTTTCTTCACAGTTTCATCAATAGTTCAACTCATCATATACAAATTACTACATGAAAAGAATTACTCTTGATATACTTACAATAAAGGACATATTGAAACTGCTTTTTATTTGCAAGAAATAAAGTCGTCAGATGTCTTAATATAAACAAGAATAAATTCTGATATATCAGCAACAGTTTATAGAAATGAACAGGACAATGTCTGGTTCAAATACACTGTAAAATACACATACATACACTTGAGTGTGTGTGTGTGTGTGTGTGTGTGTGTGTGTGTGTGTGTGTATCAGCAGCAATGTCACCCTTACTTGGAAGTATTCAACTGAAAGGAACAGAATGCAAGAACAAACTGGGCTACTGATGATAATAGTTTAACAGTGCAATGAATCCTACTCACCAGAACCTTTATTTTCCTTTAAAAAAAAATCTGCAAGCTACAAAAATGCAATTAAGTACAGGAATCCCTACTAAGACACATAAAAATGTGTTACCTAAAAATTCATGTTTTATCTCTTTCTATATTGCCTGGTAGACTATCCAAAATGGAAAGTTCAAGAGGTTCCAAGTGGCTACTTGAAATGATTTAGTAAGAACAGGCAAACAAAACAACTTCATCATCAGGCATCATCAGACTTTGATTGTGCACCAAGTTAAGATATTTCTCATAAAATGATGATTAAGAAGAAGTGACAGTAAACATTATAGTTCAGAATTTCAGAACATTTAAATGGAAAGAAGTTCATATATTTCTTATCCTGTTCATAGGAACTGGCTCAAGGCATTTTATTAAAACATTAAGACCCAGAAAGTAAAAACTAAGTAAATAATAATGAAAATCTTTAAATACAACCAAGGTAGGGTAGTTGGACGCTTGGATGACAAAACATCAGAGGTACTTCCAGGATAAGGAGTTTTCACATTATAAGTGAATGATTTACATATCTCATCTCTGTGGAATGTGTAGGGTATATACCAGCCCTAAATGGATATTTGCAGAAAAAAAATCTGAACAACTAAAGCAAATGGTGGCAAGAAATGTTCTAAGAATTACAGACAAATGAAAAAAAAAATAACAAAATGTTGAGTGAGATGTACCCACACAAATTCAAATTTGAAATGACTGACGTTCTAGCAAAAATATGTAGCTTGATTCTAAAATTAGCCTTGGTACTAGAAAGTGTCCAAAATAACACCGATTTTTAAAACACAGGGCAGTTGATGATCAGGACTCTTAGACATTTCTAATTCATAGTGTCACCATGAGTCAAAGTCAATTTAATGGCAAACAACAGCAACAACAACAGAGGGATACATCAATTCCAGATAAACTGATGAAAAGAACTATTGGAGATTCAGCTATAAAAAATACTGCATACAGACAGCTCTCACTGAAGAAGTAAATGTGACTTCTGAAAATCTAAGACATATTTCATTGGCCCTTTACAATAACCTTTTTAGAGTCAAAATTATATGGGTAGAGGTAACCAAACAAATATCATGTATTGGGATTTTTTAAAAAAAAACTGTACACAATCTTCCATTAGGGCAGTGGTTCTCAATCTGTGGGTCCCCAGATGTTTTTGGACTTCAGCTCCCAGAAGCCCTGAGCATTGACCATAGTGGCTGGGGCTTCTGGGAGCTGAAGTCCACAAACATCTGGGGACCCACAGGTTGAGAACCACTGCATTAGGGGCTCCTAGGCAAACTCAGCAACTATGGAATAATATGAGTGGTAACCACCTAAGAAACTGTGAAACAGGGATTAGGAATAAACATTTTGTTGTCTCAGTATAGAGGCATGAGAAGTGGAGTCCTCTAAAGTTTTTTGCTGTGACTGGTTTTTTAAACTTTTTCATAAATTGTCTGGATTTGAGAGTGAGCAGTGAAGTGTCCAAATCTGCAGATGAAAACAAATTAATAAAGATGGTGAACAACAATCAGGATTGCAAAGCACTCCAAAAGGATCTTTTTAAACTTGTTAAAGGAGCAGTCAAATGACAGATATAGTTCAATGAAAGGAAATGCAAAGTGATGCACAGGGGGAGAGGAGTGTTGGAATATAAACAAGACTTACAACTTCAGTCATTATAGGTGTTAGTGAGATAGAGGACCTTCAGCTGTAAATGTTATTTGCAACAGCTGCAAAGCCTCTATAAGAGTAGTATTTTCTTTAGTGAGCTTATCTGCTCTGTTGTTGCTGTTTGTCCTTGTATAGTATCCTATTTGATCCTACTTTATTGTGGTATTTTGTAGTTTGATATATTTTGTATTTTTCTATGTTTACTTGCCTATATTGCTCATGTTCATTTTAACTTTTTTGACTATGTTTTTCCTTTGTATACTGTCTTTATATAAATACCTATGTTTACTATTTTTTTTCTTTTTTAAATAGAAAAAAGAATTATTTTTATTATCCATTTGTCTTCTGAATTTCTATTTTACAACGAGGAGGAGGAGGAATAATCTAGCTTCACATATACACTGATAGAATATGAGCTGCAGATGAGAGACCAGGAAAGGTATCTTTGAAAAAGATGTTGTATGGCTGGAAAAGGAACAAAAACAGGAAACTAAAATAAAAAGTAAAATTAGCCAAATCTCCTAAAGGATTATGTTTTAACCTATTAGTTTAGGAGAAAGACAAGAAAGGAAGACATGATAGTGCACAAAATATGCATTATCTGGAAAAAAAATCAGAATTTTCCTCTTTCTAGACTTTATTGCACAAGTTATAAATCGCAGTTATAGCAGGACAATAGTGTCTTTCTCTGTGACTTGTCACATTACCTCCTTCCTCTTCTGTTGTTCTCCCAGTGGGAGAAGGTAATGTGGTAAGTCCCAGCCAAAGATACTATCATCCTGCTGTAATTGTGATTTACCTGCCTTGTGTGATAAACCATCTGTCTTAACACCCAAATGAAAAGCCAGTCCTCCTCAAGGAGCAAACATAGTTTCAGGAGTACATAAGTAACTCCCCACCACCACCACCACCACACATTTTTTAGTAAAATAGTGAGATACGAAAGGAGGAGTTTGGGCAGTTAGTGAGTCTCCTGAAAGAAAACAGAGCTGAAAGCTGTGGGCAAATGTGAAGTAAAACACGAACAACAGTGGTGTGCCAAAAATGTGAAAGTGCTCATTACCAGCTGGCTATAAATAGGAAACGTATATTTGTCAAACTCTTTTTTTGTAAACAATTTGTATCCAACAACACTTCCATTTTATCCTAAAAAAAAAAGCTACACTAGTAAATTAGTATCTAGAATAGGAAGTACCAACAGCTATGCCAGCACAATAACTGCAAAGCATTGCATTATAATAGTACGCCACTCGAGTTATAACAGCATTGCAAAAAAAGATGTGTCAGCTGCCACAACAATCTTTTAGAATCACAGTACTACAAGGTTATTCCAACAACAAAGCATTCTGTGATTTATGCTGAGTGCCCATATTCCTTCAGTTATAATATTTAAGTACAGTCAGAGGTTTCAACAACCCAATTGCAAAACCCTTCCCCTTTCCAAGAGCATTACCACATCAGATGTGTCAGCAACAGCCTTCTGGAAGGTGCAACTCAAAAACACAGGTCAAATGCTCAGTTTGAAACCCAGAACTAGTCCTACAGTTCTCTAGACCCTGTCAATAGTTATGAACAAACTATAGGTTTAAACATGAAAACGAGACTCCTGAGAACATAAATTTATGATCAACACATGAATATGAACTCTACTTCAACAAGTACAGCTGAAGTATGCACCATACATGAAAACACACACATACATATTTCCCCAGAGAATATTCTTACAACTTCAGAGCTACTGCTTGTAAGATCCTCAGACAAAATCCATTAAGTGCTTTTTGAGACCCATTCCATCTCTTAGCAAAAAGAAAATATCCAAGGGTTTCCATAAGCAATTGGAATCGCTCCTGTGTGTGAGAGAGAGGCTCTGTCCTAAATCCAATCGTTAGTGTAACAACAGCAGACTCATTGAATCAATGAAACTTATCTCCATGTGGATTTATGAAGTTCTACTGATTCATGGATCTCCCATATTTGAAACTCACAAATGGATTCATACTAAATGCGTGATTTGTTTTCCTCAGTCTGTTTTCAGCATCCTACAGCTGTGCCTACAGATCAATATTATATGGATCAAATTGCAGAAACTGTGTATCTTAACTATAGGTATGAATCTTAATTACATAGATCTTTTAATCACTGGAAAATGAATCTAACATTTAGGCTCTTTACAGATATGTGTCTCATGATTAGAAAACATTACTCCCGGCTAATCAGTCCATCATTCACTTTGCAGCCCATCATTAACAGTTGTATTGACACACTTTAAATTAAAATTGTTTGTTTAAAACAACAACATGGATTTCCTGTCATTTATCTGAAAAGTCATAACAGCTGGTTACAGCTTATAGGTTGTAAGGTACTCCAATATCAAAACTGATATATGTTTATATTTGCCTCAGTTGCACACACATTTGTGCAGTGAGGAGAATAATAACTGCTTGGTCTATATTTATTTCTGTGAATCTAATATCACTTGAATTATTAAACTAAACCTTGGTTGATTACTTTATCCTGCAGTGATGGAGCTGGGTTTGTGAGAGCCTAAGATTCTCACTGGCTTACAATCTTTCTCTGGAATGTCATAGAAAAGCAACTAATAGCTCTGAGCATTCTGTACACTGTTACTGATTCCATGCATGCATAAAATGGTTCATTACATATTTACCCTACTTCTCACTGGCTGTACCTAAGCTGTGGAACTTACTTCCAAGGGTGGAAGGCTTCCCCCTCTCTCTATTGTCCTCCAACAGCATACAAAGACATATTGTTGTCATTTGTTTGTTTGTTTGTTGTTCAGGACTGTTTGTGGGGTTTGGCTGGCTGCTGAAGAAGGGAATTTTAAAAAATGCTGGATGCTGCATATTTTTAATAAATTCACCTACTTTGAAATGGCTTTAAAGTATTTTTAATTTTGTGATTTTTTTTTTTTTTACATGGTACTTCAATATAACATCTTGTGTTCTTATTTGTATCAGAAAAAATTCTTGTCAGCTACTTTGGAGTTCCAGTTTTGGAAGAAAGGTAGCATATAAATCAAATCCGATTAAAAAAAATATTTTTTTAAGTAGCCACAAATGCTATTTTGTGTTTCAATGTCAATATAAATGTGCATATACATATAAAATATATAAAATATATTCTATATACAAATATTTACATAGGCACATTTATATCATTTATATCATGACATAGATGTGCCTATGTAAGTATATTCTTCAATTCATTTTAAACCATCTTCAGTACAGGAGTATCTTTTATAGTAAAGTGTGTCCAATCTTGAGATCACTGACCAACTTCAGGAAGCATGTGAGATATTGAATCATAACAGTGGCTATGATTATATCAGTCTGTTTACTTCTGGGCCACAGGCAGCTCTAACCCAGACAATGGATTCTATTAGACATTTAAATCTAATCAAGTGTTTGTCTACCATTTGGCATACAAAACAACTTGTTAACAGATGGAGAAATTTGATCTCTCAGCCTTCAGGCACTCCTGTCAACAGGGTAGCAGAACATATACATTACAGCATTTTCTAACAGACCCCATCCTGGCTGTACCAATGAGCTTCCCAACCATTTCACATTAGGCATAACACTTAACACAGCAAGTTTGAAAAAACTGTTTGCAACACACTGTTGTGTCTCAACCACTTCTGGGTATTCCTAAAAACATGGACATGGTACATTTGTCCACATACAGATATAAGGAGAACACACTACAAATTAACGGAATAATCATTATGTTTGTTTCTGACATATAAATCACACTTGAATATTAAACCACAAAAAAATCTGCTGTTATAAACTCAGCACTCTTTTCCCTAGTTAAGTTGCATTTGTTGAGCTAATAGCTTGTAATTTGGCATCCATGAAAACTCTGATGAGGTCTACAATTGCGCCAGGTTTCAAAGCAATCTGAGAGAACTGTCAGAAATAAATAAAGTGTTAACAAATTGGTGAAAGGTGTCACAGAGCTCATCCACACTGAGTTTGTTTCTGTTCCTTCTGATTTTATACAGGTTTATAATAAACTTACCTGAGGAACTGGTACAAAATGTCTCTGATAGCATTGGGAGCTGAGAGAAAATATATTAGAATAAATAGAACATGTGCGCCTATCTGAAAGAAAATCGGAAAGAATAGGAACAAAATCTGGGACTTTCTAGTCTTTTTAATCAGTCAGGATGCATCCATACTTCCAATGATTGAGTCACAGCTGCATGAGTGAACAATCTGCTTTGTTAACAAGCCTGAACAAGTCAAACCTTTATTGTTTTGCTGAAATTTGATCAAAGATTAAAATATTATTAAGGTTGCTCTCCCCCCCCCCCCTTAAAGCCTTTGGTAACAATGGCTTGGTTTGCTCGGTTTTATTCTGAAGCTATAATGCTGCCAGAATTCCAGTGACTAAATAGGGATCCTGTGAGACTGAGGGGATCTAGTGGATTCTATCTGCAACATTTGTTACATTAGTTATAGAATGAGATCTCATAAGAGTTATTTTGAAGTCACCCTGATTTCATTGGGCCTTACTTCCTAGTAAAGTTACAACATGTATGTGTATGCATATTTTGAAGGAAGAAGGTTAAATGAGGCCTAACTGTGAGTAAATATGCTTGCAGTCTGGCTGAAAATATACTTAAAAGAGCAGCATCACAGCACAATACTTTACATATTTACTCTGAAGTACATCTGTTGAATTCAATGAGGCTTATTCCCAGAAAGGTGGGTTTAACAGTAGCAGCTTCCCCATCTAGTGTCTCCATATTTAATTCCAGTATCAAGCAAATTCCTAAACTAGCTTGCTTAATGGCTATCGGCTTTTGAAACATGCAGCTATCCTGTGCAAAATACTGCACTGCACCAAAAAAGAAAAGATGTTAAAATAATGACAGCAAGAAATAACTGGCTGGGCCTTTCCCCCGCCCCCGACAGGAAAGATTAGATGATATCATTTCCATAAATGAAATTCAAAGAATTCCTTAGCATTCTTTTTCTCTCTCAGACACTCTCAATAACAAGACTGCATGTAGCAGCAGTGATCCTGGAAAACAATGTGCAATATTTAGTACCCTTTTCACTATGTTGTTCCAACTAAAACTATTAATCTTTGGTATGCCCAATCTGTATGCTTTGATAATACATGGAGGGGGGTGTCGTCATCTTCTTCCTCTTCTTCTTCCCCCTTTTGGCTTTGTCTTAGTAATACTGATAGAAGAGCACCCCATTTTATAAATAGTGGCAAGCATTCAAAATGGAATCCTATGTGAACAAAATGATGACCTGTTAATTCTTGCCCTGATTCCCTAGAATCAAAAACGGCTGCTTCCCAGTGTTCTATACTGACTATGTATGACCATGCTACAAACCAGCAAACGATCAGTAGCACTGGGGAAAATAGGTTATGGAGCACTGGCACCGGTTCTGAGCTTTTATTTTCAGAAGTCCATTTCCACTCATAGGAGGCCCCTTTCCACATGCAAAACTGCATTAACTGAAACTCCTTCCATTCAGGAAATGAGACAATCCACTTACACATTTCCAAAATGAGCGCAAGCAAGATGATGAAAAGGCGAAATAGATTTAAGTGCTGTTTCTGCATACCAACATGTATATATACCGTAGTACATACTAGTAGAATGAAACTTCTAGTAGTAATGAAACTGCTAGTAGAATGAAACTTCAAGTCATCTGTAGACTTAATGGGACCTTGAAAATTTCATAAGGGTTTTTCAGACAACCAGTACTCAGAGGTGGTTTGTCACTGCCTTCCCTTGAATATGACCCACAGCACCTGGCATTATCTGAGAGTCCCCCTTGTAAGTACTACCCCAGGCTGACCCTGCTTAGCTTCCAAATCAACCATGATCTGGTGTCTCCATGGTAATTAGGATGACGTTGGTTTGGCTAGAAGTTTGAGCATTTGACTATGATTCTGGAGACCAGAGTCTGAATCCTGCTCACCCATGGAAACCCACTGGGTGACTTTGAGTAAGTAACACTCTCTCAGCTTCAGAGGAATGAACGCAAAGGCAAATCCTCTGAAGTAATCTTGCCAAGAAAACCCCATGACAGATTTGCATTGGGTTGCCATAAGTCAGAAGGTACACAACAACAACAACAAGCATGCAAACAATTTTTAAAAAATACCTTAGACATTGCTATTTAAATAGAACAAATCTTAGCATAGTGGGAAAGACCCATTGACCTCTGCCTCTGTTCAAGTACAGATGTGCACAAAAACTGTATATGTTAATGTGCATACATATATGCCAACTTAGAAATAATTTAGAAATGTTTATCCAGGTGAGAAGAATTAATTAGAAATGATTGGCTCCTTACTTATGGGTCTTTAACTTAAAACTAGGCTTGGACTGCAAGACCCTCCACAGGATTGACCTCTGTAAGGGTAGGACACAAAGTGTCCCTATTATGGAGTGAAAATTTAGGATGAACGTCAGTACCTACATAATTCTGTTTTGCTACACAAATGTACTAGCTATGTGGGTTTTCTTTTTCCCTTGCTCTTGGACCAGAGGAATTGGAACAGAAAAACATTTACAGTAGATGTTAATTTTATCCATATCCTGCACAGCATTGAAAGGGATTAATTTAATACTTGATGATTCATCACGACTTTCCTAAGCAGTATTCTGTGTGTTTTATTCCTACTCAAGGGGAAATAGTGATGATATACAATTTAATATGAGCCCTAGGAAGTTTCATAAATAATTATTACCAAGTCTTCAGAACTCATCCATTGGGGAGTTCATATGTTTTAGAAAATATGGTTGATATTTTGTAGATTTCTGCTAGTGTTATCTGGAACACAGGCTTTGCAGAGAATCCCAGGTTCAGTCTCAGCATTTCCAGAAAGATCTGGGAAAGATTCTTGTCTGAACCACTGGAGAATCCCTGTAGACCCAGAAAGAAAAGTACCATGGATTGGTGGACCACAACCTCTTCTCTCTCAGTCCATTTCTCAATAAAAATGACCAAAAATGCCCCCTATGCCACCTGGTGGCATGAGAGGCAATTACCTTATCCCTGCCCCTGACGTTTTAGGGACACAAGAGGGCCATTTTTAGAAAGTAACAAATACTCTGGGTATTCCTTGCCTAAGAAAACCCTATGAAATTCATGGGGTCACCATTTGGTCAACAGGCAACTTGAAGGATTCAGGTATACACACACACACACACACACACACACACACACACACACAAGTAAACTGCTTGACTTCATGGTTTAAAAGGGCCTGTCTTGGCAGAAACAATACAAAATGAGCCCCATTCATAGGGGACATTTCAGTTTTTAGAAAAGCCACAACACAGACACCACCAATAAAATACAACAGAACAGAACAAAATGAAATGAAATGAAATGGAGGGCCCTCAGAAGCAGCCTCAAAGTCACAGATGGGTATATGTTGCCTAACTCTTCTGTAGACAATGCTGATGCAAATGCAGACCAATGGTCTGATTTGGTGTAGGCAGCTTCCTATATTCTGGCTCAGCAGAAGTGGACCAGTTTGAATCCCCAATACCTTCACTCCCATGAATGGCAACATTAAATCAGCAGCATGAAGTGTTTACCCATGATGTTAAAACATTCTTAACCTCCTCCTCAAACACTATGTGCAAATGTATGTCTAGCAGCCAATCCTGATCCCACACCATTTCTTCTTGTAAAGTGTGAGGCTGGAAAAGGAAGGGGTTCTGTATAGGAAAAAGTGCCCCCTTGAAGTCCTAAAACATACTGGATTCTTGTTTCAGGCTGGGCTGACCACTGAACGGAAGATTCAGAACAGCACAATATAGTATTATAAGTCTTTGCAACTACAGTGGATCTCCCAATTTGTGGCTTTAAGTTTCACGGGTTTGATTATTTGTGAGTTTCTCCAACCCCTACCCCCCCACACACCAAAAAAGGAGCTTTTTCCAAAGGGAACCTTCCCTCTTAGCAGCACCAATCAGGCCATGCAGCCTTTTTGAAAACCCACTCTAGTCCTCCCCCTCCTCCCTCAGCCACAACCTGTCCAGATAAAGACAGCTCACAGCCTGATTTCTCACTACCATAAACCCTTTCCTGCTGTCCTTCCACACCCAATGAAGGAGATGGGTGTGAGAGAGGAAATATGGGGCCATCATGATGACCCACCCTCTTTCCCTTTTCTTTCCCTGACCTGGTATGGACCCTGGGTGCCCGTTCTCCTCACCATGGCTCAATCCCTATAGACACACACATTTGGATCTCTGTGATTTTTTTCACTTTTGGTGAAGTCCTGCACCGCACCCCTATTTGTAGTGAATGTGCAGGGCCAACTGTAATTATCCCATTGGAAAGAATGCATGGGTGGGGAAAGGCCCTGTACGCATAAGGTTCTGTAATGGAGATGCTACCACCACCACCACATCATCATCATCATCATCATCATCATCATTATCATCATCATCATTATATTCCTTTATAACCTGCTTTTCCCCTAATAACAGGATGTGAAACAATACAAAAACATGAGTAAGTAGTGTAAATGCTAAAGTTATTTTTTTAAAAAAAACAAAGTTAAAACCATTAAAAGTCATTTAGAAACCATATAAAAATCAACAAAACAGCTCAGTACACCAATAAAAGCATAATGTAGCAATAAAAGTGTAAATACTATAGTTATTTTTTAAAAAATCTTTAATGTTAAAACCATTAAAAGCAATTTACAAAACATACCAAAAAAGATCAACAAAACAGCACAGCACACCAATAAAAGTCCATCACAGTTAATTTCTAAAAGCCTGACAGAATAAGCAATCAATGAGGCAGCCATTTTAGCCTCCTTAGAGGTGAAGTTCCAAGTCTAGGATCCATCACTGAGAAAGCAAACTCTCTTATTGTTATCAAATAAGCCTGAGAAGGTGGTAGGATAGACAGAGAGGCCTCCCTTGAAGATCTGAGAGCAATAACTTGTTCATAAAGGAGATATGGTCCTTGAAATCCACATGAATGCTCTATAAGAACTGTAGAAGGGAGGGCAGCTCTCTTGTTCCCAAAGTACAGCCCTTTATTTTCATCAAATGATGGAATCATAATTATCAGCATTTTTACTGGAAGAAACTAATCTGTTGCACTTGAGGGCAGTGGCTAAATGTGCTAGTCTTCCACATGCCAAATCTTGTTCAACTGTGTAGCTCACATGTCTCATGAACATTGTTGCTCCCCAGTCTAAGATTCCTGACAGGGCTGTTGTAAAGCTAGAATTCCACTCCACGCTCTATAAATAATATGGTAGTTATACACAAATATTACCAAATTCTCTAACATCAGTGCTCCTATCTATATTAACTAAAATATGGACTTCAACATGGAATGGCTAATTGCTAAGGCATAACCACAAAACCCAGACTGAAATTTAAGTACAAATTTCAAACACTGTGTTAAGAAAGGGTGTCTTTGATCTGTATGTGGGAGAAGGAAAAAAATACCATTTATTTCCCACTCTCTCCCTCAACCATTTTCATTTCTTACTGCAGACATTATGAAGTTATTGCATATTTGGGCTTTGTAATACATTCAAATGTCTCCAGAATCATTTATTTATGTAGTCTACTTTGTCTTCCACTTTTTGGCTGCCATCTCATATTTTCTATTATTGGAACTAATATTAAAAAAAAAAGTATAATGGTTATTGATCATAGGAGACAGACAAAGAAAATCTGTTTCTATAGAAATACATCTTTAGTAAAATATTAAATTACCTGGACAGCAGTCTCACATTTATCTTAATCAACTAGACTGGTAAATGGAAATAGTATGCCAAGATATACCAACTACTACAGTATTCCATTTTCCCAAAAGTAATGATTATTTCAAGATGATTCCAGAGCTTTATTTGCTTCTGGGGATATCTTGTGATGGTATGGGGAACAAAATATATGGGGGAAGGTTGAAGGAACTGCACACATCCATCTTGGTAAAAAGAAGACTGAGGGGAGACATGACTGTGCTCTTTAATACCTCAAGGGCTGTCACAGAGAAGAGGGAGCCAGGCCTATTCTCTACTGCCCCAGAGGGGAGGACCAGGCCTAATGGTTTTAAATCACAGGAGAATAGATTTTGATTCTACATTAGATGGAACTTCTTGATGGTAAAAGCAGTGAGACAATGGAATCAACTGCCTAGACATGTGGTGGGGTCTCCTTCTCTGGTCAGCTAACTGCTGTGGATGCTTTAGCTGGAGATCCTGCACCGAGCAAGGAGTTGGACTTGATGGTCCATGAGGACCCTTCCAACTATATGATTTTATGATTCTATAGTCTGGTTACTTCTTCCCAATGCTGTTTCAAGAGCTCAGTGAATGCATCAATTTGCCTTTGCCTCATTTTCTTTCCATGGCTTGTGAAGTACATGGAGAGGTAGACCTCTGTGAGGTACAAATGAAGGGAAATAGCACACTTAAGGACACTAATGGACTATGTGGCTGAACAGGCATATACAGTTATTAATTACAAAATGTATCTACCTTTCATTCAAATGCAAACTCCAGGGAGAATTTGTATCACATTTATTTAAGTTGGGGGGGATGGTATGTGCATGTGACCAGCTTGATCCAGTCTGAAACATGTGTTTTTACACACAACATGATCACTAGAGAGTATAATAGCCTCATAATTTGCCACTCACAGGTTCAGGAATGTGCACTAAACCAGACAAAACCATGGGCTTTTCACCAACCACAATCATCTCTTAGTTTTAATGATGAATCATTCAGTGTCTCTGCATGATTATTCCCCATTATTCTAAATGCAAAATTTGGCATTTTTTAAAAAGATATCACTCTTCTCAATATCATACTTAATAATATGGTACCTACCATTTAGTTACAGTGGAAGTGGCTAGCAGGGAAAGAGAGTGGTAGTAACCCTAATTCACACTCAAAAATATAATTGACTATGGTTGAAAGTGAAATCCAACCTTTTCAAAAGCTAAGTATTCCCAGCCTTCTGCTTCAATAGGAGAATTTGTCAAGCTTCATGTTTCTCCACAGTCAATTCTTTATCTCTATTTCTCTCTTTTCCCATTTCTATTTGGAATATAACTGACATTGCCCATTTCAGGAAGTTCTTTTTTTTTAAGCCAAATATAATTCACATTCCTCCCTAATTGCTTCTCATGAGCCCACTGGTGAAGGAATCTATACCACTTCCTATGGAACATTAAAGAATTACATAATCTGATGCTTTAATATACCATACATGTAATATCACCATAATATAAATGATTTTCCATACAAGGGAAGGAGAGCTTAAGAATTTAAGGATGCTTACCAGTTAGGAACCATATGAGGAATTTTGCTTTATAAAGACCACTGACTGAACATGTAGAAAACATCACTTGAGGCTGTGCAAAGGTTCCCCCAATTTGGTTAAATCCCAATTTGGTCATTTGAATTGGGTCTGAATTCAATTTGGATTGATTCAGACCCAGTCTTCCCTGGTTTGAATCCCAAATCTCAGTGAAGATTCGGAAATCTAAATTTCTGAGTCTCTCATTGACCTGCATTGGGAAATCAAGCTGGCTTTTCAAGATATACGTTCTTTGTAAACACTAAAGCATGAAATCTGGAGACAAGGTAAATCCTTCAGAGCAACTAATTCCCACCAGGTTGCAGACACTCAGCATAGCTCCAGGGTTTTTTGTGCTAGACACATTTGCAATAGCTTTTTTTGTAATAAACAAATAAATAAATAAGCATGTGCATGTAGCTGAGTGCTAAATCCTGCCATTTTCTTGTACTCTGGCATTTGACAATGCTTGGGCAGTTAAAGACTTATTGTGTATTCCAGTTATACACAGACACAGTACAAGGAAACACAATAACAAAAGGTAAAAAGAGGGAGGAAAGTAAAGTATCCTCTTCGGATAAGTCCAATTCCCCTAGAGCCCATAAAAATACCACATAAGAGCACTTAAGCACATCCCCAAAGTTCACAATACAAGTACATCCTCACTGAAAAGCATAGCTAAAGACCAGAAGTGGTGGTCAAAAGTAAAGAACTATATTGTGATGCAGTACTGCAAGCAGTCGATGGTAGGCACACAAACTTAGGGGGGAAAAGATCATGAAGGAACTGAATATATAGTTTGTTGACCTCATCTCTTCTGGAAGATGTTGGTAAGATTCATAGCCTAAACTGGAAGCTAACCTGCACTGTGAAGAATCCAGCTCCATCTTTTTTCTTATATGGTGGAGACACACTGCTCCTGTTCCACATTCCAGATTGGTCCAAATCACTTCAGCCTTGGCTTGTCTGCTCCACTTCTGAACTAGGTGGCCCTGACCTGCTTCTAAAGTGGTCTGAATCAGCAAGCTTTGCTTCAAAATCTGGAATTTGTATAAAGCAGTACTATAGTTTAAAAGCACAGGATTTCCAGAAGGAGGTTAAAGAAATGTACATTGAGACAGCATAGACTGCAGTTCTACTATTTAAAATTTTCCTTTTGGGAAATGGGAAAGTAAAGAGCAATCTTATTTTTTTTAAAGTAACTATAATGTTAACTAACTGCTTTGGAGCTTTGGAGCAAGAACTGTAACTAAATATTTTTTTTTCAAAGTAGCTTTCTATAGAGTTTTGATTTTGCCTTGCCTCATCAATGCCAAACATATCACTCCTTCAAAAACAGATTCCTTTTGGATGGTGGATTGTAATCCTATTTCACCTACCAAGTCCAACTATTATTATATAATAGTTAGCAACTAATAATAACAGTTAAGTCTATATAGTAGTCCTGATCCACAAAAAATTAGAACAACATAGTTATCAAAATAAATATAGTTCTGGCTGGTATCCCTCCCCAAATTGGTTTAGAGTCTACCATCATCTTTGCATTGACTCCTCATCTTGATGCTGAATGGAAGTATATATCAAGTCATTAACGCACACCCACTAAAGCCAACGGTGTTTTACAGTAATATCTGCTATCATCTGACATTTCATCAATAGCATCCATTAGACTCTTTGCCACAATTCTATCATCTTCAGTGGCACAAATTTATCTGCCTATTATGCAAGAGCAAAACAAGTACCATGCATTAAGCAATTGCTGACTTCAGAACTACATAATCCCTTCTGATTTCCTAACTGTTCTGCGAATGTATACACACCACCCAACATTTCTAATTTGAGCAAGAGACCTACCACAGGGAAGTCTGCATTATCTAATTTACAAGCTAAAGGTTGCAGCTTGTCTGTCCAGCTGTGTATAATTTGCACCATGTTTTACTGATTCATCACTCCAAGGGATAGCACAAGCTTCATATTTTCCTTTCATCTACAAGAGACCTGCAGCAAATATTATGCCCAAAACTTCAGTGTCTGCATTACATCTAGTGAATCGTCCTACGGATACATTGACACATTTGTTCAAAAACAGCTCCTATCCAAGTGCAGCTCTGATGATATAATTTCATACAGGCCTAGAAACTGTCTTTCATAACAATACATCTTCCATTCAGGGGCAAATAGATGATCTTGGAAGGAAATTACTCAGACATATATTTGAGATAAACATTAGAAGTCATGCCCTAGTAACAGAATCACTGTTAAATAAGCTTCTTACAATTTTTCAGATGTCATTTTAAAAAGATCTTAACAACAACATCGCCTACATTCTCACATAAAATAGTGTTTTGTTGTGTTTAAAATATATGATACACTTACAGATGTTACATTTCCCACATGTAAATATCTACTATTTGAAGAAAACATTTCATTCTATCTGATTAGGTGTCAACAACATGAAACCTCTTGTTTTCAAGGTATACAGGCCATGAGACACAAGTAAACATGGGTACTTCTCTGGAATCATTACTATCACCTGAATACAGCTGACCAAGACCATTCCATTACTATGGTCTTAATTTTATTCCAGAGAGTTTGTAACCCATTGAAAAATTAACAGAACAATCTTTGAGTTGTAGACTAAATCAGCAGTCAACAAGCTGCAGCTCTCTGTATGGCTTCCAAAGCTAAAAGAAACCTACCCACTTAAAGGAGATATTTCCTAACTTCTAAGATCTCCACTTTTCTGCACCAATAGCCTGAAGTGGCAGCATTCAGGAAACATCAATATTAGTAAAGATTTGTTGGGGGCAAAGAAGAGACAAAAACTGATCATAAACTCAATGATTCCACATCTTAGGTAGCTGTCCTCCTAGTACTACTTCATTCCAGTAGCTATTAATGAGGAATCGGAGAACTATCAGAGCTAGGTGTAGGTGGAGCTTCATCTTATTATCTGTAGATCTCAGTTGGCAAGGGAGGTTTAACTCTTCTCTGACTCCAGGTGAGAAAATGGTGAAGAGAAAGAATATGCATGGATATTTATATTAAGATATATTTAGTTTGTGGAGTCCCCTAGCACACCAGACACAGCCCTCAGGGCCAAAATGATTGTGATCCCACACTTGGTGCAAATAACAGTTGTTGAAAAATATTTTGTATATACTGGAGCTCATTCATACACACACGTGACATTCCAGAGCTCCCCTATAAAGACCTGCTCCTAAATTATGTAAGTGGCATGCTATTGAATCCAGAATTTCTCCAATACTTCCCAAAGATAACCTGCTGTCAGAATTTGTTGATTTATCAAGGAACACAGGACTCTTCATTTCATACCTGTCTGTGTAAGAAACATTAGCAGAAATATTATTTCTTGCACAGAAAATGCCGTTTTCTGCACATAAAATGTTATTTCTATGCAAATCAACCATGTGTGAATTTTATGCAGAAGAGGTCCTCAATTACAGTTTATAATCAGTTTACAGTGCACAAAAATAACAGTTTATGTGCAGGAATAATATTAAAAATACTTCTCCACTGAGATATTATTTTCCATGCATAAAATAATGCAGATTTCCACACAAAACAATCCTTTGCAAATTTTACACAGATTAAGCCCTGAACTGAGAAGATTCTGGTTAGTCCAGAATTCTTCTTGTCAGGATTTCTCAACACACTAAAAAAAATAATAATGACCAATTTTCTGAATATTATTTTCATCGCTAAGTCACACATATCCCCTAGTAAGTAAATATAGGATTGTTGCCTTAGTATTTTTTTTTAAATATGGAAAATAACAATCAAAACAAATGCTCACTGATACATAACAATAGCCATAGCATACCATTACTGTACCATACTTAACTCCTATGAGTTCTTGCAACCAGCAGCCTTTGATCTCATTCTTTTCTCTCTGAGTTCTCTGCTGACTTTCACAACTGACTTTCTCCATCTGTCCTTCAACTAACTCCACACGCTATTTCATCAAACTCTGTAGTCAATCATTCCTCCATTACAATGTAACTTAAGAACACTGCTGTACCGGCAAACCTAAATCAATGAGTGACATTTCTAGATATCTGAATAACCATTTAGTCAAATCTAAAGTTTTACAATGCAGAAAAACACCTCAGAATGAGTTAAGTCTTTGCTCTCGCTAGCCCAATACTATCCTTTCAGCTGGTATTGGAAAGGATATATAGTATCTTCCAACATTTACCAGAGATTATGGAGCTGAAAGGGACAAGGTCTGAACTTGGAGACCATCTGTTTGCAAAGTGTATGCTTCTCCATTGAGTATTTCCTTTAAATGATTCTTTACTAGTGAGGCGCCCATGTAGAAGCATTCTCCATAGGCAATCATTTTGCCGTGGTGAAGTATGATGCCTACATTAGATAAGATATAAAATTATCCCTAATTTATATATCACTCAGGCTCATAATTTCAATAATATATAGCTTTATGCACTTCAGGTTTTCAATAGTCTTGTTACAAATCCTCTATTTTCCATTCACTGCCAGTCACAGCCCAATAAGACCCTCTTAAGCTATTACCAACAATCCTGTAAAATAGTCCCATTCCAGCCACTGATAAATTGGTACTTTTTTTTAAAAAAAAAAGTCATTTTAATAATGAGTACATTTTCCTCTTCCTTCAGCCTAGCCATTTAATCACTTCTTTGTGATATTTCCAATAATGTGTTTCTAATAAGAGCTCCATTAATTTTCAAAGCTTGGCTCTCTTGAAAGTTTCAACACCTCCATCAAGCAGAAAGGTGTTCACGAAACAACAAAGGGAAGAGGAGCCTCAAAAATGTTACCACATTACTAAAATGAAGCCATCTCACACGACTCCATTAACAGCAAAGCTGGAACATAAGCACAGT
The DNA here is from genome assembly GCA_948472985.1 of Iguana delicatissima. Taxonomy (NCBI): domain Eukaryota; kingdom Metazoa; phylum Chordata; class Lepidosauria; order Squamata; family Iguanidae; genus Iguana; species Iguana delicatissima. The sequence continues at coordinate 448,911 of CAOKZL010000268.1, read as the reverse complement.
AAAGGAAAATCTTCTCAGCTGCAAAATGCTGTCATTCTTTTTAGCTGGGATTGATAAAAAGTAGATCCCAACTGCCATGATCTTCATTATTGGCTAAGCTATCTTGGCATCCTATAAGGCTATCCTAGCTTTAAGAATATCTGGATGGCCACAAGTCACCCACCTCTGCTTTACAGAGAGCACAAATATACAGCACTGCCAATATTGTTTCATCTACAATGATAGGAACAAATGAAAAAATTTGAGAACGGGGAACAAATTTATTCCATGAATCTACACTTCCCATACCATGAGCCTGCATGTTGTGATGAAGTATAGGTTATGTTATGTTGCACTGCATATAAAAATGTATACAAAGTATTGGTTAAAATAAAAGGAGGGAAGTTGATTGCAAAAATGCATGTATTCAACAAAATTTGTATATGCACAGGCTCACAAATGAAACTGTATATAAATTTTTATGCTAGCTTTTAACAGAATGGCAATCTGCTGTGACAACTGAACAACATTGACTTAAGGTTGGAAAAATCCAACACTAACAGAAATCAGACAATGAAAATTTCTGTTTAATTCAGCCTCTGATACACAACAATTTGTAAACCAAGTAAAGACTGCAAAGATTTCTGAGCGATCTCCACAATAACTGTGGGTAATATCAAAAGAACAGAACAAGCTATTTTTAAAGAAATGGATGCAACCTAAACTTGGAAAGAAAATTTCTTGGACTGCAACTTTCAAAATACCTCTAGATGTGGTACTGGCAAGAAAATGAAATAGTCCAGCTTCTACTTCATGTCTAGCTTCATACCTTCAGGGACATTATAACTATCACCCTTCTGTAGGCAAAGGTTTGGTCTAGAATGGGATTCTGATATACTAAGGATGCCACTCAGAAGTGCTCTAGCCCCAAGAAATGTTTCTTTCTGTTGATTCTTGCTGACAGCAATACTTGTAGATCCAGCATGGTGCAGTGGTTTGAGTATTGGAGTATGACCCTGGAGACCAAGGTTTGATTCCACACTTGGTCATGGAAACTCACTGTGTGACCTTAGGTATATCACACACTCTCAGTTCCAGATTCTCTGTAGGGTCACTATAAATCAGTAAGGCACACAACAACAACATCAGCAATCTAAGGTCTCGTTTCTGTCACAAGATGGCAGCAGTCAGCTGGTTGCGCTTCCATCGCAGTCCCGCTGTCATCCTGTTGCAGAGTGTTGTGCTCATGCAATTTTCACAAAACAGAAAAAATCTGTTTTGCATCTGCAATCGTGTGACACTCCCGTCACTTCTGGCTATGTGGAAGCGCATTGGCAACACTTCCTTCCATAGAGCAGCAATGGAAAAAGCCTGGCTGCACTGCGGAAGGAAGACGTGGTGCCATTGCATTCTCTTCCACATGGATCAAGCGGGTGCAGAAGGGAGCATTGCTGACATGCCCCCTTCTGGACCTGGGACTGCAGTGAGACAACATGGAAGAGTGTTGTCATGTGGAAATGGCCTAACAGTCTTTATCTGAACATAAAATCACCTGAACCTCAAGCTCTGATGACTGCATTCCATCCTCCCATGTATGAAAGCTACTATGTTTATGTGTTTATGTCATCACTCTCCTTTTCAATCCCCACCGCCTGATTTCAAACTTTATTTTCTAAGCCTGTTTTGCCCTGGTAGTACCCTTTTTCTTGTGTTTGGCAATGGCACCCACTATGTAGTGTCATCAATTTATATATTTATTTTAATGCCAGGTATTTAAATGTCAACTCATTTCCTAATAATTTCAAACACTGGCTTCAGTCTAAATTTGCCCAGTGTAAAACAGAGCAAGGCTTCTATACCTTTAATGATTATGTAAAAGAGGAAATTTCAGTAGGTAGACTTTGTGTGAGAAATGAGAGCAGCTGAAATTCCCTCTTCTACAAAATTATCAAGATACAGGTTCCTGTGCCCCCTCCTCATTTTTCACCTGATAGCCCTACGTAAAACCAGTATCAGACTAGTAAATTTCTGGCACTGCAATGGAACTTTCATTCTCTACCCTTCTTCACCTTTTGCAAGTCTCTTTTTCTACTATTCTCCATCGTCTGCATTATTTCAAACCAAAATTTTTTCAGCCCAATGGAGCAGATTTTGAAGGCAAGCATAGCAGAAACTGCAGCAAATGACATAGTTTGTTTCTCAGTTTGTCTTTCTCAATGTTGCTGCAGGAGAACTTGATCTTTTTCAGTCTACTAAATCTCAAAGTTGTTTTGTTTCGGGTAGTTGTAGCTAAATCAGATCCTATCAACAAATACATGAATGCTTGTCTACATTGGTATTACTTTCCAAATGCCTTCTAGATGTCTCTAGAATTTCTTAGATCAGCTTGGATTTTGTCATTGTGAATACTGGCATCATCCACAACTATTGTTATCTCAATACTTATCCTTTCATACAGATTATTTATGAATAATCTGAATAGTGCTATACTGGTCTTTCTACACACAGATCCTTTGGGAACTCTACCACTTATTTCTTTTCATTAAAAAACCTTTCAGGGTTTTTTTTCTATTATCTCCTTCATATTCGCAAACTATTCTTAAGTCCATTGTGATTGCTAAATTTGGTAGAGAACTTGTCAAAAGCTTTTTGTAAGGCATACAATTTTGACTGGATGGTATCTACCACTGTTTTTACTATCTTGCCAAATTCTAGAAGGTTGATTAGGTAGGACTTCTATCTGCGTGCATACCTACAATCCACAGTAAGGCAACTCAGTATCTGGATTATATATGTACAAAATATAATTTCCCAAGAAGGGATAAGCCTGTCAGACCAAACTTTCATAGGGACCTTGAGTTACATCTTGTACAATAAGAAGAAGAACCTGAGGCCATGTAACTTCTTTCTAGTAACTATTTTATCCAGTAACTATTTTACCAGCAACAACCATGAATAGAATTACAGAGAGTTTCACAGTGTTGTAAAGACCAGCACATTTATAACGGTATAAACTTTCATGACCATCGTTCATCAAATAAATGAACTGTTATTCTCAATTGGTCATTTTCTGTCCACAGGCTGGAGATGTTGAGCAGTGAGCCATAGTGAATTGAAACACACACAGAGAAAACTACTGTTGATCTATTTAAAGGTACAAAAATTATATCAGTGCATAAACCTAGTAGGATGCATCCAGTCCCGTGTCATTTGACACCCACTCATAGAATTTGACTTCTCCTTTCTGTGTTCTACCATGCCCACATACAACTCTAAATATGCACTGGAGGGTCACCCAGCCTTCCAGAGACAATCTGGAAGCTGTGGGAGGCCTGAAAAGAGACAGTAAGAATCTCTTCTGCTGCCAGATCTACATCATTAGACAAAGGGGTTGTTAGGTCAAAGAGACTGCCCCATGCTAAAAGAAGTTCACGTTCATTTTAACTAAACAGCCACATACAGTAGAGTATATAAACATAAAATACCAGATACAAAACAATCAAGATATTTAGCTGCTAAATTTTATACAAGCTTTTTTTTAAAAAAAATTATCAACTCATTTCAAAGCACATTTAGTAGAAGCAGTGTCATTAGCAGTTACATATAGAGGAGAATAATGTCCACCTCCCCATCTCAGCAGTATGAACTGTAACGTGTGCCTATGCACGTTAATTTCAATTTGTTCTATTATACATCTCAGAACGCAGGATCAGTGACTACAAACAGTAAAATGGCTGCACAAACTGTTTACGGTTTTCATTTCATCATTAGTTAATCAAACAAGGTGATATGGTCTTGAAGGCTGAGAATCAGAATCTAAGCCTTCATCTGTTTTCAAAAACCAGAATGTTGGCAAAATTCCCTAGGGAAATAATAACATTTTGAACATATATTTTTTTCCCCTATGCCACTAGAGTTTGGTCCTTTGCTGTGTCACTCTATAAATCCAAAGTCTTAGTATAAAAAACTACATTATTTTGTTGATCGGAAGAAATGTGAATCAGGAACAAGAAATGGCCAGTTCAAGGAAAAGCAGCACCCTAAAATATGATTTCAGGGGGAGAAATATGCATCCTTTTCTTAGGTTTGTTTATTATCCTAAATGTGCCTGGTTTTGGAAAGAGGCTAGTTGTTTATAAAACTATTCCATTTCACTCAAAATGTCATGCACTTCATTGGATAAAGTGTTGAGACTGGAAGAGGGAAGTGTAAATTTAAATCCCTGTGGAGCTGGGAAACCCACCATGTGACCCAAGCCAAGGACTATCTTGTCAGCTAGCCCAAACAGATGTGAAAGTTAGATACAATATATGGAGAAGTTGAAACTGGGGAAGAACAAATTGTCAAACAAATGCAAAGATCAGATTTAATATATTTAAGAAATTTGAAAGAAAAGCACACACACTAGACTATGTATGTAGTTATCATAATATTTCCAAAGAATAAATTAGTAGCTTAAGAGTTTACTGATGAATGTTCCCTTGCAGATACATTTCTGTCCAGCTGTCCTCCACCCCGCCCCCAATATTTTCCTCCCTCAGCTTCAGATATACTGAATGGCCTTTTGCTATCTATTATTTCCAGGAATACTGCCAATGAAATCTCATTTCCATCAGACAACAAGCATTTTGCCTGCTGCAATTCAGGTCAGGGGACTACTAAAGCAAACAGAATAAGGCCCATTAAAAGGTAAGAGAGCTGAATACATAACCCTGTCAGATGTAAGGATCAAAATGGCTCATAACATAAATGCTTTACAAACATAGCTTGAATGAACCTGAGCTGAATGGTAAGGAAAAATAGCTGCAGGTTGGTATGAGGGCCCCAATATTTCTCAGAACAGCTCAGTCCACTTCTGTGTTCAGGATCTGCTTTTATCATGTTTCTTCTTCTTCCTTCTTTTCTAGGTGTTTAGGTATAGACATCAGTAACAAACCTTGGTCATATGGAAGGAACAGCTCCCTCCTTTTTCACAGCAGGCCACAAAATGGCAGAATGACAGAACCTTCTGTTGGGTTTACATAGATACACTGTCCCATGTAAGTTGATCTGTTCCACCCAGTGGGTGATCTGACTCATCAAAAAGCAGTCTCTCTCTTTTAAAGGCCAAGTAGTAGTTGCATTGAGAATCCATCAAAAACAGCAGTCCACACTTTCCTCACCCCATTCCAAGGGGTTTAAAAGACAGTTTCTGTTTGGAGGCAGGATTCAAACAGCTCTTCTTTCTGATTCACAGATTTCTCTCAGCAATGGCTGATGAAATTCAGCCTGGCATATACATATTAAAACAGCCTTTTTTTTTTTTTTTTTGACAAAATCCTTTTATCACAGTCAAAATGACTGTTCAAACAATGAACTCAAAGAAGTGTTTGTAGTGTTCACAAGAAGGTTTTGCAAAGCAAAGCAAAGCTTAAAAAAACACACACACACACACAATTTTGATACACTCAAATTGAATAAGCAGCTAATTCAGTTAAAATAAAAGAATTAAAATATTTTCTACTAAAGGAATTAATTTTATTTTTCTTAACACATTTGACAGTCCATTTTTCCTCCACTATTTCACCAACACTGTTTAGTAACATCAGCAGCAAAGTTATATTTACTAGTTATGTTGATGGTTCAGTCTGGAAATGTAATATTCTGACATACTTAGCATAAAGATTTAAAGGTAAATATTAACAATATAATCTATTAAAAACTTTCTTCATCTATATTACATTATACCTTTGAAATATTACAGAAATATCTACTAGAAAGAGGCAACATAGGCAACATAGAGAAAAGGAACCTGATACAAATATTTCAAAACATGTATTTGTATGTACTCTCCACAGCTACAAAGAAAAAAAAAGGCAATCTTATTGAATCAAACCATAATTAAATCTTAATGGTCACAACATGGCTCCATTGGTTACTGATTATGTTGCTTCAATTCTTATGTTTCTATGATTATTGACAGAATGATAACACAGCCATTTGTGTGTGTGTGTGTGTGTGTGTGTGTGTGAGAGAGAGAGAGAGAGAGAGATACATTTTACATGATTCCAAGCATCAGAATGCACAGCATAGAACGTACAAATTTACATTAGAATAGAGATCAGAGTCACTGTATCTATGCCATGGTAAACAATTATCCGCAGTAGGAAAGTGAAACAGGAAAAAAAGAAAGGGAAGCAAGAAAGAAGTCTGGATCCAGTGATTTTGCAACTAAGTGATGTAATCCTCAAATTCTTTCCTCCAGTAAGAGAAAAATAATATCTTTCAATGTATCTTTTCATATCACACAAAAACATACTTCTGGCCTTCCCTCAATATCAGTTTCAAATCTGCAGCAAAATGGTAAGAAAGTAGTAATCTAAGTGATTTCCATATGGTGTTTCTCTCAGTGATGTTGTCCTTTTGCCCTTTTCTTTCAAACCTTCTCATCTCTGTGATGCCACGTGCGTGCCCCACCTTAAGTAAACAGAATTGAGAGATTTATCCTATTTTCAGGAACACTTTTCCTCAGTCCTATGGCTTACAGCAAGGATCTGCTGGTATTTTTTTGATAAAAAAGATAAAATAAAATTATGTATTTACAGAAAAACAGGAAGGTTTTCAACAACTGCAACTCTTTTCACACCCATACATATGATAAAGGAAGAACTCAACACCAGATCTAACGCAGCCAATGTAATGGATTCAGAGCTGTATCAGATTTTTGCCTCTGGTTATTGAATCGCTAGACCTGCTACAGTTTAATCCGGAACACTTGATTTATCTAATATAACCAAGAGCTGAAGCTCCATTTTTCATTCTGTTGCATATCCTTTGACATCACGCCTATATCTTGTCTCAAACAAGCCAAATCCTAAGCTTATTGAAATTCTCATATATAAACTTTGCAGTCTCACAAGCCCTTCTCTTTCTGAAAAATGACACAGCCAGTGGATAGGAGAGCAGGCCTGGATGAATACCGCATGATTTGTAAAACAATCCTGCTTTTGTCGTTTGCAAAACAGACATACAATGGGTCTTTTAAGATACAGAGAGGAGTACATGGAAATAAAAACCATTCAAGCAATTGACCAAACCTCCCCCCAAAATAAATAAAATACACATCATTAAGAAGTGTCCATACTACCACCTTGTGGAATCTTCTCGCAAGAACAACACCTGCTTGTTTCGACTTTAAAAAAAAAAGTTCTTTTTTCCTTCCTTATCTAGACTGAAAATTACCACAGTACTGGGGCAGAGAAAAGTTGTCTTATTATCTATTGGTCTCCAGAATGAAAATGCTACAGAAGCCAGCAACAGAGACAATGAAGTTGGCTTTATTTTTCTTCTTTTCCCTTGAAATAATGTACTGTCATTCTCTTGAAAAATGAGGAGCATAATTAACCAGTCACAGAACACAACCGTTTCCCCATGAATCCCTCGGTCACTGTGCTCCCAAGATCTTTCCGGAAAAATGGAAATCAGTAAGCCACAACCTGTAATGCTTCAGTAACCACAACACCAGCTGATGGAAGGGAGAGAAGGGGAAGCAAAAGAAATCCAATTGCTTCCAGTTTAGAGCAGCTGCTGAGAAGATACTAACAGCTCAAGGTGGATATTCATAACCTCTGGGACTTATTGTCTTGCAGCTGGCTCAAATGACCCCCGAGGCAACAAAACAGGGCCACTAAACTGTTGCTTGAGAGGGGGAGGTTCCCACCTTCACTTTACTTTACCCTTGTGTTATAGCTGCAGCAGCAGCAGCAGCAGCAGCAGCCGTCATCACCTGGCAGAATGACCGAGAGGAAAAAAGAAAACCCAGGGTGGAGTGAGAAGGAAGGACCAGAGAAGAAGCAACTTAGCTTGAGGAAGAAAAGATGCCCTTGCAAAGGGGTGGCATGGCGAGAAAAGCTGTGCCCAATATGTGCCTGAGAGCTAACCAGGGCTTGAGAAGCTAGAGAGTTTAACCTGACCGGCTGAACCGGAGAGGGAGGGCAGGGAGAGCTGCAGCGGCGGAAAAGCTCTCCGTGCGCCAGCCAGGATCAGCCTGTGGAGGAGACCTGTCTGCATCAGAAAACTTCCAAGTGTCTGCAGTGGCTTGACGGAGGAGGGAGGTGGATGCCCTCTCCCTCCCCAAACCCCCACACTAGGTTCTCCAACCCCCCCATACACACACACCCTTTTCTTGTGTGATCTTATCTGTCAAAGGGGTGCCCTGGCTGGGGAAAGATAAGGGCAGCCGTCGAGGCAAGGAGGCGAACAAGTTAGGGAACGGCGCTGGTGACCCCCTTCCTGGGTGGCTGCAGGAGGGGACAGACCCTCCTTCACAGAGCCCTGCAGAGTGAAAGGAGACGCGGAGGGGGGGCAGGGGCGATAGGAAAAGGAAGGCAGCTGCAGTGCAGCGGAGGAGGGGGAGCTCTCAAAGAGCCCAGGCAGCCCCTGGATGCTGGGATGCTACAGGGGGGCGGGGGCACAGAGAGAGAGAGAGAGAGAGAGAGATTAGAGGATCAGTCGTGGGTTTCTTAACTTTCCAGCGGAGTTGGCCGCTTCGATCAACCCCAGTTCGGGCAAGCGAGGGGGCATCTCCGCTTGCTTTCCCCCGCCTCGCTCCGGCCACCCCCGCAACTCCAGAAGGTGCAGAAATCTGCGAGCAGCCAAATGCGCGCCCCCGCCCCGCACCGAGGATCCGGCAATCTTTGCCTCTTCCCCTGCTCAGAAATCCTGCTTTATGTTTGGCGGGGGGGGGCCGAAAGAGAGAGAGAGTGATACACATACATACATATATTAACCCAACCACAAGCAGGAGCAGCCGGGAGCCTCCCGAAAGTGCTGGTGGGGAGGGGGAGAGATTGGCATAATAATGTTTCCAGAAAAGCTCTTTTTCTCCTCCTCCCCCTGCAACAAAAATATCTACCAAAGCATTTTTCTTGGGGGGAAAGGGGGAGGGGACCCTCAAAGCTCAACGTGTCTCTTTTGCCGTTCTTCTCCCCAGAACAACAACAACAAAAACAAAATACACCAGCCTCCCCCCGCCCGAGAGCGCAGTTCCCAAATAAAAGCCCATGAGGTCCCTGCTCGTTTGCACAAACCTCTCCGGGTTTGCAGGAAAACTGTAGCCAGGCTCCCTCGCCTTCCCCCACTGCAGATATGACCTCCCCCCAACACACACACTCAATTCAATCTCTCTCTCTCTTTCTCTCCCCCCCCGCCACCTCTTCTGTTTATTTGTCCGTGAGGCAGAGCTACTTTGTAAACATCTCACACCGAGCTTCTCCCCCCGACACACCAAAAGCCTTTCCAAATCGCCGACTGCAGCAAAGTGACCCCCCCCCGGCCATCCGTTCATAATCGTCCTAAGAGCCGTCCAGAGATAAAGGAGGCGATGGAGATCTGTCTCTTGTGTGTGTGTGTGTGTGTGTGTGTGTGTGTCGGTAAAGCCGTGGAAATCGTCTGTAATGGTGGAAGAAGGGGAGAAAAGAGAGAGACGTAATTCTCCTTCTTTGCACGCACACACACACACACCCCTCAAATTAAAGAGTGGCAAAGCCAAACACCCCCCCCGCCCAAAAGGCGCAGAGATGACTGCAGCAAAGCTGTCCCTTTCCGGAGTACCAGCTGCAAACCGGGGGAGGGGGGCTGGAAGGACAGACTTCGATATGTTACCTACCTTTCCCGGGCGAGCTGGCAGCTGACGGAATGGTATCCAAGCGATTCCTCCTAGCCGAATTCGACTCGAAATACCCACACAACTCGGTTCTAAAGGAGCCCAGCTTCTGTCCAGCTCCCGTTTGCTGAAATCCAACACTGGCGTGGTTTCTCGCTCTCTCGCTCTCTCTCCTTTGCCCAAAGGAATGCAACAGCCTCCCTCCAAAACAGAAGGAAAGAAAAGAAGCCGACGAGAAAAGGTGGGGGCGGCCGGGCAAGCGACCCAAGCACCAACCCCCCACAACCACCACCCCCAAAACGGCAGGCGCGACCTCAGGTTGGAAGAAAGCCGGTGCTTTCTGTTGGAAATGACCTACATTCAAGCGGGGAGGGGGAGAGAGGAGGGGAAAAAACGCGCCACAACCGGCGCAAGGAGCCAAGAGCGTTGGTGGGTCTCTGCGAGGCAGAAAGGCTCGCCTTGCCTAGGCAGGGGGACGGCGACAGGGCGAGCGGGCGAGCGACTGATCGGCAAGGCAAAGCGAGATTGAAGAGGGAGCGAGGGGTCCAGGCTGTACCAGGCTCTCTCCTTCTGCTATTGGACCAAACTGAATGAAATTTACAAAGCCGGCAGCCAATAGATCTCTGCAGCCTGTCCCATCACTACAGAAACCATCTCTCCATCTACAACCTAATGCGCGGAGCATCTCAGCCGGCCGAGGGGAACCCGGTTGAAACCGACTGGTCCAAGGCACCTGGCCTGGTGGAACAGGTGGACACTTTGCACATGTCGAAATGCATTCTTTAAAAAAGAAAACCCAAAAGGCAGGGAAGGAAAGACGCTCCCCCTGCTAAGTTCCTACCTCTTTCTGCTCTACCATCTCTTACTCAGCACATGCCGTTCACCCTTTCGTGCCCAGGCCTCAGAACATGGAGTCTCCATCAGGAACAGCAGCCGTGAAGAACAGCCCAAGACTAACAAACTTGACCAGGTATAGAGTAACAAGCTGTTGCAGTTCATGACTCCAATGAAAAATACTACTGGGGCTATATTCAAGTGCTTTTTTATTAGGTGTCATCCCTCCTCTTCATTCCTCTTCTTCCACTCAACAACACACATACACATATAAACATACAAATAGTTTGGTTTTTTATGTAAATAAGTAGCATGTTTCCACTCGCTTTATTTTATTTTATTTTATTTTACTATGCTAGGGAATCCCTCAGCCTTGAGATTTGGACCATGACAGTGATAACCTAATGGCAAGAACAACACTGGAATCAAGTTTTTAAGCCCTTTGTTTTGTTTTGTTTTTGTTTTTTTTAGTTAATTACTGAACAATTATTCAATTTGTATCCTGCCTTTCTCCCAGTTTGGGACACAAGGAAACTCGCAACACAGATTAAAACAAAACGCAGCTCAAACTCTTGATAATAAAACAGTAAAATTATGATAGTAAAAGTGCTTCAATTATCCTATTAAGAAAAAAGAACTAAGTAAAACATTTTAAATGCATTTAAAGCACAACAAGGAGAATATAAAAGTGCAGCACCCTTCATTAATAGGCCCTTCCACAGCAACCTATAAAAGTCAAAATCTCTCTAAAGAAAAATGCTTGCCTGCTGGCAAAAGAAGAATGATGGGGCATCCCAGCCTTACTTGGGAGGGAATTTGACAGCCTAGAGCATCTATCCAGATGGTTCTCTCTCTGTGACTGTGGTCAAAAGAATGCCCTACCACAATGATCTCAAAACACAAGCTTATCCTGGAAGATATGGTTCTTCAGATAGTCTTTCACAATAGAACTCTAGATAAAACTAGAAAAGAATGAAAGAATGTTGAATGGAAGAAGAGGAATGAAGAGGAGGGATGGCAGGTAATAAAAGAGTATGTGAATATAGCCCCAGTAGTATTTTTCACCGGAGTCATGCCCTGCAACAGCTTGTTACTCTACACCTGGTCAAGTTTGTTAGTCTTGGGTTGTTCTTCACCGCTGCTGCTCCTGATGGAGACAGAAATCCTACAGAGAGATGTCCTACACAACAGTTGTAGTAGGTGGCTACTATTCCAATGGAGCAATTACTCCCTTCTTGGTTTTAGACTTCTGTTACCCTGATTTCTGGGGGTCCGAAAGGGACTCCTAAATGTACTTCAACAAATGGGGAATGGGAATTAGCCAGAGCACAAGCTGTAGCACTACAAGAGGCAGGGTAACCTAGTGAGATCTTTTTACCCAATGTTTAAAGGGTCAGGCCAAGCCAAAAACCAAGCAGAATTGTCTAATAAATTATTTTATTGAGGGGAGTTCACTTATGCATGCACACAAGGTACACACAATCACACATTCACACAAGAGCAAGCTGAAAGAGAAAGGGAGGAAAAATTGTAGAAAGGCTGAGGGATTTGGGGGGATTTATAATTACCAGTCCAGAAGAGTAGTGAAGAGCAGAAATGTATTTTGGCCTAGGTAGGACCTAAGGACAGTTCTCATTCAGGAGCCAGATGGACAGAGTGATGGGTAGATCTTCAAGAGACTGCACTGGGCATCTTCAAATCAGGGGTATTTGTACCCTGAAAATGGCTTGTGGCTATGAAGGTTCCAGGTGCAAGACAAAGGGAACCTTTTGTGGACAATGAGTCTTTCGCCTGTCAATGGGCTTAGTGCTTTGATTGACAAAGACATGATGGGTGTTGTAATAGCTGTCTATTGTGGGTGCTGTGAGGAAAGAGGAAAGAATCCAGGTCAATCAGTGTCCTGGTGGGCTCCTCACAGTTGGATTCCCTGGAAAAGTCCAGCTTCTATTTAAGCCTATTATCCACAGGAATGATGTGTATTTGCCTGACAAGTAACTCAGTCTTACCTGGAAGAATTTTGGAGTTGACCTATGCTTCTCACATTTACAGTCAAATTCTTTCCCTCGCTCAGTTTGACCTCTCTGTCACCTCTCAGGCTTGGATTTGATATCAGAGCCAATAAAATGTGTTGCCAGTTACATATGATGCCAATTAGGTATGGTGCCCATCCAAACCATACTGATACTGGGGACCCCCAAAGTGAGGCCTTACACCTAACTTTAAAGGTATTATCCATACCCACGGATAACTCCATACTGCAACCTAAAGTTGCTTCACTGCTACACCAACATAGAAGTCACCAGCCGCCAGTGAACTAGAAAAGTAAGAACTAGGTTAGGTGGTCTAATAGTTCAGATTCAGTTTAATGAACTATTCTACATTCCAGCTTCAACAAAAGATGGGTATTTGGCAGAGCTTGAATTCATTTAGAGGTGACAGGTATTCCTGTACTACTTCTTTACCTATACTGTGCTGAGTTTCTGAGTCCCCCCTGAGTACTTTTTTTTTCCGTTTTGGGAGCAAATTGAGGCAAAGAAGGTGTTGAGTAGTTCTTCTTTTTCTCTGCCCCATTAGTACTTGGCCATATTCTCCATGCAGCGACCCTATCATTTTTTTGTTTTTTCTTTTTGCTGTAGACATATATTTTTATTGTTTTTAATCTCTCTGGCAAACCTGAGTTCATTCTGTGCTTTAGCTTTTCTGACCTTCCCCCTATATATCCTGGCTATTTGTTTAAATTCCTCTTTGGTGATTTCTCCATTTTTTCATTTCTTATATGTGTTTCTTTTCACATTTAGCTCAATTGAAAGTTCTTTAGTCACTCATTCTGGTTTCTTTAGACACCTCCCATTTTTCCTCCTTAATGGAACAATTTTCAATTGTGCCTTCAGCATCTCACTTTTAACAAATTCCCATCCATCATGAATTCCATTCTCTTTCAGTATTCTTGACCATGGAATTTCAGCCAGTAATTCCCTAAGTTTACAGAAATCGGCTTTCTTAAAGTCTAGAATGCATGTCTGACTACACTTGGCTTCTCCTTCCCACTGAATGACAACTTCCAATGGAGCATGGTCACTCCCACCTAAGGATCCCACTATTTCCACCCCATTAACAAGGTCATCCCTGTTAGTTGGGATCAGATCTAAAATAGTTGATCCACTTGTTACCTCTTCCACTGAAATTGTCTGCGAGGCAAGTAAAGGATTTGTTGGACCTTATGTTCTTGGCAGAGTTTGACTTCCAACATATATCAGGATAGTTGAAATCTCCCATTACTACTGCATCTCTCCTTTTTGAATGTGTGGTCAACTGCTCGAGGAAAACATCATCCAACTCCTCAATCTGGTTTGAGGGGCTGCTTGAGAAGACTTCATTGGATTTCCCACACTTGACAACAAGTGTGAAATATGGAGTGTGACTCCAATAAACATACATATCTAAGTTGACTGTGATACCTCAATGAAAGGTGGGAAGATATCCAGTAAAAGGGCAAGTTGGTGTTCAAAACTGGAGTATAGAAGTTTGGTGGGAATGTACGGGCCTCTAGGTGACCCTTTCTTCCATAATAGCCTTCAAAACTGAGATTACATTTCAAGAAAGTTGTTTCTTCCCTCTGCTATCCACTGCGATCCCATTCAAGACAGATGTGGGATTTGGGCTGCTATTCAGTGAGCTATATCCTGAACATGTACACCAAATTCTTTTTCAATAGATCATCAGTAGACGATGTATATATTCCATGCTGAAATTTAGATTTATGAGGCTCTGGAGTCTGATGACAGTTACTGGCATTTGGAGAGGAGACTGAGTTGTAGAATAGGATAAAGAGGAAAGCAATGAAGAAAGAATACAGAAAATAGAGCCACTGTGGTATAGTGCCAAGAAAACCCCCTGACAATTTCACTTCAGGGTTACCATAAGTTAGAAATAAGGCACACTACAACAAGGAGGAAATAGGTCATTGCACCATATTATGGATTATAGATTATAGATACACCTCTTTCATCAGCTCCAGCTGATGAAACAGTTGTACCTAGCAGAGTTGATCCCTAATCTATTTTTCAGCTAAACCACATTTCATGGCCCCCTCAGGAATAGCCTCCAATGTTGAACTATAGCCAGCTTCAAATAGTGGCTCCCACACCAGTGAGGCTGTTTTACTTTGAACTTTCAGGGAACAATTGAAGGGAGATATTTCAGAGATAGGTTAAGTACCTTATGTAGTTTGTTAAAGTTCAGATTGAAACCTGGAGCGGACATGAAAAATACGAACTACCACTGACCACAACAGTGCCAGTACAGGCCCTACACAACTCAATACTTTGACACATCCTGATGCCTTTTTTGTTGCTGATGCATAAGATAGCAAATATGTGGTTCATATGAGAAAAATTGTTCAGTCTTGTTACATTGTAACTAAGGCCATTTTCACACGGGGGTAAAACCCTGCGGAGTGACAACCAGAGACGGAGGTCGTTCACATCGCGTGATGAGCTAGTGCGGTTGCAAATGGTGAGACGCCACACCTCCAACCGCTCTAGCCCAGCCGCAGGGGTGGCGCTGCGAGTTTTTTAAAAACCACCTTCCCAGGTGGTTTTTATCAAACTCACTCACACTAATCCGTGGCAGCTCCCGGTAAGAATCTGCAGAGACGTGGTAGTGCATCTCTGCAGATCTGCCCGGGCAGGCTTCCAGCTGGCGTGCTGCCCTGATTGGTGGAGCGCCGCTGGAAGCCGCTGGCCGCGGAGTGCCGCCGAACGCCACCGAAATTCGGTGGCGTGTGAAGCGGCGGAACCACGTTCCCCGCAGGGATGGAGCAGGGATGGAGTAAAACGCAAGCAGGTAAGCTCCACCCCTGTGTGCGCTGCCCCGTTTTGGGCCCCCCCCCATGTGAGAAAAGGGCCTAAATGTGCAATTAAATACATGCTTGCCTTGGCATGCACATATCCAACTGTACATGTGGTTCTATTGAATAGCACTGCATGTACAATTCTTCTTCCACAGCCTTTAAGTAAATGCAGATGTTCCACAATGGGCAACACTATCCAACTACTTCTGTAGGAGAATTTACACATGGATAAGATACAAACAGGATTCCAAACATTATGAATTGAATAGCATGGGCATTATTTTGCAAAACAATGCAACGACTGATAGCTTCATTATTTCTTTTGCATAACGAGTCACACTTTCTTGTTATTTCTAAAACATTACTTTGTGGAGTCATTACGGGGAATTTGTTGGGCTATTTTTGAATTTTAAATGTATTCTTTTTTTGAAAAAAAAATCTAAAAGTGATATGTCATTAAGATGTCATTATAGTGCTACTCACATTACCTTCTAAATAATGAGTTACAAGTTGCTTCTTTAAATTACATTCCAAACTTTGTAAGGAATTTCTTGAAAGGCACAGGAGTTCTACTCAAGAAAAAGTTGCAAAAGGAAACTTTATGAAACTTTGGGTACTACACCCCACTTTCATCATGTTAGTTTTTAGACTGGATGTCTGAATGTGTCAGTGCTGCCAGAACAGAAAATCCTGATTTCAAGAATGTAAAATGAAGTTCAACACTTATAGACATTCTGACACATCATATCAAATGTAGGTGACATTTATGTATGCTTCTTATTTTTCATATGGTTTCTCAACACATCCTTGAAAGTCCCAAAATTGTAATGTGGGAGAATATTAATGACATCTAACTTGCTTCTCATTTTCTCAGAGAAAATGTTATGTTGGGTTAGTTCACATGATCAAAAATGCCTTTGTGTGTTGCATCTTTCCTTGGATAATAGTGGTAGTAGCGGTAGTAAAAGAACAGGTAGAAGATTGCATTTAACCTGACAGGCACTTCCATACATGGGCCCTTTCTGCAGCTTACTTTCTTGAGGTGGCAGCAGCTGGTGGGGATCCTGGGAAGGGGGTGCAACGAGAGCACTCCCGTCCACACCAGACCAGCTCCCTGCTGAAGGAAGTGTGATGGCCACATCTCTTCCTTCTGCAGCACAGCTGGGCACTTTCTCAGGCCACGCTGGGGCAGGAAGTGCAGCCATCACACTTCTGGGGCTTCCACAGGACAGGTAAGTGTGGGATGGTGGTGTAATCGCAGGTCATTGACAGGGAAAACTGATCAATGATTTAACCTGCAATTGCACCACCTGGGGATGGGACCATGGCAACGCCATGCAGAAGCACTGTTGCAGTCCTGTTCTTCTCCCGTGCCCATGCTGAGATGAGAGGGTACTGTGGAAAGGGCCATAGAGCTATTGTGATGTGGAATCAGTTCCTCTGACTATACCGCCTTGAAAAGTTGCTGCTGAGTTTCCAGAAATCATTGCCACAACAATACTGCTATTTCCATGTGTAAGACAAGTTACCTCTTAGAATCATAGAATCATAGAAATGTAGAGTTGGAAGAGACCACACAGGCCATCCAGTCCAACCCCCTGCTATGCAGGAACACCCTCAAAGCACTCCCGACAGATGGCCATCTAGCCTCTGCTTAAAAACCTCCAAGAAAGGAGACTCCACTACACTCCGAGGCAGCATGTTCCACTGCCGGACAGCCCTGACCGTCAGGAAGTTCTTCCTGAGGTTCAGGTGGAATCTCCTTTCCTGCAGCTTGAATCCATTGCTCCTTGTCCTGGTCTCTGGAGCAGCAGAAAACAAGCCCTCTCCTTCCTCTACATGGCATCCCTTCAAATATTTAAACATGGTTATCATGTCCCCTCTTAACCTTCTCTTCTGCAGACTAAACATCCCCAGCTCTCTAAGTCTATTCTCATAGGGCATGTCTTCCAGGCCTCTCACCATTTTGGTCGCCCTCCTCTGGACTTGCTCCAGCTTGACCATATCCTTCTTGAATTGGGGTGCCCAGAACTGGACACAGTATTCAAGATGAGGTCTAACCAAAGCAGAGTAGAGTGGTACCAGTACCTCCCTCGATCTAGACACTATACTCCTGTTGATGCAGCCGAGAATTGCATTGGCTTTCTTGGCTGCTGCATCACACTGCTGACTCATGTTCAGCTTGTGGTCTATGAAGACTCCTAGATCCGTTTCACAGGTACTGCTATCCAGCCACGTGTCCCCCATCCTATATTTCTGTATTCCATTTTTTCTACCTAAGTGTAGGACCTTACACTTCTCTCTGTTGAATTTCATTTTGTTAGCTTTGGCCCAGCTCTCCAATCTATCTAAGTCATTTTGAATTTTGATCCTGTCCTCTGCGTATTAGCAACCCCTCCCAATTTGGTGACATCTGCAAATTTGATGAGCATGCCCTCTATTCCTTCATCCAAGTCGTTGATAAAAAATATTGAACAGCATTGGGCCCAGGACAGAACCCTGTGGCACCCCGCTAGCCACTTCTCTCCAGGATGAGAAGCAGCCATTCGTGATCACCCTTTGGGTTTGGTTGGTTAACCAGTTACAAATCCAACTAACAGTAGCCCCGTCCAGCCCGCATTTTACTAGTTTCTTTGCAAGAATGTCATGGGGTACTTTGTCAAAGGCCTTACTGAAATTGAGATATGCTACATCCACAGCATTCCCTTCATCTATCAAGCTAGTAACTCTATCATAAAAAGAGATAAGATTAGTCTGGCATGACTTATTTTTGAGAAATCCATGTTGACTTCTTGTGATTACCGCCTTGCTTTCTAAGTGATTAGCAACTGACTGCTTAATGATCTGCTCCAGGATCTTTCCGGGTACTGTTGTCAGGCTGACTGGGCGATAATTATTTGGGTCTTCTTTTTTTCCCTTCTTGAAGATGGGGACAACATTTGCACTCTTCTACTCTGCTGGAACTTCTCCTGTCCTCCAAGATTTCTCAAAGATTATAGCAAGCGGTTCCAAAATGACCTCTGCCAGCTCTTTTAATATCCTAGGATGCAATTCATCTGGTCCTGGAGACTTGAATTCATCCAGTTTGGCCAGGTATTCCTGTACCACCTCTCTACCTATTACGTGCCTCATTTCCCCTGCTTCCTCACCTGCTCCCCAACTGCCAGGTTGAGTGCTTGTATCCTTTTGGGAAAAAACTGAGACAAAGAAGGTGTTAAGTAGTTCTGCCTTTTCTCTCCCCCCGTGAGTAATTCACCATCTTCTCTGTGCAGCGACCCTATCGTCTCCTTCTTTTTCCTTTTGCTGCAGACATATTTAAAAAAGCCCTTTTTATTGTTTTTAATGTCTCTGGACAGCCTAAGTTCATTCTGTGCTTTAACCTTTCTGACCTCCTCCTTACATCTCCGGGCTACTTGCTTAAATTCTTCTTTGGTGGTTTCCCCCTTCTTCCATTTCCTGTACATGTTTCTCTTAACACTTACTCAGCTGAGAGTTCTTTAGTCAACCATTCTAGTTTCTTCAGATGCCTTCCATTTTTCCTCCTTATTGGCACAGTTTTCGACTGTGCCTTCAATATCTCCTTTTTAAGGAATTCCCATGCCTCCTGAACTCCTTTCCCTTTCAATAGCATTTATAGCATTTATTCCTATACCGCCTATCAACTAAGTGTTATCTAAGCGGTTTACAATGTATTTTTAGCTAATTGCCCCCAACAAGCTGGGTACTCATTTTACCGACCTACGAAAGGATGGAAGGCTAAGTCAACCTTGGAGCCTGGCAGGATCGAACTCACAACCTTATGGTTGCAGTACTGGCATTTAACCACTGCACCACCAGGGCTCCTTTCACTATTCTTGACCACAGAATTCCAGCCAGCAGCTCCCTAAGTTTAGAGAAGTCCGCTTTTTTAAAATCTAAGATGAATGTTTGGCTACCCTTATCTTCTCCTTCCCACTGAATGCCAAATTCCAGTAGGGCATGGTCACTCTCCCCTAAAGATCCAACCACTTTTACCTCATTAACAAGGTCATCCCTGTTGGTCAGGATCAGATCTAGAATATTTGATCCCCTTGTGGCCTCTTCCACCTTCTGGACCATGAAGTTGTCTGCAAGACAAGCAAGAAACTTGCTGGACCTTGCTGTCTTGGCAGAGTTTGACTGCCAGCATATATCCGAGTAATTGAAATCTCCCATTATTACTGCGTCTCTCCTCCTTGAATGTGCAGTCATTTGGCGTCATCAAAGTCCTCAGCCTGGGTTGGAGGTCTGTACTCAACCCCCACCAGAATATCCCTATTGTTTCTCGCTCCCTTAATTTTTACCCAAATGCTCTCGACCTGACTTACTGGGTTTAAGTCATGGATCTCTTCACAGGTGAAAACATCCTTGACATAAAAGGCTACTCCTCCTCCTTTCTTGTTTGGTCTATTTTTACAAAATAGGCTATACCCCTCTATTTCTATATTCCAATCATGAGACTCATCCCACAAGGTCTCAGTGATGCCTATCAAATCGTATTTATTTTGTTGTACTAGGAGTTCAAATTCATCCTGCTAGTTTCCCATGCTCCATGCATTAGTGTAGAAACTCTTAAGTCCCCGGGCCCTTTTTGCAAGTCCTGTACTATTGTTTCTATTCCTCCCACCATTGGCCACTTGTACTACTTGTCCAGTATCATTTGGGCCTTTTCCCCCTGCACTCACCAAGTCCCTGCCCTGAATAATATTGTCTCCCTCCCCAGCGGAACTCAGCTTAAAGACCTCTTAATCCTCCTTGCGAGACTGTTTGCAAAAACATTCCTGCCAAGTTTTGTGAGGTGCAGCCCATCCCTCGCCAGAAGCCCACGTTCATGGAAATTCAGGCCATGTTCCAAAAACCCAAACCGTTGCTGGCGGCACCACGTGGGGAGCCAGTTGTTCACTTCTGCTATTGTCCTTTCCCTACGTGCACCATATCCTTGAACAGGGATGACAGAAGAAATGACCACCTGCGCACCAAGGTCCTTAAGCTTTGTCCCCATAAGCTCATAGTCCTTTGCGATGTGGTAAAAGCTGCTCCTCGCAGTGTAATTAGTTCCGACATGAACCAAAATGAGGGGCTTAAGATCAGTGGGTTTGACCAGCCTGGTTAGCCTCTCCGTTACATGGTTGATCCTGGCCCCAGGAAGACAGCAGCCCTCTCGATTGAGCTTGTCCGGTTTGCAAATTGCCCTTTTGGTTCCTCTGAGCAAAGAGTCCCCAAGAACCAGAACTCGCATCCTCTGAGGCTTGTCCTGGTCTCCTCGATGAGCATGTTCTACTAGGACTGCCTGGGCATTCTATTGAGGCTGGGAGCATTGATCTAGTTCCTCTTGCCGAAGTTGGATTTCTTCTTGTTGACATTCTGTTCCCTCCGCATGGTGATCCTCATTGTTCGTAAGGCCAGGAACTTTGAAGCGATTGTGTAGGTGAACCATCTCTGTTGCCTTCCTGGTCCTTCTACTCCTTCGTGTGACATTCGCCCAAGCCTCCGTTTTCTGACACAGTGTGCTGACTTCCTGATCTGGCAGCTCCTCCGTGCATTCGGTCTTCCGGTAGGTCTTCTCTGCCCTATCCAAAAACTCCTCCCCTTCCCTAAAAAGATGAAGATCAGAAACTCATGCCTCCAGCTGGCGCACCTTCTCCTCCAAGAAGGTGACCAGCTTGCACTTGGTGCAGGTGTACCCGAGAACATCTTGTGGTAAGAAAGGAACATGCCACAAGTGTTACAGGTGACTGCAGCAGCTCCCTCACCTTCCCTCCTTCCTCTTCCAAAGCACTATGCATGACAACATGCACAACATCGTATGGAATCAGTTTTGAGCACTGTAACATGGTACACAAGTGTGAATGATATTTTCTATAGATGTCGTATGATGCCATCCATTCAGCACACTGTTACTGTGTCTGTAGAAATATACATTCTAACATCTTTTCAAATTATTTCCTAGTTGAACACTCCTAAAATATGCTGGCAAAAAGCATTATGTTATCTTAACATTGATAATACACTGTTGTCTGGTAGAGATGCTTCATCACAAAAAAGATTACAGAGCGGTAAGATTTTGTTGTTCCCCAGTGACAACAAGACAACCAAATAAAAATTATATATTTGTGTTTTTCAGCCAACATTGCCGACTTATTCCCTTCAAATGTAGCATATTATATACACAAAACTGCTTCTGGAAACTGAAATAATCTGACACTAGTTACGTGTTCTAATGCCTTTTCTGTTTTATAATGTATTTAGAATAAATTGTTTCTGAGGCAGACTGTACTGAAGGTGTGTGATACCTTTATCTTTAAACTGACACAAAGATTTAGTATTTACAAATATAAATGGTGTGTGTACCATGATGTGAAAGTTAAGTGCATCAAACATAAGGTGAGAAGGTGCTAGCAAAAGGATATTGATACAGAAAAATCCTCAAATTTCATTTAGCTCTGAGCATAAGAAAATCATCAAGAACTGTGAAGCGTTAGAAGTCTTGAGTTTTTCTCTCAGATAACCAAGCACAAAATGGGAACTGAAATAACAATCCCACTTTGAGAATAACCCACAAGGATCCTTATCAAAACCTTCAGTCAGATAGAGGATGTTTATTGGCAATTTTATAGAGAGGAAGGAATCCAGTGATAAAATGTGAATCATTTATCTTCTCCTATTTCTACAAACTCACTCTGAGGAGGTTACTAGGGCAGATGTAGCTTCTATCTCTTTTGGTACCATGATACAGGCCAATAAATTCTTTTATCATTATATTAGGCTTAGATGGACTTCAGTCAAAACGAGAACTGCTTAAGAAAATATTCTATTGACCATCAAATTGTTTACTGTAAGCAATTTTTTCAGTTGTTCTTCTTTGTTTTGTTTTTGTATTCATATCAGCACAATTCCTATGAGTGAGAGCAAGAGACCTGACAGCACAAATTGATTAAAAACTAAGCAAATCAGCAATGTTAGGATTACGACACTGTCATTTTTTAAAATCCCATTTCCCAGCTTATCCAATCATTACAGATCTATTGCTCATTCTCCTTTCTTTTACCTGACCAGTAGTCATCTTTCCCAGTGGTTCTGCTACTTTCTTCTTGAGAAAGCCTCCAGAACGATAAATTCAAGCAACTAGTTGTATGCAACCTAGGGCTATATCCACAGCATATTCTGGGTCAAACTTCTCATATTTTCTGCATACTCTTGGTTAAGCAAAAAATTTCAAGACAACCTAGAGAGAGTTTCATTGTTTTGCAGGAATCGGTGAAGTGAAAGAGGTACATAGGAAGCAATGAGGCTGGTCAAGAAAGTGGCTGAGAAAGGTTGCTTTTTCTTATGGAGGTCCACTGTGGAGTTTGAGGGAAGGAATAGGTGTGAGGTGACCGAGGTTTTAGCACTACCCAATAACTGTTAATGCAGCAGTTTCCAATTCCAGATTCTCCACATGTTTTCCACTTCAATTCCTGGAAGCCGCAGTCAGCCCATGACCAGGGATTCTGGGAGATGAAGTCCAAGCCATCTTCAAGGCCAAAGGTCGAAAGCCCCTGTGCTACTGAGCAATCCACCTATACAAATTGTAAAGGTGTTCTGTGAAATTATGTAGTGGTACTCACCACTCTCATGTGTAAAAGCAATATATACATTTTAAAATAAATCATAAAAATAAAATTCCTTATATCGTGTTCTGTGAGTGACACAGTCCTGGATCAGCTTAGGTTTCATGGTAGATTCTCTATACACAAGTCATCCCAATGACATTAAATTCTTATTTAATGTCAAACCACTGAAAAGCACAATTTGTCAATAGACAAAGCCATATAAAAATGGTTGCTGATGATGACAGAGCTAGAAATGAAAAAAAGTCTTTCCTGCACCTGCTGCTTGTCTAAGATAACTTACCCAAATGTGATGAAAAACAGGAGGCTCAGTGTTTCAGGCAGGATTATTTATTGATATATTCCAACTGAAATCAACAAGCACAGTTAATCCTAGGTGAAACAGACCTTGCCAAGCTTTGCTAACTTTCCTGATTTTTCAGGGCATCCCGTTCTTATTTTCTCTCTGTTTCTGTCCCTCATATTCTTTATTTTTCTAATCCACTGAATATTCCAGGATGGTAAAACAGTCATCCAGGATGGTGGTGGATTTTGAGAAGGGCTATTTAAAAAAAAAAAAAAAGGATATAGAAAGATAGTGGCCATGCACATTTACATTTCTAAAATCCATGGCAAAAAAGAATAATTAGTTGCCTGAACTTTTGCTACTAGAGTAAAGAGATATCAGAATGAATCTCTACACATTCTGAAATGCTTTATCCTCTGCTACCAGATTTTGTGTTCTACTTCTTTAGTAATTGTTTTATTGTACCTTGAAGTGTTTTATATTTTTACAGGTACTGTTCTGCCCAAGAATGTTGGTTAACAGGTAATTTAATAGTGTGATAAATAAATAAATTATTAGAAAAAGAAAGAACTAGCAATTTATCATGTCTTTTCCATTGTCCCCTCCCAGTATATCTGATGTGGAGGACCACCATTTTTCCTCCAATGTGCTGAGGAGTGGAACTATATTTGTGACCATTGTCTATAATTCTTTTTTTCCTGGAAAGTTGCCAGGGACCAGAAGCCAACAGCTCAGGCACCAGCATTGTTTCACTGACTACTGCATTCATTAGTACTAGCCTTGTCAACATAATTATGTGTGATCCTTGTGCAAAAGACCTGGGGTGGTAATCTACTGGCACTGCTGAAAAGTCCACTGCCACCCATAATGAAGCATGGATATTCCAGCAGCTACATTCTCTGTGGTCATCCTTCTTCACATGGCTGCTAGCAACTCTACAAGAAATCATTCTAGCAGCTGAATTTGGTGGGTTGGCCTAGGAAGTATATCTGCTAGAACATCTGCTAGTAGATGCTCTAGTTGCTAACTGGTAGAGAATGTAGCTGCTAGAGTATTTAACACTGAGAGGGGAGGATTATTCTGTCTTGTCAGCAGTTCCATATGTATCTCAGAAGGAGATTTTTGATGGCATTCATGGTTATAACTACTATTATTTCTGACCAAAATTAGAATGGATTACTATTCCTCCAGAGAGGAAAGACATCAGAGAAGAAGAGGGGTACTAGTGAAGGAATATGGTGCATAGGGATTCACCAGTGAGTTGGACTCTCCCTGGGAGGTAGGGATCAGGTTCAAAGGATGAAGTCTGTTCTAATTTTATCCAATGAGTTTATCTCTGTGTGTCATTGTGCATCAAAGGATGAGGGTATTTGTGCGAACTTTTCTACCATAGTTCTACGCACTAATGCAGCCCCTAAAATGTAAGGAAAAAAGATGCCAATTCCTGCTGTCATCTTTCCTTTTCAAGTTAAATCCCCCCCACACACACACACATGCATTCTGATGGTGTGGCAACTAGCAGCTGACCAATACTTCAACTATCTTTCTGCATCTGGGAGAAAAATGAGGCCAATATCTCTTCACAACATGGTCTATTTCTCCATTAATGATCAGCTTAATCCAAATAAACTGAAATACTGTTGTTTTGAGGAAATTATTGATTAGAAAGTCAGTTTGTTTTGGATAAGGCTATACTGGTCCTTAAGAATCACATCTACTGGTTGGTAGTATTCTGGAACTGCACTTTGATTGCCAGGTACTGGCCTTTTCTTGTTTTAGGTTCTACCTGTTGTTGTTGTGTTGTTGTTAATTTATTTATACCATCATTTTTTCAAGCCACTCACAACAGATACATTCCATTCTGGAAAAACAGACAACTTATTGCTGCCTTAATGACATCTAGGTAGAATTACTGTAATGCAGTAGTTACCATAATGCAATTAATGTACTGTATACTAGATTGTGCTGGAAAAGTGCTTTATAACTTAAAATATTTATATCCTGTATTATCCTATGGGATTTCAGGGTGGCATACAAGTAAAGTCCATTTAAACAGTTAAAACTGTTTATAATTTAAAACAACAAAACAATTTAAACAGATTAAAAGCATACTAAACAGTGGAACAAATTAGGCCTCAAGCCATGCTCAAGCACTGGCATGAAACCAAGTGAGGGCTTTACATAAATGGGGCAAAGACCTCTCATACATCCTCCCACAATATATTGTTTCAATTGGTAGGACATGAAGAAGGGCCCTTTTAACAGATAGCCATGGGTAAGATATCCTATATTGGGAAAAAGGCAGAATATATATTAAATAAATCTATCAATCTAGAGAAAGTTCACATTAGAGAAAGAGAAAGCAGATACTGACTGAATCATATAAAATAAAATAAATAAAATAAAATAGTGTACCATCTTTACAGGCTATTGACTGAAGATGTTAGTCCTTTCTTTAAAGCCCTATGTAAAATGGAAGTGGGATATCTTATTACTTTCTCATCCCAAATAATATCTACAGAAACCTTTACTTGCCCTTCTGCCATCTGGAAATACACTGCCAATACACAGTATAAAAGGCCCTTGTGGCTCTATTACTGCAGTTAAGGATATTTTCTTGGGTAAGGGCAACTTGGCTACACCATAGTTAGCTTCTTTCCAGGCTTCAGCAGTTCTGTTTGACATCCCTACCACAGTGAAAGTGATGAATGGGCTGGCTTCCTCCGAATTCTGAACCTCCATGTCTGAATAGAGATAAACCCAACAGGGATATGGTGAAGCGAATCATTCTGGCAGCTCCAACATTGGGAAGAAGGCTAGGGGTTGTTTGGCAGCTTGCTAGATAAGGCTTTTAGCTAAAAATTGCCAAACAATAGCTATCCTGAAGAACCAAAACTTAGGTAGGGCCAAAAACCACCATGCTGCTTCTAACTGAAGGTACGTGTAAACCATTTTAGATGGTTGGTGGCAAAAGGCCAATGATATCATTATGTATTATTGTGCTGTATGGGATCTCCAATAGACAAATTTGTTTCAAGCATCAGTCCCCATCTGCTAGAACTTAGTTGAGTTTCTTCAAGTCATTTCTGAGTTATGGCAACCTGGAGACAAACCTGTGAGATTTTCTTGGCAAGATTTGTTCAGTGTGAATGCGTCATTGTTATCTTCTGAGGCTAAGAGAATTGCCCAAGGTGACACAGTGGGTTTCTATGTCTGAGCGAGGAGTCAAACACTCAAACCAGTATAACACACTCTTTATAATGCCAACTTTGGGAACAGCCAGACAGAAGTCTACCATAAAAAACCAAAAACAAACAAACAAACAAACACTTAACCAGCAAGGCCTGGGAAAAAATTAGATCCTTGTCTTTTGCTTTACTATGCTGCAAATAGATAAATTATTTTGCACAAGGGTGCATATACGCATTTATATGATATGCTTCTATGTTACTCTTGCTAATGTAGTTTTGTGATATTCTTGCTATTTCTGTTCTCTGCTGAGTCACTTTTAAAAAGTGTATATTTAACCTTTTCATTATGAAACTGTAGGTGACATACAAAAGATTCCTCAAGTCTGTAACTTTAGGACATCTGCTTGTGTGTGGTCCATCTTGGCCATATCCTGTACATCCTTTCCATCTTGGTTGGAAAGCAATATATTTTACAGTTATTGTAAAATATATATTCTTATTATTAAAGTGCACTTTAATAAGTATAGAAGTATAGAATTATGCAGGCATAAAATTAATTAATTGAATTCTAGTTTTGGTGTCAAGGTGGAGTATGGATAAAGCTACTGCTTTTGTTGTTGGCAAAACAAAAATCCAAAAGTTTCTTATTAAGAAGTATAACCAACATTTGTGGTAAATGACTAGGTATATTGTTCCACATATTCAGCAATTATTTATTTTCAACAAATAACAGTAGTGACTTTAATTTCTTGAATTGGAGATAATTTCAGCAGAAAATCAAGATAATTAATTCAACCAAAGGATAAACCAACAAAATAATATACATTCACTTGCTTTGGGTTTGTTATTTACACTATATTACACTACATGCAGGATTCAGTGCTGTTTTTTCTTTTTCTTTCCTTGAAATTAAAGGCACCACAGACATATTTTCTGTACAGACATATTTCTTTTAACAGACATATTTTCTATACAATGCCTTGCCACCACGGAGAAACAATTTAAAGTGTTAAATTTACCAACTATAGTTCTTTCTGTGTTCAATAAACTTTTTCTTTGTCACATTGATCAAAGTGTCTGTATAATAGGATTTATGCCATAACTAGTAAACAAAATGATGTAATTCATAATCATGTTTATCTGTGCTTTTACTTCCAATATCTCAGAAGTGCAATGTGTAAAATGAACAAGATTTTTGTTTATAAGGTTTGCAGCACTTACACTGAAAAGGAAGTATTAGGTGAGAATCTGAGAGAACCACAGATAACGAGCCTGGTTTTTGATGGCCTATGGAAACTTGCTAAGTGCAAGAGTAACATTCAACATCCCCACTGCCTTTTTCTTTCTTATAATAAGTGGAGCCATTTGGCTCCAATATCAGTGGAATGGTAAACCCATCTTTGTTATAGTCTGAATTTTAAAGGAGCTATCCAAGGTGACAAAATTATTTTGGAGATAGGGTTCAGCATCTTAAAATTCAATATAAAACTTGGAATGGGTTCACTACCCCACTGATAACAGAGCCACAGGTATCCAATGTTAATAAGTCAAAGGAGAATCCACCTAAGCAGTGTCTTTCAGGCAGTGTATCTGAAGCACTTTGCTGGCCTTCTCACCAAATCCAGCTCACCTGGTTATGGAGATAGATAGTAACAGAACAAAAGAACAGAGTGAGGCAACTCTCATTACTGGCTATTGGGAGGTGGGTGTCGCTTTGGTGTGGCATCCTAGGTAAGATCATTGTCCTCAGCTCTATCCAGTAGCTTACTAAGGAGATAAAGTATGGTACTTTCCAAAATGATATCCTTATTCTACTCTGGTGGGCAGTGATCCATGCTGAAGTGACTTTTCCCACTTCCAGGAAATACTGGAAGGAGAGGTGCTAGGTGGGCTGGCTGCAGCAGCTGCAACTTTCTTTCCCCGAGACATCTCTGGCATTTCACATAGTTTTGATACATAGATAGCTGGGTGCCAAGGAATTGTGATGAAAGCTTGTAGGATGTTCTCCTTATCCAGCACAGCACTCCTTTCAAAGCTGGAACACTAGTGTTGATAGGTTTTTAATCCTGGCGTCAGTCTGAATTGGCCCTGGAATTTTACCAACCGTGTCCATAGCTGATACCAAACCTGGCTTTTGGAATCTTCAATTTCACTTTTAGAGCTGGAAGCAATTGAAGTGAAACACTTAAAACTCCTGTTGATTTCAATGGAGAATCAAATATGCACTCAATTCTCACCCCTTAAAATCAACTGGACTTAAAATACTGGCATAAGTCCTTGACTTAGTAGATTTAGTTGATTTAGCTGCAGGTAGTTGACAGATTTTTTTTTAAAAAAACCTCTGCTCCCTCTAAACGCTTACATTAACATGTCATGCATTTTTTCTAGAGCATGACAATCTAGAATAGTATAATTATGCTCCTCTTCTCCATCCCAGAGATAGTAACTGTAAATATTTTCTATTAAGCAAACTGCAGGTGCTGCATTTTTCATATGATTTGCAGAATGCTATACATCAGTGCATCCAAAGACACTTCAATTGCAATTTGCACCTTTATTTCAATTAAACCGGAGGTAATCCAGCATGAGAGAGTGAAAGAGATAGAGGGAGAGAGAGATATGTGATATTCTGCTTAAATATGAAATAAGCACTGACCTCATATTTTGTGTGTGTGTGTGTGTGTGTGTGCATAAATATATATTTTAAATAATTCAGGGGCACAACATACATACAGAAAGAAAAACATCATTATGCTATATAGCCATTTTCTTTCTCAGAATGATAAGTTGTAGAAGCAATTGGGGGAATCTGCATTATTTTTCTCAAATCATTTTCACAAGCTGTATAAATGGGGAAACTCAGGAATAATAATAATGTTCAAGGAGGTAGGTGTAGATAATCATTTTGTTACACTGTAATGTTTAAGATAGTGACATGAATTCTTGCTTAAATCCCAGTACGCTCAACTATGGTTCCAGTGTATGGCCTGCAGGGAATTAAGTGCAAAAGTCTTTAGAGTATTTACAAGCCTAAGAAAAGCAGGGGGGAACTACAATTAAGCTTAGGCACGGTTGTGTCCTCAGGACGCTTGTGAGTATGAAGTGAGGTGTGACTTGATAAGGTCACAGTAGTAGGAACCAGCATATTTAATCCCCAGATCATTTTGAATTAATCTACTTTTCATAAGGTCAGAATCAAAGATTATGGAGAAAAAGGTATGGATCAAGTTACTTTCTTTCTCTTCAACTGGGAAAGGGAAACATTACTTTCATAACACTACAGAAACAAAAAAAATGGAATAAAGAGTAAATGTATCCATTTTTTCATAAATGCTGTGCTTCTCCGTAGGAGGCATAACCAATAAACCCAGGGAAAACAATACTATCTTTATTCTACTTAGATAAACTGAGTGGGGAAAGCTATCCATTCTGTGTAGTAAATTTCTTATTTCTAGAGAAGGGGAATAGTTTCTTGCTAGGGGAAGGTAGAGAAAAGTTTCCTCCTTCGCAATTACATGTTCAGAAAAAACGTTCCTCTAGACACTGGGATAAATATGCAAGACCAAGGCCATTTCCGCATGCAGCGAGGGAATCACTCCTTGCTGCTATTTGCCGGATCTTCTTTGGGTCCGGTCCAGTCTGGAGCGAGGAGAAGCAGTGTGATTGCAGATCCGCACTGCTCTGCCATCCAAAATGGCAGCTTTTGGTTGGTCGTGCCCTCCATAGATCGCAGGCTCGCATTGGTGTGAGCCTGCAAATCTGCATTGGAGAGCAGGCATGAAATGGCGTGCGCCGGCATTTTGAAAAACCTGAAAAATCAAGTTTTTCAAAAACACGCTGGAGGACCACTTGGGGTCACTCTAGAGCAGACCGAGGTGTGGATCTATGCTAAGTAGTCTGGACACAGTCCACTCCAAGATGCAGACTTCCTTCGTGGAGGACACACTGCACCGTTTTTTTGTAACTCGTGCGGAAATGGCCCAAGTTATTTGAATTTTAAATGTCCAGAGCATTATTAAATTCCAAAGACATTGCAGTGGATGAAACCAAGAATGTAGGCCCCATAACACATTTTATCCTAACATGGCAACTTCACTCTGAGTCAAATGCACATCCAGAAGAAATCTGAAACAGGTTTATAGCAGGGATCTAATTTGTCACCTGTTTCATTCTCAAGAGAAGCAACGAGTAATTTTTTTAAAAAAACCTGCTGCAAGAAACAATTTGAAGATCCATACTTATTCTTTACAAAATTCACATGTATATTTGCAGAAAGCATTTTCTTTGCAGAAAACAGAACATAAAACAAAATTTCTGTACAGAAATATAATCTCCTGTACAGAGAATACAACATCCTTTCCCAAAATGCTGTAGATGGGCTCATTCTGTGCAAATTTGTATGCCATTTTCTGTGCAGAAAATACTGTTTCAACATGATATAATAATAACACAAAATGATATTTCTTGCACAGAAAAAGCAGCCTTTTTGCCTTAAAAAGCATGTGTGAATTTTTCACATAATAAGTCTTGAACTATAAAGATGGTTATCAGTCCTGGATTCTCCTTGTGAATTTCCCAATACTTAAGACGCAAGCTGTTGTACCATTTTTTGAACATTATCAAACATTCTCTCCATTCCCAGCTTATAGCAACTTATTTGTCAAAAGGCAAGCAGATAGGAGGGCCCAACCTGCTCCTCTGTTCCCCGCTGGTCAGTGTTTAAAAGGGAGTAACCAGCATGAGCGCCAACTTCTGCTTCTGTTTCTGGCCCCTCAAGAAAAATGGCACTACTGGGGTGGAGGTGGGAGGCAAACCCAAACCAAACCAAACATGGTGCCTCAGGGTACTTATAAAGAAATCCTATTGTGGAGCCATAGAACCTGTGAGCTATTGAATCAATTGGATATTCCTATGCATTAATTCAAAACAGAACAAATGATTCAACAGCTCCAATGTAGTTTGAACTAACAAACAGGATTCCAGCCAAAATGTTTCCCTCTAAGTCCATACTCCTAGTCAAGTGTGACCAAAAAGAAAACAAAACTTAAAAAAAATATAGTAAGGCAACGACCCAAGAAGATCACAAGACAGATAGCTGGCAAAAGGCAAAGCAATCCATAATGGGTGAGGAAAAGTGTGTTTTGTTTTATTTTTTTAATTAAAAATCTTAAAAATATTACAAAAATATAACACATTCAACCAAAAAGAGAGGCAATATAAGATGACAATAGAATTCGAGAATAATTCAAGAGATAATAGTTGTATGATTAGCCAGTCAATGATTCTCACCTCACACTCATCTTCTCGATTCTTCTTCTTAACCATACATCATTCACACTGACTCCCCCCTCCATTGAGGGGCAGTTTACCTGTTCTATAAAGCTTATTGTCTGTAATCTGTAGTTATTATGACTCACAGAATCTGTTTAATCTATGGAATCTGATATTAAATTTATATATTCATTTTGAATCTTAACCTCAATTTCCAAAATTCCAATTTCCAAAAATCAATATTTGTCATCCTACTATTACCCGAGCTCTTCTTGAATAACAAAATAACATTGTCCCAATCTTTGACAAATGTTTCAAATTTTTCCCATCTTAAAATACAAGTAAATCTGTCCATCTGGATCATATCAAATAATTTCATTTCTCTATCCAATACTGAGGGGAGAGGTTTTCTTTTTTCTTTCCACATTTGTGCTATAGTTATTCTGACAGCAGCTGCCTTGTTAAACAGTAGTTTACCTGCTTTTTCTCCAAATTTTCTTTCATGGAATGGATAAAGTTAACAGATGAAAGACTACTGAATTTAGAGGGTTTCAATATATATTATGGTTGGCACGCATACCTTTGGTACAAAAAAGGTAAGGTAAATAAGGAGTTTCAAGATCACAATATTAGAAAACCCCTACTTTGAGTTTGGCTAAAATGGAGAGATAAACTCTATTGCTCCATCCTTCTCTGGGCTTCCTCATACAAAGCGTTTTACAGACTGGAAAAGCTAAATACAAATGAATGGGAAACATATAAAGATATTCTTAAAGCCGAAAATAACAATATTTATTTGACGACAAGGGAAGAATTAATAACACAAGGATACACAACACATCAGCTATTACACAGACAATTGACAGAGAAATTTAAGATTGATAAAAAGACAAGAGGTATATTATCTGAAGATACTGAATTTGATAAAATAATAAAATCAGGAGAGGAACATCAATTAAGCACAATTTATAAATTACTTCTGTGTAGAGAGATGGAGCAAGAAATGGTAAAAGATATTATGATAAAGTGGGCACAAGAAATAGGCCATCCAATAGAACTGAAACAGTGGCAAAAGACATGGGAGAAAAATCAAAAATTTACAAAGAGTTTTGATCTAAAAGAAAACTTTTTCAAAATGTATTATCGGTGGTATTTTACTCTGACTCAATTAGCAAAACTGTCTAAAAGTAAAAAGGATTCTAAATGCTGGAAATGCCATGAAAGAGGATCTTTCTTCCACGCTTGGTGGAAGTGCAAAGAAGCAAAGAGATTTTGGATGCAAATTCACGAAAGTATTAAGAAAATATTGAAATCCGAATTTCAAATGCATCCAGAGGTTTACTTGTTGAATATGTTAGATAGTTTAGATCCCGGCTTAATGAAGAAATACTACAGAATTATATATTATATGATATATGCAGCAAGAATAGTATTCGCAAAAAATTGGAAAAATTCACAAATACTATCAATAGAGAAGTGGCTAATTAAATTATATGACTTGGCAGAAATGGCTAAATTAACATTATTATGTGATAATAAATCCAACAAACAATTTAAGCAGGAATGGAAGATTATAACCCCCCTTTGGGAATCCAGATGCGGTAAAATGGCCATAACTGGTCTCGAAATAGAAACGCTCATGTAGATTATTTTAGATCTTTGTAATGACTTGGTTAACTATGCTTGGTATGATCATAATATTTTGAAATGAATAATCTGAATATATTTAATCTGAGGATCAGAATTTATGTTAACTGGAAAGGAAGATATTATGGAAACATGTGGATAACAGGAGATAAAGGAAATGTTAATAACCACCCCAACAAGTAAAGGTTTTAGGAAGTATAATCAAATGTGTAGTATTTTATGTCTTAATGTTAGACGTGATGTTAGATGTGAAATTCTGTAAACATGAAAAAATATGAAACAATGTGAAATAACATGAAATTATCATGATGTATAAGTAGATATGTATGTTTGTATATGTATGTTTTTGTACATGTCTGTGTTTTTGTAAAATGTGTATGTGTTTTCTTTTTTTTCAAGTAAATTTACAAATTTTCAATAAATATTATTTTACCAATTTTCTTTCATAATACTTAAAGGATATAACTCAGGGACCATTTCAAATTGAAAAACTAAAATCTTTTCTATTTGAATATGTACAGAATTCCATTTTTTGTTATTCTTTTACATGACCACCAAAGGTAGCAAAAGGTGTTAGTATCCTGCTCACACTTCCAACACTTACTAGAGCAATTTTTGCACATTCTAGACAGTTTTTCAGGTGTAAGGTACCATCTATAGTGCATTTTGTACATGTTTTCTCTAATATCCTGACAAGCTGTGTATATTAATCTTTTAGTCAAGGTTTTTTGCCACTGATCTGAAGGAACTGGGTAGGATATGTTTTCTGCCCACTTAATCATTGAGATCTTGACTACCTCTTCCATTTCCCATCCTAATAATCCTCTGTAGGTCATAGAAATAACTTTGGGTTTCTCTAAACAGAAAATTGCAGTCAAGTTTTCTTGGATAGGTGACAAAAGGCAAAGGAACCCATAATGGTGAAGGAAGGATTTTTTTTATTCTTCCTCCAATTGCAAGGGACTGTATAAACCTATATTACAGCATAAGAAGTTGCTACGCAGAATCAAAAGAGGCCCAGAAAATGGTTCTGTAGTGTGAAAAAATACCTGACAACATCAACTTCTGGTGATACTGAAAGTCACATGAGAAGCTGAAATCTCATGAAATCTTCATTCCAGGCCAAGGGTAAGTGTTGTACCAGAGGAATAGACAGGATGTTCAGATATTAGCTTTAACATGTTTGTTCAGTAGTTGCTTTGCCACTCCCCAGTGAAACTACTTCCCAGAGCTCTGAAAAGTAACATCTAGCTCTGCCAGTCCCATCAGTGGAGTGTGACAGGTCAAGATAGAGGTTCTTTTGAGTCAAAAGTTGAAGCAAAGGCAACATTATCTTCTAAAGATGGACAACATCTTCTCAGCTCGAGTTAAACTTAAAAATAAGCCAGGCTACTTTGAAAATAAACAAAATTAATACTATGATTCTCATTCACTGACCCAAACAAAATTCAGATTTTCTGTTCACAGCCAGTATATGAAGGCCATGAAGAAAGACTCCATCAGCTAGAGTTGCCATGTTCTAGCCCTTCAAATATGTTCAATTACTTTGCTTATTATGCAGATTATTGATTTTCACATTATAATTATTATAATAATGAAAATTCAGCACAACAGTAGTTGCATTTTTCTACTAGCATGTTTCAAATTCAGTACCATTTTGGTACCATCTTCTGAGAGAACCAGTGTAGGGCAATGTTGGACATACTGGGCTTGGAACATAGAGACCTAAGTTCAAATCCATGCTTAGTCATGCAATTTACCATGTGTCCTTGGAGTACGACTATTTCTCAGGAAATCTACCTCATAGAATTGTTGAGGACAAAAATAGTAAGGCAAGAACCATATAAAATGGCCAAGTTGATATCTGGTAAACTGGTAATAAGAATAATTGCAAAAAGTTTTTGTCAGGCATTTGACAAGTACATGAAGAAAGGGGGGATATTACTGTAATCTCATTAGATCAATATAGGGTCTTTGGTCATTTTTTTTTCCTATGGCAAAAAGGCATAGATCCATAAAAATATCACCAGAAGTCACCGAAAGTAATTACTGCATGATTCACAAGGGAAAATGCAGAAGAAAGTAAGGACAAACTTACAAACTACAACTCCCTCCCTTTTCCTTTACCTTATCTTGTACCAACTTTTCATGTTTTTTGCCTGCCCCACTTCACATTTCACCCTCTCCTCCCTCCTTCCCTCTTTTACTTCACTCCTCTCCTCCACAGTGGCTCCTCTCTCTCTCTTCTCCACACCTTGCCTTCACCTCACTTTTCTCCCTTGCTTCCTGCATTCTTTTCTTTATACCTCTCACCCTTCCTTACCACTTTGCTTCCCCTTTTGACACCACTCCTTCCTGTCTTGCTCTTTATGTTATCTTATGCCTAACTTTCTAGCTACACCTCTTATCCTCCCTCCCATTTCCTGTGTCATGCTTCTCTCCCTTATAGTCACAGCTGCAATTCCAATCTGCTCTTTCTCCTCTCACATCAATTCAAGTTGCTGCCTTCCTGCTTGCTTCTTCTAAAGACCACTAAAGAAGAAGCAACTGCACAAAGCTGCTAGTGCTACTTCCAACAGAGAAGAGAGAACCAAACTAATGAAGGCAGTGCTGCCACTGCTACTACAAGACAAGGAGCGTGAGGAGGAGGAGATGAAACAAGATGGAGGGAGGTGCTAGCAGGGGACTGCAGTGTGAGGGAAGCAAGACAGAATGGAGAAAAGGTGGAAACAATGAGAATGGCTTTTCCCCTCTCACATGAAATTCTGAAAGAATTTCGCCTCATAAAATGGAACTTGATTTCTTTCTGGGCAATAATAAAGAATGCATAATATTGTTCCATCAAACAAATCATGAAAAAAAAATCCACAAAACTTTAAACACTAATAGCTGTGTTACCTCTTTGTTCCATCTCTTTATTTTCACTTCCAAATGCTTTCAGTGCAGTCTTTGCAAGGAACTCTGCAAACCGAACCTCAGCTATACTTTTCTAAAGAAGCTTAAATTTGCTTCAGTGTTGCAACCCTGGCCAATGGAAATGGGAATTGGGACTAAGAGAGATTGGGTCACAAATGGTGTGACATTTGTTCTTGGCCTAATACACTAAAAGGCAGGAGAGAACAGTGACTGCGTATTTTGCCCCATTACTCTGTTTCTACAAGGGCTAGATATATGGGAAGAAGGTAAAAATGAGCAAGATTATGAGCAAGTTAATGGTCTGAACAGAAGCTAAGTGGCATGCCAAGAAACCAGATGAAGCTTGGCTAACCAAGTACTATGGCAACCTTACCAACAATTTACAGGAAATGTAATTTTCCCAAGGGATCCTACAGGGGCACAGTTAGCACTGTACTGGGTAGAAAGTGGTGACTTGTTTCATACCAAAGGCTGAATATGAGGGAGAATGAGATCTAAGCTCCAAACACTAAACCATTACTTTAACCTCTTATTTTCTGCTGCAGTACAGCAGCAACATTACAGAAGGCAAACTAGTTAATTTCTCATTCCAAGTCAGACCCTTTCCAGACCATACCTCAATAACACATCATTCCATTACAATCCCAGTGTTGCCATTTCTGTGATCCTGCAGTGCTCCAGGTTGACTCAGCCTTCCATCCTTCTGCAGGTTGGTAAAATGAATACCCAGCTTGTTGGGGGCAATTAGCTAAAAAAACACACATGTAAACTGCTCAGGGAATGCTTTGCACTGATAAGCAGTATAGAAATGTAACTGCTATTGCTATATAGCTGTAATGGTGGTGGGTTAGGAATACTCTCTACTGCACCCCTTCGCCTTAAGCAGATGAGTAGCGTTATTGCCACTGATGTTCTCTCTGCACTACACTGCTATTGGGCACTCCCATTCCTTACCTTTTTCCTGCCCCACAGCTACTGATTGGCAATTTTTTTTTCTTGTAAGCCATATTAGTTCAGCCACAGTGTAACGTCATGACACTCTGGTACACTATTGCATTTTTGTGCTATAACACTAAAAAAATGTATTAAAAATAAAAAATAACTCAATGGAAAAATTCAAAATAAACACAGAGAGGTGGTAGATTCCAAACTGGTGATGCCATAGGATTAGCTGAGGTAGGAACAACCTGGACACATCAACTCCCAGATCTGTGAAGACAGGAAGCACTATCGAGCACTATTGAGGAAGCACACGGACCCAGATGATGGGATTGTAGCACTAAAGGAGGCTCTTCACAGGGTTTTTTTTTTTAAAATTTAAATAGGGCTGATTTGCAACACTTGGGAACATGACAACAGCTGGATAGGGATCATGTCATTGGTAGCACAGCTCCTGGAATGGCAACAACTCATGGCTGTGGTGGGCTGACAACATTGTGTAGAAAGGACCACAGTTTCATTAAATTTCACTCAGATTCCCTAAACTCATTTCCCTTCAAACAATTTAGTCTTTCAAATTACCATTCCACATTTCCCAGATAATTCTTCCTTTCTCACCTCTACCTCAAATACAAAGACTTAAATGTCATTTTTCTTACTTATCAACAGACTGTGCAGTCAGGAATAGAACTCTCTTTTTCATCTTTTCTCAGCACTGATGTAGCTTTGTGGATGAGTAAAAGAATTAGGAGGCAGGGTTCCAAAGATAGGAGAACACGGCAGTGTAAGTTGACAAGAAGTTTACTCTTCTCATCAGCTATCTTCTTTTTAGTCATCAGCTAACTATCTAAATCAGGGATAACTAGCTAATGTATAGCCCTATAGAGGTTCTTGGACAGCAACTTCCATCAGCCCTATCCAGCATAGCAAATGGTAACAAATGGATGGAGTTGTAGTCTATCCACATTTGGATGACTGAATTTTGCATAACTCTAACATAGTTTTCTTATGCAAGGAATACTTAGAGGTGGTTTTGCCAGTTCCTTCCTCTGGATTATAGCATATCAATGGTATCCTATCGAAATACTAATGAGGGCTGACCCTGCTTAGCTTCCCAGATCAGGTAGGATCTGGTGCTTTTAGATAGACCTATATAGAACAGGAAGCACTGTTCTATATACTTTGGACCTTTCTGCACTACACTGTTACAGTGCTGTTATTCACTTTCAACATTTGTGGAATTCTGGGGTTTGTAGTTTGTAGTTTACCAAGGCCAAAGAACTCTCTGAGAATTCTAGATGCCCCTCCCTAAACTGCAAACCCCAGGATTCCACAAGATGTTGAAAGTGGAATTATAGCACTATAACAGTGTAGTCTGGAAACAGCCTTTATATAATACTGGATTTTTACAAGATAATTAAGACACCATTTGGGGATTTAGGTTATGAAGGGCTTTTAAATAAAAGCAAAGTTACTTAATTTTAAGTTTTACATAATACACTTTTTGCTGGGGATAATGTTTTGGGGTCCTTTAAACTGAATATGGGTTAGAGCCTAAGCATGTCTTAACCAAGCTTTTCCTGCAACCCACTACTATATTGCTTTCCATATGACTCAGTGAAGGCAAACCCTGAAATCCAGGTCAGTGACCTCCTTTTCACTGATTGGTTAACATTGAGGTTAATTGTTAGTAGCTATTGCTATTTCATTGGGAGCAGTAAGGTCTCAGAGATGACACAGCCTCAGAAATTACAACCTCCCCCATCCCTATTCTTCATCTCAGTCACATACACTCCAACTTCCTGATTTGGCAGGGACAGCCCCAATTAATCTTCTGTCATTGCACTTTTCAGCTGTTTTTAAAATGTCCCAGGTTCTCTCTCTTCCTCCCACTTTCCCCCTTTTGTCCCCAGATTACTTAAGTTGCAGCAAATTCAGTTAAAAGTAGTTTGCAGTCAATCAATTCACCTGAGAGGAGAGGAGAGGAGCAGGCAGAATCTTGCCTTTCCTAATAGGCTGAGACTAAAGCAAACGGGTGCAGCCCTTCTAGTGTTTATGTTCTTATTTTATTTCTTTATTTCCTTCTTTATTTAAATACTTCTATTTTACCCTGTATCTGCAGATCTCAAGGCAGCTGATAACAACATCAATTTTAAAAACCCAATAATTTAAAAAGATTTCTTTTTAAAAAATTAAATAGACTATCAATTAAAAACCCAACAATTTAAAGTGATTAAAACATTTTTGTAATCATAGAACTAGTGTAGCCTGGATAAAGTCAGTTATGTGTGCAAGCTTTAATAAAAAGCCAAGCTTTGACTTGAAATGATCCCAGTGTTGCCTCCAGGGTGGAGGTATTTCCACAACTAGGGTGCCCTCACAGACAATTCCTTCCTTCTTGTCCTCTCACAATGTATTTCCCCTACTGGTGGGACACAGGGCAGGGTCTCTCCAATAGATCTCAATTCTTGGGCAGGTATGTGCTCTCTCAAGTATCAGTCAGTTCCTCATTAATACCTTTGGCCATACTTTGATGTTGCTTGGCCATACTTGTCCCAGTTTTCATATGTGAAATATTGGACAGCATGCAGTGGGGATTAGTTCTGGGGTTAATTTATTTTGTCTGGCTTTAGATTCATGGGTGTTGACATATAGCAGAGAGTTCCATTTGTAGATGCACTGTGTGGCTGGTGATCTGGACATTCCTGTATTTAAACTGTGACTTCTGTTCAGCATGTGGAAACATTACTTTCGGGACTACAACTCTCAGGATCTCCAAAAGACAGCATGATCTTGAAAGGCACAAATTTCAAAGGCCCTTTCCACATGGGGGACGGGGAAACGGGGCGGCGCACGCAAGGGCAGAGCTTACCTGGAAGCGGGTTGCTCCATCCCCGTGGGGAGCACGTGCTCTCTGCTCCACACGCCGGCGAGTTTCAGCGGCGTTCAGCGGTGCCCAAAATGGCGGCCGGCGATTTCCAGTGGCGCTCCGCCAATCAGGGCAGCACACCAACCGGAAGCCTGCCCCTGGGCAGCTCTGCAGGGGCACGCTAGCGCGTCCCTGCAGTTTCAAATGGGGCGCTGCAATGGGTTAGAGGGCTCGTATTTTTAAAAAACCACATGAAATGTGGTTTTTAAAAACGCCGCGCCACCCCTTGTGGCCATGCGAGGGCGGTTTGAGGTGTGGAACCTCCACTTTTCAAACCGCCTAGCGCATCTCATGGTGTGGACGACCTCCGAGTGAGGTTGCCCTAAGCCGTTTTTTTTTACCCTGTGTGGAAAGGGCCAAAATCAGTAACTTTATATGACTGAAAAGCAATGATACAACTATATTCTCAAAGGGAAAAAAAGTGTCCTCTTGGGGAAAGGTGTCCATAAGGATTATGTTGGAGTAAGGAGAAAGTGTAATATTTAAGTGTTTGTATTGTCTTAAGTCTAATATTTAAACATTTGTAGTTCTGAGTCATATATTATCTCTTTCTGATTTCTTGCAATACTGGAGTTATGGTCCATGGAGACACAGCTTTAAGAGGCAGTGGGAGTGATAAATATTCCTCTGTAGGAATCTGCAGTACTTCTCTTATTAATGTATAGTAAGAAGCAGTGATGCAGCAATGGGCAGTCAGCTTGAAAATGTTAGATTTCCAGGCAATAAGGACACTGCTGTTCATAGGTCATGCCTCAGAAAACCCACAGAGCCTGTACAGTTAAAAAAAAAAAAGTTACAAACGAATAGCTAAACATATAGCCTCATTAAATAAAGGTCAATTATTATTACAGAGATACAAGGAGAGGTAAGCAAGCTTATCCCAGTGGGAATCCTTAACTCATAGACTGGCTGTGAATTCTATGTCCTTACTGTAATTCAATTTTAATGTGTTCACCTCATTTTAAAGTAATTTTTATTAATTTAGTTCATTATGTTTCACTTGCAGTATGTTTGGGAGAAAGCTGAAAAAGGGAGAAAAAACATGTTAAAATCCTGCTATTAACAGTGGTCAGTAAAGATATATTATGCATAAACACCTGTGAAATTGCTTTGAAATAACAATGGCAGCCAAAACAGGTTTAATGGGAAATAGCCCTATTAAAATTAAAATTGGAATGTATCTGAAAAAACATTTAGACAACACTGGTTGAACAGTGTTTACTGTTAATTCCACAATATACTTTGTGCTTGCTTTTGAATAACCAGACACAAATTCCATTGAAAAGGAAGTCTAACAGAGAATTTAAATTAGCAAGGTATGAAGCCTCCAATATGCATTTCTTGTATATTATATGAAATCCTAAAATGACACACCTTTCTTTTCAGCGGACTCCAATAATATAAAATCAGACTAATCAATTCTGTACCATCATAGTGCTGAACTTTGTTAACAAAATTGAGGAAGAATGTTGAAGGATAACAGTATGTCTCCTTAATTATCTGGGAACTCAAATTGATTGGAATTCTGCTAAGATGCTTGCTGTTGTTTTCATAATTTGATTTAAGATATGTTTTACATAAATGTAGCATGCTTCAGTTTTCCTGAATATGATCTATGGTCTAAAATGTAATATAAGAATTTCTAGAAAAAAATAGAAAACAAATTTTCTTATATATTTCTTTAATAAATGCTGCCTTCCATTTTTTTTTTCTATGCATGAAATTTAAATTGCCACCTTCACCTTATGTGTATACACCAATTGACAGAATCATAGAGTTAAAAGGTACTTCAAGGAATGGCTAGTCCTGCGAGTGCTGCAGTACCTTGAGAGGTGGATATTTATCCTCTGTTTGAAAACCTCCAATGAAGAAGAACCCACCATCTTCACAAGGAGTGTACTCCATTGTCAGAGCTCTTACCATCAGGAACTTCATCCTTGCAATCTTCTGCATGCCATCCCTTAAGTTTGATTAAAATGGTTAGAACCATCCAACGAGGAGAATTTTAGCAGTAACAAGGAGGAGGGGAGTAACAAAGGCCATTTCTGCACTACACAGTTATCGCGCTGCTATTCCACTTTCAACTTCCTGTGCAATTCTGGGGTTTGTAGTTTACTGAGGTGAAAAAACTCTCTGGCTGAGAATTCTAAATGCCCTACCTAAACTGCAAATCCAAGATCCCATAGGATGTTGAAAGTGGAATAATAGCACTATGATAGTGTAGTGCATAAACGGCCAAACTATGCATTCCATGATTATTATGTTCTAGATAATTTGAGATAAAAGTTAGATTGTCCAAATTCAGCATTCTAATTCTCATCTGATGCAGATCTGGATTACTTATGAGCAATAAATCTGTCTCTAAGGACAATCCTACAAAAGAATGAAAATCTGTGCTCAGATTTGAGACTTTCATTATGTAACAGTATTGCACAAAGGCAGGGGTAAGAGGGAATGCCGTTGGACTTCGCAGTCTCAGTGAAAGATA
The DNA here is from genome assembly GCA_948472985.1 of Iguana delicatissima. Taxonomy (NCBI): domain Eukaryota; kingdom Metazoa; phylum Chordata; class Lepidosauria; order Squamata; family Iguanidae; genus Iguana; species Iguana delicatissima. The sequence goes on along the minus strand of CAOKZL010000268.1, from coordinate 406,308 downwards.
GCATGTTTATGTGTTTATGAGTCTTTGAAGGCACTTCTGAAGAATAAAGTGTGCCACCAAATGAATATATTTTAAAATATAAATGGCTGTGTTTAATTTAGGAGAAAATGCAGAAGAATACTTTAGCTGCTGGGGTAAAATTACATATTAAAATTAATTGTGCAAAATAAATTTTCAGATCAGAAACATGCATGAAGAAATGCATGCATTTTAGTGCGGAAAAAACCCTCTGAAAATCTCATAGCTCAGTGGGAACAAAAAAGAACAGAAAGAAAATACAAATGAGATATAGACAAATTCAAGACAAAGAAAAGTTCAAATACTTATTAGGAAGATTTTGCCTTGTTGTATGCGGAGATGATTGTACCTCTTTTATAATTAACTTTATTCTGTATTTATCTCAAGGAGGAGCACAGTGAAAACTTCTAAGTTGATATTTGGTTCCCCTTTCACCCACTGTGTCTGTATCCCTATCTCTAATCCACAAAGGTGTAAATATATGAACCTTTTCTGTACTGTATGGTGAATAGAACGGGACACACTCACCCACACAGATGTATATATGTGTGTACATAAGCAGTCACACATTCATATACAGAATATGGGTTTGATCAGTTTTAAGGGTCTGTGCAAGAAATGTGTGAGTGCCAACAATGTCCTAGAGCAGGTGGCAGCTTTAGAGAAAGCAGCTTTGGAGAGTGCTAACTACAACCTCTGAGGGCCCCCTCAGGAAATGCACAACCACACAGTATATTGGTTACTAATGAGACTCTTGACTGTTGGCAGCTCTTGAGGAACAGGGGACCAAGGCTGAGACTGCCATAAGCAATATTTTGGAGGAGGCAGAGGCGTAGTCAACGGAGTGAAGCTGTAACTCTTCCAGGTATGACGGCAGGGACCAAGTGTCTGGCAATGCAGCTTACAATGAGCCAGGCTTAGAACATGGTCTTGGGGAAAACTTGGGGGAACCTAGCACTTCCTTGCACTGGTGTGTGTGTGGGGGAGCAATTTCCCATTGGATTGTATCCACAGCAGGCCTGCAAACAGCTATGACTTGATCAGCAAATGTCTTTTAACTTTTCTATAGAAAATAAGAGGAAAACATGGAGAAAGGAGCTTAATGATTAGAAAGGAGAAAACCTAGGAAAGAGTGGGTGAATCAGACATGGGCCAAAACTTGGCTCCCAGGTTTTCTTATGCTGCTATCATAATTAGAGTGCAAAATTGGCATACTTTATCTTAGTACATTGACATTATTTACCGTCTAATGTAGACTTCATGGGAGCTGCATGACCGTTTATGATTAACCACTTAGTATAAAGCTCTAAGCAACCTCTCCCTTTGCTAGGATCTGCTGCAAGCCAATTTATGTATGCAGAATATTACCCAGCATGGTACATGCAAGATGATGCATCACACAGTGGACAAATAGTTACTAGGACCCCAACAGCAGGAGGCCAGACTGGGAAACCTATATAGATTTCATAACAGCTCATTCTGTATTGATAGTTAATCTTGCAATGGCTTCTGTTCACGTACCCATACAAATTACAGCATGAGTGCACCAATTGAAGTGGTCTTCATACCTTTTGGAACTGTCAACAAAGAAAAGCCCAGTGAGCTAACAACAGGGATCAGCAGTTAGGGGGCAAGGGGCAAGGAGCTTGATAGACACTTCTAAAGGAGTCAGGTCCAATTTGGTTAAATGTGTTAATTCCATGGTGCATATCTATTTGGAAATTTCAGAATGCTATAATATATGTAATGATTTTAAGTCTAGCTTTAGTATTATTTTGCAGATTTTCCACATCACCCCTTTCTGTTTATGGTAATTCAAAATCAGTTAAGCATCTGGAATCTACAGTTAGAGCACAGATTGACAGGGAGGTTAATGAGGGAAGAGATTATCAGACACTGTGGATTAGAGATGGCACTGCTAAAAGGTGAAATTGTTGGCCTTTTGCTTTCTCCCAGTTCAAACCAAACATTTTGAACTGCTAGGTTTTTTACTTGATGGTAGCTTCTACATGGATGAAGCACCCAGGGGTGGGGTGTTTGGCCTCTTGTTCTGCTTTTGGAAAGTTCAGTGCCACCTAACTAGGGTTGCACAAATTCCACCACAAACTTAGAGTTATAGGTCAACATGGAGGTTTAGATTGAGTTTCTATTTAATTTTAATAGAGCTTCAGAGATCTTCACATGTCGGTTAGAGAGAATGGTGTCATGGTTTGTTGGTTTGGTTTCATACATGTAAGCTCCCATACATTTTCCAAATGTGGTGATGATTTTGTCATGAGCTGCTGAATTCACAATTTGTCAGTTTGTTCTTGGTTCAAGATGATCAATGTTATTAAACTGCTTATCTTTAGATTCCCTCATGCAATGTGCCTGGTCCAAGCCTTCATGTTTAGAAGTCTTCGGTATAATGTCTCACTATGAGACATACAACTGGAGTAAGAAATTGTTCACAATCAGCAGGTTCATCAGCTGTTTGTCTAACAGGCTGCAGGTGTCTAACAGGCTGCCTATTCCTGTTGACCAAATACTGAAGTATTGTGTTTCTTTCAGGGACAGGGGGCTGACTCTGCAGTCCATCAAGATTAACTATCAGCGCTGGATTTCACTGGGAGTAGACCTGGCTTCCTTTTTTGCCATGCTGACTTTTTGCTCCTCACAAGGTACCAGTTTTGGACTGTCACCTTGAAGGCCTTGCAGAGCTTGGGTCTTCAAGAGGTTAAGTTTGCCACCCTTTCCTTCTTGATTGGAACTCTACAGCTTTTGCAACGGGCTTAGGCCCAATGCATTAGGCATTGGAGATCATCTGCTGCATTGAGGTACATGTGTCCTCTTAAGTTTTGAAGGCATTATGACATACTAGCACTGTTGTTATTTGCCTTTTTTGTTAGTTCCCATGTTTGGAAAGACCATGGTCATTAATGGTTCACTGGTTTACTGGAATGGTTTGCTTCGGGCACTAAGCCAAAGTTGCCATTTTAGGGCTCAACTAGGGTTGAGCAACATTGCCACTGTGGTGTGGCTTGGGAGAAGAGGCCTCCAGCGCAGTATCTTGTTTTATGTTTGAGGAGCACACTGAGCCCCTGGGTTAACCTTCCGAGGGTAAGGTAAAGTATACAATTCTTGTATGGTTGATATTTCTAATTTCAGTGAATTTAAATAACCCCCCTCCCACACACACATGAAATACTTCTTGATCTCACTCAAATGGAGCCAAGCTACTGACCATTAGAGCACATGACCCTCTGTCTGTTTCATTGCATCATGAGACCCCTTCACACTATGCTTTCCCTTTAACTGCCCTAACAATATTCTATGGAATCATGGGATTTGCACTTTAGGGAGGGGCATTTAGGATTCTCAGCTAGAGAGCTCTTGTGTGTCATCACATTACAAACTACAGAATTCCATAGGCAGTTAATGTAGAACATAATGCTATAATTGTGTGATGTTATTGGGCCCATGGTTCTCCAAGAATGGCATGGACCTTTTTTTATCCCAATAGATTACATTGACTGAGGCACAATTATCATGAAGGGGAAAATGAGGGGGGTTTGTTGCAACATTTTTGGTTCTTGCAGTTTGTGTATGTTTTATAGTAAAATATATTTTAAATATTTTATATAATATAGTCTGTGTGTGTGGGCACACACACATACACATGTATATATGTTATTATAGGTGGCTGAAATTTGGGGGCATTGATTACAGCTCTGCAGTTTACAGTGCCGTCAATGCCTATGTTGAAGGCTCTTTTCTAGTCGATAAAGATTAAAAACTTCCATATTTCTGTTATATTGACTAGTGTTGTTTTTTTGTTTTTTTTTGTTAACTGCCATTAAGTCAACTTTGATTTAGGTGACCCTATAGATGAGAGATCTCCAAGTCACCCTGCCATCAACCACCCTGCTTAGGTCTTGCAGATTCAGGGACGTGCCTTCCTTAAGTGAGTCCATCCATCTATAATGTGGTCTTCCTCTTTTCTTCCTGCCTTCTACCTTACCAAGAATGATTCTCTTTTCTAGTGAGTCATATCTTCTCATGATATGGCCAAAGTATGACAGACTCAGTTTAAGCATCTTGGCTTCTAGGAAGAGGTCAGGCTTGATTTACTCTGGGACCCTTTTTTGTCTTTTTAGTAGTCCAGGGTATCCATAGTACTCTTCCCCAGCACCACCTTTCAAATGAATTAGTTTTCTTCCCATAAGTTTCCTTCACTGTTCAGTTTTGACAACCATATGTAGAAACTGGAAATACTATAGCATGAACAATCCTAAGTGTAGTATTCAAAATCTTTATACCTGAAGATCTTATCTTCAATGCTAAGTCCTAGTTTTCTTCTGATTTCTTGATGGCAGTCTTTATTTTGATTAATGACTGAGCCAAGGTATGGAAAGTCTCAAACTATTTAAATGTCTTTATCATTGACTTTAAGCTTATAATAATTCTTATGTGGTCATTATTTTTCTCATTGTTCCACTATAAACTTGTCTTTGCGCTTTCTGCTTTGACTTTCTTCAGAAATTATTCCACGTCTTTGCTGTTTTCTGTTGATAGAATGCTGTTGTGTGCATCCCTCAAATTGTTGATGCTCTTTCCTCCAGTTTTCAAATCTTTTTCTTCTGAGTCTAATCCTGCTTTACGTATGATATGTTAAGCATACAAGTTAAACAGATAAGGTGATAAGATGCAGCCTTGCTTGTTCCCCTTTCTAGTTGGAAACCATTCAATCAATAAATGGTCTTAGTCATTATCTGCATGCTTCTGGATTTCATGACAACCTGGAATATAAGGGTCATATGATTAAGCATCCTTACATTAAAACCCATTTAAAAATGTGAGGCAGCTAGTTATACCTCCAAAGGTTGGGTCTACCAACCTAATAGATCTTACCTTCAGTCATGTTAGCATGGCCCCTGACCTCATGGCCTAGGTCAAGCCTTTCAGCAATCTAGCACTAAGCCATTTAGGGCTTTTCACACCATTTTAAACTGGCCTGTTCTTCTCACCTGGCTGAATCAGTAGGATCTTTCTCCAAAGAGGCCACATACTATGCCTAAAAACATTAATGAATATCAATAAGACATGAAAGGACTCTGTCCAGATACCCTGATAAAACAGAAATGCACTTGACATTTGATCTTAAGCTGATGAGTCATAATGGGATTTTCAGGGATGAAGTGTGAGAGGGATAGAAAAGCCTATACAGTGTTCTTGAGAGACACAAAACAGACAGACTTTCCACTAGCTTCCTTTTTATGCTACTTGATATCCACTGTCCTACTTTTAAATAGAGAGGTAAAAGATTTTTGTTTCAGTTTATCTTTATCACTCCTTAATGTGAGTCTGCAAAAATTCAAATGAAGGCAAAAGTCAAACAGTGAAATTTCTCCATCCCTAGTTTTATGTAAATGAAATTGGTAGAATAAATGTTTGATCAGAATATGTTGAGTCTAACCTGATTTTAGTCCACAATGACCCAAGCTTCATTTTTTGAGTTTCATTACAAACTTCTGCAAAAGGCCTTTCCTCTCATACTTACCAAAATCCCATGCCATGCTTGCTGTCTCACAGGTTGGTATCCATTGATGCCTGTCCAAAAAGTGGTAGTCAAAAATGTCTTTAATGTAAGATATTGCCACTAAGCTATGGCCATGTTCTTCTTAAATTCTTTAAATTTTGGGTTTACATTTTCTACAGTACTGAAATTACATCATGGTCCACACTGGGGCTTTTTCTCCCACATCCAAAGCTCAAAAATTTTCTGAAATATTAACTTAACATAATATCTAGTTTGGAACAGAATCCTGAAACAGTTTAGTAACTGAGTGTGTATGTGGATATGTGTGTGTGTGTGTGTGTGTGTGTATATGTTGGCTCTGGAAAGTGTATTATTACATCAATGTAAATTAATTGATGTCCTTTCACTTTTTAAAGTTCCTTTTGTGTGTAACTTTCTTGTGTTTCTAACTGCTCAGTTTGTATTTGAAACCAGACAGGAAAGTATGTGAGAGTGAACCAAATGCTTATTAATAGAATCATAGAGTTGAAAGAGACCCCAGGGGCCATCCAGTCAAATCCCCTGTCACGCAGGAACACCCATCAAAGCATTCCCAACAGATGGCTATCCAGCCTCCGCTTAAAAACCTCTAAAGAAGGAGACTCTACTACACTCCGAGGCAGCATATTCCACTGCCGGACAGCTCTGACCATCAGGAAATTCTTCCTGAGGTTCAAGTGGAACCTCCTTTCCTGCAGCTTGAATCCATTGCTCCTTGTCTTATTCTCTGGAGCAGCAGAGAACAAGTCCCTTCCCTCCTCAACAAGACATCCCTTCAGATATTTAAACATGGCTATCATGTCCCTTCTTAACCTTCTCTTCTGCAGATTAAACATACCCAGCTCCCTAAGGCATTCTTCATAGGGTATGGCTTCCAGACCCTTCACCATTTTGGTCGCCCTCCTCTGGACACATTCCAGCTTGTTGATATCCTTCTTGAATTGAGGTGCCCAGAACTGTACACAGTATTACAAATGTGCCTAACCAATGCAGAATAGAGTGGTACCATTACCTCCCTTGATCTGGACACCATACTCCTATTGAGGCAACCAAGAATCACATTGGCATTCTTGGCTGCTGCATCACACTGCTGACTCATGTTCAGCTTGTGATCTACCAAGACTCCTAGATCCCTTTCACACGTACTGCTACCCAGCCATGTGTTTCCCCATCCTGTAGTTGTGCATTCCATTTTTTCTACCTAAGTGTAGGACCTTATATTTCTGTCTGTTGAAAGTCATTTTGTTAGCTTTGGCCAGCTCTCCAATCTGTCAAGGTCATTTTGAGATTTCATCCTGTCCTTTGATGTATTAGCAACCTCTCCCAATTTGGTATCAGCAGACTTGATCAGCATGGCCTCCACTCCTTCATCCAAGTCAGTGATGAAGATGTTAAATATCAGTGGGCCCCTGTGGCACTCCACTAGTCACTTCCCTCCAGGATGAAAAGCAGACATTGGTAATCACCCTTTGGGTTCGGTCGGTCAACCAATTCCAAATCCACCTAACAGTAGCCCTGTCCAGCCCGCATTCTACTAGCTTCTTCGCAAGAATGTCGTGGGGAACTTTGTCAAAAGCCTTACTGAGGTCAAGATATGCTACCTCTACAGCATTCCCTTCTTCTATCAAGCTTGTAACCCTGTCATAAAAAGAGATAAGATTAGTCTGGCAGGAGTTATTTCTGAAAAGTCCATGCTGGCTTCTAGTGATTACGGCATTGCTTTCTAAGTAATTGCAAATTGACTGTTTAATGATCTGCTGTAGGATCTTTCCTGGAATTGATGTCAGGCTGACCAGGCGATAATTATTTGGGTCCTCCCTTTTCCCCTTCTTGAAGATGGAGATGCCATTTGCATTCCTCCAGTCTGCTGGGACTTCTCCTGTTCTCTAAGAGTTCTGAAAGATTATTGCAAGTGGTTCAGAAATGACTTCTGCCAGTTCTTTTAATATCCTTGGATGTAATTCATCTAACCCTGAGGACTGAATTCATCTAGTTTAGTCAGATATTCCTGTACTACTTCTCTGCTTATTCTGTGCTGCATTTCCCTCACTTCCTCACCTGCTCCCCACGCCCCAGGTTGGGTACTTCTATCCTTCTGGGAGAAAACTGAGGCAAAGAAGGTGTCGAGTAGTTCTGCCTTCCCACTCCCCCCGTTATTAATTGGTCATCTTCTCCATGCAGTGATCCTATCATTTCCTTGTTTTTCCTTTTGCTGCAGACATATCTAAAAAAGCCCTTTTTATTGTTTTTGATGTCTCTGGCAAGCCTGAGTTCATTTTGCACTTTAGCTTTTCTAACCTTCTCCCTACATCTCCTGGCTATTTGCTTGAATTCCTCTTTGGTAGTTTCACCATTTTTTCATTTCCTGTACATGTTTCTTTTAACATTTAGCTCAGCTGAGAGTTCGTTCGTCAACCTTCCGGTGTCTGCCATTTGTTCTCCTTGTTTGCACAGTTTTCAATTGTGTCTTCAGTATCTCACTTTTAAGAAACTCCCATCCATCATGAACTCCTTTCTTTTTTAGTATTCTTGACCACGGGATTTCAGCAAGTAACTCCTTAAGTTTAGAGAAATCAGCTTTCTTAAAGTTTAGGATGCATGTCTGGCTACACTTGGCTTCTCCTTCCCACTGAATGACAAACTCCAAAAGAGCATGGTCACTCCCTCCTAAGGATCCTACCACCTCCACCTCATCAACTACGTCATCCCTGTTGGTCAGGATCAGATCTAAAATAGCCAATTCTTTTGTCACCTCTTCCACCTTCTGGACCATGAAATTGTCTGCCAGGCAAGCGAGGAACCTGTTGGACCTTGTGCTTTGCAGAATTTGACTGCCAACAAATATCAGGATAATTGAAATCTCCCATTAGCACGACATTTCTCCTTTTTGAATGTGTGACCATCTGCTCCAGGAAGGCCTCATCCAAGTCCTCAGGCTGGCCAACCCCCCACAATCATATCCCTATTGTTTCTCGCTTCCTTAATTCTCACCCAGAGGCTCTCGACTTGGCTTCCCAGATTTAAGTCCTGGATCTCTTCACAGGTGAAAACATCCTTGACATATAAGGCTACTCCTCCTCCTGTCTTGTTTAATCTATTTCTCCGTAACAGATTATACCCCCTATTCCTACATTCCAATCATGAGATTCATCCCACCAGGATTCAGTGATGCCTATTAAATCATATTTATTTTGTTTTACCATTTGTTGGAGTTTTTCTTGCTTATCCCCCATGCTCTGTGCATTAGTATAGAGACAATTCAGACCATGTGCCCTTCCTGGACTTCCTATACTAAAGTTATTTTCCCTTCCCCTGTTGGTCTCTAGTTCTACTTGGTCTGCCCTATCTATATCATGTGGGCTATTTTTCACAGTACTCACTGAATCCTTGCCCAGAATAATACTGCCCCCCTCCCCAATCAAACTCAGTTTAAAGAACTCCTGATCCGTTTTGCGAGACTGTTAGCAAAAACATTCCTGCTGACGGTTGTGAGGTGCAGGCCATCCTTGCCAGAAGACCATCTTCATGGAAATGGAGACCATGATCTAAAAATCCAAACTGCTTCCGGCGGCATCATCTTCAGAGCCAGTTGTTGATCTCCACTATTCTTCTTTCCCTTTGTGGGCTGTGTCCTTCCACTGGGAGAAGAGATGAAATGACAACAAGTGCACAAAGGTCCTTCAGCTTCCTACCCATAAGCTCGTAATCCTTTGTTACGTGGTGAAAGCTGTGCCTTGCCATTGGTTCTGACGTGAACCAAAAGAAGGGGGTTGCGGTCAGTGGGCTTGACCACTCTGGTTAGCCTCTCCATTATGTCAGTGATTTTGGCTCCAGGGAGACAGCACACCTCACAATTGATTCCGTCTGGGTTGCAAATGATCGGTTCTGTTCCTCTCAGCAAAGAGTCCTCAACCACTAGAACTCATCTCCTCTGAGGCTTGTCTAGGGTTACTCAATGAGCAGATTCCCTCACGGCCACCTGAACTTTCTGTTCGTGCTGAGAGTATTGGTACTGATGCTGTTGGATGCTGTTCTGCTGGTGCTGTCAAAGTCAGAGACCTGGGTGGGAAGCCAGCCCGGAGAAGAGAGTGGGAGAGCCAGCAAAGTCCCGCCAGGAGGAGACAAGCAAGTTACTCAAGGAAATTCATTTACCAGAGCGCCAAGTAAAGCCATAGTCAGAGTTCCAAAGTCAAGGGTCAAGAGTCCAGAGATCAATTCAAGGTATCAGGAACCAGGTGCTGGAAGCAAGGTACAGGCAAGAGGAGGGCTTGTAAGAAGTTTGCCACAAGCAAAGGGAAGCTTCCAGGCAGGCAGTTATATAGCCCCAGGCACAGGTGTGTCCGGTCACCGCTTCTTAAATTTAGCCAAGGAAGCCTCCCTTTGCACAGCCTTCTTGAGTCTCCACCTTGATTGGGGGCTTATTGAACCAGGCTCCAGAGCCTCTTCAGAATCGGATCCCTGTTGCTCCAAAGGAGCAGACACAGAATCGGATCCCTGTTGCTCTAAAGGAGCAGGCAGAGGGACATCCGCGTTTGCTTAGTCCATGGAAGCAGGGGGACCTCTTGAACTGCAGGACTCATCTCCAGCCAGAGCCACAGGGACCAACAGCTGCTGCTCATCAGCAGCAGCTCTGACAGGGGCTTCAGTTATCACAGGTGCTGGGGTTCCTGTTGCTGATGTTGGATTTCCTTCAGATGACATTCCAGGACCTCTTCCTGCTGTTCCATTTTGTTATTAATAAAGTCAAGAACTTGGAAGTGATTCTGTAGCTCGAGTGTCTCCGTATGGCACCTTGGCTTTCTACTCCTGTGTGTCACATTCCTCCAAGCATCCGTCTCCCTGTTTCATGAACCGGCTTCTTTGTCCACTAGCTCCTCCATGCGTTCCATCTTCGAAAAGGTCCTCTCAACCCTATCCAAGAACTCCTCTCCCTGCCTAATAATGCAAAGATTTGAAATGTGTGCCTCCAGCTGGTGAACCTTCTCCTCCAAGAGGTTGTATTTGCTGCAGCTTGTATTTGCTGCAGGTGTACCCAAGGATATCTTGCAGCAGGAAAAGAAACATGCCACAGGTGTGGCAAGTGACTGCAGCAGCTCCCTTCCCCTACATAGCTGATACACTAAATAGTTAAATTGAAACAGGTAAAACTGGGCTCCGCCTTCAAAGTGCCCTGGTAAAATCTATGTCTACTGCCTGTTTGCAAAGTTTGTATTGCCAACCTATCAAGACAGAGGGTGCAGTAATATAGTGCTTATAGTTACTTCCTCAAGGTGCCAACCCTACTCAGATGTTGTGGAGAGGCAGATTGAGTATGGATGGCTTCATGGAAGACTCAATTAAGTCTTGCTAAAGTTAGGTAGTAAGTGTAAAAGTGCATGTGCCAAAGGCGCACGCAGTTAGCGGCAGAGGTAAAGAGCTGCTGGCTCCTCCCCCTAACGAGTCAGTGAGTCAGCTAGGACTAATGGCTGCTAGCTCCTCCCCCTCCTTATGTAGTCATATATTTTTGGGAACATATAAAGTCTACCAGCAGTACTGGATCCTGCTCTCCTTTGGATCTACGATTATTTCAGTAATTTATCCTTCCTTTCACCTATCCTTCCTCCTGTGTATGCAAAAGAAACTGTAGGATTAGTAATTATTGTCACACAGGGGAGAACAAATCCCAACGTTTCTTTTTATAAAAAGTCTTAGTTTAATTGCATAATATATGCCTTTTTTCTGTTCTAAAGAAAAGCCAGAAACTCCCTGTTCAGAAGATAACTTCTTATACGCTTCTGTATAAGATATACCCTTGTACTATACTCTTATACTGCTTCTGTTCAGTTCCAGAAAATCTCACAAGACCTGGAAAATAGAGGGAAGTAACTTTGTACAATTGTCCTCATGCAAGATCTACAACCTGTAGCCTCCTTTTTTTCCCCTTAAGAGTAATGGGGTTGGACCTTGAGTTAGTCCCCTAGGTGTTCCCCTTGCACTGATAAAATATGTTCTCCTCTCATTCGTTGACTACATACCCCTAAATAGTAGTTGTGTGAATGCAGAAAACATCTCTGCAAGAATATTTCATTTAGCTTCCCATAATAAAGAGAGATCTGAATACCAGCACAAGAGAGTGAAAGATGTTGGCTGATGTCTATCCGTCATCAGGTGATCAAAATTAAAGTCTATGCAATATACTGCCACTGATTATGGGAATTTTATTCTTGCCTATTTGGGAAATGCAAAGTGATAGTAAGTTGTACTAAAAAAAAAACCACTTTCACTCCTAATTTCCCTTAGAAATGACATATAAAATGTCTATGAGGACTTCTTTTTGTCCAGCATAAAACCTAGCTAGTTCTGCATGTCCTGCATTACGCTTATCTTTTTTGACAGTCATGTGTGGCATTACCATGGCCATTGTTTATTGTCCTGCTTCAACTTCAGCTGTTAGCATCCTAATATTAAGCATCAAACAGGTCACATTTGTAGAAATAAATGTGTCATTACTGCCAGTAGAATTCTACTAATAGGTTGCATGTTTTCAGCTGTCATTGCCAAAATATCCTCCATTGAGAAATTAGAAAATGCTGAATAGCTATTTAAGACATCCTCTGCTAAATGTTTCTGGAACTCAGGCTTGACAAATATATATCTTTCACTGTCTGTTCCTAGTCCTGAAGCAAATATGAATGACCTTTTTCAATGAGGATATGTTATATTTTGCAATCTGTGTAATAGCTTTGGCATTCCGAACAAAAGTACTGTGCATTTTATTAAAACTCAACAAAGAGGACACATCATTTTCTGCTCATTCTGTAGCCAAGTTCATGTAATGTCACTTTCTGATGTTTGACATGAATAGCAGCAAATGATCCACTCTGACACATTTACTGAAACACACTTAGCTTGAATTATAAGAAAGCCTCTTGCTGTGTTTACATTTTATATAACAATATACTGTTTACCGTTCAAACCTGGCTTAATGACTGAAGCAGTTTCCATTGAGCAAGCAATAGTTTACTTCCCCACAATGCCTTTCTATTATATAATATATACAGGAATGTTGTTAATGCTTTAAATGAGAAGAAATGAAAAGCAAACAGAAGACACGCTTGGCCTGTGTCACTCTGTCAAAAGTAAAATATTGGCCTTCCAATTTGCAAAATGGATTAGTACAACCAGAAATGGTTTCCGAGGCCTACTCCTGTGTTTTTATCTCATAACCACCAGCAACAAGAATCTTGACAGTATGGAATGCTCCAACACACATCAATTTAAGTTAAACCTCCTTACAAAGTGAATTGTTTCCCCAAAAGTCATGGATTTCGAATGAATAATACTCCAAAATGGAAATTACTGGAAATTCAGAAGATAGACTCTGTATTGGAGGAAGAATTTACTTTATATGAAATCTCTATAATGCCTTCCTATGGTTGTAGAGCTAAAGAATATCTACATTTCCAGTTACTGAAGAGTAGAACAAATTAAAATAAAAGCAATTATAATACAGTAAAAGCAATTTTCAGCAACAAAACAATGGTAGCAAGAGAAAGGCCTTTTCTCTCTGCAAAGCCTTTCAAAAACATGTTCCACAGAGGTGCTTACATCTGTTATGGCTGGAAAAAGAGATGGAGGGAGAAGGTATCAGGGTTAAGCCCACTTTCAACCTGTTATTACTCTGCTACAAAATTCTCTTACATCCTGTTCCTTTGCAGTTGTTCAGAAGAGATCCAGCTCTGTTAGAAAACATTTCATTTTTGCTGGGAGGTGAAGCCTTGAGCATATTTGAGAGTAAGTCCCCACTGAACTGGAAGAACCTTATTCTAACTAATCATGTTCAGGATTAGTTTTAATAATTATAGTAATGATATACACTAAATACTATATCATGAAGTATGTATGAATAATTTTAATGTTGGTTCTTTGAACTGGCAAAAAAAATTGTCAAAGAATTAAATACAAAAGAGGATGTGTCTGAAAATCTGTCTTACCAATAAAGAACACCAGCACAGAATATATTCAATCTGCATGAAATGCTAACTCCATGAAACACCCAAAAATTCCTAGCTTCCCACCCTCCAAAAATACTGTCATTAATGCTGTGATATCTATTACATGCACAGATATCACAAAAAATAGGTTTATAACCTTCTTGAATTACAATGGGACATTTTAATTATACTTAGTGCAGAATCCTCAGAGAATAAGACCTAGAATGTATTTATTCTGCTTTGCTTTATAAAGTTTTCCTGTCCCCAATGATGATGACAACAACAACAGCATCTGGGACAAGAAATGTCCAACACATCTATTGATTTTCTGCCATTTGACTACTTTGGTGTCCCTGTCAAGATAAGGATATGTCCCGTAAAGCAATAGTAGAGGGCAGTGAACTACAGTAACCTTAAAAATGTTCCCTTTGCTTTTTGTTGGTAACATAGCACCTAGACTGAGAAAACTAGCTGCACATCATCCAGACAAAGATTCATGCTTTCCTGAAATGTATTGCAACTGTTCAATGATAATTTGAGACATGAGTCATATAGATAACAGAAAACTGCTTTTGTGTGGTGAGAGGAAGGGAATATGTTTGTATGATTTAACTCACTAGCATTGGGATATTTTTTTTTCTTTTTAAAAAATCATGGTTTATGTGAAAGTTCTGTTAATAAAGCAGGAAAAGTTGATAATTACTGGAGTCACAGTAAATTTGAAGGGCATATTTAGTCCTTTCTTTGTCTACTGTAACCTGGAGGAAATTCTTTCCTTGCTGCACTTGCAATAATTATCTGCTCTCCCAGCTGAAGTTACCTGCCTACCCCAATAAACAATGCATATTAAATGTAAATGCATTTAATATTGCATGCAGTTTGGCCCAGAGACGTGTACAAACAAAAATGAGAGGTGCTAAGCTGAAAGAAGAGGATTGAAAACATATTGTCCAAACAGTATCATGGAGGATTAATCCCAGTGGTAATTTTCTAAGTTCACAAGATTTTATGTGATTTTAGTGAAAAGCTGTTGACTAGAAGCATTTTAAGACATGACACTTGGCAACCATTTTCACTAATAGAATATTTGAAGATTCTTTGAGATGGAACATTAATCCTAGCTGTCAAAAGAAGTGTGTAGCTATTGCATTTTCCCCTCCTTTAAGGATGTTTTTGTGATCAGAAAAAAAAAATATGGAGGAAGCAGTGGCGAAAAAGAGAACAATGTCAAGACATCCACCAGTAAACTTCTATAAGTGAGACATGGAGATTACACCAAAAAAAGTCTCCTCCAGAAGCAGCTTTTCCCCAAGTCGCTTTATGGAGAAGTCTGAAGAAAGCATGTATCACAGTGCTCCTTAGCAGCAGAAAAGCAAAAGCAGAGCCAGATAACTCTTTAATTTAGTATGTGCAAAGTGTGGCTCATGGGTCACATGCAGTCCTAATCCTTTTTTTCCCCCTTTCCCATAGAAGTATTTGATTTTGTAGTTTGCAACCCTAGTGCTTAAAGAGGCATAAAGTGAGCAAGAAAGGTGACATTCAACACCTCTTTGGAATGAAAACGGCCACAGTTTTTTTTTGTTTACAACTGAAATGCATTGGCATAGTATAATGACAGAATGAAACATCAGCCAACCTACCAGCTAACCAGTCCCCACAACACCCTTGCTGGTGGGAGAATGACAGAAGAAGCCACATGGACACATGTAACTGGAAGGTTGCCTTATAACCTAGAAGTAAAATCAATTCTTTAGCCTCCAAATTGAGCATGTAATAGAAAGCCTTTACTCAATATTCTTCAAGGGGATTCATCAAATAGAAAGGAATAGCCATGCTGGCTTCACTTGCTTGGAAAGCTGGACCAAGCTCAATGCCATCAGTAAGGTTATGACAAACATTTAGATGCAATAAAGCTGTGGTGAAATAAGAACAAAGGACCATATAAATCTGATGATACACAATCCCATACATAACGAAGTTCTGGCACGGTTGGAAATGCTTTTTGGTTTTCCAGGTGGACCAGAGAGGATGTGCCTCAGGAACCCTTCTCTCTAGACCTGACCACTCTGAAAATTGGTTGGCAAAGCCAAGTCATGTCACCAGTTTATACCAGTTTTGCTCCATGCTTCCCACCATAAGATATAAACTGTACCTCCATCAGCCAAGAAATATGTTTGCTGCCAAAACTCAGCATGAAACTGCTGAATATACTAAAGCCAATGGGAAATGTATTTTATTTATTCATCTGATTTATATATCACTTTTCTTCAAAAGGGACAGTCAGCAACATAGTCAGTATCAGACAATTTATTAAATTCAATAGCTCAATAACATGGTCAACATTTTGAAAGCACCTTTCAAATTTACTTATAC
This sequence comes from Iguana delicatissima, assembly GCA_948472985.1. Classification (NCBI taxonomy): domain Eukaryota; kingdom Metazoa; phylum Chordata; class Lepidosauria; order Squamata; family Iguanidae; genus Iguana; species Iguana delicatissima. The sequence continues at coordinate 390,387 of CAOKZL010000268.1, read as the reverse complement.
ATGTTTAAATTAAAAGCAGTCAATCAAGTATGCTTTTATTTGTTAATGAGAAAGAGACTTTTAATGCTTAGTACTTTTAATGAATTTCTGCAAACCTTTAATCTGTTTTAACTACATGTAGGAAATCTGAATGTATTTTAACTTCAAACATACTTTGAGAAACAAAACAAAGTTTAGCCTTGACCATTTGGTCAATCAGAAAAGCTGAACAGTAGTTGTTCACACCTGTTCGAACTGGTCCACAAAACTAGGAATAATGACAGATCTCAGTAGCAAACACCACAGTAAGGAAACACACTGCAAGTTAGTATCTCTTAGGAAAAAATGGCAATAGGAACCAGGGATTAATAACTTGGTGGACTGTTTAAGTAGTGCTCTGCTTTGTTTCCACATCTGGTGAAATAAGATTCAATTATACAATTTTGGAGACAACTGTGATGTTTAATCTCCCTTCCCAGTTTCTTCATTGTAAATCTTTAAGGTACCGACACTTTCTAGTAGCTCTTTCACTTCATTATCTCCATGTTATTTTAAAGCTGTGTGCCGTGCTGTCTGTGGATTCTGGGCCTTGTACTACAAAAGCAACGTTTCTAAGCATGGTACATTTCAGACTGGAGTAAACTCAGCCTCAGCTTTCGCAAGTACCCCATCATTCCTAACACACATGCCTGGGGTTTGATGGCTAGATAATCAGACACATGCTCTCTGTACCACTGAGAAACAGTTGAAAGGATGTATGACTATGTCTAACTGCATAATACATCTGAAAGTCTTTTACCTTTTCAGACACTTCTCTTTCCCTTCCCCCACTCTTTATATTAACTCTTTTCTTTTCCCAAGGTATCATTATTGTCATGGTTCGAGTGTTCACTCCTCCCAAAAAAAAATGTGAGTAGGCTATTGATTTTTGAAGTGAAAAGATTGATTTTTCCACTCCTTTATTACAAAGCCCAAGGCTTTTAATAAATGAATTGTGGCCTTTATGTGAACTAATGGAGCTTCCTCTGATGGAGCTGCTATTAAGATATCATCTAGATATATTAGCAGTCTTATTCCTAAGGCCCTCAGAATTGACCCTACAGGTCTTAATAACATTGTAAATGATCCCAGGGCTGTGAAGAGACTCAACCATCACTCTCTGATGGTGCAAGATTGTGCCCTAATGCGCTCTGTGCAGCTCTTGCATCACTGACATTTTGGGGCTCCTTGAGAGCCTTTTTTATTATTAGAGGGTACTGGAAGAGCAGATTGGCATATTGATTTAACATTTTTTATTCATGTATAATTGAAAATAGCACAGAGCAAGGGCACCTTGGCTATTATCTTAATTGGGCTATCCTCTCAGTAGGGCAAACGGTTTAAGGCCACTTCTTCTCCTGGCTATTATCTAGAAGGATACAAGTGCTCTCTTTTATTTGTGTGTACTCTGAAAGTGGCTGATGTTCCATTTTTTATTACCTGCACCAGGGATGTAAATCTTCACTGATTTCATTCTCCCAGGCAATAAGGAGTAATTTCAAAAGTTTTCTCCCCCCTGGGTAAGATTGTGAGAGTTTTTCTATATTTTCCCTGATTCTTCACACCAGGAGCACTTCTTCTTCTTCTTCTTCTTCTTTTTTTTTTGGAAAAATTCATTTGTGAAATTCCCACACTTTTGTCCCCAACTCATGTTTTTCATAGAAAGCCTCAGGGTTTTGCATAAAAATAGAGAAAGATATTACAAGATAGCCTCTGTGTGTGTGTGTGTGTGCGCGCGCGCACACACAGGCACATGCGTGTGTGCGTTTATACTGGTGCAAATGAATTTTTAATGAGGAAGTTTCCAAATGGAGGAGGAAGAAGAAGGAGGGAGGAGGAGGAGGAGGAGACATGACAACCCCAAAGCTGTATAGCAGTTGACTATTTTTTTGGCAGAATCTGTCAAGACTTCTCTCCTTCTTTTCAAAGACAAGAAAATTTGTGACTAGTCTTTGCATCTCTGCACTCAGTTTATTAGTATTATCAATATGTTCATTTTTTTCACTACCCCAACAAGGTATAACCCAGGAAGTCCATGAATGAGGTGCATGGATATGTGTGTGTAATTCACTTGTATGTGTGAGTTATTTGTATATGTAAGGTTTCATATACTATTTAAATGGTGGTTTAAGAAGATGATAGTGTAAAACTCTGGGAGTTTACAAGTATTAAAAACAAACAAATAAGCAGTAAACATACAGGCTTTACAACCAAAACATATAAATCATGTGGAATCTTATCAAAAATGTTAAAGTAGTAGAATAGTAAAAGCCAACAATAAAACTTAAATTGTTGTTCTGTGCCTTCAAGCACAGCAAACTCTAAGGCAACTCTAAGGCAAAATCAGTGGTTTTCCTTGACAAAATAATTCAGCGGTGGTTTGCCTTTGCCAGTCTCTGAGGCTGAGAGAACATGACTTGTGGCTTGAAATTCCAGGAACATGGGCTTCTGGCAAGGGATGGGCTGCACCTCACGAAACTTGGCAGGAACGTTTTTGCAAACAGTCTCACAAGGAGGATTAGGAGGTCTTTAAACTAAGTACCGCTGGGGAGGGAGACAAGATTATCCAGGACAACGACTCGGCAAGTGCAGGGGGAAAAGGCCCAAATGATATTGGCCAAGTAGGAATAGCATCCAATCGTGGGAGGCGTGGAAACAATGCTATGGGACTTGCAGGAAGGGCACGGGGACTTAAGTGTCTCTACACTAATGCACGGAGTATGGGAAACAAACAAGATGAATTTGAACTCCTAGTACAACAAAATAAATACGATTTGATAGGCATCACTGAGACCTGGTGGGATGAGTCTCACGATTGGAATGTAGGAATAGAGGGATATAGCCTATTTTGTAGAAATAGACCAAATAAGAAAGGAGGAGGAGTAGCCTTATATGTCAAGGATGTTTTCACCTGTGAAGAGATCCATGACTTGAACACCGGAAGCCAGGTCAAGAGCATCTGGGTAAGAATTAAGGGAGCGAGAAACAATAGGGATATTATAGTGGGGGTTTACTACAGACCTCCAAGCCAGACTGAGGACCTCAATGGCGCTTTCATAGACCAAATGACTGCACATTCAAAATGGAGAGATACAGTAATAATGGGAGATTTCAACTAACCGGATATATGTTGGCAGTCAAACTCTGCAAAGGCGGCAAGGTCCAGCAAGTTTCTTGCTTGTCTTGCAGACAATTTCATGGTCCAGAAGGTGGAAGAGGCGACAAGGGGATCAAATATTCTGGATCTGATCCTGACCAACAGGGAAGACCTTGTTAATGACGTAGAACTGGTTGGATCTTTAGGAGAGAGTGACCACGCCCTATTAGAATTTGGCATTCAGTAGGGAAGAGAAGACAAGTGTAGCCAGGCACTCATCTTAGATTTTAAAAAAGCAGACTTCTGTAAACTGAAGGAGCTGCTGGCTGAAATCCCGTGGTCAAGAATAGTCAATGAGAAAGGAGTTCAGGATGCATGGGAATTCTTTAAAAGGGAGATACTGAAGGCACAGGCTAAAACTGTGCCATTAAGGAGGAAAAATGGAAGGCATCTGAACAAACCGGAATGGTTGACTAAAGAACGCTCAGCTGAGCTAAGTATTAAGAAAAACATGTACAGGAAATGGAAGAAGGGGGAAATCAGCAAAGAAGATTATAAGCAAGTAGCCAGCAGATGTAGGGAGAAGGTCAGAAAGGCTAAAGCACAGAACGAACTTAGGCTGGCCAGAGACATTAAAAACAATAAAAAGGGCTTTTTTAAATACGTCCGCAGAAAAAGGAAAAAGAAGGAGACAATAGGGTCACTGCGCAGGGAAGATGGTGAATTAATAACAGGAGGAAGAGAAAAGGCAGAACTCCTCAACACCTTCTTCTCCTCAGTTTTTTCCCAAAAGGATAAAAACACTCAACCTGGCGGTTGGGGAGCAGGTGAGGAAGTGGGGGAAATGCAGCACAGAATAGGTAGAGAGGTAGTACAGGAATACCTGGCCACACTGGATGAATTCAAGTCTCCAGGGCCAGATGAATTGCATCCTAGGATTTTAAAAGAACTAGCAGAGGTCATTGCGGAACCTCTTGCTATAATCTTTGAAAACTCTTGGCGGACCGGAGAAGTTCCGGCAGACTGGAGGAGGGCAAATGTTGTCCCCATCTTCAAGAAGGGAAAAAAAGAGGACCCAAATAATTATCACCCAGTCAGCCTGATATCAGTACCTGGAAAGATCCTGGAGCAGATCATCAAACAGGCAGTTTCTAATCACTTAGAAAACAATGCCGTAATTACGAAAAGTCAACATGGATTTCTCAAAAATAAGTCATGCCAGACTAATCTTATCTCTTTTTATGATAGAGTTACTTGCTTGATAGATGAAGGGAATGCCGTGGACATAGTATATCTTGATTTCAGTAAGGCCTTTGACAAAGTTCCCCATGACATTCTTGCAAAGAAGCTAGTAAGATGTGGGCTGGACAGGGCTACTGTCAGGTGGATTTGTAACTGGTTGACTGACTGTACCCAAAGGGTGGTCACCAATGGCAGATTCTCATCCTGGAGAGAAGTGACTAGCAGGTTGCCACAGGGTTCTGTCCTGGGCCCGGTGCTGTTCAATATCTTCATTAATGACTTGGATGATGGAATAGAGGGCACGCTGATCAAATTTGCAGATGACACCAAATTGGGAGGGGTTGCTAATACGCCTGATGACAGGATCAAAATTCAAAAGGACCTGGACAGATTGGAGAGCTGGGCCAAGGCTAACAAAATGAATTTCAACAGAGAGAAATGTAAGGTCCTACACTTAGGCAGAAAAAATGGTATGCAGAAATATAGGATGGGGGACACGTGGCTGGATAGCAGTACATGTGAAAGGGATCTAGGAGTCTTAATAGACTACAAGCTGAACATGAGTCAGCAGTGTGATGCGGCAACCAAGAAAGCCAATGCAATTCTTGGTTGCATCAATAGGAGTATGGTGTCTAGATCAAGGGAAGTATTGGTACCACTTTATTCTGCTTTGGTTAGACCTCATCTTGAATACTGCGTCCAATTCTGGGCACCCCAATTCAAGAAGGATATGGATAAGCTGGAGCAGGTCCAGAGGAGGGCAACCAAAATGGTGAGGGGCCTGGAAGTCATGCACTATGAGAATAGACTTAGAGAGCTGGGTATGTTTAGTCTGCAGAAGAGAAGGTTGAGAGGGGACATGATAGCCATGTTTAAATATTTGAAGGGATGTCATGTCGAGGAGGGAGTGGGCTTGTTTTCTCCTGCTCTTGAGACCAGGACAAGGAGCAATGGATACAAGCTGCAGGAGGGGAGATTCCACCTGAACCTCAGGAGGAATTTCCTGATGGTCAGGGCTGTCCGGCAGTGGAACGTGCTGCCACGGAGTGTGGTGGAGTCTCCTTCGTTGGAGGTTTTAAAGCGGAGGCTGGATGGCCACTTGTCGGGAGTGCTTTGAGGGTTTTCCTGCATGGCAGGGGGTTGGACTGGATGGTCCTTGTGGTCTCTTCCAACTCTACATTTCTATGATTCTATGACTTCTCCAAGGTCATCTAATATCTAAATGTTATCATGAAGAACATTTTGGTCCGTTTCACACTACACATTTATAGCCTACAATTATTATTCCACTTTAACTGTCATGGCTATACCCTATAGAACCCTGAGTTTGCATTTTAAGAAGTGATATTTAGCTAGAGAATTCTAGTCCCTCACCAAACTACAAAGCTCAGAATTCTATAGGATACTGACATGGCAGCTAAAGCAGAAACATAGCACTATAACTGGGTAGTGTGAAAGGGCTACAGGAGGAAGTACCTTAAACAGTGTTCCACAAATAGGGGAGAGATTTTATCTCCAGTATCTTGGCACACTATTTATCTTGGCACACTAATATTGCAGGTAGCTCCAAGAATATATCAGTAAATAATAGTAGGTGCATTGAAAGAAGGATATTTGCAAGCACATTTTAATTATATCACAAGTATCAGGCAAGCATCTTCCTCACGAGGATGCACAATTATAACTGGAGGACACAAGGAAAGATATGGTAAACCCAATCCCTCAGGGTCACAGGACTTATCAAATTCATCCCATGGTAATAATTATTTGTTTGATAAAAATATCTACTGAGAAAATTCCATGATAGGTGCACCTTAGGGTTACCATAAAGAGGAAATGACTTGAAGATTCACAACAACAACTATACAAAGACCATGAAAGATCCTAATAATAATCTCCTATTTCATCTGTAGTAGTTTTGCCCTCCAACAGTCAGTATTTCCTAATCGGCTTGATCTAAAAAGCTAGAGAAGACCATTACATACCAGCCTGTTAGAGAATGGTGGAGGAAAAACATAAGTGGTGTTCCTTTGAAATGTTGCTGTGAAGTTCACATAAAACCCAGTCCTCATCCCACCTGCCTGCCCTTGACTGCATTACTCCTCTTCACCTCTTCTGTACCTCAAAACCAGACTTCATCTATGGCTGATGTAGGCCTTTGTAAAGGATAGAAATTTCAGTGGACTGAACAGTCTCAATGAAAGTATCGTTTTCACATCTCCCAAGACCTTTTGTGAGAAAACATGCATCTCACATCAAATATTCACACATTTGTGAGGAATTCATGGTATTTTTGAGAAATGAAGTGCTCGCAAAACAATGGGCATAACAGTTTTGGGGAAGTCAACAGAAACACACTTTAGTTAATGGGAAAAAGTCAGAAAAGCAAGTAGACTGCACAAATAAATTGAGCATTGTAGTATACATGTTTCAGGGGGAAAAAACAAGAAGTCTCACAACCTGGTGCAAAATCAGGACAAGATGAAAATGCAGGTGTGATTTAGAAAAACTCAGTGTAAAAAGAGACTGAGAGATTTTAACATCCCTAGTGGGAAGGAGGATAAAACCTTACAACTTTTTTTGGAATGAGAAAACATTCATTGTAATGCTAATAATATTTAGCCTTTATATATTCGGAATTTAATGTTCAGTGTGTTCCTTATCTCTATAATCTTAATTCTAAACTTGTATTTTTTACTTATATTTTAGATGATGATCTGAGACCAAGAGAACAGGAGCTTGTCAAATGATACCTGTTCAACTTACGGCCAAGGCATGATTCTCACACACTGGTTCACAACAACTCATCTTCTTATAATACATTCTCAGCCTCAGTGGAAGAAAGAAGTGCTTGAAGACTTCACTGTGCTTTTCAGGAATAAGGAAAGTGGGACTGCCACTTTTTGAGAATCTTGAAAAACAAAACTATATCCTAGCCCATTGGGAAAGGATGGTTTTTCATGGACTCCAAGTTCCTCAAAGACCAGGGGCTTTTCAAAGCCCACAATTGTGGCACTGTGGCCATTTCCACACTACACTGTTATAGTGCTATTATTCCACTTTCAACATCCTTTGGAATTCTGGAGTTTGTAGTTTACTGAGGCCAAAGAGTTCTCTGATTGAATATTCTAAATGTTCCTCCGTGAACTGCAAACCATAGGATTCCGTAGGACTTTGAAAGTGGAATAATAGTGCTATAAAAATGTAGTGTGGAAATGGTCTATGGCTCCATAGTGTGGAAATGGTCTATGGCTCCACATGATAATTGTGGAATGTGAAAGGGCCCTAGGATTCCTATTGTTTCTAAACAGTAGAAATTGCAAGGATTCATATATTTTTAATGGCTGTAATGTATGCAGAAATCCTACAGATGTATCTTCCTTGGCGTTTTGATAAGTGGAGGGTGAGATTTGCCTGTTGATTTACTTACAACATAGATGTTCTGGAAGCCATTAGCTGTACCTTTGTTAGGGGAGTAGCTAGATGTGGAAATGATTCACAACATATGTTAGGTATATTCAGAGGTGGATAGTACAGTAGAGTTGTGATGTGATAGTGTATATGCTGCTGCCAGATTTAATAATACAAGCATGGAAGACAATGTGGATTGCTGCCATTATTGGACTTCCTGCTGTCCTTCTCCACATCCCTCTTGGCTTTACAGAAAAGTTGCTCATTGCGAGCAGTATTTGTGAACATAAATGAGGCTTCCCCTGTTGAAGAATGGATAGTTTAGATATAATAAATCTTTTTTTTTCTTCATTGAGAATGCAGCTTATTTGAAGCCTGTGCTTAAGTGTAATTCTTTCAAGCTGTAGAGAATAGCAAGTGGTGACTATTCATGGTGATTATATGCCAGCTGTAAACCAAGTCCAGGATTTAAAAGGAGGTGAAATACACTAGCTGCCAATTGCTAACCAGCAACAGTAATTGAATGCTGTTTGTTACAGGAGCAAGTGCAGGTACTTGACTGTCTTAGCTCTTAATTTGAATGCCCTGACTTAACCAATGAAGAGTTTATAGCTGATTGATAGAAAGAGCTGCTAGCACAGTTGTAGCATTCTACTTGCTAGCAATATTGGGGTATGGGTTTTCATACTATATTTTTCTAGCCGTGGCAGTAAAATATCAAGGGGAAAGGCCACAGATGTTATACTTTGGAAAAAAATATGAAAAGGGATAGAAAAATCTGTCAATTTCACTTTCTCCCACATCTGAATTTTTTAAAACTTCAGTTTATTTCCATGTTGTATACACAACTTATGAATTCTAAATTTTTCAGATGTGAACTGGTAGATCTTCTATTTCCACCAGTCAATGGATATGGTTATTCCCAGCACCTCAAATGCCGTATTTTATGTGCCCTCTATTTGATCTCACATTCCAGATTGAAGACTCAAGACAGCAATATCGAATTAGATAAGAGCAAATTTGTGTTGCTATGGTTTCTACTTCAAATAAGCATTTTAAGCTCAAAAAAAGTGTGGCCCACTAGGAAATTAGAGATCAGAGACCATAGTCTCTAAAGCAAAAGAGGTGACACTATTCCTGGTTGAAAGCAGTAGCTCAGAAAGGAAGACATCTCACCCACCCCAAGCCGCAAGCCGGTCATCTCTAAGGAAGTTTCTAGGACATCCATCCCACACCAAAAAGTGTTTCATGGAGCTCACCAGGGTGTGTTAACCTGAGTCACTGTATTCAGGGCACAGGCCCTGTCACATTTGACAAGGAAAGAATAAAGGTCAATCAAACTAAGTTCCAAATGCTTTCTCCTCTCAAACAACACAAAGAGGGTGAAAAAGAGGATCCAATAGCTAGCCTAAGGCCCTTTCTGCACGTGGAGGGGGAAACGAGGGAAAACGCGCTGAAACAGAGCTTACCAGCAGCTGGGTAAGTCTGTCCCCATGAGGAGCAGTGGGAGCTCACTGTTCCGCAGTCCTCTGGCATCCAAAATGGCGACTTCGGTGTCCAAAATGGTGGCTTCCGGCTGGCGGAGGCTCTTTACCAACCAGAGAAGCTCACCAGCCGGAAGCCCGCCCCTGGCCTGCAAATCTGCACCGGAGCATGAGAATGGAGTGGCACAGAGTGGCGTGCTCCGTGCTTTTGAAAAACCTGTAAAAATAGGTTTTTAAAAAGCATGCTGTGCGACCACTTCAGGTTGCTCCAGAGCGGACTGAGGTGCGGAACTGTGACCTCCGTCAGAGGTCGCACCACGCCGTATTACTTATCTCGTGCGGAAAGGGCCTAAGATCCTCCAAAAAATTCCTACTTAAAATCCAGTGGATGGTCCTATATAGTTTTAAGGAACGGAGGAGTATGATGAAAAGTCCAGGAAGCTAACTGTATAGCATAGAACAGCTTTACATTTTGCCTTTGGTCTGCTCTTCCCAAGACACATCAATCCTTCTTGAAAGTATTTGCTTTACCCCTTGTGGTAGGGGTTGAGGGAATAAACTGTTTCTGGGCTAGCAAAGAGCAGATGTCATTCTTAAAGTGATGAGCCTTAGGGAAAGAGGGAGAAAGAAAGGAAGAGACAGAGAGAGATGGCAAGCCTAATTATGAACAACAACAATATGGATGAGCGCACAAAGATTCATGGGAATTATAGGATCATAGATCATGGAAAGGTTCCCAGAGCCATCAAGTCCAGCTCCCTGCTCAGTACAGGTAATCACACTAGAATAGTGTAACTGTCCAGCCTCTGTTTGAACATGTTTAGGAAGAGAGACCTTGCCATCTCTCTAAGCAATTGGTTCCGTTGCCAAATCACTTTCATAATCAAGAAGTTCCTTCCAATATGCAGTTGAAACCTACCCTCCTGTAACTTAAAATCATTAGGCCTGCTCGTAACCTCAGGGGCAGCACAGAAAAAACCTGGTTCCTCCTCCTTGTGACAGCTCTTTAGATATCTAAAGAAAGTAATCACGTCTTCCCTCAGTTTTCTCTTCACCAAGCTGAACATGACCAATTCCCTCAACTGTTCATTCTCCATACTTATCATCCTTGTTGCCCTTCTTTGAACCCTATCCAACCTGTATATTATCTTTTTTTAAAAAATGAAGCCCCCAGAACTAAATATAGTACTCCAGATTAGGTCTGAGTAGCACAGAACAGAGTGTGACTATTATTTTCTTTGATTTTGGAACGATAGTTCTATTAATGCAGGCTGAAATATCATTTGCCTTCTTTGCTACAGCATAACACTGCTGGGTAATGTTCAATTTATGATCAACAATAATCCCAGGACCCTTTTCATATGCACTACTTCTAAGCCAAATATCCCGTATCCTCTACCTGCATGTTTGGTTTTTGTGGTTTAAATATAAAATTTTTCATTTGTCTCTGTCAAATTTAATTCTATTATTTTCAGCCCAATTTTCTACTTTGTCAAGGTTCTTTCATATTCTTTTTCTGTCTTTCAATGTGTTAGCTATCCCTCCCATTTTTGTACCATCTGAAAACTTGATAAAGTTTCCTTCTACACTGTCATTTAAGGCATTGATGAAAAAATGTTGAAGAGTGATGACTACAGGACAGAATCCTGTTACGTTCTTCTGAAGACTTCACTCTGTTTCCCAACCAATCATGGATCCATCTGATGTCTTTCATATGTATTCCACATGTAATCAGTTTGCTAATCAAAATATTGGGAAGGGAATTTATCAACCGCTTTGCTGAAATCCAAATAAATGACATCTATACCATTCCCAACTAAACTAAACTAAACTAAACTAAACTAAACTAAACTACTAACCCAGGCTAAAGAAGATATAAGATTAATTTGACAGATTTGTTTTTGACAAACCCATGGCGTTATCATGCAGCTACTGGCAAACAAACACATTTATAATCCATTCTTGTAAGCACACTAAGTCCTGTGCCTGAATAAACAGTTCTTTTTGATTTGGTTCCTCCCATTTTTAAAGAATTTCTCAAATTCCATCCTGAATGTGAAGATTTGTGAATTTTGCTGTACTATTAAAAAGCAATAAATGTCACAAAAATTTTCACCCATTTCTACTAAAAATTAATTATGTTCTACACATAGTCTTCTGATGGAAATGACCTTGCTTGCCCTGGGGGATACTGTACAATACATGCTGAAGTAAAGATAATTCTGTAGATACTCCTGGACCACTTGGCAGATTTTAATACCATTAAAAATCATGCCCACTAGACAATCTATCCATATTTTAATATGTAGTCAGTCTGTCACTTTGGTTTTAGTCCTTCCTTTAGATTTGATTGGTCTCAGAAAAACATTTTACTATGCTTTTAGTTTGTCATAGATTTTGGTTTCAGAAGATGGTTCTGGCAGTCTATTTTTCCAACCCTGTGATCATTTGTGTGTGTGATTTTACAAGGTTCTATCCTGGCTTATATGCATTTAAACATCAATGTAGATTTGCTAGGGGAGATAAACTAGTCTTTTCGGGTAAGGTATAGCTACAAAGAAATGTTTGGAACTTTTAGTTGTTTTCTGCTGGAATTTCTGCTGGTTCAGAATGGATATTTGAATGTTCCTGTAATGATACTTAGTGGGACCAAGCATGGAGTTCTCTTTCAGTTGAAACAATCCCTTTTCAGTATAAGAGGCAACTCTCAAGGTATCTAATAGATGACACCTACCTCATGTAAAACCCATGAATGCCAAGTTGAACACAAAGAATTGTCCACAAGAAAGAGCTATCAAAAGAGCATACACAAAAGTACGAATTTTCCTACCATTTTTCATAACTGATATTTTGTCAGATCAAAAATATTATATATTTAACTTGTGGATATTATCCTCTGGTGTGAATTTTCTACACTTTTATTTCTCTTTTGTTGATTCATTTAATATGAATTTCTTACAATTAACATATTTGCCACTTCCCTGGATGTTCTCTTATGTCAATCAAGGCATAATCTCATCCTTTGTTTATAGTGTTATGTTCTCATGCCAACAAGCAAGAAACAAATAATCATGTTTGTTTGAAATCCCTTCTCTCATGGCTTTTCAGTAGCTGAGGAATGGGGAGGTTAATTGTGGTCTGATGATTTTTTAAAAAAATAATCCTAAATCACATTTTGTGGACTAACTGCGGTAGGATTTGACATAATTAACAGAAATATGGTGTACAAACTGAGAGAAGTAGTAGTGTTACTCTATTCTCATTTGGTCAGACCTCACCTGGAATACTCTGTCCAGCTCTGGGCACCACAATTTAAGAAGGATATTGGCCACCTGGCACATGTACAGAGAAGGGTGACCAAGATGATAAAGGTCTGAAATCTTTGAAAACTGAGAGAACTGGATATGTTTAACTTGGAAAAGGTGAAGAGGACATGATAGCTATCTGAGAGGCAACATGATAGCTATCTTGAAATATATGAAGGGATGTCATGTAGAAAATGGAGCAAACTTATTTTCTGCTGTTCCAGAGACTAGAACATGAACCAAAGGATTCAAATTGTAAGAAAATACCTAAAGATTATGAAGAACTTCTTTTACAGGGTTCAATAGTGGAATAGACTCCCTCAGAGGGTATGGATGGTCCTTCTTTGGAGGTTTTTAAATAGAGCTTGAATGGGCATCTTTCTAAAGTGCTGTGGTTATGTGTTGCTGCATGGTAGGGGGTTGGACTAGATGGCTCTAGTGGTCCCTTCCATCTTTAAGATTCTATTATTCTATGATGTTTAAAGAAATGTGACCACTGCCCTGGCTTATGTCTTGCCACATAGTGGCTGGCAGCAACATAGAGAGCACAGATGCACAGACTGATGGTGATGGTGATCATGCCATATTGTACACTGTTTGTTTTAGACTCTACAAGAGAGAGAGAAAAGCAAAGCAAACTTGGAGCCGTAACAGCAGCTTGTCTCTTATATAACATTTAGCTTTTAAATCTTGCCACAAGATTTGAAAAATGAGGAACTCTGAGCCAACTCTCCTTTGAGCCAACAACAGGTACAGGCAGCTGAAAGCTTAGTTTTGATAGTAATTCAATCCAGCCACATTGCCTTTTCTTTAGCAAAGTATATTCCATAAACAATGTATTTCTAAAGATCAAGATTGTTGCAGATGTGGCAGCAGGAAGGTGAGTGGATCTTTAGAAGAGAGAAAGGGGAGGAAATAGAAGGGGCCCAGGTGGCACTACAGTTGCTACATTTATCTAGTAAGCAATATGCCAATTTTCTTATAACCAGCACATCCCATACAGTGTGTCATTGATGGAGTTTCTGTGCTTTTCCAATTTCTCATAATGACACATCTGAGAATGGAGGGTCATGGTACTGGGTCATGATCAATAGTTTAAGATATATCAAAAGAAGAGATAATAGCATCAAATTATTCTGCAGAACAAACCTCACAGTTGGTATACAAACACATCAAACAAGGGATCGCCACCATAAAAAAGAAATTATTAGCTGCCTCAGCTCCTCTGGAACAACAGAATGCTTTCATCCCACAGCAGTCAGATTAGAATTGACCTCCTCAGTTTGGTACAGTTGGCATCTAGATCCTAACAAAGGGCAGCCCAGTTTAGAACAAATACCTGCTGACAATGTCTTACCTAATATCCTTGGGTTAGCACACTTATGATGATCTCAACCATCCTCAGAAAATTAAAATTTACTCATATGGATGAGATTTTAAATTTACCAGTATGAACTACAGCTCAGTCAGTTGCCCTAGCAAGGATCTGAAGGAATTATTGGTGCTAGGGCTGGGATTAGGGTGACCACTAGAGATGAAAATAATATTTGTAAGCATTTGCTACCAGGTCAGATAATGTGTGTCCTAACAGTTGGGAAACCCCATTTGAAGAAGCGTAGACCAGCAGAATTTTGTGTGATTTTCTCTTGGAACTTGGCATGCATTGCAGAGGCATTATATTGTAGATAAAAACATATCTTTTTTTCCCCCTAACATTCCCTATCATAGTTTTCTGCACAGATGGGTCTTCTGCACAGAAACACTGTTCCTGTGCAAGAAATCTGTTTTCTGTACATTTTTGGTGCAAAAAACTATTGTGCTTTTTGTTGCAGAATATTTTAGCTGCCACATTTTGGGATGTTCAAAAACTGGGAGAATAATGTGACCAAATATTCATTTTCTCCTGCAGTGGGGAGCAATCTATCATAATTATTCATCCAGGCATGTAAATTGAGAATAGTGGAGATTTACATTCCTAATGGCCACTTACATATAACCAAAAAAAAAGGGGGGGAGAGGGAGGAGAAAAAAGGACACAACATTGTGGAAAATGTATAGCTTGAGATGCCAGTATTAAAAATATTTTTTAAAAATAAATATTTTGGGCAGGTGGTTCATTTCTGCAAATTGAATAGAAATGCAATACCTCTAACCACAGTAGGATGCATGTACTGGGTGCCTGCTTTGTTTACCATCCAAGTACAAACTACTGATGGGAAACTTCAGGCCCTTCTACCTTTCTTTGTCATCAAGCTGATCAAGACAGCTTTTCAAATAAAGTATAAGACAAAGGGCTGTCTTCTTACAGCCCTTTAAATGGAGAACTTACTCCAATAGAAAACTGTTCTTAGGATAAAAGACTAACCCTGGTATGGTAGAACACATGACCATCCTAACTAGATTCCAAACACAAAATCTATCTAGTAGCAACGAACATAACACATTCTTTTTCCTTGATGCATTGGGATATCATTCCAGGGTGACTGCAGAATCAGGATGAACTAGAAACAAGACATTGAAACTCTTTTCAAGCCTTTCAAATGGATCCAAATGTACTTGCCAGCAAGCACAGTGGTTCTCAACTCAATGGCTCTACCACTTGCCAAAAATACAATATCAACAGCTGCAGCAACTGGTACAAGTTTGAGAAACACCACAGAAATGGGGGACAACATCCAAATGCAATGAGATAAAGACCATTTCTGCACTACACTGTGTTACAGTGCTATTATTCCACTTTCAACATCTTGTGGAATTCTGGGGTTTGTAGTTTCCTGAGGCCCAAGAGCTCTCTGGCTGAGAATTCTAAATGCCCTCCCTAAACTGCAGGATTCCATAGGATGTTGAAAGTGGAATAATAGCAGTATAACAGTCTAGTGCAGAAATGGCCTACAACACCTTTAAAGCCCCGGACAGTTTGAAATCATGATATATGAAGGAATGCCTGCAATGAATTTGGTAGTGATTTTTTAAAGCTTTATTAAAACTATCTCCATTACATTACACTGCATAATTGAAAGCTTCCAAATAGGCCTTAAATATGTATTTTGATGTCACATCTTCTTTAAAAACTGTGTTCATGATGGTTGATTTGATATTTAATGGTTTTAATAGCATTATGCTGATTAAATGTTGCTTTTACTGATATTTGTGTTTCCATCTGTTTTAATATTGTTGACTCCAGCTGATGTCTTTTATATCATCTTTCAAGATAATTTTGATTCTTTTGTAGTTGTTACTTGATGCTTTATATTGATATAGTAGAAACAACTTTGTGACGGCTTGCCAATTAAATTCTGCCTAAAAATAAAGCATGCTTTTTCTTCAAGCACTGTTAAGATCTACAACCACAACCACAATAATAGGTTTCTTTAAGAAGAGTATTTCTCAGCCAGTGTTTATGTCAGTATAGAAAGATACAGGTTGAAATATATCTTTCTGTGTGTCATTTGTTTTTTATTCTGGCTTGTATGGAGAAAAAGTGACATTCACTGGTAATACTGGGAAATCTCAAGTAAATCTTGTTCCCTTTACCAAACAGCAGTCTTCAAATATACACATAGACTACCACAGTTCAGACATTTTTTTCTTTTCCATTCTTCTTTTTCTTCAAAGCAAAATGTGAATATTTTAAGTCATAAAACAACACAGTAATGGCATATGGTTTCATTGTTGTTGACAGAAGCAGCAAGAGGTGAGAAATTCAGAGTCAAAAACTATATTTGTGTTGAGAAGGCAGGCAGCAGCAAACAGGTCAATCCTTTGCACAGTTACTTAACAGTCCCATTGTGTTCTATGGGGCTCATTCCTAAGTGTATTTATACCGCATAGCAGCTGAAGGAGAGCACTCTTCTGGTATCATATTCCATGTGATTAAGACTATATGGAGACAGTACCCATGGGGGTCCATTTATTTGCACTGAGCACATCATTATAACATCCTATCACCTCTCCAAAAGGGATGAAGAACCCCATAGTTTCTTTCTCATTTGAGTTTTTCATTTTTTTTTTCTTATTTGTATTTGCATAGCTTGCAGATTGCACATATGCTGCTGGGTATGAAAAGAATAATTGGTAATATTATTTATTTATTTATTTTAGTGTTGTAATGACCAGAGAAGAATAATCCAGGACAGATGAGAATCTTCACAATTTGAGATTTATATTGCACATTTAAGTTAGATATGCATTTTCTCCACTGGAAAATGTTATTTTCTAGTGGGGGGGGAACTGCAGATTTTGTGCAGAATAAGTCTCCAGCTACAACAATTACTGTACAGAAAACAGCCTTTGTCTCTGTACAGAAAATTGTGCCCAAAATAAAAGTGTGTGAATTTGCACAAAATAAGTTCTGAAAAACCATTCTCACAGCATGAAGAAAATTGTTAAAATTATCCATTGCTTCCTTCAGAATGAAAGTAGCTAAGTTACATTCCTAGAGCTGGAATTTTGAGCTCACTAGGACAATACATGTGCATTCCGCAGGCTTTCCTCAATTTATGGACAACTGTATGAAAGAAGAGTGTGAAGTGTAATAAATGTGATATGCGACCGGTATGGCTTTCCATAGCAATCTCAATCATGTGGAAAGAAAGTTTGGAACAGAGTGAGTCATTTTTACCAAAAGTGCTCTAGAAAAACATTTCATTCAGATGTATTTAAAATCCAAAATGTTGTCACCAGGATCCTAAAGAGAATTTTTTTTTCAAAATACGCACCATCAGATTACTACTATTTTTAAAAATAATTAGGATACAATCGAGCATTTCTAAATTGTATTGTTTCCATTGGCATCATTCATCTTTGCAGTTTTCAATAAAACCCATGAGATTTCAATGTGTCTCAGTTTTGGATGAATCATGTCCAAAGCTGATAAATTTGCAAGGGTTGTTGTTAACTATAAGAGCTGAAAATGTTGCTTTTGAGGTGATTGTGCTTCTTCTGTAATAGGAAATAGGAAATAGAAATGGAAATATGAAAAATGGTCTTTCTTCAACAGCAACAGAGAGGGGGAAAACGTGAAGCCCACATTTTGTGCCCTGGTAGACCTTTCAACCCAGGGAAACATCTTGGTGAAGAGGAAAGAAGCAGTGGGTTAATGGTGATGAACATTGTCTATGTCCAGTCTTCCACTTTCTAATCATCTCTCTAGGTGGCTCCCTCTTCCTCAGACGGTTTAAAATGCCTTAAGAGGGCCACTGTGTGCTCTGAGGAAGTATAAGGAAGATATAATAACATGCAGATCATTTTCCAATAACCTTCTGTTAGTACTCAGAAATGCTTAAGTTTTAGACATTTGTTGTTGTTCATGTAGTCATATCTGTTTTGCCTAATGGCAACCCTATGAATGAGAAACCTCCAACAGACTTTGTTATATGTGTACGCACACACACACGTGTGCATATTTTAAAAGCCAACAAACAGACAATACTTCTGACAGCTCTGATCTTGATTTCAGGCTGATGCAATCCTTGTGACTCCAAATATTGTCACACCAGTATCTTAAAGAGACAGTCACTTTTAGGAATGTAGTGACTGACAGAACTTACTATGTTAAAGGAAACATCATCTGCTAGATCCTGCAATCTAATTTACATGATTCACTGCAGACTTACAGGATACCATCTTCAGTATGGGAGAAAACCAGCTATAGACCTGTGCATTCATTTCAGGAATTACAAGTCTGAAATCCTGCCCAGGAAGCTTGAGCAAACTGTGGCTAGACATTTAAATTCAGAACACCACAGCCACTGTGGTTTGACTGTGTTAAGAAATGAGGGGGCACCTATTTCAGGTAATTTGGATATAAGGGGAAATTTCTAGATCCACAGAATTAAGACTTTAATACTTCATAGTATCAGCCTACATACATATATAACACTACCATCCACTTAGGTATGTTGATAATGTTGATAATAGTGTTACCACCACTTTGGATGCAGCTGACTTTTATCTTAAGCAACTGAAGAAGGCAGAAACCAAAACATTCTGGTAATTAGTTTAAATAAGTTCATTGAAACTAATTATACACACACACACAGAGAGAGAATCACATATGTGAGATTAACAAATATATATTTGTTATATATTTGAATGATAATCTTGAAATTAACAGAAACCTCACTCATCGAACCCACACAGTCCCCTTTGGAATCCAAAAATAGCCATGGTGTGCTAAGAACAACTCAAAGCTTCATTGCAGACCAGTGTACCCAGCTGTATCATTGGCATTCTTGGCATCATTGGACTGAGATGAATTACTGTACAAATACGTTCTTTACAAGCAGCATGCAAGCTTGTTTCTTTAACATGTTTTGTACCACATTAATGCTATTGCACTACTCATACCAGCTTGTGCCTAATGTCATTTTGGTTTAGCACTACTGGAATCCCATCTGAGCATTTTGCTAGGTAATATCAGGTGTATTTTGGAAACACTCAAAAAGGGTTTAGTGGCTACACTGTGAAAACTCATCTCCAGATGTTCACTATTATGATTCCTGAGCTTCATCCATACAGAGATTTCTTATGTAACATCTCACTGGCTTTAATATCCTAGCGGCATCACAGTGAGTACAAAAGTACTTGGAAAACATGCACTTTCCTTGGTGTTTATTAATGACACTGTTGTTCTTCTTAATATTCTGTCCATGTTCCGGTTCACAGGAAGGATGAATAATGTAGACTGTTCCTTGGAGGCTTTGCCTTGATGATTTTTGCTTCCTCTATTCACTTCAAGGGGAGATACAAAAAGGCTTGTCTAAGATTTGATAGTCATGTTGCAAGGTATCGACTCCTTGTATATTTCCTTTCCCTTTCTACTTTTTTTAAACCAATATTTTCTTTCCAGAGGGCTTTTATCTTGAATAAAGATGTTATTATTTAATTGGGCTTCCTAATCAATGTTATCATAGGAGATACCAGCGCAAATCACTTTTGTGCCTATAAACTAGTTATCAATTTTCAGCTTTTGCATTGTACTTCAGTGGTGGGTGCTACAATTTCATGTTTTTTTGTCATTGCTTCTCTATCATCTGCCTCTAATTCTGTCCACATGTATATTTCTAATTTACCATTTTTTATATGCCACTTTGGACAACTTGCCTATCATTTAAATAAATTTGAATAACACTCCCCCCCACCAAATTCAGTGATTTATCAATACATAAAGAATTTGTCTATTGTGCTATTAGCTGTGGTCCATTTGTGCATCCAATTCACCACCAGATGTTTCAGTCATTAAGTGATAAAGATGCATATGTGAATAAGCGCACAGAAGGTTTCATAATGTCACTCAACAAGTGGCTGAAATAAAAAAAAAAAGGTGCTTCTTGCTTTCTCATTGCCCTCTGAATAACAGGGGTTCCAAAGTCTTTCCACTGCATCCAGATCTCATGAGGAAGGGATATGACCATGACAAGGGGATAGATGTTAAAATTCCCCCACCTGCAGGTTGTCATGCCCTTGCCCAGCTGAAAAATAATATCTGGAATGTGGACAGCTACATATGTTAGGGCAATGACATGTTGGGACAGATTTGTGGTTGCTAATGTCTATGAAATCCCAGACTGCCCTGGATGTCTTCAGTAGTTGTGCTGAGATTGCCTAAAAGAGTTATCTCAGAGTCCTATGTCCCATGGGTGAGACCATCTTCATCTGCTCTGGCAGGGGGCATGGCTAGGCAGTGGTTTGAACAGGACACAGCAGAAAGTCTACTCCGTTCTGTTAGTCCAAAATAAGAAACAAATGATACAGCTGGGCACTTAGACAGACAGGAAATACAAAGGACAGATGGAATTCCTATAGATCAGTGGTGGGCAAAGTGTGGTCCTGGGACAACATGTGGAACCTAAGTTTGCTTTTGTGGTTATCAAGCCCTCTGGCCTCCTTGAACTGCTATTTTGTTCTAGCCAGACAGAGGGCAAATTGCCTGTCCTGGAAGCCTCCAGCAACAGAAATTCATCTTAACACTTTTGAAAACACATATGCATATACATTTTCTTCCAAAACAAGACATCCTACTGGTTTCATGGTCCACCCATGGTTCCAAAGGGAAAAAATGGTTCTTAGACCCAACACAGTTCGTCCCGTCTCTATAAATTACAACAACCTTTCCCTCCATCCCAAATCTATGTTGATGATGTGGTTGCATCACATATCCAGGACCACACATATTGGAAAAACTAACTGCTTCCCCCATTCCAGGCAGATCTCATTAGTGCAAACCAAATCAACTACCTTATTCACCACCAATAAGTTCAGATGTTGCTTCCTTTTAAACCAGCCAGAAGGTTATGTATTTTATCTTATTAAGGTAACAAAGTATGAAACCAAGTACCAAATCCCTGGCACATTTTCTGGGCATTCTGCACTGCTTAAAATACTGAATTTTTCAGTGTCTTTGAGTCTGCATTGCTATTGATGCTCCAGAACACAGTTAACAATGAAATGGAGGGTACACCACCCGCTGAGTCAGAAATTTGATAATATTGAGAAAACAATGAGAACTGCAGGACAACATTTATATTTCACCTTCATAATATGTGAAGGTGCTTCACTGCTCATGTACTTTGATAGTTATAATATTCTAGCATTCTATTTTGGTTTCTTATGACAGACAAACAATATTGTCCAATGTTTATTTATCACCTCTTGTTCACATCACTGTCATAAAAAAGAGATATGTACAAGGATATTACTGGATGTCACCACTTTTGATTCCATAATTGCAAAATTGGTTGGTGTTTCATTCCATAATCAGTCTGACAATAATGTGTCCTCTGAAATGGTTTCAGGATGTTGCAGTAGAATGAGTCAAAAGTTCAGCAGCTCCAGAACAAAGCAAGAGACACATTTTAATAAGAAAGTAGGAAGGATTATGCAGGTAAAGGTTTGCTTAATAACTGATCTTGCATTCTATTCAGCACCTATTTTAATTTAGGACAGTGCAAGGGCCTCCAGATTCAGTTTAGAGCCCAATTTTGCGATTCAGATCCATAAACAATTTAGTTTAAATTAATTTAGACGTGATCTAAACCAGACCCTGCCTTAAAATAGAGACTCAGAAATTCAAAATACTGGCCCTCCCAAGTATATGTAGAAAAGCCAAGATGGACATGTATTTTTTCTTTTGAAATACATATGCATGAAATTGGGAACCACAATAATTCCCACGGAGAGAATTAACCCTGAAAAAAATCACAAACAGGTAGTTCAGGTTATTGTGGGTTTTCCAGGCTTTGAGGCTGTGTTCCATTAGTATTTTCTCCTGATGTTTTGCTTGCATCTGTGGCTGGCATCTTCAGAGGATCTGGTGGCATGGAAGTGAGACAGAGTATATATACTTGTGTAGTCCCTGGGTGGGAGGGAGCAATTTGCATGTGTTACAGTTGGCCTGTGTGATGGCCTATTGTTAAATGGGATATCCCTCAGGGTGTATTGTTAGTCAGGGGATATGCATAACAGTGTGTTAAATAAATTAGCAACCCGTTGTATTGTTCCCTGTAGAGGGACTTCCAGAGTCTGGATGGTGTTCACTGGCATATTTTTGACTCTTGATTTTAGTGTTCTTCAGTACTGGTAACCAAATCTTGTTTACTTTCCAAGTTTCTTCTTTCCTGTTGAAATTGTCCATGTGTTTATGGATTTCAATAGACTCTCTGTGTAGTCTGACATAGTAGTTGTCAGAATGGTCCAGAATTTCTGTACTTTCAAAAAGCGTTCTGTGTCCAGGTTGGTTTATGACATGTTCTAGTACTGCTGATTTTTCTGGGTGGATCAGTCTTGAGTGTCTTTCATGTTCTTTGATTCATGTTTGGACGCTGCGTTTTGTAGTCCCTAGGTAGACCTGCCTACAGCTGCAAGGTATGTGGTTAAACTCCCACAGAAGTTAGTGGATCTCTCTTGTCCTTTGCTGAGTGTAGCATTTGTTGAATTTTCTTGGTCGGTCTGTATATTGTTTGGAGGTTATGTTTCTTCATCAGTTTCCCTATACAGTCAGGGACTCCTTTGATGTATGGTAAAAACACATTCCCTTTGGTTGATTGCTTATCTTCACTGTTGTGCCTTTTTTTCTGGGTCTAGAGGCTCTTCTGATGTCTGAACCAGAGTAACCATTGGCTTGTGGAGCCCAGTTTAGATGGTTCAATTCATCTTTCAGGAGGTGGGGTTCAGACTCTTTCTACGCAGTCTACCAGAGTTTTTATTGTGCTCCTTTTTTGTCCGGGGTGATGGCTGGAGTTTTTGTGTAGATATCTGTGAAAGCGTCATCCACATAACAGAACCATATAGTGGGGTTTTTTTAGTGTGGTTTCCAAGGCTTGCTTTTCAACGTGTTTCATGTAAAAATTAGCTATCACGGCGCTAAGCAGGCTTCCCATGGCAACCCCATCTCTCTGCTCATAGAATTCATTGTCCCACTGAAAGTAGGTTGTGGTGAGGCAATGTTGAAACAGGGCTGTGATGTCTTTGGGAAAAATTTGGTTGATGAGCGCAATGGTGTCTGCTATGGGAACTTTGGTGAACAGGGAGACCACATCAAAGCTGATCAGTTTGTCTCCGGGTTTGAGTTTAAGGCCGCTTATCTTTTCTATAAAGTGAGCTGAGTCCTTGATATGGTGGGAGGTTTGCCCAATATGGGTTTGTAATTGTGTGGCCAGGAACTTGGCCAAGTTATATGTGGGGGATCCAGTGGCACTCACAGTGGGTCAGAGCAGAATGGAGTCCTTGTGGATTTTTGGAAGTCCATAAAGTCTGGGTGGGAGAGCCTCAGATTTGCATAGATGTTGGCTTGTGTTTGGATGAATTGAGGAATTTTTGATCAAGGTGTTGGTTTTCCTGGTGATTTTATTGGTTGGGTCGTGTTTTAGTTTTTTGTAAGTAGTGGGGTCCAGGAATTCCCTGATTTTCTGTTTGTATTGTTCTGTTTTCATGATTACTGTGGCATTGCCTTTGTCTGCTGGGAGAATGATGATTTCTGAGTCAGAATTGAGGTCCTTAATGGCTTTTCTTTCTTTCTTCGTTATGTTGCTAGGTGGTGGTTTTGCCTTGCCCTCTTATCTCCTCCACTTCCTCCTCAGGGAGATGGTGAATGGCGGATTCAACATTAGTGATGATGTCTTCTACTGGGATTCTGGTGGTGGTCACAACAAAGTTGCCTCCTTTGGTTAGGATGGATGTTTCTTCATCAGAAAATTGCCCCTCGGTCAGATTGGTGATGGTCCATGATGTGTCCAGAGAGGGTTTCAGCTGAATTTTTGTTTCTGTCTTTCTGTGTGGTTCTCCATGTCTTTCTCTATTTTTCTGTAGGTAAGGTTGTCAATCTTATCCCAGTCTTGGATGCTTATTTTTTGACTAATGCTGGTATGGAGGAATAGCAGCTCTTTGTCTATGTTTGCCAGTTCTTTGTAGGTGGTGTGGTTTCTCTCACGTAATAGTGCATGTTCCATTCGGTTGTAGATGTGGTTAGCCTGTGTGGATTTTAAGGTCCTTTTTGCTGTGAGAAAGGATGGAATGTTTTTTGTGTTTCTGCAGCATAGCAGAAAGGTTAAAGAACAGAGTAGGTGTGCTTTCCTGATCCAGAGTTTTAGGGATTTGCTTTCCCCCAGAGGCACACAAAACACTCTCCCCTCCCCCTAAAAAAACCCCACGTACATTCAGATTAATGCTCAGTCTTACCATTTCATCCTGATTTGGAATTGTTCATTCTGATTTTGAACTGTCCCCTTAGTATTGAATACACCTTTCAAAGGCCCTTAGAACAATACAAAGAAATGTTAGTGCAGTTAAACAGCAGGATTGGGAGTGGATTAAACTGATAGAGTCAGAGATAGGAAAAGTCCTTGTCCTTGGGTCTATCATGCTAGGTCCCAAAGTGCATTCCTAAAGTCTCTGAGCTGAGATACCACTACACTGAATTATCCAAGAAAGACCACGTGTAATTGTTAGATGTATGTCACTAAAATGGCAGCTTCATGGATACTGAATAAGCAGTGGTTGGCAAAGCCATCAGGCTTTTAGCAATTGAATTGGGTGAACTTTTGATGATATGCAATGCAGTTTATGGTTTGTATAATCTCTTAATGAATTTTAATGTTTTAATTGGTTAGTGTTTTAATTTTATGAATTGTATAATTATTTTTAATTAACTTTTATATTTTCTCAAGGTTTTAGTATAATTTTTTAAATTTAAAGTTTTTAAAATGCTGTTAGCTGTCTTGAGTCTCATTATGGAGAAAAGGCAGGATATAAATGAATAAAACAACAACAGGGATATGTGGACATGTTGCACAACTGGACAATTTAGAATAATGATCAGATATGATCAGATATAATAGTGATAACAATAACAAAAACTGTTAAAACTTTACATATATAGATTTAATGACAATATGGAAATTATTAATTCTTCCATATCCTTTCTTTTTCACAAAACTGGGATTCCAAATAGGTTCCAAAATACTAAAACAAATACAGATAAAAGCATATACCATATTTGCTGGCATATTAGATGCACCGGCATATAAGACGCAGCCCATTTTCAGACCTTATTTTTTAGGGAAAACTTTTTTAGTACCCAGCCGAGGCAAAATGCATGGGAAGGGGAGGAGTGAAAGGAGGTGTTGCACAAAGTTCCCCTCACCCTCTTCCATTTTATGTGGGTGGGGAGGATTCCCCATTGAGGCAAAAAGCATAGGAAAGGCAGGAGGGGCAAAAGGAACACTTGCATGAGGATTCTCCCATTCCCTCTTTTCCTTTTGAGGATTCCCTTTGGGCAAGTCCGATTCTCTCAGCCTCAGAGGCAAGCCACGGCAAACCCCTCTGAACAAATCTTGCCGAGAAAACTCCACCTTAAAGTGGAGCTGAATTGCAGGTACTGAAAAACAGCAACTGGGAAGGGGGAATGAAGACAGAAAAGGGGTGGGGAGGCAGCAAAAAGAGGGGGCTGAAAGGGTCTGGAGGTTGCTTCTCTTCTTTCTAGCCCTACCTCTTCTTACTTCATTTTCTTCTTCCACCTCCCTAGCAAGGTGGTGGAGGTGCAACAGCCCCCATCCTGCAAGGAGGAAAAGGAGTAAGCAGCTCCTCCAGAAGAAACCAAATCTCCCCTCTTCTCCTTTCCCTTCAGGCTGAAGAGGGAAGAAACATACCTCCATCCCACTCCTTCCCCACCACACATGGAAACTCACAGGGTTTGCAGGGACCTCATCTCACCCATCCATCCTCCTGCCATCTCCCCATCCCTGCTCCCAGGCTCTGTTCCAATGCCTTGGCTAAGCCAGAGTGAACCAACTGTAAAGGAGGGGAAGCTGTGAAAATGCCCTGTGCCACAGCATAGGCGATTCCTTACTCCCTCCCTCCCCATCCCACAGGCGGTTGGCTCCAGGCAAAGACCCTGCTGTGAGGAGTGAATGGGAGGAAAGAGGGGCTGCAGCAAGTTGGGCTCTTCCTCTCTTAAAGGGGCTGCCAATGTTGTTTTGTTTTGTTTTGTTTTCAAGCCCCACTGTAAGTTAATTCTTTGAAGTAGTTTTAAAAGTAGCAGTGCTAGGCCCGTTCCACACAGGGGGCGGCGAAACGGGGGAATCGGGACAGCACACATGGGGACGGAGCTTACCTTGCAGTGGGAGGCTCCGTCCCCGCAGGGAGCAGCACGCGTTCACCGCTCTAAACGTTGGTGGTGGCCGGGGGCGGCCGGGGGCAGCCGGCAGCGCCCAAAATGGTGGCTGGCGGCTTCCGGCGGTGCTCCGCCAATCGGGGCAGCGCACCAGCTGGAAACCCACCCCTGGGCAGCTCTGCAGAGACACGCTAGCGCATCCCTGCAGTTCTTAATGGGGCGCTGTGACGGGCTAGCGCACATGAGTTTTAAAAAGACCATTTGAAAAATGGTCTTTATAAAATACGGAGCACCACACCCACGGCCGCGCAAGGGCGGTTTGAGGTGTAGAACCTCACCTTTTTTCACCGCCCTAGTACACCCCGCAGTGTAGACGACCTCCATGTGAGGTCGTCCCAGCACGGGGTTTTACCCCCGAGTGTAAATGACCCTAGTCTGTTGCAGTATAAAAAGGAGGGGAAGGAGGATGAAAAGAAATCTAGCAATACCTTCAAGACTGATTTACTTTAGTACTGTATGAGCTTTTCTGGATATGAATCCACTTCCTCAGATGAAATGAAAGAGTGATATATAATTAAAGAATCAGTTATTAAGCATATTTAGAAAGTTCCAGCAGTAGGAAAGAATGCAACAAGATCCATAAAAATGCAAATCTTGACCCTTCTCAGTTTTCATTGTGAGCACTCCTCTCCCCCTCTCCCCACCTTTCCTATGCATTTAGACCCGGCAGGAGTTACCCACATTTACTGGTGTATAAGACACACCCCATTTTCAGAAGGCATTTTTTTTAGGGAAAAAAGTGTGTCTTATACACCAGCAAATACAGTACGTGTCATAAATAAAAGGTACAAAAATGTCAATAATATTAAAAAAGTCAATATAACTCCAATAAAAAGAAAGAAAGTAAAGATTTCTTTTTTAAAAAAAATCACAGTATTAAAAGGCCCAGCAGTCTTTTTCTAAAGCTCGTTGGAATACAACATTTTTCACTTGGCTAAAGAAATACTGCATGGAATGGGCCACCCCAATTCCAACAGTGGACAAAAGCCACGAAAAAGGTGGTTTCTCTGTGGTTTGCTCAGGTCATATGAATAAAATGAGAAATAAAATAATAGTCATTGCTTTGCTTCACTATGACTTAAACATGCCATATAACAATAATAATCAGATGTTTTGTGAATAGAGTAAATACATTTCTTACCAGAATAGATGAATGCCCAATCACACATACATGCACAGAGACAGAGCTCTGAACCAGAACTATAAAAATATTTTTTTAAAAAAATAATAACACTAACAAAGCAGATCAGATACCCAACAATAATTATGGTCAAGGTGAGGGGATAAAAAGCTAAATTACTATTTAGATTCATAATAAACATATTCTTGCTTAGTGTTTAAATTAACAAATTTACAAGAAAGGTACACAGAAGATTAGGATAAGATACTCAAATTGACATGACAAAAATCTATAAAATGGGTTGATGACTAAGGTCAACATCACCTAGACTCTCTAGTCTTTCATAATCAGGTGAATTCTGGGTGAGGAAATGGTGAGTTGACATGTCTGCCTTGTATAATGGGCAAAGCTAAGCTGCAAAATAGTTGTTTAATTATCGATTCATTAGCTGCAGCACTCTCTCTGGATAGGGAAGAGAGCATTGAGATTGCCCTCAAGTACTCAAGATCACTGCTCCTTGTGAGGAAGGTAATTAGTGCTGGTCAGAAGCAAGTTTTTGAGCAGCATGGAATTGTGGCTGTTTTGCAAGCCTTAAAGTACATTATTTCTGTAAAATCCCTATTTTCTTAATCATCTTTTATGGTTTAATGGTTCAGTTTGTACATGAAGGAAAATCTTTTGGCTGGCAGTGACAATAAAAAGCTCTGGTGAATACTTTCTTCTCTTGTACACAAGATCAGAGGAAAAAGAAAGTATTTACAAGATCTATAATATTTCAGATAAAAAAAAGGATAAGTAAGGGGAAAAATCTAATCAGATATACCTTAAGTAAGCTTTATAAGGTATTAAAGAGACAGCAACTTCTATTTTACTATTGAACACATTTTAAGTAAAGAGGATATCTTTCCATGAGAACAAGGTTTTATTTACATTGCAAGACAATAACACTAAGACTCTGAGAATAACCAGATGGTGATGTGAAAACTATTGAGCTACTGATTTTGAATTGGATGGCTTCCTGTCTTTAACCATGTAACTGCTGAATCCAGGAAGATGAAATCTCATTTATAAACTCTACAGAAGCTATGGTGAGAGATCAAAGAACTGAGAAATGATATGAAGGAATCAAAAGTAAGACTTTTGGAACATTTGGAAAGTGAATGTAAGGAACTGAAGTAAGCTGTGAAGCATGTGGTTGGGACTACAGCAGAAGGTGAAAACATGAGAAGTCTGAAAACTCAAACTGAAGCAAAGGGGAAAGATTCGATTAAAGAAATGCAAATGAATATGGAAGTCCAACTTGAATTTATACATAAATTAAATGTTAAATTTGATTAAAAGTTACATAGTGCAGTGATATTAAGCTGACAGTAGATATCCTGTTGTTTCAGGAGAATTGTGTTAAAATATGAAAGGAATTGAGAAATATTTCTTGGGAAGATAAAAGGTAGAATTTGTTGTTGATGGGGAAAACAGCAGAGTGGAGAGAATGTTTTGTTCAAAGAGATGTTTTCATTGCAAATATTGTCTGTCAGGTAACTAATCCACCACCTGAACCACTGCAAAGGTGAAATGTTTATATTTATAAATCAGACAAAAAAAAGAGTTAAATATAAAATGGAACATTTTGGAAAGTAGGAAAGGTATTATGAACTCTAATGATAAGACATTGATGGATTAATGGAAAGATTTGTGACTAAAGAGATAAAAATTTGGATAATATATTTTTGAAGAGATTGTTTATAAAATGAGTTTTTAGAAAATGAACATTTGTAAAATGATATCTGGTTACCATAGAATGTAAGGATAGATTAGTAGAAATATATGTGGATTTGGAGTATTTCATATTTTGAAGTGAAATACTGGATCATAGAGTTTTTCATAGAATAAACCAAGACATTATTGTTTAGGATGTTTAGAATTAGTAAAGGGAAGTTAGTTGGTTGTGAGAAAGGATGGATGGATACTGGAGTCTGATAAATATAACAGTAATATATCTGTTAATTGATTTGGTTAAAGAAAAGTTGTTGATGTGAGTTTTCTTAAGGTTTAGGGAGAAATAAAAAGTGGGAAGAATTATTTTGAGGGTTCATAATAAGATTAGCTTATTGGAAGAGAGGATAGTTGTTTTTGTTACATTATAACTGCATGTTCTAACTATCCCTGCCATAAGGAAGATTGGTAGTCTTTTTCTTTTCTTTTCTTCATTCTTTCTTTTTTCTTTCTTGCATTTTCATACTTTCTTTTCCTTTAGATTATATAATTGGATTATGTAATTTATTGTATTATTAAACTCCTAGTAAAATAATAATAATAATAAAACGTCTGTCAATTATATGTTTTTAACATATAATGCCAATAACTTCCAGCTTTAGACACCTGTTCTCTGTGTCTTTTCCTCAGCTGCTTATACCCAACCCAGTCACCCTCTCTGGCCAATATCTCATTGAAGGCTTTCTTTTCAAACAGACTTTTTGACTTACATATATTTTCTCTCATTTATAAATCCCTGCCACGCGTACCACTGTACTGGATTTTACTCTTAAGTTACTACTCCTTTTGCCTAACAACCCACCATCAAGCTGGACTTGCGTTCTAAATAGCTGACTCTCAAAGGAACTTCATCACAACCTATTAGCCAACTCATTTTAAATCTGCTTAATATACTTTTAGCCTGTTTAAATGATCCTTATTTTAAATATCAAATGGAAATGCAGGGTAGAATATCAATATTTGACTTAAACAAATAATAGATACAATGAAGTAAGAAAATAAAATAGATATTATGCCTAGCTTATTCAAGGAAATTTATAGCCTTCAGGATGCCAGATGTTAGTGGTTCATGAGATGTACTCTAGGTAGTTCAAGAGCATAACATAATTTTGATCATGTCCTTAACTATAACCATTCTTGCAAGAAATCCTTGATATAATAAATGATACAGCAAGTTATGATATTCCCTTGATCCCAAAAGTGCTTTTCTTGATGATTTGGGAGGGAAAATATAAATGAATAAGACATAGAATTCACCACCTGCTTATTAATAGCAATTTGGCAAGTAATTGGTTTGAACTGAAAATTTAAACTTTCATTTTGTGAAGATTTGAGCATATCTGGAAGACAGCTATTTTTAAAATTGTTTCATTATTATTAGAAATGTAAGAAGATGTGGAGTCAGTGGGAATTTATTGGCAAACTGTTTATTTATAAGACACTAGAATATAAATTATTGATATAACATAATCTAATGTAATTTTTCTGCTATAACATGAAGCTTTTATTTCTTCATTCTTTATATACCCTTGATCTTTTAACTACTCTGTCTTTTTCTAGTATTATTTTTATTTGTTAATTTTTAAATTTTACTATATCTTGTTCATTGGTCTGGGTTTATATATATATATATATATATATATATACAGAAAAAAAATGAAGCAATGCTATAAATGTATACCAATTTAACCACTGGAACTTGCAGTGGTTTTGACTTACTAAACTCCCATTCAATCAATGAGTCTAAGTTACTTGGCAATAACAACTGGGTTCAGACATTAGTGTCTGGACTACATCAGTGTTCCAATCCAACATCAGAGTTCCAATTATACATACAGAACCTACATACAGAGTGATCACATGGATGGTCCAAATAATGTTCCTAGGGCATGAATTTGCTGCTGTGATCTTGGTCCATGGTCATTCAATATATGCATGAAAATTGTTTGAACAGGCTTACATTTTAACAGGCTTAACACTAAATGTTAACATGAAAAGGCCTTTTTTCAGTGCCCACTCCCAGTGCTCCCAATGAGAGCTAGATTGGCTATATTTCGCTTGTTTTCTTCTGGTAGGCACTTTGATAAAAATGGGTGCTGTGGACAGGGCCTACACCAAGAGGATACTTTATTTCTCTTAGTGGTGTGTGGTTTACATTGTTTGCAACTACACTTTTAATTTAACTCTGGTCTCAATAGTTCATTTTTGTGATTTCATTGCATCTTTTCTAATCTTAGGCCCTTTCCTCATGCGGGGGGCGAAACGGGGCCGCGCACACAGGGGCACAGCTTACCCGCAAACAGGTTGCTCCGTCCCTGCGGAGAGCGCGGATCCGCCATTCTAAACGCCGCCGAATTTCCCAAAATGGCGGCCGGCGGCTTCCGGCGGCGTTCCGCCAATCAGGACAGCATGCCAGCCGGAAGCCCACTCCCAGGCGGATCTGCAGGGATGCGCTACCGTATCTCTGCAGTTCTTCACCGGGGGCTGCCACGGGGCAGCGCGGGTGAGTTTTATAAAAACCACTTGCGAAGGTGGTTTTTATAAAACTCACAGTGCCACCCCCGTGGCTGCGCTAGAGCAGTTTGAGGTCTAGAACCTCACTTTTTTTAACTGCTCTAGCACACACCCTGGTGAAGAAGACCTCCAAGAGAGGTCGCCCTAGCGTGGGCAATATGCCCGTGTGGAAATGGCCTTACTGTGAAGCACTTTGAGACCCATATTTGGAAGTGGACTAAAACCCCCCACAAAAAATAATAAAAGTTAGGAGTTAAACCCAATGGTTAATTATAACTACCACATATCACATACCAAGTATTGGATTAAGACCTAGAATTCCTGTCATTAATCGTATAATTAATATGCCAAATTAACTGAGTGTTTTCTTTAAAAGTTTTTAAAGTTTTATTTCTGCTATAGACAAATGAGTTTTTAAATGAAAGATAACATTCCTGGAAAAAAAAATATGTCTAAAACATTAATCATGAAAGTGAACTCATTTTTTCTCCTGCCCACCCAACTCCTTGAAACAAAATTTGGCCTCCTGTATATATTTTGAAGTTATTATGAAAATGCATTTTTTTTTCCAAAGTGTTCCAAATGGGCGCATATTTCCATTCTGGCAAGTTTTATCTTACAATATGCAGAGCTCTTCATAGGCAGAACAATTAACACCAGTTTAAATTAAATCTCTACACAAACACAGTTTTGTTATTGAGCAACTAGGGAACAGTCTCCTTTGGGACTGTAAACCAATAAAGTAATTAAACTATAGCAGGGAACCCCTGATAAGCAATTAAATAAACCAATGATTTCAATACGTTACCAAAAACCTATGCAAATCTTCTGGCTTTAAATAAAATTACCAATAGGAGAAACAGAGATGAAGCTTTCTTAATCTCTAGGAGAAAAAAGTCCTAGGGATTTAATTTTGTTTCAGTTTTGAAAAGAAGAAAAGGCAAGTAAGGAGTGGCAGAAGAGACTGGGAGGGGGGACCCTTTGGTGTTGTGCCATTTGCTGAACACTGTGATTTTTACTTTAATTTCAATTCCCTGAGAATAATCGTACTAAACCCAGGACATGTGGGAGCTCTGTAAACCTGGAATGACAAGTGCAACACAAAAATATCCACAAAAGCTCCCAGAAAGGCTTTTCTCAAGTCTACAGAGAAATAAACTAATTTTACAATTCATGGTGCCTAAACTGAATAAAATTGAACCACAGCAGTAGCACCCGTAAGAACATTTGATAGAATGGAATAAAATACTAAAAAGCACTGAAATTATAGCAACGTTGGGCAAAATCCAAACTTTTAGGGAGAATATCAGTTTCCTATGAGGAGAAACACTTCATGACCATCTGAATTCTTTTCAACCTCTGTTGATTATTTTCTGTGTTAAAGAGATTAACAAGCTGTTCTAGGAACCCTTGTTTGGCCTCTTTGTGCCTGAGCATATTTTCTCAAAGACACTGTGGATCAAATAACCTAAGCCATTTTAATGTAAAATAGGAGCATTGCTTTGACTTCACCAGGACTAAGCCATCAAATTTTGGCAGTTCCTATTTGTAGATTCTCCCTTTCCTTTTGGCACAAAGACCATGCAATATGTACCAAAAAAATGTGGAGACCATTTTACAAATATGACTAAAAATAGCATTTAACCAGGGCCTACTATCAAATTTAGCCAAATACAGATTTTGATTCTTTTGAACCTGGCAAATTTTTGACAATGATACAGTCCTGTAAATGTAGCCTCCATGTATCAAAATTCCACATTAACATATCTTGGAAAATTTTCATATATTTAAAAGGTTGTGGAAACCATAGCACCATGTGAAAAAAATGTGCAATAACTGTATGGTTATGTATTCTTAAAAGCAACTTCACACAGTGAAACAGAGATGTAGCTTATTGCTTACATGGGAAAAAGAACAATTCTTCTTCTGGTGTTGTGCCATGTAGGCAAGATCAATACATTGTGCTGCCTGAGGTAAAGAAGCAGGTATAAGAAAGTTAGTGAAGACATGTTTTACATTTTATTAATCACAAAAACACTGAAGGAGGACTTACATTTACATTAAAATGGATCAATTATGAAACAAATTTGAAAATAGGATTTAACTTTACATAGGATGACTACATTTAAAATTCTTTCTTGGATGCTTGTACCCATTTCATTGTCTTTGTTTTGCAATTATATATCTGCAAGAGAATGAACAAGGTTAAAATTGAACACATAACCACAAGAAAGATGCAGAAAACAAAGCATTTATAATCTTAAATCTTTTTCACAAATGCTAGATCCACAACATCTTTACTTCTGTCCCACCAATAATATCAAACAAGGAATCATTCTCAAAAATAGAACTGGAAAAGATCCCATGGACAGTCTAGTCCAACCCTCAGCCAATGCAAGAATCCCTTGACAAAGTATTCCTGAGAAATGGCCATCTAACCTCTGTGGTCATCTATCATCATCATCACCACCAGCACCACCAGCACCACCATCCTTTTTATTTGTACCCCACTTTTTTCCTGAGTTGGGACTGAAAGCAGCTTACAAATTTAAAAAAAAAACCATAGTTAAAAACCTCATAAAATACAAAAGTTAAAACATAATTAAACAATTTAAAGGATTAAACAATGATGAAATATATAATTAAAACTCAACTATTAGTCAAAACACAATACCCAGCACATTTCTCTTAGACAGGCCACATGGAATCATATTTTGAATGCCCGCCTAACTAAAAACATCTTTATCTGGTTACAGAAGGATAGTAGGGAGGGTGCCAGTCTGGCTTTTCTGGGAAGGGAGTTTCAGAGCCTGGGGGAAGCCATAAGAAGTTCCTCTCCTGTGTTCTCACTAGCTGTACCTACGAGGGTGGTGGGACAGGGAGAAGTACCTCTCCAGCAGATCTCAAGGCCCGGGCTAGTTTGTAGGGGAGAATACAGTCCTCCAGCCTTCAATCCAACCTCTATTTAAACCCCTTAAGCAGAAGGAAGAAGAGACCATCCAAAGACTGTCAGTCTGATACGCACAACTATCTTTTAGTTTCTTGGGGAAACATCTAACTGCTGCTGTTCATTCCTTTGTATTTTCTTCCTTTCTTCCTTTCTTCGTCTAGGATTTATGCTTCATTTTTCAGGATTTCTGAAAAATAGGAGGAGGAGGAAGAAAAGGAGAAGGAGGAGGAAAATGATGATGATGATGATGATGAAGTAGTTATCTAAAGTCAAAATTGGAAAGAGACACTTCTCATATATGAGCTATTCAGAATGCCTAACACACTGAGATACGTAAAATAGTAACCTAGGCAGACAACCACCCTGAGCAAAGTTCACTTTTAAACACTGTGTCACATCAAATAGAGATCTTAGTTCTGAAGTTACACTCCTAACTGGGGCCAACGGTTGCATTTCCTGACAAGGTTTTTCCTACTTATAAGGAATGCAGTTATTTTGAACTTATCCCAGGTTTATCTATTATTCAAGCCAAGAGTGAATACTGATGCTTCTCCACTTCTTCATATCCCTCTTTTTTGGTGTTGATAATGTTGGATCATCACCAACATCTGGTGGTTAGATTTCTAGATAAGGACAAGAGCAGCTAAAAATAAAGTTAACTAAAATGTTGAAAACTGTTAATTATAGGAGACTTAGAAAGTGATCTGTGATTTCTGAATACTGTTATTGTTTGTTCAGACCACCTTAGAACTTCCTTTCCTGCCGCCCAGCTGCTCATTCTATCTTTTACTTTTTCACTCTTTTCAAATTGTTATTCATCATCTCCATTAATCCATTTGTCCATCTTTGGTATTCTGTGTTTTCTCCTTTCCTCCGTCTTTTGTCTCATTCATCCAGTCCACATATGTCTCCTTCTCATTCATTGCTTCATGCACCTGTCTGTCTGTCTGGCCATTCTTATTTCTTTTTCCTTGTTTTTCAGTATATTGTTCCATCTCTTCCATCTCTCCTCTTGTCTCATCAGTTGTGTCCATCCTGTTGAGGAAAAAGAAATATTGAGGAAAAAGAAATGATGGTAGCAACAATAATAATCACCATATTAACTGTATTAATGACATTTCAGTAAAGCTTGAAATGTTGCAACATATGATGAGGCAGGATATAAATAAAATATATCATATCATATGTTACACAAAGCCCAGCAAGTGACAGGCTCAGGAAGAAGAGAAAAAGAGTACAAGAATGTGATAGGGAGAATAAAACTACTGTCCAAGCAGCTGACAAAAATACAGTGTGGGTGGGGAATATTACTAGAAAACTATCATATATTTATGATAGTGTGGTTGTTTGTTTCCTCCAGTAGTGGAAATTTTGTTAAAAAGACAAGAATGTTCTGGTCGCATGGCGTGTGTGAGCGGCAGCTCGGAGCGAAGCTGCACAATGGTGCGGATCCGAGCTGCCACCCACTGGATTCCAGCCGCTTTTTTTTTACCGTCTGAAGCAGCTAGACACTCCTCCAGTAAAAGGGGTGTGGAAAAGGTCTGAAGGGGACCCCAAAACTGGTGGCTGGCTCTACCCGGCTGGGGGAGCAGAATGCACCGGGGGGGTCGAAGGAACATGCCGGAACCAACGGGATCGTCACGAAAGTGGCACAAGCGCCGCCATCGACTTTTAAATAAGAAACTACTTAAAAACAACAAGTAAGAAAACAAGTAATCTGATCTGGTCTTCGATCTCAATAATATCACTTCTGAAATTGACTTGCAACGGTGCGCAGGAGCGGAGGAATGGAAGGACCCAGAGGAGATGTGAGTGTGTTATGGTTGAGAGTTCGTCTTAAAGGGGCAGCTGATTTCCAAGAGACTGTGAAGTGGCTTTTCTGCTTTTCTACTGAGGATTGAAGTTTTTAATGAATAAATGATTTCTGACCTGCAATTTGAGACAGAGATTTACAGTTTGTTAATGCTAAATAATTAAATGGACGGAACTGGACTGAGGATTAAGATTGGATTTTACAAGATCTAATAAACTCCATTTAGACATTGAACTTATTTCTACATTTTACTATTCTGGTCAACCTGAGAGGATTGGTATTTTGGCTTTTTGACTCTGGATTTCTGATTTTAGAAGACTACTTTGGGAGGCAACAGCTACTGAGCAGTGCTTCTTTTTTATCTCCTGCTGGTTGAGTCTTGTTTCCTATCTTTTCCCTCAGTCTGGATTGTTGAGGCTGGCGAGCCTGTGCTGGAAGGTCATTTAAGCAAAACATCCTCACTCCCATGGACTTTAAGTGGCTATTGAGAATATAGAAGAATTTTCAAACAGTAACGTTCCAGATGGGAGAGGGGAATGCGAGGTCGATTAAGGTACAGGACTCTGAATTAGAAGCAGTTGTGTACTTTGACAATGCTAGAATGAACTTAAACAATTAAGCTTACATATTTGACTGATATATTGGCATTAATATAAGCATTTTTGATATTGTTAAAGGGACAGTGGGGATTGAACGGGACGTAAGTATAGAAATCGGAAACAAGACATCTTTAACAGAATGGAATCCAGGTCAAGAAGATGAGTGACTGTTGCAGTAATGACAGCTCAGATTGCCAGATACACATTAACAGTACTTTATTTTGAGAATTTATGTTGTAAATGATGGAGGACTTAAAAAGTAAAAGAGAAGATATCAGAAGATCTAAAAGAGGCAAGAAAAGAAATCAAATAGATTGATTAGTGGAAAGCAGAATGGCCAGTTGAAATGGGTGATAGCTGGGAACTGGCAACTGAAAATGACTGTATTTTGATTGTGGAAATGACAGTGGGATAACAGCAACACAACATGATGGGAGAGGGAAATGCATGTTCAAACAATTGAGACAAACATTGTATTGTGATACATAAATGTAATAAGTGGAATGAATTTCGAGAAATGAAGACTAGATCGGAGTGGAAGATCAGAAATATTTCATGTAAAATTACAGGTCAAAAATGTTCTTTTTAAATTGTGAAACTTAATAAAATTATAGATAAAAAAAGACAAGAATGTTCTATATTGACATATTTAAAGTGTAACAGTAAAGGTCCTAATTTAGCCAAGCAAAAGTGCCTCCTACTCTAGTTTGTTTTGATGAAACATATTTATTCTTGTGGCTTATTTCTCCCACTGAAATCAATAGGACTTGAAAATGCTGGGTTTTAAAAAAAACCCCTGAAATGTCACCTCCATCAAAGCCAGATTAACAATTATGAAAATGTCCCACTTCTTCTAACAATTAGGTCACTGGCATGAGGTACTAAGAGAAAAAAAAAGTGGTATAAGCTTTCAGAGACTGAGTCTATTTCATCAGATGAAAATACTGATCCAGATTAACATGGCTATGTCTTTGAATTCTGCCATTATTGGCGTAAGGCCAATAATTGGTGCTGTTGTTTTACCATAATGGGTAAGAATGTGCTCAAGGTAATGAATGATGCAACTCCAGATTCTAACCCTGGCAAAAGAATTTCAGTTAGCAAGGCAAA
Organism: Iguana delicatissima; assembly: GCA_948472985.1. Lineage (NCBI taxonomy): Eukaryota > Metazoa > Chordata > Lepidosauria > Squamata > Iguanidae > Iguana > Iguana delicatissima. The sequence goes on along the minus strand of CAOKZL010000268.1, from coordinate 352,282 downwards.
GATACTCCCTGAAAGTTAAAATCTGTTCAAGACTGCTAAGAGACTCTCTAGAGAAAAGAAAAAAGAGAAGAGAAGAGCAAGGAGGGCTACAGTATGGAGGGAATGGGAAGAAAATTCTGGTGCTGCTACAAGCATAACATTGGGTTGAACCCAATATAAATAATATTGGGCTAAAGGCATTAATTGTTTTATGCAGTATAAGACTTCTAAGGCTAACCTAGAACTGTCTAGCCTTTTCAAGGCTAATGTTTTGGATATCGCAGTGTGGTGGGGAATTGATCTTGTGTGTCCATTCATTGTTGTCATACAATTTTACAGATGAATAGATTTCATGAAATCTGTCTAGAGCAGAAGATATGTGATTTGAATATTGTTTACAAGGACAGATCCATCATCATCACTCACTAAAATTATTCTGTGTCCCTCTAAAACAGGGGAGGGGTACATATGCACACAGACACTTCCCTTCAATTAACAATAAATGACTGCTCGCACACAACATTTCAACAGTCAAATCCTGTAACGAAATAAAAAGATAAAGATTTTAGAACATTATACAAGGTTATGAGCTGTAGCTTAAAGTTGCAGTGGTGACTGAATTAATTTGAGTAATTTATTCTTTTCCCCTCTACCGTCAATATTAGCACACTAGCAGCTACAGAGAATTAAAGGTGTTACTGAGCTGAACATCAATTCCTGGAAATCTTATACTTAAGTCTAGTAAAAGAGGAATTGATTAAAGATATATATCTATAAATGGAACTTTAAAACTAGCATAATGAGCAGGTCGCACCATAATTACATTTGCATGGTATATTAATCACTATAGTAAATATTTTGCGTCAGTCAGGACCAATGTTCTCCAAAGAAATTTACTCTCCTCCTAGCAAAAATTATTTTTGGGTCATCTCATTTCTATTCATTCATTCTGTAAATAGGATTTAATCTTGACACTGTTATTTTACTATCCACCCAGAAGAAGGTAGAAGAAATGTGATTCTTCCACGTATTCAGAGACTGGTTCATGTTCAAACCTCTTGCTGCACCTACACTGTGGATGCACCAATGTTTCTACGGGAAATTCGTAAAGACAGAAAAGAAAGCTAGAAATGAATTTAAAAATGAAGTAGGATATTTCTTTACAGACACAGATAGAAAGCTAAACATCCCAAGTGTTTTAAGATATGTATCTGACCGAACCCAAAGGGTGATCACAAATAGCTGCTTTTCATCCTGGAGAGAAGTGACTAGTGGGGTGCCGCAAGGTTCTGTCCTGGGCCCAGTGCTGTTCAATATTTTTATCAATGACTTGGATGAAGGAATAGACGGCATGCTCATCAAATTTGCAGATGACACCAAATTGGGAGGGGTTGCTAATACGCCAGAGGACAGGATCAAAATTCAAAATGACCTGGACAGATTGGAGAGCTGGGCCAAGGCTAACAAAATGAAATTCAACAGAGAGAACTGTAAGGTCCTACACTTATGTAGAAAAAATGGAATACAGAAATATAGGATGGGGGACACGTGGCTGGATAGCAGTACGTGCGAAAGGGATTTAGGAGTCTTAATAGATCACAAGCTGAACATGAGTCAGCAGTGTGATGTGGCAGCCAAGAAAGCCAATGCAATTCTCGGCTGCATCAACAGGAGTATGGTGTCTAGATCGAGGGAGGTACTGGCACCACTCTACTCTGCCTTGGTTAGACTTCATCTTGGATACTGTGTCCAGTTCTGGGCACCCCAATTCAAGAAGGACATGGTCAAGCTGGAGCAAGTCCAGAGGAGGGCGACCAAAATGGTGAGAAGCCTGGAAGCCATGCCCTATGAGCATAGACTTAGAGAGCTGGGGATGTTTAGTCTGCAGAAGAGAAGGTTAAGAGGAGACATGATAGCCATGTTTAAATATTTGAAGGGATGCCATGTAGAGGAAGGAGAGGGCTTGTTTTCTGCTACTCCAGAGACCAGGACAAGGAGCAATGGATTCAAGCTGCAGGAAAGGAGATTCCACCTGAACCTCAGGAAGAACTTCCTGACAGTCAGGGCTGTCTGGCAGTGGAATATGCTGCCTCGGAGTGTAGTGGAGTCTCCTTCCTTGGAGGTTTTTAAGCAGAGGCTAGATGGCCATCTGTCGGGAGTGCTTTGAGGGTGTTCCTGCATAGCAGGGGGTTGGACTGGAGGGCCCGTGTGGTCTCTTCCAACTCTACATTTCTATGATTCTGTGATTCCTCCTTTCCCACTTTACAAAGCTCCAGGGCCTAGTAGTAAAAGTATACTTTGGATGCAGAATAGTTTTAGTTCTATTGTTGCACTTTAACTACCATGGCAGTATGCTGTGGTATTCTTGGGTTTGCAAGATGGTGGGGCACATGAGGTCTTTGGCTGAGACTTCTAAATGCCCTTCCCTAAAGTGCAAATCTCTGGATTCCACAGAATGTTACTGTGGACATTAAAGTGGAATCTTAGTGTTATAACTGTGAAGTGGGCAAGAGTGTTAAATAAGCCAGAGAAATGCTCCAGTCTGAGACCATAGACTACTCTCCTGGTTATAAAAGGGAAGAAGAAGAAGAAGAAGAAGAAGAAGAAGAAGAAGAAGAAGAAGAAGAAGAAGAAGAAGAAGCAGCAGCAGCAGCAGCAGCAGCAGCAGCAGCAGCAGCAGCAGCAGCAGCTATGCTTCAGGAAAATGTAATATGGTTCCTTGAGAACTAGGATTAAATCATTGCACAGTAAAACTGTTCCTCAATTGGACCAGTTTAGGCAGGAGGTAGTAGGTGGCAAAAATGTTCCTGCATTTTCAGAAAAAAAGAAAGCCAAGGTCTGAGTGAAAATTCTGTGGTAGTGACAGAGACAAGACTTCCCTCTGACAGGCTAGATTAGGGATGTTGTTGTTGTTTTTAACATGTAGAGCTTAAAATTATTTTGTAGGTGGGAGAATATTCAATCATGCAGTAAACTGGAATTCCCCCATCTGCAATCTTGCATGCTATAGTCCAGTTAAATATGATGAACTGTTTGTTCAGAAGCTCTTAAGATGAATATTAGATTAGTAATTACAAAGGTGCTAGTGTGTCACCAACAAAGTTATGAACCAGTATGTAAGAGCAAAACACATGGGTACAAGACTGGCATGGGAGCAACCTTTTAGTGTGAGGCTGTATGTAACGGCTATTAATAAAAAGAACCACTGATTTTGTTTCCTCTGTTTTAATTAGTTTATGCTGTGTTTATTGTGTTCCTCAACAATTCAGTTTTATAATGTTAATGAATTAGATTGGCTTTTGTGTATTGCCTTGAGCTACCAGACTGGCATTATGAAAAGGCAAAAATTAATGAATAAGTACTAAGAACATCCAGCAGGTCCCTGGGACCCTTTTGCAGACATCATTCATTCAGCCATCACAATCTCAGGAAATGGGATATAAGTAAAGTAACAGATCCCTCACATTTCCAAAGTCCCACAAGAATTTTCTGGCCACATCAGAAAGTAAGAGATGGTGGTTCTATCTGTCCCAGTTCTGTATGGTTGTTTTTTCTTTTTCTCACAACCACATTAGATCCATTGAAGAAAGCATGGCAAGTGAAGGGGGCATGGATCCAGCATACTCATGTTCATTTCTATCATGTCATTGCCTTGCACAGCAATGCTTCCCCATGGTAGCAAACCTGTGGCAGCTTTTGCAGATGTAATGGATACTTATAGGACAGGCACACTAAACTGTGCTAAATCTTTATTGATAAACCAGAATTTCTGTCCAGTCTTTCCAGCTGAATTTTAATTTCTCTGTAAATTATATATTTGTAGGAAGGAAATCACTCCCAACAGCATAGGGCACCACACAATGACCTCAACCTCACACAATGACCACAATCCCCCAGGACTCGCCTTTTAAGTCCTGCAGCCTTCTCTCCATGGCCATTTAGCGGCCCACAGAGAATGCAGGCATTGCAACAGTATGTGACTGTGTCCTTCCAGACTAGAGCTTTCCAAACTTTTCATGTTGGTGACATACTTTTTAGACATGCATCATTTCGCGACACAGTAATTCAGTAAGTCAGTCAGTAAATGAAGGCAGCCCCTCCACCTGAGCCTGGCCCACAGCTGCCTTTGCCAAGGTCTTCCTCGGCTCAGGGAGGAAGTGGCAGAGGCAGCCCCTTCACCTGGGATTGGCCTGCTGTGGTGCTGAGAGAGGCAGCCCCTCCATCCATTACACACCTACTCACTGCAGCTGACTCATTTATGTGTCACGATACACAATTCGGAAAGCTCTGTTCTAGACTGAAGCAGAGTGCTGACATCATCTTCCAGGGCAACAAGAGGATCCTCTGAGGTCCTCACATTTGCCCTACCAGAAAAAGGGAAGAAAAGCAAGACACTACACATCACAGTGTAGGATAGGAGAGGGGATGGAATGAGTAGATGTTAAGGCCAGTCTATCCCATTCTGTTGTCTTTGACAATTGCTTAGTTTAACAGGAAGACACCAGGCTGAGGTCAGCATGTTCAGACTTCCTGAAATGGACCAGCTGGAGGCAAGCTACATTTCTTGTCTTGCCTCCAGAATGTGGAGTTGTTTGCCCTTGAAATGCTGTGGACTATGCAGCCCAGTAGATCAGTTTAAATATCTAATGAAGTGGTCTTTAATTTACTCATACATTTGTGTTCCTGTCTCTGATTGGATGGAAAGTAATATAAATGAAATGAAACATAAAAAAGTAGAAGATTAACAGCAGCAGCAGTTGTAATTTATTATCAAAAACAGGAAAAAAATTAGGGGACAATTTGAGATTTCAGCAGGATTTACATCAGACTACAGAAGGACAGAAATGGCTGCAATTATGGACTGTACATGACTGTAATCCTAAACTTCTGTATAGACCTGAGCAGAACGTAGAGGAAATCCTAAATTCATTTATATAGAAGGCTACACTGAAGTGTTGCCTTTGAGACATTTTGGGTTTCAAATCAAACAATTTCTAACCACTTGTACTACATAGAATACATAGTTCTTAGTTATGAATGAGCATGCATTGAACTGAGCAATAAGAATCTTATTTGAATGAAAAGGCCTTTTTGCACTATACTGTTATAGTGCTATTATTCCACTGTCAACATGCTGGGAATTCTGGGATTTGTAGTTTACTTAGAATTCTAAATGCTCATCTCTAAACTGCAAACTTCAGGATTCCATAGGATGCTGAAAGTGGAATAATAGCACTATAACAGTGTAGTGCAGAAAGGCTGATACTGTTTCTCATAGCACGTGTCACAGCCTTTCTGCCCTGCACTGTCATAGTGCTATTATTGCACTTTCAACCTCCTGTGAAATTCTGGGGTTTGTTGTTTACTGAGGTCAAGGAGCTCTTTGGCTGAGAATTCTAAATGCTCCTCCCTAAACTGCAAACCCCAGGATTCCATAGGATGTTGAAAGTGGGCCTTTCAGAGGGCCTTTCTGCACTATAACAGTATAGTGTGGAAAGGCCCTCTGAATGCTAGAACATGATATGTCATTATTAATTTACTATTATGTTCTTTCATACTTATTCATTGGGTCTTTGCATACTACATAACTATTGTGCTATAATTCCACTTTAACTGCCATGGTTCTGTTCTATGGAATTATGGGACTTGTAGTTTAGGGAGGGATATTTAGAATTCTCAGTGAAGAGCTCCAGTACCTCCCAAGACTACAAACCTCAGGATTTCATAGGAGGCAGCCATGGTAGTTAAAGTGGAATCATAGTGCAATAGTTTTGTATTGTGGAAAGGCTATTGTTTCACTAAGCAGTAACTTACTGTCACAAGCAATAAAATGGGTCTGGTTAGAAAGCATGTACACCATCAATCTATGTATTCATTATGTTGCTATACCTCTTGGAAAATATATATGAAAACAAGCATAACTGATAGGCCCTTTCCATACTCTACTTTCTTGTATGGTCCTCTGGTGACGATCCTGACAGTGGCTGTGCCAGGAAGGGACCGCAACAGGAGCACTCACCTCCACATGGACCAGCTCCCTACAGAAGGAAATGGTGTGATGGGGATACCTCTTCCTTCTTCAGGACAGCTAAGTGTGGGATTGTGGCACAATCACAGGTCATTGATGGAGAAAACCCGTCAATGATTTTGTCTGCAATCACACTCCGAGGGATGGGAGCGTAACGGGATCATGATGACATCATGCAAAAGCATCATCCTGGTCCTTCTTTTCTTTTGTCCCCCTGACAGGATGGGAAGCTACTGCAGAAAGGGCCATACTTTTAAAAATCACTACTTTCTTTATCTTTGGATTGTATTGAATCCTCTCACTTCCCACGTTGCTACAAAATCATGTTCCTGGATGATTCTGCATGTGCTAAATTAGCCAGTTTGCTCTATTTTAATAGCATGGGAAACCCAATTTAATTTATTTCACCTAAACACATGGTCCTGGAGTAGAAAAAAGAAATTGACCAAAGCACACTGTCTATTTTCAGAAGGAAATGGAAAATACATTGCATTGCTTACTTTTTAAAACAATATACAATCTGAAGTTTGCTTCTCATTTTTCAAATCTCCAATAGTTTATTTATAGTTCCACAGAAATTGGCACCCAATTTGAGGCAAACCCTAAAAAAAGAAAGGACATGTTCCAGTCAGCTCTATTATCATTTAGATGAGCATACTTAATGATGCTTTGTTTTCTAAATCTTTGCTTGATGATTTTCACCCTCAGAAGAAAAAAAAAACCTAAATCATGTTCATTTGCTTACACAATGACTGTTTATCGCTGTGCTTATGGCAAAAAAATGATGGAAGAATGCTATCAAAATTCTAATATACAATATATTCTTGGTGAAGCTAATGGCAAGCAATCATTGACTGAATATTTTCTAAAGAAAATATATTCCCACAACGTAAAGGGAAAAAAAAAAGCTCCCCATTTTAGAGAGATGATTCTGGGAGCCAATATAATCCAAAAGGCAGAGAGTAAGAATTGATCCTAGGTTCAGGACAAGTCCCGGTTACTGATCTGGAAGGGGTGTTGAGATAGGAATGGATTAAAATTTTGTTGCAGATCTTTCACTGTCTTTGGGCCTTTCCACACTACACTGTTATAGTACTATCATTCTACTTTCAACATCCTGTGGAATTCTGGGGTTTGTAGTTCACTGATGCCAAAGAGCTCTCTGGCTGAGAATCCCAAATTCCCCTCTCTAAACTGCAAACCCCAGGATTCCACAGGATGTTGAATGTGGATGTTGAGAATGTAGTGTGGAAAGCCCCCCTCACTCTCGCTCTTTAATAGAGATTTAGCAAAATTTGCAAATTTCTTCACTTTCAATATAGAAAGAATAGTAGACTTGAGAAATTTAGATGTAAGAAAAAGTGGAACTAGGAGAGACTTTCATCCCTGTGCTGGCCTAGATTTGACGATTTGATTTTTGAATTGTTTACAATTAGCTAGGATGAAAGAAATGGCATTTTAAGTGTGTCTCCCCATTTTCTTCTGTAGTCTACTGTTTCTTGGATACTAAAACTATGAAAATCAACTTTGATCAATCAGTGTGTATGTATGTATGTGAGTGTGTGTGTGTGTATAAAAATCCACAAAAATTCCCACCCATTTCCAATGCGATACAATCTTTTCCAAATGAAAATCAGAGATACAGTTTTACTGTGCTGGATTTTGCAATTCTGCAGAGGCCAACAACATGGAACTGCACACCTGGCTTTTAAGCCACTACCAGTGATGTGGATCATCATTATCTGGTCACTTTTTCCAGTGTCCTTCCTTCCAGGAACAATTTGAAATACCTAGGTACACTAACTGCAGTCCCATAAGAGAAACTCATTGAATAACAGTCAATAGTATGGAATGTAAATTTAAAAAATCAAAGGAATGAAAAGCTGACTCAGAAAGTTCTATGCAGATAAAATTCCACTTGAATCTGGGGGCAGGCAAAAATTCTGTCTATTCTCAACATGCATGCGGTGATTTTGTTGATTTTTCTTCAGGGCTGGGAGAGTTTTTCACAGGTTTTTTTTTTTTTTTGGTGGTGGAGGGAGAACAGGGGCTTGTCATTATAAGTAGTGGCTGGCTGCCTCAAGGCGCTGGAACTCTCTGCCCAAAGAGGTTAGACTGGCACCCTCCCTGCCTACCTTCAGGAAACAGTTAAAGACATTCCTATTCCAGCAGCCATTTAATATGTAATCAGTATATAGAATGGTGCTAGTTATTTTAATTGCTATTTAATTGCTTTTTGCATGTAGTTTTTAATATGTATTTTAACATTTTAATATTGTTTTAATCATTACTGATGTTTAATCTATGTTTTAACTTTTGTATATTACAGTTTTTAATTATGCTTTTTTATGTTTGTAAGCCGCTTTGAGTCCTCTCAGGGAGAAAAGCGGGATAGAAATGATGATGATGATGATGATATTATTAATAATAATAATGACAGGTTCTTACTTCATTTTGGAATGTATAGGGACAACAGCAAAGCTTTTGTGTCAGCAACTGAGCTAGCATTATAAGCTCCACTTGTAATAATGTTCCATAACAATCCTGTGTTCTGTACATTGTTGGGGAATGGAACAGCATTTTGCAGCATGACTAGAATCTACTGGGTTGCATTATCACATATTTCATCTAACACAGATAATCTATTAAGTAACAAAGGTGGTTTCAGTTCCCAGACTTGGAACTGACACTGAGCTAGACCAAAACACAGGATCACCAAATGTATTAAGTTTTCTACTAAAAAATGAATTATTAGAGAATGGTAATTGTTTAAGGTATATCAGTAAACTGTGTGTGTGTGTGTGTGTGTGTGTGTGTTTAAGGAGATATACCACAACTGTATTTAGGGCTGTTGGAACCTCATCTTCCCTCAACAAGTCATTAATGATGTACTGCTTAACTCACTGTCTCTAGGAAGGGCACTGGCAGAATTAAAGGAAATCATTTATGATGTAAGCATTTATATTATAGTAGAAATCTTAGTTTAATTGTAGGGGAGACCTGACAGTAAATAGCAAATCATTCCTCAAAGAAAATGAAAACTTAACTATTTGCAAATTAAAGACAGATTTGATACAGCAACAAGAATAGGTAAGTTAAAGAATAAAAAGCTGTATATACATTGCTATGTTTGGATTTGAATCCTAGTATGCTTACAGAATTTGATCTGTGATTATAGTGATTGCTGAATTAATACAAATGCAATATTTATGCAGCTTTTATGTTGACATTTATTTTTACCGTGGATGGGTCACTAAGCAGCCATCACCAGTCAACAACCACTACATACTCATTTAGTATTTTAAAGGTTGTTTATTGCCTTATAAATGATTTATTGAACTTTATCAAAGTAATTTATTATAAGAGCTCCCCACTCTTAGAAACAAAACATCTGTTTTCAGCAGTAGCTTATAATATGTTTTGGTGGACTATGTATGTTTTAGTATTTACTATGAAAAGGATACCTCATTATTATGGAAGATTAACTAGAAACACGGTTGTGCTTTGTTACTGGCTGATTTTTATAAAGTAAAATAAACCTTCACTATTGAAGAGTGAATCGCTCAAGTGAATTATAAGCATTTGTGTACACTAGGAAAAGAAAATAATCTAAAGAACAACAACAAATGCTTCTATTTCTACTACTGCTACTATTATCACTGTTACTATTTTAACATGATCACCGGACTTCATTAAAAAAAAATGGCGTACTAAAGTTGAGCAGACATGGCAACAGTGGCAGCTGGTGATGTCCATGTCAGTGGGACACTGAGGGTAAAACCCTATTGTTAATCCTGACTAGAACAGAGCCATTGATATACCTGCATGCTGACTCACCATTCAGGAAGCTGGGACTAACCAACAGGATTCCAGCCTGACTCTGCTGGGATTTTAGCCCAAACTTTAAAGGAGCTATCCCAGGTACTTGACCCTATTTCCTTGTTGGATATGGGTGATTGCAGGTCTGGAGACTAGACAATCCTTTAGGTGGAAGCGGAGAGGAGATGTTTTCTAATGTCGTCCCACCAGGCAGCTGCTCTGCCTAAAGAAGTCTGTTCGGGGGCATCAGAGGAATCTCCAGAGCATTATGTGAAGTTTCTTTCTAATGACTTGTTGAGAGGGAAAGGAATTGCGAAAAATCATCTCCACTGGTGATGATCCTCTACTGCTGAGTTGTCTCTGTGAATAGAAATGTTTTGATTAACAGAAGGGTAATTTTATGTCCAAGGCTTGCTTAGTCAGACTTATGGGGGTGGTGAGGATGGTGCATGTTTCAAGCTGCTGATGTGCACTAAACAAAAAGCCTGATGCATTTCAGCCTATGGATAGTTTGAGGCCCTTTTAGGAGAGCTATACAAAGAATATAAAAGGCAACACATGAATGCATCATGAAATGTAAAATCACCACTAGGCTTTTACCTTGAATGCAGCCTACACATACTTACCTAAATAAAAACTCTGAAAAGTTGATGTTGTTTGCTAGGAAGTAAAATCAAATGAATAGAAAACTGAACTTTCCCATGATGTGAGTAGGTATTTGAACAAACTGATAATTTTCAAGGGCCCAAGCAGATGAAACTGGGCTTGAAGAAATTAAGGGTGCCTTTTCTGGGAAAGGAATAAATTCAGCTTCTCCATCAAAGTCTGAAAAGGACAAGCACTGATATTCTATATCAGTTACTCAGTTATTGTGTAACTAAGTGATGTCTCTAGGCCTGACTTCTCCTGACCCCAGTGACCTTAAGAGCCAGCAGCTGGATTGGGTAAAGGATTTCTGTTCTGCTTCCAAGTGGTGTGCAAGGAAAATGATGTTTCCATCACTCCCTCACTAGTGTGGAAGGCTGTGACAAGTACTTGTGAGAAGGGTCCTACTTCTATCATCACAGCCATGCTATGTCATTCTTCTTGCAGATGCTGACCAGATCTCCTTTTCTCAAAATAGCTGCTGAGTCTGAAGGTGGTGGAATTTACATAGTTTTACAGTAAGACTAAGGTAGTTTTTCTGAACATAGAGCAGTTACAGATCTGGAACTTTAGGTTATAACTTTAGCAATACAGGATGCCAGACTGGGTTTTTATTGTAAAATCCTTCCACTGAGGTCAACAGTTATCAGCTGCAATTCCACTGATACAAAAAAGTTTTGCTTTATTTCAAAGTTCACTCACCATACTCTTCAGCACTAAAATTCATTCTGAGGCAGTTCACACAAATCCATAGAAATCACCTGATCCAATTTCTACTCCTATAGTCTTTTCCAGTTTTAGAATTCACAACTAGTTCTGCAGACAGCTGAGTTCCTTCCCCCATTGTCTCAAATAATTAAAGCACAATCAGTGTAACTTTATTTGTTGCTGTATTAATCTTATGTGGCCTACCTCAGTGGGAACCATGGCTACTGTGCTGCTTAATAACTTAAGAGGACCCACATGTTGGTGGTTCCTATTTCCCAGTATTAAAACCTTTGAGAAGGAATAACTGATTAGCTTCCAAGTTTGCTTACTGACTGCCAAAATGACAAATGTCATTTGAGATTAGAATAAAAATAGGTTATGTTCTTCCTGCTTTTTATGTGGTTCATATAATCTGGAACTGCAGAAGAACAGTAAAAGTTTTTACTACCAAGATTATCGTCAATAAAATCATCAGCTAGAGAATTGCTCAGAAAAGCACATGTCAGACTTATGGAAAATATGTGTCACTAGTTAATATAACCAAAGTTAGCACTAGTACTACAAGCTCATGTATTTTTACAGAGAAGTAAGTCTTAAGTAAGAAGTAAATTCAGTATGTGTAGCACAGCTTTGTTTGAAGTAATTATGTCTTCTGTCCTACAGAAAGAAATGTTCTAAATGTCTTTTCTTTATCATCTGAAATATTCCTTATAATAAGAGTCCATGTAATAAACTTCTTCAAAGTGAATCAAGATGCACATATCTAGGTCAGATGATACAGGATAATTTATTTACTTCTTAAGTTAGATCATTTGACATTTACATGAAGTGGACATAAATATTACTGTGTACAGGTCAGTGATAATCCTATGTAGAAAAATTGGGGTAATTGGGATGAATAGAATGATTTAAACAAGTTGTTAATCTGAACTGGACTAGAGCCATTTCTGCATCATCCCAAAATATCCCCATGATGAAAGAGCTCCGCCTAAGGCATATGGCTTGGCAGTGGTGCTGGCTTGGTATTGGCTTGTACTATTTGTCACTAAAGTCTTGGCTGGGCGGCCCAAAAATGACATTTAAACTACAAATTGGAAAAGTTTCTTTTTCTATTGCAACTCCAAGAATCCTCCAGCCAGAATGGTCCCCTGGAGTTGTGGTCTAGAAAATCACTTTCCCCAGCTGTGATTATCTTCAAACACGGGTGTTGCTCTCCTACAATATGGTATGCCTAACACCTCTTTGGAGCATCTGCAAATCTTTGGATTCTTGTATAACTGGGGTGGACATTACATTAGCATAATTTCTTTTTTTCTGACATTCCTTAAGGAGTTATCCAGCACTTTCATGTGGAATGTTTTTTTCTAGGCTGTGCTATGGCTGTTGGGTAGTTCTCTGTTTTCCTCATGCTTGGCCACCCTCAACTTCCCTCTTCACTGGCTTCCATTCACTTCAGCTTCCCAATCCACAGTTTAAATATGCCATGGAAACGTTATGCTCTGCCACCTTCAAGCAGAATTCAAGCCAATAATTCTAAAATTATCTTCTTCACTGCTGAGAATTCAGAAATGGTAATGAGTATCACCCTGCATGTTAAAAGAGTCCATAAGACTATTTGTATGTGGTTAAAGACAGCAAGGTAAAAAGGAAATAATTTATTTTCAGGAGCGTGGATTTCATTTTTGAATTTATGAATACTGAGTCTTAGAGTATAAACCTTATTTTTAGAGTATTCACCTAAAAACAGGTGTTTAAGTGTTGTTGTTTTTAAAAAATAGTTTCCTACTTGTGTTGCTGCACTAGAGAGAGGGTTTTTTAGTATTCTTTAAATTAGATAAGTGTTTATAATGTTGATCACAGTAGCACAGTCCTGATTGATAAAGCTGCCACTTTTATTGCAAATGCCAACAAAGAACTTATAAATCAATACTTTGTATTAAATTGTAGAATTAATTAAACAGTCATAGAAATTCTATGCTTAAATCCGAGTGGCATAGCCTTACTAGCACATTACAAGTTTGTACTGAGATTAAGAGGTATTTTGTATGTACATGTTCCCTCAAGATCAATTATAGTTTCACTACAGTCAGTGATACAGTACTTAATACAGAGCTTGGTCATTCTTCAGAAAAGAGAAGTTTATATCAAACATTCCTGTGCTTGCTTTAGTTGTCTGATGTCTTTGGGTGCTTCTTAATAACCCTTTCTTTCAGAACTGGTATATGCACAGTGGACAACTTCAGTATTCCTTTAAAAAAAAAAACAATCGTAGTGATATTTAAACAATGTGATAGTTGAATAATCAGATGCACAGACTGTCAAATGGATTCCCTTCACCAAGTACCAGGTTGTATGCAATGGTGCTACTGTGCAGATGAAACTTCTGTCTGTGTAAACCGCAGATGGAGAATTCAGTTCCCCAGCAGCTTCTGTAGCCATAATGTCTCCTCTGGAGGACTAGGATACCTTCCACAGCAAGCTTTTGGACTGTATGGAGTGTGAAAAGTGCAGGAAGGGAGAATACTATGTTAGTAGACCATGCAAATGCTTGAGGTGCTCATTACCTTTTCCACCATGAAAAGTACAATGCTACTTCAAAAACGTTCCTGAATTAGGCCTATCATATATAATAAATAATTTATAGGATGACCCTATAAACAGGCCAGCTTGGATGTAAATTGCACTATTATCAATATGCTTTACTTCTTAGTTGCTGTTTAGTATTGCAGCCTTAATATACAATACATTAATATGAGTCTGCAGTTAAAAAGTGGGGAAAATCCCAACAACATCAATCAGTATAAATATCTGCATATAGGTCTTTTATGAATATAGGTCAGTTCATTTTCCATTTCCAACAATGTCCATTTTTGCCATTAAAAGATGATCCCACAACACACTGAATAATTTCCAATAGAGCAGTACTATTGTGTTTGAAATATGCAAGCCTTCCACTCACTGCCATTTTTTGGCTGTTTCAGTAATATTATTTATGCAGCTTCTGTTAAGGAGTCAGGCTAATAACTCTGCAAAAAGAAGGAGAATAGGTAATTAGACAATAATTCTAATTACTCAGGAGAGAAGCAGTGCTGTACATACTTCAAACTGAACTGATGCTTTGCTTGGTGATTGTGGGAGGATCTGTACTTTGCTACTGGCTGCATTGACCCCATTTTCAACAAAACTATTTTATTAAATGTCATCTTGCACAAGCAACAAATAAAAATATACTGATGCTTTCATAACAGCTTGGGGACAAGGAAATCTATTTTCACCAAGGAATAAGGTTCATGTTTTGCATTCACAGATAATTTGAATCCCTCGAAGGAACCTGATAATATCAAAGGCATGGGTTTAATTATTTTCATTCGTCAGCTACCCTCACTGTCATTTTTGTATACATAAGAACACTATGGTCTGTGTGCTTGACAACATTATGTAAAAAGGTTTGTGGTGATGGTTCCTTTTGTTACTAAGACCTTAACAACATGGATGAGGTGATGTATTTCTCAAGCCAAAGATGATGCTGAAGACAAACAAAATGCTGGGCTATTAAGTTGTGGTGAAGCTTCAACCAGGCCCTAGTTAATGGAGGCAATAGAAAGAAATAACTGTAGCATTCGTGTCCTGCCTTTGGACTACAACAAGGTCGTATAAGGATCTTACCTGTTACTTTGGAAGTGTGGTACTACTGTTTGTTAGCCACATAAGTCAACACACCCAGCCTTGTCAGCTGTATTTTCACCCAATTAGGTAAAAAAAGAACAAATGAACAAAGTAAGACTAAGATCCAGAAGCAATCTACTACAAGACTGATCAAAACAACAAAATGATAGAATACCACTTATTGTCACCTGCAGCTCCCCAGCTGAGACCAAACACATCACCAATAAACTGCAAGAACTTCCGAAGAATGATGTTGTCCTCTCATAGGCACTGCCCTCAAACTTGAACAACTACTCACCTGAAAAAAAAGACATACAACAGAGATGCAAATACGATAACGATACTCTCGTGTAAACCCAGATGTCAGCTATGTGCTCTTTGCAAGAGAATAAATGGCACAAATCCAATATTAGATTAGAAAACACAATACTCTTGGACACAGGATCACTGACCTTCAGATAGCAACTTTAGAAGAAAACAAAATTTCAAAGGAAGTTTGCAAAACAGCTGAATGTGGATATATTCACGCATTCCAAGCCATTAGTAGAGGTATGAGCAGAGATATTGGTTTCTTGATACATTTGTTATTGTTATTATTGTTGCATGCCTTCAAGTCATTTCTGGCTTATGACAATCCCTCAGGAAACCTTATCACATGATTTTCTGGGGCTGTGATATGTCCAATGTCACCTAGTGGGCTTCCTTGGCCAAGCAGGGAATAGAACTCTGGTCTCCAGGGTCATAGTCTAATCCTCAAACCACTACATCACACTGGTTCTTTCATAGTGCACTACGTATATTAATATGCTGGTTCTTATAACAGTTATACATTCATCCCTCCACCTTTTCTAGGGTTAGAGGCACAGGATGCTTGTGAAAGTGGAAAAACCATGAATAATGCTAGGCTTTCCCAAACCATATTTAATACACACAAAAGTATGATCACCATATTCAACCCACCATGGATTCCTTTGAGGCATCAAGGTTCCTTCACAAGGCAGAAGTGGCTGGCTGGTGGGGCTTACTGCCACCTCCACTGCTGCCCCACACCATTTTTAATAGGGACTTACAAGCCTCATTCACAGTTTCTCCATCTCACAAGGCTTGCAGTCCCTATTAAAAATGGTATAGAGAGACAGCAGAGGTGACAGCAAATAATCCATGAATAATCAAATCTGCAAAAGTAAAACCCACAAATGTGGAGGGCTGATGGCATTTGTAGCAAAAACACCACTTAGATAAGTCTCTTATTTCAATTAACTTACCTTGGGGTAGACAAAATGTATTATTTTGACACCTCAAAACTAACTAAACAGCTGCTTGACAGGCCTATATCACCTTACACATCCCTTTGAAGGTTTCTTGCCACTGTCACAATTTCCATCTTTCTTCATTCTGTAATACTCTGACTTTACCTCCACAGGTTACACACCTATGACTTAAATATTGGATTGCATTGACAAAAACTCAAGTTAAAAAAATAATAATTCAGTCTTAAAGGTGCCTTTAGATTCCTCTCCGCATTCCTTCTTGTAAAAAAAAAGGGGGGGCTAACTTGTCTATTTCTTCAGAATCCTCTCAAATAGAACACACATACATTGACAAATCCTCTTTATCATTTGAAGTGTAACACTGGGGCACATTCCAAAGCCTGAGCCACTCCAAATGGTGCCATACCTGAATTTGGATTCAACAACCTGAGCTGATGTCCAGCTGAGCTAGGTACTGATGGAAATAGAGAGCTTTCCAATTATGCTTCCTGTAGAGGGCAGTAAAGGTAAAGACGGGAAGTTAGGGCTCCCTTGGTATTTCCTTCTGGCCTCAAATGTTCTCCTACTTCCTTAGCTATAGATTGATAACCTCAGGTCTGACCTTACTTCTTTCTATTCCTCCATTTCATCCAGGCTTTGTAGTAGTCATGCAGTAGTAGGCAGCATACATGTTCTTCCTCTATCTATCTTCTTTACAAATGCTCTGTTTTCACTTTGATATTGAACTCAACAGAAACCAGACAAAGGCAGAGGATTTCATAGCACCTGCCAATTTCAAGGGCTTAATGTTGTACAGTACTGATCCCTTCTGCCTGAAGAAGGTCATCAGGTATTAGTGTATAATTCACAGTAATTTGTCAGTCTAGTGCCAGCCCCCTCAAAACATCTAGTTCAAACCTTGGAGTGCTGACACAGACCCCAAGATCAATGTGTAACATTGAGCAATTCATTCTCTTAACAGCCAGCACATTGTGTGAGCCATGAGAGTATTTCAAAGGATTTGTACTTTCAGTTTCTCCCCTGTATTTTCAACAACACTGGTTGTGTGATTTCACTCTTGTGGATGTAAAGTATAGTCCCACAACAGCAGTAGTTCCCTGAAAAGCAGACAAGCATTGGATTCTGGGAAAGAAGGAGAGCTTATTAGTAACTAGGATTTCTGTATAAACTGTTCCTTATTAATTAATATTTCTGTGATGAATGGATACCATCTGCTCCAGAAAATTCACTTGCCTCCCTTGGTAAGGATTAGTTATGGTTTAGCCAGCACTTTGTAAATTTAAAGCCCTTCTCTGTGTGCACTGTTAGTCTTGCAGTTTCAACTGAAAGTTGACCTTGAAAAGAAAAAAAGATTAGTCCATTTCCTGCAGGGAAAGCACGCAATTCAGAGAAGTCCACACTAACATCAAGAGAGTAAGGAGCCAAAGAATTAAAACAAATGATGCTGTGAGACAAAGATGAAATGAAATCTCCCAATGCAAGTGATTCTAAACTACTACCAATGTGGGAATAGCATTGCCTGCTGACCAGCAAGGCAGACACTGCAGTGTTCGAGAAAAAAGATGGACAGTTTGTATTACAACTGTAGCCAAGTTTCATTAGTTTCTAGATTCAATAAGAAAATGGGGCTCAAACAAAACAGAATGCTTGTCCATTTCTTATTCTGTTGTATACATCCTTGGGGTTGATGGAGATGACCATTTTAATTTACCACACAACCAGATCTATGGCAAAGTCATCTGCACCTCATGGGAGGATGAACCGAACTACTCAAGCTCAGGGATCTGAAAGTTACTTTTAAGACCTATAAACCAAATGACATACTGCATCTGTTATCCTACCTCAGCTCAGTTACAGATGGCTTTGAATGCATTACTCTTCATATTAAAAGGTTACTTCTTTATTCTGCCTCAGGATGAGAGAAGTCATTGTAAGATAGTTTGGTAAGCTGTGAAGGTAAGGCTAGAAGTGTTATCTGCACAGTTATATCAGCTATATCATACCACATCAGGTCTCATAGTTCAGTCCTAAGGAATTCTAGAAATTGTACTTTAGTGATGTCTTTCTAATTCTTGGCTAGAGCAGGGATAGAAAGATCTGGTGGTCACTGGTGGCAATTATTGCCCCACATTCATATGGCTGCACATTGTACATAATTGTTGGCTGCAAAGTTGGCTGAAAATCATGATGGAAGTCAGTTTTGGTGTAACATCTGACTTAAATGACTGCTGTGTGAAGCTTTCAGAGGGGAAGGGAGGCTGTGGGAGGTTACAAGACTAAATATAGTGCTTCTTATAGTTTTAAAGAGCAGCATATCTGTATTCTGGAATGAAAACACTTTCCTTCCTTCCTTCCTTCCTTCCTTCCTTCCTTCCTTCCTTCCTTCCTTCCTTCCTTCTGTCCTTTTTTAAAAAAAGCTTCAAGGAAACATCCAGGCCTTTGTGGGGAGGGGCTGGGAAAAAACTTAGGAGTACTTGAAGCTCATAGGTGTTCAATTTCTACAGCTGTGCTAGCAGGCTCTAGTCTGATCCTCTGAACTATAGATCCCAAGATTTATTCCTTAATCTTTCTTCTCAGTATATCTTGGGAACTGTATTGTCAGTGGATGAACTAACAGAGAGTTTTAAATACATCATTAAAGATCACTACAGATAACTGTAGTAACTACAGGTCACAGCGTTCCACAAAATGGAGCCATGACAGTTAAAGAGTTATCAAAATGATATGATGCTGTAATGGAAACATATCTTAGACATCAGCCCATTTAAAATTCAGGCAGTCAAAATCATCATCTTCATTATAATCATGAAGAACTACTTTGCTGCTTAGGTATACCATTTAGAAATCCTGCAAAAGTTACGTAAAAGCTTCTCACATACATGAGTTTAAAACAACGGCATCAGAGTATTCTTCAGTCCATAACTGGAGGGTAAGAGGAAGTTTCTAATAGCAATTTAAAAGCAAGCCCAGATATGCTCTTTTTAAATATTGACAATATTTTTTTTTCAAAAGGTCAGCTAGAATTTATTTACCATTTGGTGAATAGGAGAAAAAGCCACACAATGAGAACAATAGCCTTTCCACTTTAACCACACAACTTATTCTCTTAATACTTGGCATTCCTTTCAGAAGGTAAACTGGAGAAAAGTGGGAGAATCGGTTTCAGGGTTTATCATCTTTAACAAGATGACAAAAAAGGCAAGGGAAAGAAAAACTACAAACACATTTCAAAATTCACTGCCAGCTTACTTTGGAAAGAAAGAAAACCCACACACAGTTGTATGCTGGGGTTATTTACAGAGGAGCGGCTGCAAGGTTCTCTGGAGAATTCAACCCTTTGGTAGAGAGCCATCAGTTCTCAGATGAATAAAAGGAGAAGGATAGATGGGTTATAAGCCAAATGACTTAAAGAGCAGAAGAAAATCAAAGCACGATTGCAGAAAAGCCTCTTGGGAGAAAGCAACAGAGAAGCCAAAGTTGAAGGACGTCAAGCCCTAAAAGCGAGGACAGCTAAAGGCAAAGATTGGAAGAATGGAATAATGAATGCATTCAAAGGTTAACTCTCCAGAGAGTAATCATTAATTACTGGACATGTTTAATGAATCAAAATATCCTCTAGCACAATACAATTTCCTTTGAGTTTCATAAATGCAAGGCCACATTTTTTTTTGGTGTTTGTTTTTTATAAATAAAATAAAAGGTTTTAAAAAAGATTGAAGAAAATGTGGCAGACAAAACTACGTGCACCTAACTTGAAAACAAACCAAACAAAACATGTATTACATTACAATTTTTTCCTGTATTCTCAGTCATTAAGTAATGGCATAACAGTCTTTGTGGTTACATGGCTTTTAGCCCCAGTCCTATGTACAGTTATCTGGAATAAGCAGGGACTAGGATGATGTCCAGGGCTGGGTACAGAGATCATTTAACTCCCCTGTTGAAATATTTCACTGGCTCTCAGTTTGCTTCTGGGCAGAAATCAAAGTGTTTTAAAGCCCTACACAGCTTGGCTCCAGACTATCTGAAATACCCTATCTCCTCATATGAGCCAGCCCAAGTTCTGAGATCTTTGGAGTTGGGCTTTCTCTCGGCCTCATCACTTCTCAGGTACATTTGATGAGGACATAGGAGAGAGTTTTCTCAGCTACTGCTCCCAAACATTACAACTACTTCCCATGGGAGGTCTGTTTAGCCCTGTCCCTACTTTCTTTTTGCCAGCAGGTTAAGAACTTTTTATTCAATCAGGTTTTTGACTGATTTTAATCGTACGGTAGAATAGTTTTCAAAGTGGTATCTCTTTTTATTACACATGTTTTTAAATTATGTTTTAAGTGTATTTTATGCTGTGTCAATTATGGGTTAACTGTCGTAATAGTACACTTTTTGCTAAACATTTATTCTACATTTTGTGAACTGCCTTGGATCCCTTGGCAAGAGAAAGGTGGGGTATAAGTTGACTAAGGCCCTTTCCGCACCGGGTTATTAAAATGGTGCAGAGCGACCTCCGACGGAGGTCTTCTGCACTGTAGAGTGGACTGGGGTGGACTACTTTTTGCAGTTCCGCACCTCAGTCCGGTCTGGAGCGACTGGAACTGGTTATGCAGCATGTTTTTTAAAAACCTTTTTTAAGAGGTTTTTAAAAAGCATGGAGCGCGTGACTCCGTGTCGCTCCATCGCCGCGCTCCAGTGCAGATTTGCAGGCGCACGCTAGTGCATGCCTGCAGATCTGCTGGGGACAGGCTTTAGGCTGGCGAGCTTCTCCAGTTGGTGGAGAGCTTCCACCAACTGGAAGCCACCACTTTGGACCCGAGAGCAGTGCGGAGCGAGGAGTTCGCACTGCTCCTCATCCCGACGGACTCACCCAGACACTAAAGAAGTCCCGTTTTTGCATGGTTCCTTTCCCACATGCGGAAAGCGCCTAAGTAAATAAATAAATAAGACCCATTAGAACTCAATTGGTTTCATTTTGGGTAAACACTCATAGACTGGACTTCCATTAGTGACATCCAGAGGTGTAACCTCCTACTGCACTAGAGCATGTGTCACTTATGTAACTGTGGAAGGACATACCACCACCTGCAACATTCTGTCCATGCACAACCTCAACTTGCAATTTTATCAAATATATTCAACAGTGTTTGTGGGGTGATTTGGGTACCACCTATCATTTTGTAGTCAGAAAGGAAGAGAGTTCTTCCTTTGTAGGTCCTGTTTGATGGAGATTTAGGGGCGATTTTTCTTTCATTTTCCTGGCTGCAATAGGACAGTCAAATGGTGCTTGGGCACCCTTCTGACCATGGGGTCTCTGTTGTCTCAAACTAAGGTTGGATGGTGGGGAGAGGCCAAAGGAGAATTCTAATAGAATTTCACTCTGTTGCCAATGAACAAAAAGTTGACCACAGTGTTATGAATTATGCAAGCTTATTTCAACTTATTCAGAAAGCAAACCACTATCTTTTAGCATTAGCTTTTGACGAGAACATATTTGAACTCTTTAGTATTAACATTGTATTTTTGTAATGGATGGGGGGGAGGGAGGGAGAGAGGGAGGGAGGGAGGGAGGGAGGAAGGATTTTCCAAAAGAAACAAATGCTATAAGAAAGCTTTTCTTACCTAGTTTAGATATTTAGACTACATTTTCCATTAGTACTTGTTAATATAGGAAATGATGAGTTTATGCTTTCCCCACATTTGGGGAGAGATTGCTTTAGGATAACAAATAGACTCACCATTTTATTATTTTCAGTCCTCAGATTTTAAGATAATTGGCTATGACTAGATCATAGAATCATAGAGTTGGAAGAGTCCACAAGCCCAACTCCTTGCTATCCAGGAACACCCATCAAAGCATTCCCAACAGATGGCCATCCAGCCTCTGCTTAAAAACCTCCAAGGAAGGAGACTCCACTACATTCTGAGGCAGCATATTCCACTGCTGACAGCTCTGACCATCAGGAAATTCTTCCTGGGGTTCAGGTGGAATCTCCTTTCCTGTAGCTTGAATCCATTGCTCCTTGTCCTAGTCTCTGGAGCAGTAGAAAACAAGCCCATTCGCTCCTCAACATGACATCCCTTCAAATATTTAAACATGGCTGTCATGTCCCCTCTTAATCTTCTCTTCTGCAGACTAAACATACCCAGCTCCCTAACCCGTTCCCCATAAGGCATGGCTTCTAGACTCTTCACCATTTTGGTCGCCCTCCTCTGGACAATATCTTTCTTGAATTGAGGTGCCCAGAACTGGACACAGTATTCCAAATTAGATCTACTCAAAGCAGAATAGAATGCTACCATTACTTCCCTTGATTGAGACACCATACTCCTATTCATGCAACCAAGAATCGTGTTGGCTTTCTTGGCTGCTGCATCACATTTGCATTGGCATCACTGCTGACTCATGTTCAGCTTGTGATCTACCAGGACTCCTAGATCCCTTTCACATGTACTGCTATCCAGCCATGTGTCCCCCTTCCTATATTTGTGCATTCCATTTTTAGTGCATAAGTGTAGGACCTTACATTTGTCTCTGTTGAAATTCATTTTGTTAGCTTTGGCCCAGCTCTCTAATCTGTCAAGGTCATTTTGAAATTTGATCCTGTCCTCTGGCGTATTAGCAACTCCTCTCAATTTAGTGTCATCTGCAAATTTGATCAGCATGTCCTCTACTCCTTCATCCAACTCATTGATGAAGATGTTGAATAGCACTGGGCCCAGGAGAGAACCCTGTGGCACCCCACTACTCACTTCTCTCCAGAATGAAAAGCAGCCATTGGTGAGCACACTTTGGGTACGGTTGGTCAACCAATTACAAATCCACCTAACAGTAGACCTGCCCAACCCGCACTTCACTAGCTTCTTTGCAAGAATGTCATGGGGAACTTTGTCAAAGCCATAGGGAACTACCTAAACGTGCATTGATTTCAATGGGTCTACTCCAGGTAAAATTAATTTTGGATTCAGACTATCAAGTACGTAAGCTACTACAGAAATACAAACCAAAAAATTAATTTAATCATGTTGAATATTACAAATTGGAAAATTAATTCCCTGGCATAAATGCTAACAAGTGCATTCATTTAATTCCACAAATTATTGTTGATTGATTTTCTGATTAAAATGTTATGACCAGACCATGGGATTTGTAGAGAACAGAATGGACATTGTTATTCTTTACCATTGGGAAGTAAATTTTGTAAATGGTTCCTTCAAATGGTTCTTTCCTTTTTCTTCTTCTGAGGATGCCTTTCTCCAGATGGAACGTTTCTCCCCATGGACAGTAAAGTCTATAATAGGATTCTTATTTGTGAATGGGAGGATTATAGCACATCTGGGAATGGTCAAGTTGTGAAAGGTGGTTCCAAAGCCTGAGTCTCATCTTACAACTTCTTCTCTCAGCTGTATTTCTCTTATCTTTCCACTCTTACCAGTACAAGCTAATCAGTCACTTTTCAGATACCTTCATCGCTAATGTTTAATAAGAAGCAATTTAGTTCACTTTAAAGAGTCCTGGTCTCTGGCAAGTACAGCAGTAAGTCGATAGTTCCAAATACTGGTCAGTAAATTGAGAGCGCAGATTTCTTAATCACGAATTTTTGAACATTTCTGAGCTTGAGCAGAATATTTTTCCATGTAACTGAATCACTGCATCGTTTCTGCCTCCCCACTCACAATCAAGGGTGATGTGCAAAGATCAGCTGTAGACCAGTGCATGTTATGCATGGAAGAGCCAAGGATTCGAAGTACAATATGTGACATCTATGGCCATTTCCACACGAGGCAAGGGAATCGCTCCGTGCCGTTACTCACTGGATCTTCTGGCTCCTCAGTCCAGTCCAGGGTGAAACGGAGCAGTGCGAGGTCTTAGATCCGCACTGCTCCAGCTTCCAAAATGGTGGCTTCCAGTTGGTCGTGGGTCCCAAACAACTGCGAAGCTCACCACGCCTAAAGCCCACCCTCCGCAGATCACAGGCTCACATTGGTGCGAGCCTGGGAATCTGCACAAGGGAGCAGGCACGCAATGGCATGCTCTAGAAAAAAGAAAAACCTCTTTTTTCCGGTCTTTAAAAAGCGTGCTGGAGGACCAGTTGGGGGCATTTCGGAGCGGACTGAGGTGTGGATCTCCGATAAGTAGTCCAAACCTAGTCCAGTCCGAGGTGCAGACGACCTCCGTAAAGGACGCACTGCACCATTTTAATTCCCCCGTGTGAAAAAGGCCTATAATTTTAATGGTCAGTTGTCTAACAAACCCATTCTTTTTCGCACTAGTTCTGTCTTATATGAATAATTAAAAGAGTGTGGGTAAGACTGAGGGCAAGGAGGAGTGGGTAACACTCAGAATGGGAAACAGAAATGGAGGGAGGAAGAAGTCAAGACAGAAAGAAATGGAGAATGGATTAAGGAGAACTTTTCACTTTATTATCTAAGAGCCTAGCACTATATAAGTGATAAAAGGGGTACCGAAGCTCATGTGCAATAATGTTAAAGAGTGTATTATATAATAAATTTATAATATTATAATTGTATTGTATAATATCTGCTAATTCTCTTTCTCCCTCTCTCATATAATCAATAGAAGAGGGAAATTACTGAAAACAGTGCACTGCCACCCCCTTGAGAGAACCCAAACACTTAAATACAGAACCATGAGGGGGTGACCTGCTTTTCCACATAAAAGCAGGGCACCTAAAGTATTATATGATAATTGTATTTCTCCTCACAATATGCAATAGTAACTGGTCCAAAGTATAATCAATTACTGAACCTTTGTCTTCTCTCTAATCATCTCAGGCCCTTTCCACACTGGGTAAAAAAAACGGCTTAGGGCGACCTCATCTGGAGGTCGTCCACACCATGGAGCGCGCTAGAGCGGTTTGAATAGTGGAGGTTCCACACCTCAAACCGTGCTAGCGCGGCTGCAAGGGGTAGCGCGGCACATTTTTTAAAAACCACATTTTATGTGGTTTTTACGAACGCGAGCGCGCTAACCCGTTGCAGCGCCCTGTGTGAAGCTGCAGGGACGCGCTAGTGCGTCCCTGCAGAGCTGCCCGGGGGCGGGCTTCCGGCTGGCGCGCTGCCCTGATTGGTGGAGCGCCACCGGAAGTTGCCGGCCGCCATTTTGGGCGCCACCGAACGACGCCGAAACTCGCCAGCGTGTGGAGCAGCGAACGCGTGCTCCCCGCAGGGACGGAGCAACCCGTTTTCAGGTAAGATCCGTCCCTGCGTGCGCTGCCCCGTTCCCCCGTCCCCCGTGTGGAAAGGGCCATTGTCTCTTCACCTTTCATACAGTGAATGCAGAAACAGTTCGTATACTGATTTACTAAATGAAGAATCAAGCTAGAAATGCCTGCTTTGTATAGGCTGGCCCTGCAGCTACAATACAATTTCAATTATGAAGTATATCATACTTATTGTGCACAATATACTTAGATCCATGTACTAACCTAGTAACTCCTATTGACTTCAATTAGACTCACAGCTCTATGCATTTTCATTCAGAAATAAGTTTCATTAAGTTCCTTGGAACCTACGCCAAAGAAAATGTGGTATTTTTCATTAAATGTTCAGAACACACTTAACCTGAAGAGTGTATTCATTTCACCCATAGCATAGCTATTCTATAAACCTCTAGGATACTGAAGGATGGTATTGTTAGCGTGACACATTAGCAAACCAAGAGAATCCACTGAAATTAAATCAGCATGTGTTTCTCTGACAGATTGTTCTGATTGAAATTTTATTAAAATGTTAATTATGCTAACATACAACAAAATGGCAATACGGTGCAATCTTGTAAGCCATATGTGTTGTTGGGTATTTCGCAATGAATTGCCTTAAGCAGGTTATTATTTAAAATAAGGACTCACCAATTAACTTCCCTTATGTGGAAC
Source organism: Iguana delicatissima (assembly GCA_948472985.1). NCBI lineage: Eukaryota > Metazoa > Chordata > Lepidosauria > Squamata > Iguanidae > Iguana > Iguana delicatissima. Next base: position 326,276 of record CAOKZL010000268.1, on the reverse strand, counting down.
AATGCATTTTTTAAAAGGAAATGACCAAAAGGAACGATACAGAAAAGATGATGAGACACAAATTATACCTCAGGTTTTCAAGGTGATGCCTCGAACATCAGCATCAACTATCATCCTACAACACTTTTACTCTGGGAAAAAAAATAGTACCACAGAATAAGCAAACAGTATTTCAGTATACGATTCCAAGCAATCTATGACATTTCAAACATTAGTTCTTTCAGTCAAAACACTTTTAGTGGATGTTCATTTTTGCCCAAGTTAATCTGCTATTTGAACCAGAGCAGCAAACATCTACTCCCACAAAAGAAGGGGCATAATATTTACCCTGATCTGTTTATTTTGACACCTGAGGCAGAAAATCCCACAATTATCATTTCTACTAATCAGCAATAAAACCATAATTTCTGGAATCTTGTTGCTGAATTACAATGGCCTGAGCCACATTGTACACCATCATAACTCACTTTTTTGTAGCTGCAGCAGTGCAAGTTGTTTACTGATCAAGCAACCACCAAAATCACACACCCCCACCCCCCAAAAAAATTCACCTTTCAAGTGATGCAGCCTCTACAACATGGCTACTTTCATGTAGATGGAGAACAGAGAGAGATCAGTGGAGATGAGTCTTGCTAATTTTCTGTCTTTGGATATACTGCAAGGACATAATCTGCCCATTAAACAAATCCAGTAACAGGAAAATATGTGAATATTTCTCCACTGATCCTCCATTCACCAAATATGGTCATGTTGCAATGTTACCATGTCATACACCTCCACTCTGTGATATGATATAATTGGCAATGAACATCATTTAATTGGCACAAAATATAAATAATACACTGTTAGGGATGACAGAGAGGACTGGTGAACATGTGCAAAAATAGGTCAGATAAGACCTCAAGGCATGGCCAGGTTGTATCAGTGAGAACGCTCAGTGCTACTGAATTTGCAAATATCACCCCCAATTACTCAACCTTCAAATACAGTAGCACACAAAGTTGCCTCAATAGAGCAACCAATTGTCATCAACCTGTCCTTTCTTCCCATCAAAATTATCTTTTGTTTTCTCATCTGCCCAGACATTAAGAAACTTTGTTATCTGATGCTAAGGCCATTAGCTTGTTCCAGAATCTATCGTTTTCTCTGCCAGACAGCCATTAATACCTTTCCCTTCAGAGCAGAAAGAGGGTATTTAAACCTGACCCTTTTTGTATTATCCACGGACCCTTAGTCTAAGCCACATCGCTTTCTCTCATCTCTACAGGATAGGTAAATATTGCCCAATTCATCCTAACTTTTTTCTATCCAGTTTTTCACTTCCTTTCCTTTGGTTAATCCTCTGTGATCGTGAGACTGCTTGAATCTTGTGTGTTTTTGTGATTTTCTCTGACAAAACATTCTTTTATATTCCAACTGGTGTCCCTACATTAATGCTGATATACATAGGCATGAAAGATCCTGTAAGGTTACTCCCTCTCACAAGCTTCCTTTTTGAGCTAATAATTCCCCACCATTCCATGGAGGCAGTGACAGCACAGGTCGATCTCTGAATCACCCACCTTTTGGGGTAAGAGTAGGGGCTCTATAACTTGAAAGGTGGGTTTGGAGGGATAGAATTGGGATAGGTAGTCTACAGAGATATAGCTCCTTACATATGTCTCCCAATGTAGGATTTAAGCCAATAATTAAAAGATGAAAACTATTTCATGCCCTTTCACAACTTTCCTGATTATAATAACCCCTGCCTGAGGTGGCATCCTAATTGTGCCCAATAGCAAACGCTGTTCTCACAATTATTCTGCTATTGTTATGACACAAAACAAAATTTGTCTTGTGCTTGCTGATCCCCACTATATGAGACAATCCTTCCAAACAGCTAGAGGTGCTTCAGTGTATATACAATCCATGAAATTAATTAATCAGAAATGGATATCAAGCATATCAATATCTTTATTGTAGTCTTCCTTGTTGATCCTTGATTTCCAGAATGTGGATATTTTGAATGAATCTTTGGTATTGTAAATTGTAATGCCATTTGCATATCAGTCTGTGTTTTCCAGGTTAAGTTTTTTGCTCGTTGCTGTTTAGTTTTCTTTATATTAATTATACAAATTTATTATTTGTCTTTACTGGTGTTTTTCAGTATACTAATTTATTATTGTCTGCAAATGCTGTTGATGTGCTGCTTACCCTTCCTTTCAGTTCATTAATAAAGAAGTTAAATGAAACTGGGCTTGACGCTGATCTCTGCAGTATACAGAACATTTCTTTTAACTGTGAAAGATTAATCCAGGTCTATAATAGTAGGAAAGGAAAGATCTAAGAGAAGAGACGATATTGGAGTACTGCATAAACAATAATAATAGATATTTAATGACAATTTGTCATAGGGGTCTTAAGAATTTATGGCCAGGTTAAGCCTCTGCAGTTATTGTCATCTAAACAAGCAACAAGATTGTCAATGGTTATTTGTTTTTATTTTTATTTTTAGAAGCAAATCTGAATTCCCCTGCTGGTTGGAGATACAATGAAGACTTGAATGTCTTCATCTAGCATTAAGGAGCAAAACTTTTCCAGCTGCAGTGAATGACATTTTTTTTTCCATCCTGTTTTTCACCGCTTCACTAAGTCTTGCTGTTTACAGTACCAAGCACCAGCAAGATTGCCTTCTTTTTCCAGAATTCCACAAGGATGGTGATTCTTTTAATGCAGCTACTACTATGTGGGAGCTGCTTTTCTATAAGCAAGTCCCATATGACTGTGTGTCACAACTTCACAATCTAATAGAAAAGGCCAGCAGAGCCAATCCACCCCAAATGATCATGTTCTTTGAGTGCAGCTTCTACATTGTCTTACAGAAAAATACCCACCAAGTATCTGTAAGAATTTATACAAGAAAACTTTAGGGATGGTTCAACAAATTCTCTAATTGAGAAGGCTAGATTGTTGGGGAAATTTAATTTAGGAAAAATGTAAGTAAGAAGGAACATGGCAAATATTGATTACATTATGAATTGAGTGAAAAAGCAGATAAAAGGAATTCCCCCTCCCTCCACCATTGAACTAGAACAAGATGGGCTATTGTCTGAGGTGAAAGGGGTACCTTGAATCTTGGAAGACCAACCCCTTTCAACCCCTCACCTGTGCCTCATTTTTATTTTTATTTTTGCTAAAAATGTTCCCACCCAAATTGTTGTACTTCTCCATGCTTTTCAGGTCTAGGAAAGGCATGTTTTTATTCACAAGCAAACAAATAAAAAAGAACTCTTGGCTAGAAAAAGGCTTCTCCTTCGACTAAAAAGATGGCACTGGGGGGAATTCATACAAATCACCCATCTAGGGATGTAAATCTTTACAATTTCATTCCTGCAGACAAGAAAGGAAAAAAAAATACCATTTTTCTCCTTTCTGTCTGAGAGGTGTTGAAAACTGTGGTTAATGAATATTATTAAGTGCAGAAGTAAAACATGAGAGGTTTTTTTCCCCACAAAAAGCATCATTTTGTATGCAGTTTCCTTAATTTCTAGGCAGGAATTTTTTATTGTGAAGAATTTTTTTCCTATGTCAAAAAAATATGTTGTTTTCTATACATGAAACTTTTCTTTGAATAAATACTGTTCTCTATTCAGAAAATGCTATTACTTATGCAGGAAACTTACTTTCTGGCAAGAAACTTGAGCTAGCATCCCATTGGACAATTGCACCATTGTCAACCAAGTTTTGATTTCATAAAGTTTTACTGAGTCATTGTGCCACATTGATATTCTCAGGAGGAGTGTGGAGACAGAGTTATGCCATCAAGATCATTGTGCAAAAGCCACCACTGTGGACATGACACAATGGTCCTGATGCACAATGTGGCCTTATGTACAACATGTACTGATGTGCAATATGTCTGTGTGGAACATGTCCCAGTGGCATTTCCTAATTCATAATGGATGCTCCCATTGTGCAACAGGGAATCTTTCACAGTGCCTGTCATTCATTACCATAGTTTACTGACGTGGTTACATATTGGCCATTTCCGCACAGGGCGGAGGAATCGCCCCGTGACACTACTTACCGGACTTCTTGGCTCCCCGGTCCGGTCCACTCTGCTCCGGAGCAGTGTGTGCTCATCGACACGCACTGCTCTGGAGTCCCAAATGGCAGTTTCCGGTTGGTCGAGTGTCTTGACCAACCGCTGAAGCTCGCCAGCCTAAAGCCTGCCTCTGACAGATCGCAGGCTTGCATTGGGGTGAGCCTGAGAATCTCCATAAGGGAGCAGGCTCGCATTGGCGCACTCTGTGCTTTTGAAAGACCTGTTTTTAGCGGTCTTTCAACAGCATGCTGGATGACCACTTGGGGTTGTTCCAGAGCGGGCTGAGGTGTGGATCTATGTTAAGTAGATCCAACCCAATCCACTTCCAGGTGCAGATGTCCTCCCTGGAGGACGCTCTGCCCCATTTTAAAAACTCTGTGTGGAAATGGCCATTGTATCAGTGACTTAGCTCAGTTGTCATAAAGTTAGGAATTATAGCTTTTGATGCAGGATCTTTGTCTTCTGCTCAGAAATATTTTTTGCACAGAAAATTCACCTAAAACCCTATGTCTATTATTCATGAAAAGTAAGTCTCAAACTACAAGTTTCTTGTCTACATAGGATTCTCCTTGGCAGAATTTAGTGGCACTCAAGAACCATTTTTCAACAATTTTAAAAAAATATTTTAAAATATTTATTCCATACTTTTACATGCCAGAACTAAACAGTGGGACATTCTGGCAGGACAAAAGTTCATATTTCTCTGTGGAACACAGATTTAAAACTATGGAATTTACTAGTATAGAATCTAAGGATTCTTAGAGGACTTTAATGCTTGGTTAGAAAAATTCATGCAAGATAAGAATATCAATATTTATAAGACATGCTGACTGTATGGAACCAGAGATGTGAAAGCTCTGAATTGCTAGGGATTGGCCACAAGAGAAGGCTGTTGTCTTCAGGCCCTTGTTTGTGATCTTCCAGAGACAATTGCTTTGGCCAGCATGGCTGGACTTTCCCAAAGCTTGAAACCTTCACTTTATTGGACTACAACTCTCAGAATTTCCTAGCCAGCATAGGCACTTGTCTACAAAGTGACTTTATTCGGCTCTGTCCCTTTGGTCTCATCCACTACTTCCCTGCTTTTTAAAACATAGTAATGGTTGTTGCCATTCTCAGGACATATTTCAAAACACTTTAAAAAAACATGAGAAGGGGAGATGTTATCACCCCTCTGCTCTTTGCCAGGGGTCAGAAGCATGTGGCACTCCAGATGTTGACAAAAGTAAGTTAGTATAAGCTGTTGGGAACAGAAGTCTAACAGCATATGGAGGCTTATAGTTTTTTCTTTCCTGTTCTATGTGGTGTGCTATGTTGCTTTCCAGGAAAATATTTATTAACTAACTTTTTTCCACACTTGACTTTGAATAGGACTAATTATTGCTTTTTGCTTGCTTATAGTTGGTTTTTTTAAAAAAAGATTTAAATAATACTTTTTCTATCAAAATGGGAGTCAAGGTACCTGACAACTAAATTAATGAAACTGATATAATTTAAAATGTAAAACATATTCATTAAAAGAAACAGTATTAAAAACAATTAAAATATTTTTTTAAATACAGCACCTGTTCAAATTAGAAACAAAAAACAAATTAGCAATCTAGCATAACTGCCAAAGGGCTATTAATTTTATAATCATTTCCATTTTAACCTTCTTCTGCTCACTTATTTTTACCTGCAGTGTAGAAGGAACACTTTAAGTTTCTTATTTTAAAAATTGCTCCATATTGCAGTTCTACTGCCAATTAACTGTTCTCCTTCAAGGCCAAATTAACACCTCTGATAATGGTTTCACTTGACTTATATTTCCAGGGGCATGATTCAGGAAAGAGAATAAGTGGGCCTAAGGATGGTACAGAAACCTGAAATAAAAATGTAGCGACAGGAACTATGTAGTGTAAGGAGTCAGAAGTACTTATTATAAGTTAGAAGCAAAATGGTGGGAAATATTTAAAAGAAAATATTTTCTTCGATTCAACTCATTGTTGGCTTATTATCTGAGCAGCTGGGGTAGACCTCATCCATTCTTGTCAGGTTGAGGTACCCACTGCTCAGACAACAGGAAGTTCCTGGCCTCAGACCGAAAATATAAAAATTAAAGCTATAGTAAACTCTGGTTATAGTGTGAACTGCATGCTATTAGAATATGAAAACTCTATGTTTTCTTAGGAATATTTCTTGCATCATCCACCATTAGGTAATTATAGAGCTGATCAGAATGTGTTTCTCCATGGTATCTCTGACATTGTAGGTCTTACAGTATCATGTGTACTACTTATTCTATGTAGCACACAACTAATATTTGTCTCCTCCCTAACCTCCAATTTCATCCTTTACAGTTGCTTTCCTGACATGTTATAGTATACTAAAGAAAATAAAAACAACCCATATTGTCATTTCTTTTAACATTCAGAACACTAAAATGTGGTTAATCTTGGCTGTTGTTGCATGCCTTCAAGTCATTCCTGACTTATGGAGACCCTAAGATGAACCTATCACAAGGTTTTCTTGACAAGATGTGTTCAGATGCTGTCCTTTGAGAGCATCTGTCTTGCCCACCATCACTCAGTGGATTTCCATGGCTGACCAGATATTTGAACCCTGATCTCCAGATTTGTAGTCCAGCACTCAAATCACTAAGCTGCACTGGCTCTCCGTCTTGGTGATGGTTTATTAAACAAGCTAGGTTTATAACTCATGATTTATCACGATGTCCAAACAAGCCCAGTATGTTCTATCCTTCTGGGTGGCTGTTTACAAAGAAAGGGCTGCAACTTTTATCAGGTATAAAAAGCAAACACAAGTACGTTAAATAATATCCTCAGGAAAACAACTACAAACAGCAGCAACAACAAATCCTTCAGAAACATATTGTACATGAGAAATGACTGTATAGTTCTAACCTTACCAGAGGTAAAAATCAGACCTACTTGACCCAAACCTAGCCACTGAATAATATTGTCATTATACCTTATGCATTTGAATTATCATATAGCATGTGCATGGGAGCATGTCTCCATTAGACAGAACAGTACACTTGCGAAATTTCACTTTTAATATTTTTAGTATTTTTCCCTTATTCTACTCACAAGTAGGCTGTCCAGCTCCTGCCCAATAAAGATAAAATGCACCACCAAAAAAGAAGACAAAAAGGACAAGAATTATATGTGCTGATTTATCTATGCAACATCTCCCCACATCAGTTTCTTCACAACTAATTTATCTCTAAATTACTTCTCACCCCAAAATGAATTGTCCTAGTTACCACCAATTATTACCACCTCTAATCATTGCTTCTCATATCAAAAGTGTGGACTGACAAGACTCAGGCCATTTCTGCACTACATAGTTACTCAGCACTACATAGTTACACTACATAGTATACTCTTTAAAAATGCCTCCTACTTTTTCATTTCAGGTTTTCTCAGCTTGATTCTTCTCATTTATTCTTCGCTCCAAAAAATCTGAATTAGCCAAGTAGTAGTAGAAGGATGGACTTACATAAGACTTAGACCATTTCTGCACTACACTGTTACAGTACAATTATTTCACTTTCAACATCCTGTGGAATTCTGGGATTTGTAGTTTACTGAGGCTAAAGAGCTCTCTGGCTGAGAATTCTAAAGGCTCCTCCCTAAACTGCAAACCTGGGATTCCATAGGATGTTGAAAGTGGAATAACAGCACTATAATAGTGTAGTAAAGAAATGGCCTTAGAGAGCTTTCATATTACAAAAGTATAGCACTATGATTGCACTTTAACAGTCATGGTTCCATTCTATGGAATTCTGTTTTTGATTGTTTTTTGTCCTCCACTATTCCTCCCTCCTGAATACATGACAACTTAGTTTTACTTTTTATTTCTTTATTTTGCTAAAAATCAAGTCTTTATGATCTTGTTGCCTGTAACATGTCAAAGGCTGTAACATAGTATCTCATATCTCTCAGCCTGACTTTCTCTGAAGAATGGTGGAGTAAAACAAATGGATAAATTAATTAAAAAAAAAAAAAGAAAGAAAAAGAAGAGAAAAGAGGGGAACTGCAAACGAGACTTTTCCAGGATATCCTCTGTATCTTGTCTAAGAACTGCTTTGTATTCTTCTGGAGGGTACTTAACTATCTTTCAGAAATCCTTGGATTTTTAATTTTGTAAATGCCTTTCTCCAGTTTTCAGAATATTTACAGTTTTATTACTTCTTAGCTGTATATTGATGGCTTTCACCTTCTCAAAATAGGAATCTGTGGGAAGGTTTCTCAAATGGGTTCGCTCTGGGAGAGTATATGCATGTGCACAGGGTTTATTTTGGGAGGCCCTGTATTGTGTGTCTCAGTAGGCTATTGCCTTTGTGTGCATGCTGTTTTCTTCTACCTCAGAATTCTGGATCAAAATCTCAGATTGAAGACACAGCAGCAAAATCAAACACATTAAATAAGTATGTGCACAGACTACAGACTGACTTCTGCAGTCTGTGCTTAGCTGCCTTGTTCTCTTTGCCAAGGGCTGTTTGGAAGAGAGTGAGGACATAGGGTCTTCATCTCCCTTTCTTTCCGACAGCCCCCTACACACATGTTTCCCACTCCACCCAACCCACTCCCCAAAATAAAGAGTAACGGTTCAAGAGTGCATCCTGACCATCTGATTGGCTGGAGCTGACACACTCTTCCTGTGCACAATGGTGACCCAACATGAAAAAATGCCCCCCACCATGTGCTTGGTGTTGCTACTTCTTGTCACTGGCTTCTGCAGGGGTATTAAGGTATCTTGCTAGAGGAATTGAGGAGGCTTGGTTGCTGTGGAGGGACACTGAAAATGAAAACAACTGAGGCCCTTTTCGCACACAGTTTCTTTTGCGAGAGGGTCCCTTGAGTCCGTACAACACACTCCCATTTACGCAATGCTCACAAGCCTAGCGCGAACCGCGCATGCACCTTTTCATTTCCGGCTTCAAGCCGAAAATGGTGCACAGTCACACAAGGCTCCCGGGGCCCGCGCACACTTACCTGCCACTCGCACTTCCTCCCCCAGCGCAGCCTACAGCTCCCAGGCTGCACTGCGGAAGAAGGGGGCGGGGCAGTCACGCAACCAGGAAGCCAGCTGCGGAACGAAGGAGCAGTGAAGGGAGAGCCTTGTGCAAGAACCTGCTTGCGCGAAAGGCACCCCCCACCTCCATGATAAGGTAACGTGCGGAAAAGGTCTGAGTTGCTAAGACTATGGGCATTTCCACACTACACTGTTACAGTTCCACTTTCAACATCCTATGGAATCCTGGACTTTGCAATTTAGGGAGCGACACTGAGAATTCTCAGCCAGGAAGCTGTTTGGCCTCAGTAAACTACAACCCCCAGCATTCCATAGAATGTTGAAAGTGGAATAATAGCATTATAACCATGTGGTGTGGAAAAAGCCTACGTTTGGCTTCTCTCCTCCTGCAGGTATTGTTAAGACAGGCATTAAGGCAGGCATTGCCAGAGGCATGAGCACAAGGCAGAAGACACAAGGGCTCTTGTGCTGTGACTCTTAGCCTGGGGCTGCAGCCTAGAGCAGAGTGGAGCCTTGCCTCCTGAATCCAGACAGGATCCAGACAGTGGCACAAGACAAGCTACTATGCATGGCCTTTGGTCAGGCTTTGCCAGAACAGCAGGTTTACTCTCTGAATTAAAAAAAATATGGAGCACCTATTGAGTAGGATCCCATGAGGCCAGCTTTGCCTAAGAATTGGGAGTTCTTCAGGCAGACTGACCTGTGTGTTTGCTTATGACAGTTTGTTTGCTCTGTACTTCTGGTCAGTCAAATATGTATTCAGAAAAGGGGTGCTGCCATTTGGCAGCGGAAGTAGAACAAGCCACTGGAGGAAAACAGGGGAGAGACATCTTATGGCTGTCCTCTTTCTGGTTACCATCTAACAACAGATTTCTGGCTATCCACTAGAGCCCCATCATACCACAAAGTACTTGACCTTAATGCCAGATCAACAACTGGGAAGAACTTTATGATCCAGAACTTGATCCCAGACAAGCAAGTTGATCTTGTATATATAACTAAAATGTGGTTAACTGAAAAGGGAGGTGCCACTTTGACCCAATTATGGGCACCAAGCTTCTGGGTACAGAAGCAGGCAAGATCTGATAGGCAGGAAAAAGGAGTCACAGTGATCCCTCATGAATCCATTCCTCTATTGAGGTATCCTGTCTGACAAAATTCACGGTTTGAGTATGCACACCTGGCAATAGGGCAGTGAAACAGGATGGGAATCCTGTTGGCATACAATCCACCCTGCCGCCCAACTGTTTCCCTGCCAGAGCTGTTGGAGGTGATCTTGGAAGTGGTGTTAATCTCCCTCAAGCCCCACAAACTTATTGTGCATGGAGAGTTTAACATCAATGCTGAAGCATCTTTATCAGGGCTTGCTCAAGATTTCATGGCTTCCATGGTAATCATGGGCCTCTGTCAATTAATATCTGCTCCCACACATGTAGCATGCCACATTCATGATCTGGTTTTTGCTGATTAGGATGATAGTGATCTGGGGGTAGGGAGGTTTGAAGGAACCATATTGTTATGAACAGGGTTTAGACTTGCTGGAACTTCTAACATCTGCAGGGGTAATGGATCCATTAAACCAGGCTGCCCTAAGAGACTAATGGATCCAAGGGATTTTTTAATGCTCTGGGGGATTTTCCAGCTGCTGGAGTTGGTGATTCTTTTGACACCATGGTTGACCTGTGGAATAGGGAAATGCCTAGGGCACTGAAACAGTGGCTCCCAAATGTCCTTTACTTGGGAGCAGAGCACAGGCTCCTTGGTTTTCTCAGGAGCTCAGGACAATTAAGCATTTGTATAGATGACCAGAGTGACAGTGGAGAAAGACTTGGGATGAATCTGAGCAAGCACAGGTTAAGCCCCATTTTAGAATCTAATTTGCAGCAATGAGGTCAGGGGAAAAAACTTTTACTGCCTCTATTACATCAGCTCAATCTAATCCAGAACAGCTGTTCTAGGTAATCAAAGGGCTATTACATCCTTGACTCAGATTGCTGAGGAGAAGTCCTAAGAAAAGTTGTGTGATGAATTTGCTAAATACTTTGGAAACAAAGGCCCTTTCTGCACGAGGCAGTTAAAACAGGCCAAGGCATTCTGGCACAGAGGTTGTCCGCACCTTGGATTGGACTAGATGCGGACTATTTAACTTAGTTCCGCACCTCAGTCTGATCCAACCCGTCCCCAAGTGGTCCTCCCCTGCACTAAGTAAAGACTAGAAAAATCAGGTCTTTATATTTTCTGGAACGCACCATTGCGTTCCTACTTACCTGTGCAGATGTGCAGCCTCACACCAATGTGAGCCTGCGATCAGCGGAGGGCGGGCTGTGGGTGTGGCCAGCATCAGCGGTTGGTCCACTCCCACGAAGACACTGGAAGCCGCCATTTTGAGTTGGAGCAGTGCTGATCTACAGACCTTGCACTGCTCCGGTTCACCTTGCACTAATGGAGGAGCCCTGCAGAAGGGCTCAAGAGAAAGTCTGTGTTACTTAGGACCCAAGAAAAGCTGGTAAGTAACGGCATGGAGTGATTCACTCGCCTTGTGTAGAAAGGGCCAAAATTGCTGGAAAAAAACTTTTTGGACCCCATCTCTCTAGGTAACTATCAGCCAGTCTCTAATCTTCCTTTTCTAAGTAAAGTCCTAGAGTGAGTAGTGGCAGCACAACTCATTTTGGTGATTTTGGATTACCTGGAACCATTCCAAATTGGATTCAGGTCTGGTTATGGGAAGGAAACTGCTTTGGTTGCCTTAGTGCCTTAGTGGCTGCCATATACCAGGAGTTGGACAGGGGGAATAAGTCCCTATTAGTCCTTCTGGATCTTTCAGTAGCATTTGATACCATCAGCCATAGTATCCTTCTGGGTCACCTAGCTGATATGAGACTTGGGGGCATGACTTTGCAGTTCTGGTCTTTCTTGTCTGAACACTCCCTGAGGGTAGTGCTGGGGAACCTTTAAACAACTTTGGGCTATTAGTCTGTGGGGTTCTACAGAGCTCAGTACTGTCCCCTATGCTTTTCAGCACCTGCATTAAGCCATTGGGAGAGGTCATATGCTGCTGTGGGATTGGGTGCCCTCAATATGCTGATGATACCCAGCTCTATCTCTCCATTACAAGTGATGCCAAGGAGTTTGTGGTTGTACTAAATTGTTGTCTGGATGCATAAAAGGATGGGATGTAGGTGAATAGGCTTAATCCAGAAATGACAGAAGGAAAACCAGCTTGGGAATAGGATTGCAGGCTGTTCTGGATGCAGTTTCTCTCTCCCTGAGAGATCAGGTTCATAGCTTGGGGGTTCTCTTGAATCCAGCACTGCTTTTGAAAAGACAGACTGCGACAGCAACCAGAAGCCTTTGCTCAAATTTGGCTGGTGGGCCAGCCTTAGCCTTTCTTGTGGAAGGCAGACCTGGCTACAGTAGTTCATGCCTTAGTTAACTCTCAACTATGCTACTGTAATGCACTCTATGTGGGGCTGCCCTTGTTCAGAAGCTGCAGCTAGTGCAAAATGCAGCAGCCAGACTGGTGTCAGGTATGCATTTTTGAGACCATTAACCTGGTCCTGCATGAACTACACTGGCTTTCAATTTGTTTCTGAGCAAAATTCAAGGTTCTAGGGTTGACCTACAAAGCCCTGAACAAGCTGGGACCAAGACACCTGAATGACTGCCCCTCTCATGTGAACCTGCCAGAAACTTGAGATATTCAGAGAAGGCCCTCTTGCATATTTCAACACTTTGTGAAGTTAGTTTTGTGGGTACACATAATAGGGCTTTCTCTGAAGCCGTGCCTCAACTGTGGGAACTCCCTTCCCAGTGAAGTTAGGTTGGCCTCATCTGTTTTAAACTTCTGGTGGACAGCTAAAACAGTGCTGTTAGCATGGCAGTCACTGCTTGAAACTGCTGTGTTAACTGTTTCAAAACTAGATTCTAGGATTGTTTTTAGTAGGGATGGGATGAATCCAAAATTTTCCAAATCTGAGTCCGGATCCAAATCCCTGGAAGTTTCTGGGAATCCACGAATCTCACGAATCTCAAATCTTTTGAATTCTTTTTTTTTTTTTAAAAAAAGGGTTTTAAAAAGCAAAGGAAAGAAGGATAATCATGGGTGTGGCACACTCTCTCAGCCTTAGCAAAAACCTAGACAAAGGAAATCCTCCCTCTGAAGAAATCTGGCCAGGACAATTGTCATAGTTTTGCCTCAGGATCTCCCCAGATTGAAAATGACACGAAGGCCCTTTCTACACAGGCAGGAAAATGTAGATTAATTCCTCATTTTCCTACCTGTGTAAATGTCCACATACTACAGTACAGAGATAATCCAGGTCAAAACTGGATTTTCTTTGCATAGCTCCTTCTGGCACCCTGGGGTTTGTAGTTTGATGATGCACCAGCACACTTTGGCAGAGAAGGCTGTGACACCTTATGAAAGTACAAACCCCAGAATTGTGTATGAAAGAGCTTTGCAAGGGAGCTGTGAAAAGGAATCTTTCAGCTGTCCTTGAAATCTCAAGGCTGCATCTTCCAGTCAAGTGCTGAACTTAAATATTAAATGTTCAATTTAAATATCTTAGAATACAACCTCAGATGTAATTTCTGAAATTGTTAGTAATGGTCATTATTACTCCAAGGGAAAAACTCACCTACTTGCCATCTCCTCTTATGGTCTGGTCTCCCAGGTTTTCAGGCATCCTGGTCTCCAACAAACTATTTGGTTGATGGATTCGGTTTGTCTATTTTGGCACAGGGATTCAGATTCGTGAATCTCGAATCCTTCCCCAGGATTCAAGGATTTTGTTGGCCCCTCCCTAGTTTTTAGACTTCTTGTAAGAGTTTTTAAAGAGTATTTTAATGTGTTTTTTTTAAATCTTTGCATTTTTAAAAAATGGGTTTTTATTTGTTCATTACCTTGTGATCCCTTGTAGGCTGGCAGGCAATACAGAAATACTTTAGGTAATAAAATAAATAAATAATTCATGAAATAGTTTGGCTTCAGAAGAAGACTTGGTATGCTCTTTATGGCTCAAACACTAAAGTCTTTGTTTTTTAAAAAAAAATGAGGCAAAAAGAGAGAAAGGAAGGTTCAAAATGCAGTCAAATGTGTGATTAGGTTATCAGTTTTCCACTGAAATGCATGGATGGCACCAGTCACCTAGTTAGCTAAAATATACCTCCTGGTACCTAAGAGATGTGGATTATATTTTCTTTTTAAAGCAACAACTTTTAAAAAACATTTTAGTTGTACCTGATTGGTTGTGGCTTCAAGTAATGAAATATATTTCCTCCTGAGAAATTCAAATGTCAGTCATGACATGAAAAGGTAATGTTCTTTCTGTTTCATTAACTCCATCATGCAAAATCTGGAATGGCTGGTAAATAGACCTGATAGAAACACCTCTCCCTAAACATTCATCATTCTTACAAATCATTGCATCGCTTTGATTAACAGATGATATGGAAATTGAAGTGGACAGTATAACTGAAAAACACAGGCATTCACAATCAGAACAGGTAAAACAAACATTTTAATTATATTTTTTTTCCCTCTCCCTCCAGTCATTTCATTCACATTTTGACATCTAGCTCATAATAACCTAAGGCATCTGGCATTTCTGAAACAGTATAAAAAAGTAATTTTCTACTGAATTTCCACTTGCTTAAAAAGCCTGAAAATCTCTTTGTGACATTTCCCTATCCCACACAAATCCACCTGTATGATTCTGTAACACTGTGAGAAACTCCTTCACAACTACATCATTTACTAATAAATATTAATCAATGTTGAAAGATGTAGGAACTCAGATAAATCTTCATAACTGTAGACAAAAAGAATGTACAGCATTTCAAGCTGAGTCATGGTAGAATTCCATATTCTTATTGTTGTTAACTGCTGTCAAGTTGGCTTCGACTTTTGTCAAGCGTATGAATGAGAAACTTATTTACTTACTTTATTTAATTTGTATGCTACTTTTCTCCCAGAGTGGAATCCAAGGTAATCAATTAAAAAAAATTGCAATAAAATTTGAAAACTATTAAAATCACCATATAAAACAATGTAAAATATTTTTTAAAAAAATGTACAAAAGTTTTAAAAGATAAAGAAAACATCCCAATAAGAAGCAAAGGAAAGGAAGGACCCAGAGCTGTGGCATTCCATCGGACAATCCAATATTGCTGCACACCCAATTCTTTAAGAGTAATCTATAGTTATTTATAATCCACAAAATCAAAAGCTTTGCCATTATCTATAAAGCACAGGCTAATTTTCTTTTGAATTTTTTTGGTGCTGTCCATTATCCAACATATATTTGCAATACAATCCCTGGTGCCTCTTCCTTTTCTGAACCCAGCTTGGACATCTGGCATTTCTCACTCATATATGGTAAAAGTTTTTGTTCTCAAATTTTGGACATCACTTTGCTTTCATGGGAGTCTAATACAACAGTCCTATAGTTATTGCCATCCCTGGTTTCCCTTTTATTGGGGAGTGAAATGTATACTGAGTGTTTCCAATCTTTGAGACATTGTTTTTGTTGACAGATTTTAGTTAGGACTGCAGTAGATTCTGTACTTAGTTTGAAGCAGCTCTATTGGAATGTCATCTGTTTCCGGTGTTGATTTAGTCCAGCCTGTTTCAATATCCTACCATCTTCCCTAATGGAAGGGAGACACATTTGAATCTTCTATATACCACCATCTTCTCTCTGTGTGTATGTATTTTTGTACTTGTGAGCTGTCTTTTCTTATTTTGATTTCTTATTGCCTTGCAACCAGCTCACTTGTTTCCCATCTGTGATCATTGCAGGAAAGTACAATTGCCCTGAGTGCAGTTTCTACTCCACCTTCTAAAACTGTAGGTTCATCTTTGAATGATTCCTCCTTGAATGAATCTGTCATCATTTCATCTCTTTTGTATAGTTCTTGAGTGTATTGTTTTTCATCATCTTTTTATTTGTACTTGGTCATGTAATTTTTTCCCCTGCTGATCATATAGCATTCCCACTCTTAGTTTAAATTTCTCTTTGATTTCTTGGATCATGTGGAAGAGATATCTTGTTCTACCTTTTTTTGCTGTCACCTTCTGTTTCTCTGCATTGATTATTATCTGAGTTCTCTTTATCCCTGCACAGAAGCACTCACTCAGCAGCTGCATTTAAGATTCTGATCCTGTTTCTGTTGATTTTTACTGTTGCTTCTCACCTGTCCTTAACTATTTGAAGAGTTTCATCCGTCATTCATTGAGGTTTCTCTTTCTCTTTGGCTACAGAGTGTCTTTCAGCATTCCTACCTGATAATGTCCTGGCTTCAGTCCAGAGTTCTGCTGGCTCCTGGTCAATTATTCTTAATAGTGGAAATCTTTCTTTCTTTCTTTCTTTCTTTCTTTCTTTCTTTCTTTCTTTCTACATTATCTTTAAACTCTATGGAGATGTTTTCAGGTTGTATTTTGGCACAATGGGTGGTTTTCTTTAGCTTCACTCTAATTTTGAATAACAGCAGTTCATGGTCTGTGTCACAATGCGCTTCTGGTCTTGTTTTGCAGATAAATTAGAGGTTCTTCATATTCTGCTTCCAATTAAGTAGTCTGTTTAATTTCAATGTTAGCCATTAGGTGATTGTTCTTTTGTATAGTCATGTCTTTTGTAGCCTGAAGATTGTGTTTGTAATGAACTAACTGTGGGTCTCACAAAATTCAACCAGTCATTCTCTGTTTTTCATTTCTTGATCCTAAGCCAATTTTTCTACAATCCTTGATATTCTGCTCTGTTTCCTACTTTTGCATTCCAATCGCCTATGATTAACAAGAAGTCCTGTTTCGGTCTGTGATAAATTTCCTCTTGGACTCCAGCACAGAATCTTTCAATTTCTTCTTCTTCTGCCTCTGTACTTGAAGCATAAACTTGGATTATGGTTATATTTATGGGTTTTCCCTGAAATCTTAATGATATTATTCAGTCAGACTTTGCATTATATCCTTTGACTGTTTTTTCTACATCTCTCCTCACTACCACCCTCTTTCTTGGATTTTCATTTCCTGAGTAAAAACACTGTTTAATTCAAAATGTCCCATTACTGTCCACTTTAGCTTTCTCATGACTCATGTTTCAGTGTTTATATATTCCATTTCTTATTTTACTATGTCTAGCTTCTCATGATTTTTCACATTCCATGTTCCTATAATATGTGTTATGCAGGTTCACACTTTATCCTTTCACCTCTGAACATCTTGTTACCCCAAATTGTGGATGACTCAGGGTTCCAACAGTATCAAAAGCTTAACATCCTTTTTCCTTGAGTCCAGTTGAATCCAGCTGCATCATTAGCCATAGTGCTATCCATAGTTGTCCTCCGTCTTCTGACCTGGGAGGGTCATCTTTTGGCACTATCTCCTGTTTCACTTTCAGTTGTCTTATCATTTTTTCTTTTTGTGGTAAGAGAGATTCAAGAGGGGTTGACTGCACCTCCATCTGTACAGTGCTAAGAAGTGTTTTCTATGGTGCCTATATCATTGCCTCTGAGAGATTCTCCACAAGAGTCTCCCTCCATTATTGCTGCTGCTCAGTAGCTGCTTGACACATTTAGTCTGGCTCCTCAGCAAAAGCCTCTTTAACATGGAAACCCTAACAGCAGCACTGCAACTATCAACATAGCCTCCTTCCTTTCAGGACCACACAATCCCATCATCACAGAAGGTGTTGCCAAGTGGATTACCCACTGGGCAAAAGATGGAGGGTCCTTATATATTCCCCTTATTACCTCCAATTCTGGAATCATTGTTTTAAGCTGGGGGAAGAACAGAGAGGGGAAGTTTAACTATCATCAGTCCATTATTTTTTTTCTTCTGCTCCAACTCCACATTGTACAACTTGTTCAAGGCTTTCCAAAAAATGAGGACATGGAGAGAGAGAGAGAGAGCAGGAAAGGAAAAAAAAAAAATCTGCAGCATGTTGCCTTTCATGTGATTCTCATCTGAATTTGCTCATGAAAGAATCCTATGTGCATGGTACAATTTCAGCCCATAATAACAGACACCTCCTAAACATCTTTTTTTGCTCTGCTTCAGAAAACAGCCTATATACATTGTGTGCATCTGAATAGTGTCAGAAAGGTTTATTTATACTAAGCTTTTCTCTATTTTTTTTTAAATTCCATACAGCTTACATGGAGGCTGGCACCCTGTTCATGAATTACGATGTTGTTAAGTCTTACTCTCACCACTGCAATTCATTTTTATGGCCTTTACAGAAGTTTTTTTTGATCACACAAAAACCAAAAGTCCTATCCAAACTAACCTTTTAAGCAATGCAATTCTCTTCCCAAACAAATTCATTTATATATTGCAGAGAGCAGGGAGATAAGTGGTTACATATCCAGCTGTAGCTGGATGCTCTGCAATATGCAACTACTGGTGAGGCCCATAGCTGTGTTAAGTAAGACTTCCTACCCACCCCCACCCCCTTAATTTAAATCAGTAACCCAGTTCAGTAAACTGAAATTTAGGAAGATCATAAGGACCTTTTTTTTTTTCCCCTTGTGGGGAGATGGTCTTCTTTGCTCTCTGATTACTTAAGGTAACAGCTCAGAGCAACCTCAGATATTTCTGTGCTCAAGCTACATTGCAAACTTTCCCCCCTTTCAGAGAAGAAAAGGTAAGATCATTCTTTTAATCTGTCCCTCTTTATTTAAACAATGAAGTAAAACCACTGGGACATATCATCCACTGACAAAACTGTTTCTGTCAGTAGTATCCATAGATGTGTGATCTCCGTTCCATAGTGAATCTCCCTGTGCTTTCAAGGCCATATTCTGCTAAACAGGGAAACCCGCTGGAACATATTTAATCATTGCAACACTGACTGTAGAAATACAGGAATTAGAAGTTCAGTTGCAGTGGTACTGGCATTGTTTTGTGTGGTTTTGATTTGATTCAATATTTAGGCTGATTATTCAGAAGTCACACTTACCTCCCTCTTATGGAATCCTGTTGCACTTCCATAGTGTATTTCCAATTGCTGGCAAGAGGGGCTAGAAGAAGTAATCAGGAAAATTGATCTGGTATCTGGCTGTATAGTTCAGAATGAAGCTGCTTTATTTCTTTATCCTTTGTTTGTTCATTGTGTAATTTACCAATCGAGGATGAGATCCTACATTGAGAGATGTGTGTATCTCATGTAGATATATCCCCATAGCTAAATCTCCTGATGCTACCACATCCAAACCCACCTGGTCAGCCACACAACAAACCCCTTCCCCCAACATGGCCATTTCCATGTTTTCAGAGTGTGGTGGGATTATGTCCATCTGTCTTCCTATGACATGCTGTGACAGGCACTGTATGGACCTCCTGCCTTGATAAACAAACAAACAAAAAAAAGAGCTGTTTTGGGGGCTGTGCAGCTTCCAAAGTGGGTTGAGGGGTTTTTAGTTATTGTGGAGAGAATTCTGCTACAGCCTAAAAAGGCTGTGAGGGCATAAACTGGACTGCCATTGTAAATCACTATGAGGAGACCAGTCAGATTTAGTTGTGTAAAACACCAACACAATTTAAGAAAAGCAAATTACTTGAAACTGGTTGAACTGGTCCTCTAACCTGGTACTGAATTCTCAGCTTTGATGCTGTAGCTGTGATTTCAAGCCAAGAAAGTGTTCTGCTCAGCTAAAGATTACTAATCAATATCAGTAAATTTGATAGGATTATGAGGATGCTAAGCAAAAGAAAGTCAAGTCAGTGAAGGCTCAAGTGAACCTTTTGTGATGAGAGATTAGTTCCGCTATATTTTTGGGAGGACTCCTGTTCAAAATGAAAGAGACACTTCTCTCTTTAATAAATAAGCTAGGAATCAATTAAGGATGTAAAAGACTCACAAACAATTTAACAAAGTTTCAAATCGTTTAATTGCTTGTGCTGCTTCTTTGTAATCACTTTGTAGAATAGTTTCTCTTCTTTCAAGTGTCTGAGCCTTCTACAAACTCTCCTGGGAAATCCAAAGCCAAATTAATGTTTCAATTATATATACAAACATCTGTGTCAGTAATATTTAAATTACATGGCAATGAAAGGATGGAGGATTTATTGTTCATGACTGGTTTATTTGTAGAATCTAACTCTCAATATTTTTAGTCCCAGTTCAGGTATCTTTGCATAACTATGACCCATAACAAACATATTTTACATATTAACTTCCATATTCAATTCATGAGATAAAATGGATGAAACATTTTATTTCTTCTTTGTACTGAAAATCTTGTTCTTAGCAAACTAGCACATTCTAGCATGGTGAGGAGATAAAGCACTTGAGCCTTGGCTGACAATCAGTAACCAGCTGAAGATACATCAGTTGCCGTGATTATTTTTTACATTATTGTTCTAAGGCTCATTGTTTTTCCTTCATATATTCTCCACTACTAAGAGTCTGCCACTTACACTGTTCTTCATGCTGGCACGCATTGGCTTTGCCCCGGCCTCTATGCATACAGCCAAAGCTTTGAGACTGAGCCGTTCCTGTGGTGGTTATTCAGTTACTGTGGAATATGTCATATGGAAGTGACCTAACATAAAAATTGGCATCAAGATGATTCACCTATAGATTTTTGCCCAATGCTTCTCTGAATGATTTTTCTCATAGTAGCTATTGCGTCCTCCTCTTCTTTGAAGATCAACATTAAATTTAAATTTCTCTAGAGAGCTTTTAATGGATATGTTTCCCTCTGAAACTGTATCATCATGTCATGTACATGTAAGCCCACTAAAATAGTATTCACATAGTGCATTGTTTTGGAAAAATATGGAAATCTTGTTTTCTGTTGCATCTAGTCACATGTATTTACTGGATTCCCATTAGACTGGGAAAAATTATCCTTTCTAGCTACAGCACTCAGATTCTGTGAGCTACATCCCGAAACATAACTTTTTAAAGCTCTGGTGTTAGTCCATTAAATTATTTCAACCCATGAATCCACGAATCCATGAACTCATAGGTGGTCTTCTCAGAGAAAGATCAAAGAAGCTGTGGGCTAATTAATGAGCTCTCCTTTTGCCATCCAGGGGCAGTCTCTGAGTTTGCTGCCCCTCGCAATATACTCCAGAAAGACTCCAAAAAGTCAAAACAACATTACTGGGAAATAAATTAAAACACTATGTTTATTTTTGAAGTAAAACTTTAATTTCAACATTCTAAAATGTTTTTTTTTCCCTTGCTTTTCCATCAGCAAAATCATCAATGACATTGACAGTCTAATTCATCACTTGGTTGCTGTTCTATAGACAGTATGGCAAGATTTTTTAAACACAAGGTACTCTTTGTAGATCTTAGGTAATTCTTAATTTTAAGTTAGAAAAACTTCTCTCACAACTAGCAACACTTACAGAAAATGTCAGGAAAATTCACAGTAGTATTACAATATTTGGAACTGATTTTTTGAGACCGAACCAAAAGATGAAGAGTATCTATATATTTTACATAAAAAATAACATAAAAATTTAAAGTTAAAACCCTGGAGGAGTAAACTATCATATTGTGTCTTCAAGTCATTTCCTATTTATGGTGACCATAGGGTGACCCCATCATAGAGTTTTCAGGGCTGAGAGTATGTGACTTGGCCCAGGTTGCCCAGTGGGTTTCCATGGCCAAGTGGAGAATCGAACCCAGATTTCCAAGGTTGTAGTCCAATGCTCAAAACACACCACACTGGCTCTCTGACGAGTGAATTATTCCTTCCTAACTTACCCAGTATAATGTAATTATCCTTTTATTATTGGAAACAGGAATTGATTACATGTACTCTATTATTTGTAAATAGCTACTTCACAGCCTATGCCAGAGGTGGACAACTGTAGTCTTCCAGATGTTTTTGAACTGAAACTCCCATAACGCCCCCAGGACTGATTCTAAAGGATAGGAGTGCTGGAAGTTGTAGGCAAACAGTACCTGAAGAGTCACAGTTGCCTAATCCAGGTCTAGTTAGATTCCGCCGCACTGTGTGCATATCCACATATGCAATCCTCACACTTTTACAGGAAGAGAATGGGATCATCCCTGCTGCCCATATCCCTGGTAGCTATGTATTCCCTGTCATGTGAAGAGGCTGTACCTATATACAAAAATATGCATGCAGGGATTCTGCACTAGAGAGGAGCACTTTATTGGCAACTTCCTTTCACAAAAATGGCAGATGAAGCACTCCAAATGATCAAGAAATGGAACCTGTGAAGAAGTCTTTCCAGACATATAGACGTTCAGACTGGCACTGAACGTAAGATCATGAAGGGTATTTGGCATTCAGGAAGAGTGGCCAGTGGGTACAATCTTATTCCCTGGCCCATCTCCAGGAATGCATGAGGAGAATCGTTTGAGATCTGCTCTCAGCCCCTTTGAAAGGTATGTACTTGGGTACACACATACACTTTATATGCTGAAAGACTCCTGCATGTTCTGTTGGACATAGAAGACCTAATTCTCTGGTCAGTTGAAAACCCAGAATTGCAAGGAAGAGCTGTCTGCAAAAACAGGTCTGCAAAAACAGGTAGGTATGGGGACATTTCAGCCAGTGCATTGAACTCTACACCTGCCAGGCCCCCTCCCTTCCATGGTTTCAATGTATGCATTGTTGTTGTTGTTGTTGTTGTTGTGTGCCTTCAAATCATTTCCGGTTTATGGTGAGCTTATCAAGAGACTTTCCTGGCAAGATTTCTTTAAAGAAGATATGCCATTGGCCCTTTCCGCACCAGGCTATTAAAACGGTGCAGAGCGACCTTTGACGGAGATCTTCTGTACCGTGGAGTGGACTGGGGCGGACTACTTTTTATAGTTCTGCACCTCAGTCCGGTTCGGAGCAACCGGAACTGGTCATGCAGTGCGCTTTTTAAAAACTTCTTTTAAGAGGTTTTTAAAAAGCACGGAGTGCACGACTCATGTCACTCTGTCGCCACTCTCCTGTGCAGATTTGCAGGTGCACACTAGTGCATGCCTGCAGATCTGCCGGGGGTGGGCTTTAGGCTGGTGAGCTTCTCCGGTTGGTGGAAAGCCTCCACCAATCGGAAGCCGCCATTTTGGACGCTGGAGCAGTGCGGAGCGACAAGCTCGCACTGCTCCTCATCCCGACGGACTTGCCCAGATGCTGAAGAAATCCGGTGAGTCCCGTTTTTGTGTGGTTCCTTTCCCACGTGCAGAAAGGGCCATTGTCTCCCTCTGAGGCTGAAAGTGCGTCGGTTGCCCAGGGTCACTCAACGGGCTTCCATGACTCAGGAGGGATTCAAAATCTGGCATCCCAGAGTCCTCTAGTCCAGTACTCAAACCAGTGGCTCTGTATGCATCTAACCATTTGTGTGATATAAGAAACAGCAATATTTAGGAGCACTGAGGGAATATCTCCCTCTCTCCAGGCATTCTGTTTATGACTTCGGGGCAGCTGTTCTTGAAGAAAAGAATTCCAAATCAGACTAAAATATGAAGCAGCTGAAAATAAATAACTGAAAGATTCATCTCTTATCTCCTCTGGCTTGAATAGGGACAAAAACTTTTTATCATACTACACATGTTAATAATTCTAATTCTGTATGGATATGTGCATTACCACCCAACTATGATTTGTTAATGGTCCTTCTTGGTCCCTTTAATATTTTTCATTCACTGTTCCTACTATTCTGGTTCTAATATTCTGTGAAACCATCTTGAGTCTCAAAATTGAGAAAAAGGCAGAGTATAAATGAATAAAATACTTACTAGGATTAAAACCACATCTGTGTGTTCCTTGCCTAAGCAAATCCTATGAAATTCATAGAGTTGCCACAAATCGAGCGGTAACTTGAAGGCACAGACAGACAGACAGACAGACACATTAGTATTATTACTCATCTAAGAGGCAGCAATTCCAGGCAACTAATGAAGTGGGGTAAAGGCCAGAAAAATATATGCCAAATAACATATGTTAGTTTTTCATGTGTCACAAGACTCTTTTGTCATTGTGGTCTCTCACAAAATTGATCTCAACCTGGTTCTGCAGTTACTGGAGGAACAAGAACTGGTGGCACCTGAAGAAGTTAATAAAACAGACTTGTGACATTAAGGCTCCTCAGCATCACACATTAGGATGTACTTCCTAGTACTAGGAAGAGAATATAAATAAGTGCTTTACCATAAGCTTCAGATTGTAAAAAATGCTCTACAAAATAACCTGAAATTATTTGTTTAATGTCTTATGTTTAAAAATTATTTTATTTCCTTTTCCATTTATCCAAAAAAGGATAAATAATATCATGTTTCTATAAAAACAAAACAACATAAACGTTGCTTCCATATATCCAGTACATAGATCATTATAGCTTACTAGTCCTCTTTTTTTCCTAATCTTGTTTTTTTTCCCCTGAATCTCTTCCCCTACCTCTCCTTCTCTCTCTCTCTCTCTCTCTCTCTTTCTCTCTCTCCTCCCCTCTCTCCCTCCATTTTATTTAAAAATCTTACCAAAACCAAAGGACTTGATTTGCTGAATACCTGCACTAATTTAGATCTGTGGCAGTCTTATTCCTTGCACCAGCTAAAATCCAGTGGAGGGGGGCCACTCATTCACAAAGCACGATGGGAACTGAAATTTTTCACCAAGCCTGTTTCTGGCACTTGCCAGTCTATTTTCCCCTATTAAACAACATTTCCCATCAGTGTCCTTGCTGGCCCCTGTGTTGGGTAAAAAAGAGAGCCATCTCTGGGTGATGGGAGTGGAAGATTCCCTCTGCATTTCCTCACTGCCCTGCTCCACAACCAGGACTTTCTGCAGCAGCTGGATTGCCAGTGAGGGGAAAGAAACCTCTCTTGGTTGATGAGGAGTGGGTAGTTTCTTCTTTCTCTCCCTCCTGCCTAGGGACTAATAGAAATACCTAAGTCTGGGGCTGGAAGGAAATCATGTAGTTCTTCTGTCCAGAGCCTCCAAAAACTGCCACACGGGGCGTATCACCACCACTACCCCTGTCTCCCTCCACCACTGCTGTCCTTGTCATGTCTCTAGGGTGTGACTGTTGGGAAGAGTCCTGTCTGGGTCCTGGGGCAAGGGAATGAAAGGTCACTAGTCTGGAACAATGCTATAGTATTAAGTATGGAATTTTATTTTCCTGACTGTAACAGGTAGACCAAAGAGATCTGAATAGAGGTTTTACTCACTTTCAATTAAGCTTGAGGAAAATGTTCCTCTCAGGTAGGAACCTTGATGAAACAAGGATCTTAATCAGCCATCCTTACATTAACATGAGTGGAACATCCATTTAGGTTAGTCAATGAAGGAGCAGACTCAGGTGCACACAAGGATGCTGAAGGTGTGGCCAGCAAAGGGGATACATCCCTTCCCATACTGAATCCATATGAAATGCCTAAAGAAAACTCAAATAATGTTTTGTTTTGTTTTTTGTGCCTACTTCATTTAGCTTTGTCTAACAGTTGAATGGTAACATAGAACCTTTAATTTAGCAATTTGTCTACAGTCTATGTAGGTGATTGAGGAGAGTGCTAGAGATGAAGCATGTCACTTCATCCCAGTTCTGTCCTCTTGCTTTTCATTCTGTGAAATAAGGAAAGAATTTTCATGGATGACCATCACAGCAATTCAGCAGCTTGGCTGATGAGGAGTGGATTTCTCTCTGTGTTTGATATAAGGCTTGCTTGTTTGTTTATTATCCTTATTTCCACCCTGTCCCTGGAAGAGGGAACTAACCTTCCTTCACATGGAAATGCAGCTACCATCCTCTTAGCCAGCTAATAAATTATTTGCAGACTACAAACTTTATTGGGCTTATTTACAAGGTTCTGATAACCTATAGATCAGGAGGACATCCTTTGGTAGAAAGCCATAAAGACTATTGCAGAAAGGCACCAATTGAAGCTTCTTGGTCTAATGTAGTGATTAAAAATATTGCCAGCACTGTCTTACAGCATGTGATAATAGCATCACTACAAATAAATAACTGCTTCAGATACCAAATAATTAGAGTCTTCTCTGCCTGTTTTTAAACTGCAAGCTACTGCCCTACCGTCATTTATCTAACTTAGTCTTCCTATTTTTGGGAAACAGTTCAAGGAAATCTGTTTCATTTTATTTATTTATTTTACCACTTGGATACATTTCCTTGAAATTTCAATATGATTATATGCTATAAATTCTGGTCTATATGTTCTTTGTGCTATATGAGCACTGCTTCTGTTCACCTCTAATAAATTACTTAGTATGTGATTATTAGTTCAATTATCAGTTCAATCAGTTCAATTCCAAGACTCATGAATACTACTACTACTACTAATATCCTTTATTCCTTTACAATCAACAGACATTCTAATTGCCCAGTGACTTCAGTTGATATGCATTAAACTTTCATATGTTTGTTTTTTGTTTTGTTTCCTTAAAAAAATAATTCGCTGTCACTTGTTATTTGCTTATGTTAGATTTAGTAAAGACAATATAAATGCCCCCTGCCTAGTCCATGAAAATCATTGTTATTCAAGATTTCAATCATTCATTGGTAAACAGCTACTTCTGTGGCTTTTTATTTAGTCAAATCCTATTCCTAATTAGAAATACAAGCTATATGGCCCTCCTAACAATGGAAGATGAGCTACATATGTAAATAGAGAAATAAGGAATGTGAAAAATGACTAAGAGAAACTTAATTCTGACAAATCACAAGGAAAGCCTCCCATTTGACTGGGTTGCCAGATCAGTGCAGATGTGATTTGTTTCTGATGCATTGTTGTATGCTGTTTGTGGACATGGGATCAGGGTCAAAAGATGTGAGGACACAAACAAGGCCTCTAAGAAAAAAAAGGGGGGATTCATGTGGAAGTGTTTTTAAAAACCCATTTGAGTATAGATCAAGTAGGATCTTAGCTATAGGTACTAATACCACTCTAGCATTTGATTTAGATAAACAGCGCTCTGGAGAATATGTGACTCTGGATTCACGTGGAATATCCCCTGCAAGAGATCTATGTTCTCGGTTCAACTTTAGTCCCTTTTTTCTACTTTAATCCAGGGCTAGTCATGATCTCACCTCCAACTTTTTCTGGGCCTTTATCCTGAAGCAAAAATGCAGCAATAATTTCCACAAGTTTGCAGGTTTTCTGCAGAGGTTACAACTCTTTAGGATGAGGAGACACACTTTTGTCAGGTAACTATGTGGTCTCAATCTTTCCCTTGTCTCTGCTCCTTTTCTTATATTGAAAAGAGTGGTATTTTATTCAATCACAGAATAATAGAATCTTAGAACTGGAAGGGGCCACAAGAGCCGTTTAGCCCAACCCACTGTCACATAGCAATATACCACTAAAAGCACTCCTGAAAGATGCCCAATCAACCTCTGTTTAAAGACTTTCAAAGAGGGAGAAACCACCACCCTCTGAGGCAATCTATTTTACTCTTGAATACCTCTTGCAGTAAAAACAAACAAATAAAAGTTCTTCCTAATGTTTAGGTGGATTTTCTTTTCTTGTAATTTCAATCCATTTGTTTGTATTCCCAATCTCTGAAGCAGCAGAAAACAAGCTGGTTCCATCTTCCCCGTAACATCCCTTCAGATATTAAAAGTAGCTATCATGTTACCTTTCAGTATTCTCTTCCCGCAGCTAAACATATCCAGCTCTTTAAGCTGTTCCTCATAAGGCTTGGTTTCCAGACCTTTGACCATCTTGGTCGCCCTTCTTTGAACACATTCCAACAATATCTTTCTTGAACTGATCCTTCAAGAACTGCTAGAAACTTCTTTAAAATATTACAAGCCGTACATGATGACATAGCATGGTTCTCAGTCCCATTGTATAGAGGGAAGAAAGATGGATTCCTCACAATTCTCATGAGGGCAGCCCTTGCTCTCCATCCAGGGTTGCTGGGAACCATACCACATCATGATGAAGCAGTATTCCTTTGTTTCTAATATGACAGGCAAACAGATGCTATGTGAAATAGAGCTCATACAGTTTCTCTGTAAATTTGTTATTATGCCACAATATGCCAGTTTTAGTGGACTAGCACTACATACACTTAATACATAAGTGTTAAAGTCTTTATTTAATACATAAGTGTTAAAGTCTTTATTTACATGACAAAAAGCTGCTAGCACGGAACAATTGAAATATTGTTATATTTCATACAACAGTCCACCATAAACTAGGATTTGCCTTCAGTAATATTTATGTTATGAACACAAAGTGAGTAATGATTATGATTGTGCTTAGATAAACACATAAAAATGTGGTTAAGGTGTCTCAACACACTTGTACAAGTTGAGCTTGCTTTCTGAAATACTGTATGTGCCAACTAATGAGGAATTTTCCTTTCTCCTGTCTCCTTCTCTTTGTGCTATTTAATACTAAGGCTAAGAAAACTTTTTACATAATCTTCACAAACCCCTAAGAAGCACAGGAGCATGGGTTAGAATGGGGAAGAGGTAACCGACTTCTCAGCTGAAACAATTGAGGCTTCTACACTAACACCCTGAAATCTTGGGTGACCTGAGTTTTGGCCCAATGCCTCACGTGATTTATAATGAGAGGAGGGAACAGGGACAAACAATAATAGAGAAAATCTTTGATGTAATGAGAATGGGAAGTTGCCTAGGAAAGTAGCAATGTTCTGCCATGGGAGAAGGAGCTGAATGAAATAATGAAATGAAATTAAATGAATTTGTAATGAAAATACAACCCAGGCTTGTAAAAGGAATTTACTTTTCTGCAAGGGCAACCATCACCATCACCATCACCATCACCATCATCATCATCATCATCCAACAATTACAACTATTCAAAAATGTAAAGTCCAGGAAAGATTAATGTATTGAACTAATGGGACAGACTTGTCACAATAGCAGAAACAATACTACTGCATCTTCTAATTCATTGCAGTCCCGGTCAATGAACACTTGTCTTGTTATTGTGGGAAGCAGTCTTGTAAACTTATATACCAACTGCCGTATAATACATATTAGATCATGGAAAAATTGCTTTTTGCACCACAGCTTCTAGTGTCCCTGCCCTACATTCCTATTAATTGTGCCGGCTGCAGGATTTTGAGAGGTGTAGTCTGAAAAAGATACACACCCCATTACCAAGCCATATCAGAATATACTATAAATCATCAGGAGGAAGTTTATAAAATGTGTGTGTGCAGGTACAAAAATAGACTAATTGTGCAGGTCAGTTTATTCAAGGATTTTCAAACACTTTTCCATTGCTTCTGTTCTTTATAGCAATAGCACGCCAATGATTCAGAAGCTTTCTGTACTCTCATAAAGAAAAAAAAATGGTTAAGTGTCTCTTAGGTTGATTACTCATTGTGGGTTGTTGCTGTTAAATAACTCTATTCAATATAGTATCAGTGAAAGAAATAAAATTGCAATTAAGTATGTCACAATCCTTCCATGTGGATGTCACAATCCTTCCAAATTCTGAAAAAGAAAAGAAAAGAAATTAGAAAAACTCTCAAACACACAAATGTTTCTTTTACACTGCCCCAAAATACCACATTGCAGAATTATTTCCCAAAAAAATTCTTCATCCCTTTCAAAGTCTTCAAATGCTTGGTCTTGTTCCGAGGCACTGCGACAAGTAGAAAAATGACAAACGGCCAGGCTGTTCGCACAGATGCCAGTGCTGCACTTGAAGAAGTAAACAGAAGGCCAGGAGATGGAGACTACTGCCATTGCAAATGGCAAGCTCTATCTTCAAAAAATGTTGGAATTTTTCCCCCCTTTGGAGTGGTGGAAGCCTCACTTTCATTTGTTTCAATATTGACATCCCCATCTTATTTGTAAACACAGTAATGTTTTATGCTGCAATCTCGTGCTCATTTACATGGAAGTAAAGCCATGTAAATGCATTGGGAATTTTGTTGTTGTTTGCCTTCACGTTGTTTTCGACTTACGATGACCCTAAGGTGAACCTATCACAGGGTTTTCTGGGGCTTACTTAGAATTATAGAATCATGAAATCATAGAGTTGGAAGAGACCACAGGGGCCATCTAGTCCAACCCCTTGCCATACAGGAACACACATCAAAGCACTCCCAACTAAGGGTCGTCCACCCTCTGTTAAAAAAACCTCCAAAAGAGACTCCACCACACTCTGAGGCAGCACATTCCACTGCTGGACAGCTCTGACCATCAGGAAGTTCTTCCTGAGGTTCAGGTGGAATCTCTTTTCCTGTAGCTTGAATCCATTGCTCCTTCTGGAGCAGTGGAAAACAAGCCCGTTCCTCTTCGTTATGATAGCCTTTCAAATATTTGAATACGGCTATCATGTCCCCTCTTAACCTTCTCTTCTGCAGACTAAACATACCCAGTTCCCTAAG
This sequence comes from Iguana delicatissima, assembly GCA_948472985.1. Lineage (NCBI taxonomy): Eukaryota > Metazoa > Chordata > Lepidosauria > Squamata > Iguanidae > Iguana > Iguana delicatissima. The sequence goes on along the minus strand of CAOKZL010000268.1, from coordinate 295,843 downwards.
CTGCTCCTCGTATGGCATGGCTTCCAGACCCTCCACCATTTTGGTTGCCCTCCTCTGGATATGTTCTGGACTTCTGATTAAATATTCTGATTACTTCTCATTAAATATTCTTCATATCATAGTATTTCATAGATATTTTTAAACCTGTTCAACAGGCCTTAAGCAAGGTGGCTGAAATCCAGTTTAATATTACTGGAATGAAAATCTCCACTAATGTGGTGGCACTGCACAACACCTTTGAGCAAGAGGTTGTGCAAGACTTGTGCACAACTGTTTTCATAATAAAAGTTCTATTGGATGCCACCTGTGCACAGAATTTGGAAACATGCAACAGAAAGCACAACGAAATGTGTATGAATTCTATATCATAACTGGATACAGTGATATATCTTTACATACATATACAAGTAGATATAGCCTCAGTGCACTAGGATGGAACATTTAATTCTACCAGTGTCATTTTTCCTTGGTGAATCCATACAAAGCTAAGGATACACAAAGTAGGAGGTTTGCATCATTGTTACTGCCCAGTTTTAAACAATGGCTAGAAGTGTATATCAACTAATTAGCTAGATAGCCACCTTAGTTCCATCCAATGTGTGTATGTGCCTTCAAATCACCTGTTGACTTATGGTGACATCATGAAATTCATAGGGCTTTCTTAGGTAAGGAAAACTCAGAGGTAGTTTTGCTAGTTCCTTCCAATGTACACCATGATATATTAAAGCAGAAACAATATATATTGGTGCCAGTAGGTTAGCCCATCCAAAAAAAAAAAAAAAAGTTTTTTTTTTTCTCCCTCCTACCTTTCAGTAGAGTGAGTAGATTATTTGAATTTACTCTGGTCAGGTAGCAGTTTAGTTTAGTTTAGCTTAGTTTAGTTTCTGTTATGTTTATTCCATTGGGTGCCTGGTAGATTCTAACCTGCAAAGTCTCCTTTGAGCATGAAGTACTTTTATGTAAGGGAAAAGTACATACAAGTCAGCCTGCCAGTTAAGCACCTTGATTAATATTTCCTGCTTTCAGTGCCTTCCAAGGAAGATCAGGAACACTGAAACATTTGCCATGGCAACAGGCCAACATGTTACCTTTTTTCCATGAATATTTTAACACTTCAACAAGCCCCATGGGGCTGGAGGGGGAAGTACATTTTTCAGTGTTGTAAAAACAGTGAAGAAACTTCCCCTCACTTCACATGAATGGAGATGTTATAACAGACCCAACATTTCAAACCTATTCAGCAATATTTGAAAATTTAAACTGTTGCACTTATAATTTTCTAAATGTTTATTTGAAAGTGCAAGATACACCTTTAAAATATGATGTGGTGCTTAAAAGTTATTATTCTTTGGAAGTAAATAAATAAGAACTTTTAAAAACCTATAATTTTGAATATTGAGGTACTAAATAGAGCTCTCGACTAAAAATCTTACAGATATGAAAAGGAATATTCATCGACAGATCCACAACCACTTCCTGGGCCTGGTAGATGTCTGTGCCTGTGGCAATTGTTAAAGAAGGCAGCTTTTCCTTATCCTCTTTTCTACTAGTATTGCTCCTGCCACTGCCATCAGTAGGAGGGAGTTAACTCCCTATCCTTGGGCTACTATAATGAAGGATTCCTCTGAGGTGGCATTCCAGAGAATAAGGGGTCTTAGCATCATGTGGATAATTGTCTGCCCTTGATAAAACCAGACAATTTGTAAGATTTCCTTCCTTCAGTTCCAGCAGGACACCATCAGTAAGATATCAACATGTACAGACAGCTTTCTGCCACCATACCTTGTCTGTGGATGTACAGCCAGGCTGCATAGATCAACACAAGTTTTTTACTGCCAGTTAGGCCACATCAAGTGGTCTGTCAGGTGGCTTTGGGTCACCTTTAAGATTGTACTTTTAATATTTTCCCCCATCTGAAACTTCTAAGTGTAACAGAATTAGTAATATGAATATTGCAACATTTTAGTTTGGAAAATATCATTCCAACATTGTTGAGTAAAATCACATTAGGATGTTCCTCCATTAACTTATTTCTGATCAGTTTATTTATTTTACTTATTTACATAATTTATCTCCTGGACTTTAAAAAAGCACAGCTTACACAATAAAATTCATCCATATCGCCACTGCATTTTTTTCATGGCTAGTTTTCACAGCCCCTTATCAAGTTGCACAGTAGATGAGTCCAGATGACTCATTCTGCACAGAATTTTTTCACATTTGGATGGATGAGGTGCTATTTATATTAGAAAAATGTTTCTGTCCTGTCCTCCATGAAAAGATCTCAAATCAGAATTTCTTTGTTATAATTAGCAGTTGTATTTCTATTAAATATATTTTACCAGTATATATAAGTGACTTTAAAATGTGTCTTTGCACAGACAGATTTGTTCAAATTCACTATTTGTTCTCCATACAGTTAACAGACCAGTATAATACAATACAGCATATGCAATATTCTTCCTTTATTTGGACTCCTGATTATTATCCAAATGGTGTTGAATGCACTCTTGGCTATTTGGATAATTGAAGTTTTATTTTATTTCACTGAATGTTTCTCTAAAGCACAGACTTTTAAATTCAATGTGCACAGGAATTACTAGATGGACAATAAAATTAACAGTACTAACCATGCATAATGTATATAGGTCCCTGGTCATTAGCACTTAATTCCTAGGTAGCACTATTTTTCTGCAATGGTGGGATTCTGTGCTTCTGTGAGGCAAGAGGCTATGCTGACAGTATGAGTGCTGCTGGTAGGGTCTCCCATGTAAGGGAGGCTTTGAGCCAAACTAAATGTGCTAAATAGCTACAGGGTAGCAGCAGTAGTGTGAGTGTGTGTGTGGTGGGGGGAACACTGGTGGAGGATCTTTCAGAGATAATGGCAGTGGCACCTTAATTAACTTCAAGTTGTTTCTGTTTACGTCTTTGTACTGTGTAGTACTACTTAGACCTTTTAGTTCTATGAAGAAGGAGGCATGGTAAACCCCCTTTGAATGTCTTTTACCACAAAAAGCCTATCCAAATGAATCCAATGGACAATCCATAATAAAACAAGAGTTAGTACAGAACATCAGACCACCAGGCCATATGGCACTCAATGAGCAATTGGGGCAGAATAGAGAAGAACTATGAGCAATGCTGTGGCTAATGACACTATTGGACTCAACCTGAAAGAATGTTCAGCTGTTGACATGATCAGAAGTTAAAGGAAAGTCTAAAGCTGCACAATACTTATTGTAGGAAAATGGAACTTGAGAAGCATGAATAAGGGGAAACCAGACATTGTAAAACAAGAAGTGGGATGTAAAAAGATTGCAATATGTGGATTAAGCAAGCTAAAGTGGCCAAGAATGGGACATTTTGAATCAGATAATCACACAGTGTTTCACTCAGGAAATGAAAATCTAAGAAAAAAATGGTGTGACATTTATAGTGAGGAGACATGTAGGAAAACAATCAAAATCTGGCTGAAAAATAAGACTGCAATAAGACTTCAGAGAAAGCCTATCAATACAACCATAATCCAAGTTTATGCTCCAACAACAGAAAGAAGACACAAGATATATTAGGTTACTGGGTATAGTTGCTGGCATTGGATAACCTATTATTGGTGTACTACTAATTGCAAAGTATGCATGCTGCTGTTGGATCATTGCACTGTGTATATTTGCCATGTTATTTCCATATCAGTATGAATGCCTGCCCTATATCCACCCTGATTTCCAGTTGCTTCAAAGTTCTTTCCAAAGCTTATGAGGTCTCATCTGTTCTACAGTTTTTCAGATCTGAGGTTCAAAGCCCATAGCAAACATTCTGTCAGCTTCATCAAGAACATGGTAAGTACATCTCCAGAGATTGGTGTTTCCAGCTTCCAGAAAGTCTATGAGTCTACCAGGTGAGGCAGTGCAAATTTCCATACCTCTTTCCAGGTCACATATTTGTGGTCCCTGGGATGCACCTCCATAAATACAAGGGGACTTCAAACAGCACACTCTACTATATACTGCAGCCACTTGCTGCACTTCCTCAGCACCAGACAAATAGTACCATCCTCTTGCTGAAGGAATGGCTGATGATTTATATGCACTATGGCAGTCAACAAATAAGACAACATTTTCCCTAATACCGTTTGTGTTACCCAAACCATATCCAGTCTGTTCAAGCCAACAGGCCAGCCTTCTGCCTAAATACCAGTTGGTTCTGTAAAGTTCTGACACTGGTTTACTTTCATACTATTTGCTGAAAAGTTTGCTTCATAGAAGTTCATAGTAGGTTTTGCACAGTTATGGCCCTTAATCGTGAACTCTTTGCTTGTTCTATATTGTTCAATCTCTTGCTTAGGATGCCTGGCTGCATCAGGATGTTCCTGGTAGAAGTTCTTTTCAAATTTGGGAAGCTCATTCAGGTTCCATTTCTTCTTTTTAACTTTTCCCCATGATTTCCAACTTCTTTCCACCTAAAAAGTCCTGCTGTCCTCTGCTGGCAGCCTACCAAGGCTTCACAGCTCTGTAATCAGCAGTAACTAGCAAACAGTGTTTGTAAAAGCAGTCCAAAAGCAGTCCACAGCTACTAAGTCTGAATTTACCAGGAGTCCAGGCAGAGAGTGTCCCCAAGCAGAATCTATAGTCAAGGCAAAGCCAAGGTTCAAGGTCTGAAGAACACAAGCAGAGAATGCAGGAGTCAGCAAGGCTGTCACCACCGATGAAGCCAGTAGATTCACCATGGAGTCTTCCATCCTTAATAATGGAAGAGTGAGGAGATGGTCAGAAACAATTGTAGAGCTGATGACAGGGGCAACAGAAGAAAAAGAAATGAAATATTGTATGCTGGAGTCCAGGAGGAAATTGATCACACACTAAAACAGGACTTCTTGTTAATCATGGGCAATTTGAATGAAAAGTAGGAAACAGAGTAGAATCAAAGACTAAAGGAAAATTTGGCCTAGGATCAAGAAATGAAGCAGGTGAGCAACTGGCTGAATTTTGCAAAGCTAACAGTCTCTTCATTGCAAACACATTCTTCACACAAGCGAACACGTGATTGTAAAAATGGAGATCACCTGATGGCCAATATATAAATCAATTAGACTATATAATCAGAAGCAGAAGATGGAAAGGCTCCATTTTCCCTGAAAAAAAAAAAAAAAAAAAGACCGGGAGCAGATTGTGGTATAGACCATGAACTACTAATATCAAAACCTAGAGTAAAGAAAACTAAACCAATCATCCTGCTGAAATACAAGCTGAAGAAAATCCCTGAAGAATTTAAATATAATATTAAAAATATATCTGCGCTGTTAAGCCTAATTGACTGGGACTGAAAAGATCTCTGGACTGAAGTCAGGGACATTGTCAGGAAGGAATGCAAAGAGACAATATCAGCAGTTGAAAAGAAAGAGATGTCTCAGTGGATTAAGAAACAAAAACAAAAAAAGGGGGTAAAAGAAATAAAGACAGAACACTAAATGCAACTGCTAAGCGATTTTTGCACAGGAACAAAGAGAACTACTGTAATAGCCATTGCAGAGAAACAGAAGATGACAACAACAGCAAAAACAACCAAGAACAAGAGATCTCTTCCACGAGATCCAAGAAATCAAATGGAAATTTAAACCAAGAATATGTTGGGTAATACAGAACATGACTTACTACAAATAAAAAGACAATGGAAACAACGCACTAGATAACTATACAAAAGAGATGAAAGGATGACAGATTCATTCAAGGAAGACCCATTTCAAGATGAAACTACAATTTTTTAAAAAATGAGGTTAAAAGCTGTGCTCAGAGCACTTGGGAAAAATCAACAGGAACAGATGATTTGTCAATAGAGCTGCTTCAAGCTTTAGGCCCTTTCCACACGGGGGATGGGGGAACGGGGCAGCGCACGCAGGGACGGATCTTACCTGAAAACGGGTTGCTCCATCCCTGCGGGGAGCGCGCGTTCGCCGCTCCACACGCTGGCGAGTTTCGGCGGCGTTCGGCGGCACCCAAAATGGCGGCCGGCGACTTCCGGCGGCACTCCGCCAATCAGGGCAGTGTGCCAGCCGGAAGCCCGCCCCCGGGCAGCTCTGCAGGGATGCGCTAGCGCATCCCTGCAGCTTCACACGGGGCGCTGCAACAGGTTAGCACGCTCGCGTTTCGTAAAAACCACATAAAATGTGGTTTTTAAAAAATGCGCCGCGCTACCCCTTGCGGCCACGCTAGCGCGGTTTGAGGTGTGGAACCTCCACTATTCAAACCGCTCTAGCGTGCTCCACGGTGTGGACGACCTCCGGATGAGGTCGCCCTAAGCCGTTTTTTTTACCCCGTGTGGAAAGGGCCTTAGAGACAGAATTTAGTCCAGTTCTAACCACAATCTGCCAATAAATATGGAAAACAAAAGAATGGCCCACAGATTGGAAGCATTCAATATACATTCCAATTCCTAGACAGTGAAGAAAACTGACAGGAAGAAAATCAACTTGCTTTAAATGTGATGCTGGAGAAGCGTTCTATGAATACCGTGGATGATTAAAAAGACTAATAAATGGGTCCTAGAGCAAATCAAGCCTGAACTTTCCCTAGAAGCCAAGATGACTAAGCTGACACTGTCACATTTTGGCCACGTCATGAGAGACATAACTCATTTGAAAAAGCAATAATACTTGGAAAGGTACATTGCAGTAGGAAAAGAAGAATACCACATTATAGATGAATAGATTCAATCAATTAATTTATTGGTATTTGTTGATATTTGACCTAATTTATTTTAATGCATTTTTTGTACTTTGTAATTTGTGGCAGTTTCATATTATTGTATTATAGTTTATTGTATTTGTGTTTATTTTTTAGGCACCTTGAGCATCAAGAGATGAGGAGATGCTTTTTCAAGAAATTTAGAACCAAGAAATTCTGCCAATGGAACTTTGGGGACCTTCTTTCTGTCCTTCTCTGTGCCACTCAAAAACCAGCTGAAGTTGGTTTGCTAGCACCCCAGAACTGAAGAGGATTTCCTCTACTTGTTTTCTGGCATCTAAAATAGAAGACATTGCACATGTCCTTTTTAACTGTCAATTATACGCCCTAGTAAGGGCCCAGTATCTACAGACACTACTTGACAGAACAAAATACTGGGCCCCTAACACATAATACTCTTATTTTCTTCAGGGCACTAACACATATGTAGTGCTCAGAACTCCTAGGTTTAAAAATCGGGCTGGCCAACCAAGAAAACAATGTATAGAACATACTAGAGTTGCATGCAAAGGTGATGAATTAATCTAAATACATATTGTATCTGTATTTTATTATTTCCATCTTATAACAAGATAAGATGATAATCTATTATTATAAGTTTTGATATTTTCTTATAGTCTTTTACATTGTTCTTTCTATTTCATCTTATCATATTTTATCATATCTTACCTTATTTTAGCTTATTTTAGCTTACTTCACCATATTTTACTTATCTTATTTTATTATATTTTATAACATTTGATGTTATTTCTTTTGTATGGTCAACTGACTAATCAATACATTTATACTGTACTGTACTTGTCTTCTGGCATTTCCTTTTACTCACTGGCACCTGTTATTCTTCCAGGTCATATCCACCATTAGATCTTGTCCAAAGTCATTTTAGGCTACTTAGGCTAACATTAGCTATGAGATTTTGAGACTTTCTGAGTCTTTTTCTTAGAACACTCAGTAACTTGGATGTAGATTTGGATCTACAGTGCATGGCTTGTGACTTTGCTATGCCACTATTTTACAATGTTTCTGATTAGCAAATCCATGTCTGTCCATCCCTATCCTACCAAAAGTTGCAGCAGCAGAAAATGTAAAGGTAAACCAGTTATTGCACAGAAAATCTGATTCTGCTTATTTGAGGCCTGCTTTATACATTAAGAAGCTTTTACATATGGTACCTTTCTATCATGGAGGGAACTGCAAACTTGTTTTCTGTTGACTACATAACTTGATGTAATTGTTGGTTCTTAACACACTGGTCTGATTCACATGTTTCTGCTAATATGTCTGGGAACATATCTTTCCTGAGAAACCAGAAGCCTTCAGCTAGTCACATTCCTCAAGAAGCTACCAGATCTGTCAGTTTGTTGTAGCCAAATCAGCAAAGTTAGTAGCCAAAAGACTTTTAAGTCTCTTTAGATAATATGTCTTGTCAATTATTTTCATTTTTGTCTTTCCACAGGCATTATGAAAGAGGGCCTGGGATGGTAGAGAAGAGATTGTATGCCTCTATAACTCATCATATCAAAAATATCTAACTGGAATCCTTTAATCCCATAGAGAGAAAATACAACTGAAATGATGTATTATTCAGTGCAGAAACTGGGTGTCTAATAAACTGAATTGCAATTTGAAGAATATCTTCAGTTTAATCCAAACAAGCATATTTGGATTAAATTGTTAACTATTTATTTGTTAAGAATTGTGCTAAAGTCCACACAGTTCCCAGATTTGATATGGTATAATTGGTCAATATGATTTAATTAGCAAATTACATTAATTGGCATGGACATAAAATGGACCCTGAGATGACTATGAGGCCAGGCTGGGCAGAGGCTGAACGTGTATGCTGCAAAGTAGATTAGAGATCCTCTCTAGCCAAGGTCATTGTTAGGCAGATCACCAGGTAATTCCAGAGATAATAGGCTTACACTGAAGCTGTAATGTCTCTGACACCACACAATAGCAAAGTCAAGTCCCCACAAAATCATTGATTGTTTTAGCCCTTCTTCCTAGCACATACATGTTTCCTTCCATTGTTCCTTTACCTGTCCATCATTACAGAGCTATTACGGCATCCATTAACTCTTTGTCACCATTAACTCCACCCGGAACCCATTACCCATGGTGCAACCTCCATTCTTTGCTCGGCCAGGAAGCCATTCACGCCTTTGTCCTCCAGACAGATTTTGGATATAAAAATCCTCCATTTTGAGCAATCATAGGCAGTATCTTGCTTGCTGAAAATCACACTGTTGCTCTGATTTCCAAATGAATACTGTCCTTAGGTGCGGCTCTACACCATATTGCTGCTTTCTCCACTGCTCTCTGGAACAGTAATAATCACCCACTCCTTAAAACTCTACTATCAACAACTTTCCTCCTCCTTTCCTTTGGTTAGCTCGTGTGTGAGTGTGTGAGTGCTTGAATCTTTTGTGTGCATGATTGAATTCTTCAGTAAAACACATTTCAGTTTATTTTGGAATCTCTGACAGGTTCTTTTCTGCAAGAACCCCATAAACTTTGGTGGATGATCTCATTAGTTTATCCTTCTCTCTCTGGCCTCCTCCTTGAGCTAATTAATTCTGCTTTGTCCCATGGAGGTACTGGCATTGCAGTGGACCTCTGAGTCACCCACATTTTGGGGTAACAATTGTAACCCCTCCGTTGATTTGAATATCAGCATGGTATAATTTATAAATCACAGGGTATGTGGAGTCTTAATCTGAAAGTTTATTTGCACTCCTTACAGAATGACCTATTCACATTTTGTTGAATTTCTCCATGGCATTGTTCATTTTTGCTCAGCAAAAAGCAGAAGCAGTTTGTCAGATGAATTTACAAACTGAAGCAGATTCTTAATCATGATTTGTAATTACCTCAGGTATTCTGCCATAATACATTCCAAAATTAAATAGGAATATGAACACTGCATGCAGCATTGTTCACAGGGGAGAAGAATCTGAATTAAAATATGTTGATTTAACCCAGTTGTTTACAACACAATTTGCTGCAGTGGAGTCAAATGCTGGAACATAGCACTGCACAAAAATCATTAAAATAGAAGGAAACATTAATACTATAGACTGGTAGGTCCTAATCCAGAGATTCTTTTAAATTGTGTGGAATGAACAGAATTGTCCATTAGCAGGAGTTGCCTTTCCAGATTTATTTCAGTGAGACTAATTTATATCCACATAATATCTATGATTCTATGATTCTATATCCACATAAAAGGATACCAGACCTGTGTTTAACACGGAGTGCACAATGATAGGTGCTATTTATAAAGCAGAATGTTTGGAAAGTCATTCTGTGCTGAAGTGATGGCAAGATCTCTCCTTACAAAATTCAAGGAATATTTTCTTGATAAACTTCAGGCCAAGCTGTGGTACCTCCACCTGAGGAAACAAAACATACCAATAATGCAATCTGTTTAGTTCTCTATGCCGGTAGCTGAATGTAGCCTCCAAAGAAGAAGGATCAAGAAGGTAATGCTTACTGATCAACTGAAAGCCACCGTTAGTGGAAAGAAGTTACAATTTTTATCAGCAGGAGTTTATTTGGTTGTCAGGCAGAAATGGTGATTGATAATTGTGTTCTCTTCCTGTGGTTTACAAGCCCACCATCTGGGCACATTGTACTCGTTCTTGAAGCCAATGTGTCATGCTAAAAGATTTTGTATTTTATTATTTGTAGGTTTATATATAAAATCTTGTCTCTTCCACTGGTCAGCCTAAGTCATAGGTAAGCAGTGTAATGTCCTCTATATGTTTTGGACTACATCTCCCATATGCATAGCCAATGGTAAGGGTTGTGTTCAAAACACACAGACAGAAACTTGATTACCATTATTTTGAGTAGCCACAGTTCCCTCCAGAGTTCTCACAAACTGATGTTTAAAGGAAACTTACTTATTGAATCTAATGAGGATTGGAATTGACATCTGGAAGGGAGGTTATGATGACAATGGTGATGATGAAGACAGCTCATGTTGCTCAAGGCTGTAGGTGGGGAACACTGGGCTATGCAAAGGTTTTGGTCTACAATTTCCTGCAGCCTCATCCTTCATGGACAATGGTAAGGTACTATAGAACTGTTGTTAAAAATATAAAGAGAGAGAAGGGCAAAGGTTTCCCCTTCCTATTCTAGGCACTGAGCATGAGTATATTTTTCTTATCATTTTCTCTTTTATTTTCTAATACTCATATGTCTGACTGCACGACCTTTATCTCCCTGTAGCTTTCTTGGCCTTCACAGTACCCTAGTGACCCATGACCACAGCCTATTCTCTTCAATTCAGTTTTATTGCATTATATCAGCAAGACACCATAGCACAAAAACCCATCAGTTGTAGCATCCATAAAAACAGAAGTTGGATACCATGAAAACATTTGTCTTAGCAGTTAAGCCTCATTGATAAGATACTACAAAGAGCTTACTGAACATGTATATCAGTGGTATTTTTAATCCAAGTGTATTTAAAACATTTTACAGAATAAAACCAGACAGGATTTTAGAAAAAATAAAATAAAATACACATTTAAAACAGCAAAAAAGAATTGTGACATATTAAAGAGATAAATAAATTCATTCTAGGAATTTGGAAGAGGGGGCCAGGTGCATGCTAACAATGTAAACTGCTGTTTCTCAAACTGGTCTTACAGCTATTTGGACTTTAGATCTAAGAATCACTGATCCAATAGCCAAGGCAGCTGGGATTTCTCGAAGTTGAAGTCCCAAACACCTGGAGGACTTTGTGAATCACTGATATCAGGGAAAGGTTTCATAGAACACTTTATCTAACTAAAAAGAGTTAACTTGGTGATTCTTTCCCCTGAAATAATAAGTGCAATTCCAGACAACTTGAGCTTATGAAGTGTCCTTTGCCATATTTTTTAAAATAGAAATAGTTTCTTAGCTCATGAGTTCTCCCACTTAGTTGACAGAAATAGAATTCTAGCCAAGATTTCAACCATGATGTTATGTCCACCTCCATTTTCATTTCAGATCCAAATAATTTCTTGTATGAAGTTCCTTTAAACTAAGTGGAAGACTGTTTGAAGTGAGGTGTCATCACAGTCTCTTATGAAATGAGCTGTCTTGATTATTTGAAAGTCTAACATTGACAATACATGAATATGGTATGTGTCATAAACAATTTGCATATGACTGATACAAGGTACCTCCCATTGCAGTCCCATGCCAATCTGAATATTCCTAGTAATGCAACTATAGCCAGTCAGTGGGGTTATTCTGATGATGGAACTCTTTCCTTCAGCAGTACTGGGAGTAGTTGTTTCTGCCTTCAGAAGCCTTTTGTGTACATTCAACACCTGTTCTAAAGGATTGCTTCCAGTTTGGAGGTACCATGGGGTGCTATAGGGAATAGGTGGCATTCATTATGCTACTATTTGGCTGCTAGTGTGACCCTGGATTTGGGCCTGTAAGGTAAGCAGAAACAATGTGATCGACCCACCCATATTGTTCTGTTATTCTTGGGCAGTATGGGATTGCACTATGGCGAATGCACTCATACATCCATATTGAGAGAAAACTTAAACAAAGAAGCATTTTTGTGTCAGCTCCACAACTATTCACAGAGCCAGCTTGGTTGCTTTGCTTGTAAGCTTCCTGGAGTTTACCTGGGTAGTAACTGCTGGCTTGTTAAAACCTTATTTCAAAATGAGATATTCTTGTATTTGTTTTGAAAGCTCTGATTCATGTTTGGAGATGCATGTATTTGAGAGTAACTTCAGGATAAGGGCCATGAATCTGTAACAGTTGCTTTAACAAACAGACTTGAGTCTTCTACATGCTGGGAGAATTAGGAATTCAGTCGTCATTACCTTTCTCCTTTCTAATGTTATAAACATTGCTTACTGCCTGAACACACTAAACTTCTTTGATATCAGATGTTTTGCTATAGGCTGAAGGTATTAATTTGCATCCTATTTTCAAACATGACAAATATGTTTCCATTTGAATCTAACATCCAACTTTTTTTCCCCTTGTATTTCAGACAACTCACATAATCATGTAAGTTTTATTCTCCAAGTTTTTCATGAAATGATTAGAGGGGGTGAAGTAACAAAGATTCAAAGTGTAATGTTTATTTTCATCTGGCCATCCTTAAAAAAAAATAAAAATAAGACACACCATTGATCAGTACAGAATTCAACACAGTAACATGTAACTTGTATAGGAAGAGGAATACAAAGCAAAGAGGGGGGGACTGGTATTCAGGGTGTCCATTCACAGAGTGATGGACAACAATCATGACTAAAGTTACAAATTCCTCAAGAGTTATCAATGATCTGGGGGCAGGTATAGATGAGTAATTTTTTTCACTATTATACTAGGTCACAGAACAAGGTTAATGTGTAGTAGTCCAGCCTTTGAAAAAAAAAAATAGCCTTGGCCATAAATATAACACACTATGACTCATCCCCTGTGTATCCTCTTTCCACTATCAGTACACATAGTGACCATGTCCCTTGGCAGTCCTTATATTTGGCATGTGCCAGAAACAGCACAGCACATACCAGTCTTCTATATGAGAAAGAATCCTAAACAAATCAGGAACTACTCTTCCTTGGAGGGTATCTTACTTGATGATGATGATAATGACGACGATGTGTGTCTTCAAGGTGCTTCTGACTTATGGAGGCCCTAAGGTGAACCTATTACAGGGCTTTCTGGGGCTGAGAGTGTGTGATATGTCCAAAGTCACTCAGTGATTTTCCATGGCCTAGCAAAGAATTGAACCCTGGTCTCAGGTTCAGCACTCAAACCACTATACCCCACTGGCTCTTATGCATTCTTTAAATGTATTTGTGTGTGCCAGGTGAGTGTTATCTGAAATCTCCTAATAGGAAATGAGAGTGGTTTAGCACTGAGAAAAAGATGTACTTACATCAGGATGTGAACTCACAAGTCTCCCCATATTTTTCCATGCTACAGATGTAGACTCTCTCCTTCCCCCACTCCCCCATTCTCCCATATTCAAGTGTATGTGTGTGTCTTTACATCCTAAATATGAAGAAGTTTATGAATTGTGGTGTATTTTTCCAAATAGAAGGAAAATTAAATTTTCCTCTATTGGTCTGCCAAATTTCCTAGGAATATCTATTCCTAACATAGACAGGACCATGTTCTACTTGTGTGCCAAGTAAGTGGTATACACAAGGAGCATGTGATATTCAAAGCCACAGTCCCAAATGGATGATGGATGGAAGGATGATTCTATCATTCTATCAATGGATGATTCTATCAGTTTCTTTTTCCTCATCTTCCTCCCTCCCTCCTTCCCTTTCTTCTTTTATATAAAGGCTTTGGGCTTTCAAGAGCTTGCTTTTAGGCAAATATAATGAGGATGTCACCAAACCTGAGCGATCTGAGTGGCCTCTTAACACTTTTCTCTCTCTCTCTCTCTACTTTACAGGCTTATTGTAAAGACTAAATTAAAAACTTTTTTTCAAAAAAAATGTCTAAGCTAAATCATATTGCAGAAGTCATGAATGTAAATGTTTCACAAGTGGTTTGAGTACCACAATGTTACTTTCAGAAGAAACAATAAAACCGTGACTACTCTTTCAAAAACCATACCATAATGTCATCAAATGAATATTGGCAGGGATATTGCCACAGTAAGCTCTTAATTTTCACAAGCCTTCAGAACAAATTGTCTATCAGGAACATATCAAGAGAAGGTTATGAGGCCAGTCAGATTTTTTAAAAATGAAAAATATATTGGAAACAACAATGTACTTCACAAACCTATTGACTGTGAGGAATTACTGTGGCAACTTTATTTGGCAAGAGCATGGAGATTTGGTAGGTGGGAGTACATGGTTTTGCAGACATGTTTAGGGGACATCATTTCTTTGGCACTGACATGCATTCAAGATTATTATAATTTTAAAAGATTATGCACCATTAAAACACCCAAGCAAGGTGGTTTAAATACAGGCAGAGTTCAGATACCTTTTCATTTAGCACACTACCTGTTGCATCAGCTGCTTCTTCCTGGCCATTAATACTGTCTTCACAACAAACATAAGAAGGGAAGGTATCAGGTATAAAAACACAGACCAGACAAGACCATCAGAAATAAATACAGCTAAAACAAGTAACAAAAACAGTGATTGACATTTTATAAATAATTGATAGAGTAACGATCTATAACAATGTGTAACAAACATAATAACCTACGGAAATAATAATTGGGAACACAGACGGACACATAGCCCTTAAAAAGATTTTCTGTAAGATGTTACAGATTTGTCAGCAACTGCAGATTGTACTTTTTGCAAGTGGTTATAGATTATAGTTGTTTTCCATGCCTATGTTTTAAGTTGTAGAAATCCATTGTAGCCAGTGTTTCCGAATCTGTGCTCACTTTTTATTTGCCTGGGCTGTTCATACTATGTTTGTTACATGTTATACATTGTTACTATAGCAATTATTTATGTACTGTTTTTATTGGTTAGAAATATGTTTACTTTTAATAATAGCTGCCAGATAACAAACCAACAGGTAAAGTTTTTCTTGGCATGAAAACATAGTGATGGGAGAGGTGGTGCTGTTTTAATTCTGGTTCCAAACTGAATACACAGTGCACCCACTTTTTCACTCAGGTTCTTAACCAAATTGGAAACTCTAATTTCATATTAGTGTTTGGAAGCAGAAAATCAGTAGGTGGGACAGATACTGCAGATTAATTCATGATGCTACAGGGCCATTTTATGTATGTATGTGTGTATGTTACTCTTTTCCTCACTAACAGTAAAAATACAACAATACAAAAGTAGAAAGTTTGCTACCTTTTCATGTTACCCAAGATCTGTACCTGAGGTGCCCCTGGTTGGTATGATCCCCCAATGCTTAGAGAACTGAACTCTGTACACAAGAGCCCTGTGGTGTAGATTGTCTATATTTGATAATTTAATTATTTTTGCCAGTTAGAAATCTCAGAGACAACATTAAGTAGAAGCAGCAGTGCACACTTAAAACCTTTTCTTTTCTATTTATTTGTTTCCTTTAGTTCTCATATCCGCTGGGAATTAGAATGGAAAACAGTTCAACATTGTGTAGGCTTTTATAGCCCCCAGAAATGGTTGGTCAATGAAACATTTTGTCTAATCAATTTACTCTGCTTGCTGACTTTTGAATAATTTCAACACTGATGATTTAAAACATTTCCTTAAGTGAGCCTGGAGTGTTGATATATACATTGTGGAGTATGATATCTAGTTGGAAGAGTCTTATTTATAACTTCAGGGTGAAATTCACTTTATTTCTGAAAAGGCCTGGCCCATTAAGCTTTGTAAGTGAAGTGTGTGGGTGGGCAATACATAGAGGAGTATAAATGGCTCATTTTCTTCTTTACACAAAGGCTTACCCAGCTTAAATTTAGTTGTAATACTATCTGTACAAACAGAATAGATTGAAATCATTGCCAGAGAAGAGAATTATGTTAAGGAACATGCTTTAAACTTGTCTGAATCTTGCTTTTAATTCAGCACTGTAAAACAACAGAAGACCTATATGCCATGACTGGTAAAATAGGATGTGGTTTAAAACACACAGACACACATCAATATCAAGGCTTTCCTAGGATTCCCCCCCCCCATACAAAGGCATGCAAAAGTTTCAGGAACCACATGCCAATTGTATGTGGGAATTTTCAACAAAAATGGAAAGGTCTAAAAGCCCATTGGACGGTTGAAATTCTCTTCTGTGTCTTTTGAATTTGTGATACCATATACTGCTGATAGTGCATTTAAAAAGTCAAATCACAATGGTTTACCTTTTAAAACATATATGTGAAACTTGCCAGCATAGTATGGTAGTTTAAACATTGGACTGCAACCATGGAGACCAAGGTTCAGTTCTTCACTTAGGCATGGAAAGCCACTGGGTGGACTTTGGATGTGTCACAGTCTCTCAGCATCAGAACAGACCTCATGTTAGGTTCATCTTAGGGTTGCCATAAGTTGGAGACAGCTTGAAGTAAAACAAGATGGACAGCTTAACAGGGAAATACTGTACTGATTTAGTTGAAACTTCTATGAAATTAATATAATTAACTATTTAATTTCTTCCAAATGGAATCTAAGTTGGCATTTCTCTCTGGTTGTAGAATTTTGTAGGTTAAACTGGGGATGTCACTTCTCATTGCTGAAAACTGTTGGCATTTTGTTCTCAGGTCTTAGTGGGTTTCTAGTTAGTGTGGTAGAGCCACGAAGGGATTTTTGTGACAGAAAAGTTACATGTGGGTCAGGATTGAACTTCTATTACACAAATCCACATGACTTACTGTCATAATGCAGCTGGTCAACATCTTTAAAACAACTGTGAAAAAGAGAAAGTTACATAGATTTCGGCCACAATATTTCTGCATGTATTTAGTTTCCCTTAAATCCAGGGAATTAATCTTACATAATTGAGAGAATGGCCATAATTATTAACAGAACTACTGGGCATGAAACATGAATAAAGATAGCACTGTATCTAATTATATATTGCTATTTATCTATTTCAAGTATCTCTGGTGAAATCTTGCCCTACTAAGTAAAATGACAAATGTTTCAAAATCCAGATTAACACATTCTATTGCAGTTTTTGTTTAGCGAATGGTATTATTCACATTTTTGTTTGCCTCAAAATACTATACAAAAATGATGGATCATGTTGAGCAGGATACTGATTTAATCAGAAAATTGTAGTTATTAACTATGTTGTTCTATATCTGTTTACTCAAAAGTAAATCGCACTGAGTCCAATAGAGCTAAATGTTAGATAAATGAGTAACATATTGCAACCTAAGGGTAGTCAGTACCTATAAAGTTGGATTGATCTCGGAATGATTGGAAGTTATATTCTATGTGCAAGAATTTGGTTCAGTAATATGACAGATGGTGTTACTATGGTGAGTTGGCATATTGCTAGAAATAGTTGGATAAGGACCCTGGACAGGTGGAATTATGCACATGAGACAAAATTTATTCAGCAGAGAGGCTACACAGATAAATTTATGATCAGATGAAATACAGATAGCTATATAAATTGAAGAGGATATACTACAATCAGATATCATTATAATATTTTATAAAATTATCACCATTATTGTCAGTACCACATCAATATACATGTTATATCTATTTAGCATCTATTTCAGCAGGCACTGAACAAATAAATATAGTCACTTACAATAGAGATACAGTCTAAAAGCTGATTCTAACAGTCTTCTGAGGCTCTTTCTCACTACACAATTATAGCATGATGATTCCACTTGAACTGCCAGTGTTTCGTCCTATGGAATCATCATCATCATCATCATCGTTATTATTTTACAGCAAAAGTGGAATCATTTAATTCTGTACTGGAGAAGGATCCCAGGTTTATTTAGTCACATCCCTATACAATCGATTGATCTGTTTTTGAGAGATACAATATCAAGAACACATACTTATACACCAGAAAAACTATAAGAACCCATTTTTCTAATTACTGATATTTTAAGGCCATTTCCTCACTATGTTGTTATAGTGCTATTATTCCACTTTCAACATCCTGTGGAATCCTGGGGTTTGTAGTTTAGGGAGGGGCCTTTAGAATTCTCAGCCAGAGAGCTCTTTGACCTCCGTAAACTACAAATCCCAGAATTCCACAGGATGTCGAAAGTGAAATAATAGTACTGTAACAGCATAGTGCAGAAATGGCCTAAGTCTTATGTAAGTCCATCCTTCTAATACTACTTGGCTAATTCAGATATTCTGGACTGAAGAATGAATGAGAAGAATCAAGCTGAGAAAACCTGAAATGAAAAAGTAAGAGGCATTTTTTAAGAGTACATATTAAAAACATGAAAAGGGTAAGTGTTAAGTTAATTAAGGATGAAGCAACAGAGCTATCCAAACTATGGTACTAGGTAGGAATTCAGGTGTGAGATGCCAGACAAAAAGAAAGTTGCTAGGTTTGAGGAAGAACTGAAATAAGATAGGGCTTAATGAAAAAATGAACAGAAGAACTGTGCAGAAGTCGTGAAAGTTTAGCCCTTTTAAATGTCTTGACCTATTGGCTACCAGACTTGCTATGTTCCCTCCATGTGTTCAGTGTAGCTGTGTGTTCTCTTTTGTTTTTCCTGGGAGCGCACAAATGTAATAGCTTAGATTTCTCTGTCTCTGTCTCTTTCCTCATGGACATGGCATCCCAGCATGGGGAAAGGAGAGGAGTGGGACTGTGATGATGCTTACTCCCTTCTTCAGGGAGCCAGTCCAGTGCAAAAGGAGCATTCCCATAACACTCCCTTCATGCCAAAGGTACTGCCAGGATCACAACCGGAGGATGGCAAGATAAGGTAAGGATGTGGAAATGGACTCTGTCTCTGCCTGCCTGCCTGCCTGCCTGCCTGCCTGTCTCTCTTTGTGCTTGTGCTTGATCAGTATACCATCCTTCCTTATCACTACTGTCAGTGGTGATACTTGGATGCATCCTTTCCTTTGGCCAAAGTTACTTGTGCATGTGTGTCTTTCTTTCTTTCCTTCTCTGTTCTACCTTCCTACCTTGTGTTTGGGGATTCAAGTCAGCTCTGTGTCCACCTGGGGATACAGTGAGGTGTTGTCTGTTTATCCACCCTAACAATAGGTTCACCTTAGAGTTGCCGTAAGTTGGACACGACTTGAAGTCACAGAACAATAATTTATTTCCATTAAAAGCAAGCAGATTTGAATGAGGTCAAGCCTAACACATCATAATCAGACTGTTGATCACAATATGTGTGTCTTACATTGCCAGTTGTTAAGCAATGCCTTTTTGAATCTTTGCTGCAATGTTATTTTAAAATTTCTGCACAAAGCACACAAGTAGGTACATCCAAGCAAGTACTTGGACTATGTAGTAGCTCGCATCTTCGAAACAAAAGAAAAGTAAATAGACTTCAGAGAAAAGTAAAATAAACCTTTCTCTGAGTTTAACATGAAACTAATCACATATGATGTGTTTTCAGAAATTAATAAAAAGCTTGTTCAACATGAGATTTGGCTTCCCCCACCTCTCTTTGAGGAACCCCGGATCCTAATTCTCCATCTATTTATAGCCTGTGCAGCATAAGTGAAGTAAAATAATCTATCTGCTAATGCTATGTTTCAGCCATCTATTGATCAGATAGTTGAACAGATTTAACCAGTTCAGCAAAATGACCTTGATCAGAATACCTGGTAACTATTTCTGGCTGTGTAGCTTTCCATTTTTTCCCATTTCTATTTTTTTAATATAAGCCACTGGACCACAAACAGCAGTTCTGGTTTTAATTATTAAGGTAGGAAATAAAGCTAGCTAGGTAGGTAAATATGTGATGATCTGTTCAAGTTTTATAAGTGTTGTGAAAATAAGTTGACAACACAGTTAAGACAGGTTACCCCCTCCAATGTTGCTTTACTCACATGAAGAAAGATTACGTGAAGAGGAGAACATTTTCAGAGAACATTCTAGATATTGTAGTGATCCAAGGATGCTTTCCTCAAGAGTAGATTGTTTTTCACATGAGGAGAGTGGAGATGGAAAGTAACAAGATTAGTGAACTCTCTTCTTGATATTTTTCTCCTGTTTATCTATTACTTATAGTTCCTGAATAGTGTTTTAAGGAGGAGTGGGATTAAAGAAGCAGAAATTGAAGAGAATCTAAAGATACATGGTGTCTTTTTTTCTTCTTCTTCCAAAACTAATATCTATGCTAAGCCCTACCAGGGAGCCCATTGTCCAGCTTGATTTCTCAAAATGAAACAGCAGTACTAAATAATGTAAATTTTGAGTGCAAACTAAAAAAAAGAAAAGAAAAAAAATCACTGTGAATACTATATATTCACCAGAATTTGCAAAGTTACTTTTCAAATGCAGTTTGTTCCCATGACTTGTTATATTGTTTGAAAAACTCAGATCCAACACCTTGCAGCAAAGTCCAGCTATGGGGAGGGGGAACACTTTTGCTGGCCACTGGGGAAAGATACCAGAAACGTGTTTAATAATTTTTTCCTAGAATGCTATGCCAGACACAGAAATCAGGTGGGGGATAAGCTTATAGCCTGCTTTAACTCTACTTTCTCCCTCTCTTTAGTGCTGCTTTGCCCGCCCACGCTACAAGTAGTGCAAGTAATTTGCTGGTCGTTTGAGGCTGGGTAGGAATTTTGTCCTCCCTACCCTGCACCACTGTGTATGGAGAATGGACAATTAGTCTTGGGTGTGGCAATTTAATAGCAGTCACTGACATGGGGGCAGGGGAAAATTGGTGAGTCAGCAGTGAGCAGCTCTAGGCACTGATTTGGTCAAGAGAACATCTCTAGATTTGCTCTTGCAGTTCACAGGGTGTAGGGACTGGGAAAGGAGTCTATTCTTGGGACTGGCCTGGGGCGCATTTCCCTCTTATGTCATGGGATGTGGGGAGGAAAGGAAGGTCTCCCTTGTTGACAGATCGCTGGATGTGCAGCCAAAATGGTGGCTGGCACCCAAAGCCTGGGTGTTTAATTCAGGACTGACTGTGGAGAAGATCAGGTTAAGACTGCTGGCCACAGCTGGACCGCACTTTGGGTTCCTCTCCCAGTAGATCTTAGTTCTTAAACTTAAAAGGTTGAAGAGGCCTATTAGTACCCATTTTTGTTGTCTAGTCTCTTTGTTTCCTAGTTAGTAAACAATTACTTATTGTTGTTATTCATGAGGCATTACTTGTTGCACTGCCCATTGCTTTTCTATTACATTACATTTTTTGATTAAAAAAAACTTTTGGAATGATAGAAGAATAACATAAATCTCTGTAAAAATGTTTCCTTATAATTCAAAGAGATAGTTGTGCTAGCCTGGATCAGTATGGAAGAGGGACACTGTGGCACCCTTGAGACTAAGCCCATTGCTGCACCACACCATTATAGTGCTATTATTCCACTTTCAACATCCTGTGGAATTCTGGGCTTTGTCATTTACTGAGGCCAAAGAGCTCTCTGACTGACAATTCTAAATACCCCTTCCTAAACTGCAAACCCAGAATTCCAAAAGATGTGGCAAGTGGAATAATAGCACTGTTAAAAGTGTAGTGCAGAAAGGGCAGTGATGTATTTAAGTCTTTTACTCTGAGTCTCAAGTCAAGTCTCAAGTCATACCTTCAAGTCGAGTCTCAAGTCCTTGAAAGATAATCTGAGTTTCAAGTCAAGTCTCAAGTATGAGAGCCAACAGGGAAAAAAAAATAATGGAGCTGTGATCTATCCAGGGCGGGGTTAACTTGAGAGCAAGCAGGTTTGGAAGGAAGCCTTCAGTCATGGAACAACAGGAAAGCCCTTCTGAAGCAAACTGCTTTTCGCACTGCCATGGCTGTTGTAAAAGACACTGTCTCCTGCCTGTTTACTCATGAGCAAGCAGGCTTTCTTTCCTGTTTACTTGCAACTGAGTAAGGAGGGGCTAAATGGAGAAAGGAGAGCAGGAGAAGGACTTCCCATTAACATTGATGGGACTTCAACTCCTGACCTTCCCTTCAGCCCATATGCAGAGACAACTCCTTACCCATAGTCACCAGAAAAAAGGTGCAAAGCCCTGTTTTCCCTCTTTTAACTTGTCCTGCTCTAAACAGCTTCTGGAGAAAGTTGGGAAACAAAAGAGAGGCAGAGAGGTGGGGATAAAGGAGCCTGTGCAGCTCTGATTGGGTCCTCAGCATAACATTCTCTCACTGCTAATTGGGGAAATGCTGGAGCAGGAGATGGGCAGCAAGTCAGTCACTAAAAAAGATGAGTTTGGGTCAGTCGAGTCTGTCAATCATTTATTGACAAGTTGAGTGCTAGTCAAGTCCTTGAAGAATCTTAAGTCCGACTTGAGTCCAAGTCAATCGACTTGAGTCTACATCACTGAGAAATGGTCTTACTGAGAGAAGTTTGTAGCACAATCTTTTGTCGACTGAGTCAGTCTAGAAAGTTTATGCTACAAACTTCTTTTGGTTAGTCTCAAAGATGCTATAATATTCCCTTGCATGTCTCTTTATAAGTAACATTTGGAAATAATTAGAAATTGTTACATGTTATCCAAGGAAGTTATTTTACTCACTACTTGTTACTCTTCCTTTATTATGCAGTGTTTGGAATGTAACTACATAACACCCTCATTAATCCCTTCGTGTGCCAGAAGAAGCAACCCATGGCAGGGAGCCGCGTTGCTGGTAACTTGTAATTTCCAGGCTCTTGTTTTGGTGTATTTCTGTATGAATCATGGATATTTGATGAGAGACTGTAGAGAGCTAACCAAATAAGGCAGTGTGATCATTCTTCTAAGCCATCGGATAAATTCTTGTCCTATGACTAAAGAGACTGCCTATTGTTGTACCAAGAACTTGTGTCACCAATGCCATTTCTATGCAGGCATTCAGCAGCACAAATATTATCTGAAAATGCAATGTGAGACTTGTGTCTGCCACATTAATTGGTAATGACAGCTGTATAGAAGATTCAGAGGCCTAATATCCAGGGGTTATATTAATGACTCTTCTTACCCCTGAAAATTACTGGGGAAAGAAAGGCCTTTGGCAGCCTTCCCTACCTTGTCCCACATGCTGTAAGAAAAAGATACAATGTACCTTTAAAAACAAATGTGAATATTCCTTTTATTAATAATACTTATATTTTAGCAAATGGAACACTGCATGTGTTTTAAATTATGCAAGCCAATTATACTAATAGGATCAAAGCAGAAGAATTTAAAAATAAAGTAAGATACATGCCAACAATTTCAGCTTTGTTGCAACATAATTATTTTATCTGGTGCTGAAGATTTTCCCCTGATAATTCTGGTTTCTGTACATAAATTATGTAAAACACTGAAGTCCAATTGCTTAGGGCCCCATAGGAAGGTCCATGAAGTATTATTTCTGAAGGGATCCTTGCCTACAGCATCAAGGGCACCAAGAAAAACCATTTCTGATTTTATGGACAACTGGCCATTTCTACACTGTTATAGTGCTCTTATTCCACTTTCAGCATCCTGTGGAATTCTGGAGTTTGTAGTTTTCTAAGGCCAAAGAGTTCTCTGGCTGAGAATTCTAAAGGCTCCTCTCTAAACTGCTAATCCTTGGATTCCATTGCACGTTAAAAGTGGAATAACAACGCTATAACAGTGTAGTGCAGAAATGGTCAACTGTCTACAGGATTGATGATAGGAAGAGTAATTAACTAAGTGGGATATTTCTGTGTACCTGTGCTCTAGCAGATCAATCTGAGGTTGACAGTTTGTAAACAGTAATGACTGTGGGTTCTATGGATTATCTGTAACACTACTACACTCCTTGGAGTTTGTTGTTACACTGTACTTAAGGTTTCACTGACCTGCCTGTTTCAGCACATAGAACTGGTCTACTTCTCACCATGGGGTAGACCAGACTGACAATTCTAAAGGTAATTATTTTCTAAAAAACATTGCCCAGCAGTTTGCATTAGGCCCTTTTTCATCTCTTCTGGTTATTAACATAATTGCGCCATGGGTAGGAACCAGATGTGAGCCAGGTAACAGAAATCAAAAAGCAAAACCAATAGTTAAAACCAAAGAATGTTAATTAGGACTGAAAGACAAGCCAGGAGGAAGGAACAAGACAGAGCTCAGGACTGAAGACTGAAAGAGGCAAGATGAAGAAAAACTACAGGTACAGGGACAAATCTGAGGTCAGTAATCCCTCTCTTACTTCTTCCTGTTTAGAAGGATACAGTGACCAGTCTGAGTGTTAATTTAGTCCAGAGCCTGAGCATACTTCACAGAGAAGGTTTTGCCTGAACTTCAGTGATCACCACTAAGGTGAATGCCCATAGTTCTCAATAACTTCTCATATTGATTTGCATAAGAGAGTCTTTCAAATATTTTTTGTTAATTATTTAAGGCCATAAAAGACATTTTTTTAAAAAAAAAGAAAAAGAAAAAAACACCTCATTGTTCAGAGCAATATTTATCTGTCAGAGGCAGCTGGGCAAATGGCTGTTTACAATAAAAAAAAATTAGACCTATAAAAGATTGTGAATCTTGTCAAAGTGTTGCTATTATTCCTTCTCCCTAAAATATCTGGGACTCAGATCACACTCTTCCATACAAGAGTTGTGTATACAAGACTTGTCCAATTTCTTAGGTCATAATCAGAGGCCCTTCCTGAGTTCCTCTTTCTTTTGGAATGAAGTTGTAGAATGAAGTAGAGAGGAGCCATTTCCAGTTGAAGCACTTCTGGAGACACAGTGATGGTGATTGGTCTGGGGTCTGGAATTCTGAAGTATCCCTAAGTGTACTTTGGGGCCACATTATCTTTAACACTGTGATCTTTCATTCATTTTGGCACCAACTCATGCAGTTGTGTTTAGCATCTTCATGTCTCCACACCTTCTCTAGGCAGCTCCAAGGGGACCCAGATGCATTCCATTCTTGTTTTTATAAGATTTCAAGTCAACTTATCTCAATCGTATCATTCACTGACTGATTTGATTTATATTCTTCCTTACTCCCAATATGGGACCCAAAGCAACTTACAATGTAAGTTAAAATAAAATAGCCAGAATAATAACAAAAATGTTTAAGAAGCTTTAATCAATCCATCCAAATAAAACATTAATTTAAAAATGATCAAAAGCATATTAAATACATATTATATATCCTCAGGTCCAGACTTGAAGAACATATCTCCCTATACAAACCTGTCAGAGTATTAAGATCCTCAGAGGAAGGCTTTCTCTTCATGCCACCATGATCACAGACCCATTTGGTGAAGTCATGGGAGCAAGCTTCTCAATGGCTTCTGCAACCCTATGGAATTCTCTTCCAAAGAACAGATCGCCTTCCTGTTCTCCTTTTGCCAGCAAGCAAAAACTTTCTTGTTTACACAGACATTTAATGATTGTTTGTAAAGATCCTTCTTATGAGGATGGAAGGCACTCTGATTTTAACTTTTGTATATTTTTATTGATATTATCTTGTTTAATATATGGTTTTAAAAATGATATTTTTATTGTGTTTTAATTTTATAACTGTATCTTTAGATAATGTTGCCTTATTGTTTGTGAGCTGCTGTGGATCCTACACAAGAAGAAAACACAATCAATCAATAAGATATCCTTCTACCCCAAGCACTTAGCAGCTAAGGAACTGTTTAAATAAGAGAGCATTTGCAGGCCAGCAAAAAGATACCAGAGAGGAGACTAATCCAGCCACCCTTGGGAGGGAGTTCCATAACCTAAGGGAAGCTACCAAGAAGGAGTTCTCCTCCGACCTCACCAAACAAGCCTGTCAGGGTAAAGAGTTTGAAAGAAAGCCCTTCTCTGAAGACTGTAAAACTGAAGTAGGCTCACATGCATAGATACCGGCTTTCAGGTAGCCTGGACCTAAGCCATGTAGGGGCTTTATATAACAGAGCTTTCTTGGAAAGATTTATTCAGAGGAGGCTCTCTCCCAAGTGAGAGAGTTTGACATGTCCACAGTCAGATGGTGGGTTTCTGTGGATGAGTGGGGACTCACATCTTGGTCTCCTAGATCCCTAATCCAACAATGAAACAATTACAGCACACATGCTGTCTAAGATGCCCTTAGGAGAAATCAAAAGGCTGAAAAGGGAATATACTTTTCAGAAAGTCTTGCCTGCCATTGATTTATTTCTGGTTCCCAAATTTAGAATTCTTATTAAATAGAAGGCAGATTAAAAGTAATATCATTGGAGAAATTTCTGGTTACAAGATTTCTCTCCACTTGTTCCATGCTTTTGGTGCTGAGCCATTGCATAAATGGGTATCTTCAATTTGTTCCTTCTGTTTTGTTTCCTTCCATACCATTATTTTGGTAAGATTATTGCCTCTTACAGGTTTGTATTGCTACTCAATTAACTTGATATACTTCTTCAGAAAGCGGACTTAACTCCTTAATCCAGTTTAAAACTGTGCACTTCAGATAATCTCTGTTGCCCATCTACTTATACAAAGCTTTTACATTAATACTGTGTATGTGTTTAAATGTGACCATATGGAGCTTCAAAGCCATTGTCATTCTCACAACAGTCATACCATCTTGATAAAACCTGGTACCTATATGCAAATTCATGTGTTCATATTATTTTAGCTGAAACTATTTGGCAAAAACAAAATAGGATAATTAAAAGAAATAAATGTAGCCCTACCCAAGTTAAAATATTTCAGTTTATATTTCTAATTATTGTATGGTGGAGTGTGGGCAGGCTGTCCAAACTATACTCAGGCACTTGGGATTTTAGAAAGAGGTGTCCTGCCTTTTTGAGAATATTCAACATTATTTTGTTCTCTAGGCAGTGAGCTGGTCAAATTCTTATGACTGAGCCTTTGTTCCATTTCCAAGAGGCTATGAAAATGCTTCTGTGATACAGCCCTTGGAATGGTCATTGTGCTGCTCCACGCCATTCTGCATGGGACATTAAACCAATCATCTGTCCCATTTAAGATAATTCAAGATACCACATCATTCTGAGAACACTGGTGCTATTAACTGTGGAATGACATAATTGGGTCTTGGTTCAATATCTCCTCAAGAATAGGGAAATTGTTGCCCATTCAAGCATATTGCTGTTGCATTTAAAAATCTGCCTAATACACTGTCATCCATTTAAGAACTACTCTTGACAGGAGAAAATGTAAAGTTGTCTCGCCTCTCTTATATTTATAGAACTGGCATTCTGCAAAGATCACTATTTATATCTTTAACCTTGCTTTCAGTAGCGTAAGTATGCAGAGTTGGCTGCAAGGAGCATTATTATATTTTCCTGTGTTCTGTCAGTATTTTAAAAAAACCAGCTTCTAAAGTGAATCAGTGGAATTATAAATCTGAGACAATGTTTTCACCTTAGATGCTATGAGGTGGGGTAGGGACCAAGATAGCTGTCATATGTCATTTCTGGTAGACAGATGTTTTGAATACCTTTTGCTCTGCATTTGAAGACAGCAATAAGAGGCTGCTATCTGCTAATAATAGTAGTAGTAGTAGTGGTAATAGAAGCCACTAAGTTAGAAATTTATTTTATGTTACTTGAGGTATTCTGTGTGGGGACCTTTCAAAAGCTTAAATATGAAAAGGAACAAATTTGAACATGCATGTGCACACTAAAGAGAAAGTCCCACTGGAATGGTAGACGTACATCTGAGTAATCCTGCATATGATTAAATTCTACATCTTGTAGATCAGTTCTTTGTTGTAATCTTTTGACTGATCTCAATATATGAGCCGGTGCTATTCTTTGTTGCTAAGAAAACAAAAGAACATTGGGAAAACAATAGAAAGCTTTGAAAGAAGCCATCTTTGCAAAAGATTGCTCACTCATAATTAAATTGTAGCAGTGCACATGCTGATTGCCAAAGCAATGATGGACTGGTAAGGATGTAAACAACACACATTTGAATAAAAATCATTTCTATGATCCTGTACCATGTCTATCCAACACATGGAGGGGGTACCGGAATTGGATGTTGTATCTGTGCTTAAAATGTTATGCAGTCCACTAGTCTGTTCTCTCCCACCCAAGCAATATACTGAGTACCACATGTGAAAGGAAAAACTCCCAAGACATCCATGGTATTCCACCTAAAATTCTGATCCTTAGAGGTCACTGGTTAAACCAAAGTGACTAGTGTCTAGTAGCTCAGCCAGTCCAGTAGGTCCAGAATCACCCTAAGCTTATCCATAGGAAACTGCTGTCACAATAGAGCTGTTATTAAATATGAATGGCTATTCATATACATATTAGAATGTGCCATGAAATATACTACTGTAGCATTCACCCAGACCAGCATAAACTATCAATTAGAAATAGCTCTTGTATTTACCTATGATATACAACACACAGGGACATGCAGGCTTTCAATGAAGAATAGAAAATGATGTTTCTCTACCTAAGAAACTGATCCCAGGTTAAGTCCAATGTTAATTCTATTTACAGTAGATTCACTGAAGTCAATCTGACTTAAGACAGTTGTGACTAACAGGTAAGGATGTAAATACTGGTTAATTTCAGTCTTGTAAGCAAGAATGAGAACCGGTAGTTTTATCAAATTTCTTTCCACTATTTTCAAAGAGTAATTGTAGTTCAGTACTTTTTCTTCATAAAGTTTTCTGCCCAAGAAAATCTGTTTTCTGTTCCATAGCAAGAAGTCCAGTCCAGTTCAAATAGGCCTACTTAAAATATGGCTGGTGCTGGAGGTAGCTCTAAATAACTGCCCCATCTCTCTTTTCTCTCTTTTCATTTGCCCTTCTTCTTCTTCTTCTTCTTCTTCTTCTTCTTCTTCTTCTTCTTCTTCTCCTCCTCCTCCTCCTCCTCCTCCTCCTCCTCCTCCTCCTCCTCCTCCTAACTCTTCTTAATTCATATGGTGACAATACCCACTATTCCATCACATTCTCCCACTATCTTTCTCTTTCTCAAGCTTATCAGCTGCAACAGTGAATGTATAATTATACCTGTGTTCCTGGTTCATACACACTTGGAATGTATTCACATTGTATATGGGGCCTGTAACTTAGGCCATTTCTGCCCTAGATTGTTATAGTGCTATTATTCTACTTTCAACATCCTATGGAATCCTGAGGCTTGCATTTTAGGGAGGGGCCTTTGAGGTCTTGTACAAATGAGGCCTTGTACAAATGTGAGGGTGGAGTTGAGAGGTACCGTGATATATAAGTGGTGACTGAAGTGGAAGATGTGCCTATGACAGCACCCCAAAGTATGCTGGGACTATTGAAAACTGATTCATGCTAGAAGCCTAGCAAATCAGTCTCCTTTGTCAGGTCTGTCAGCAAGGTGCCATAACTCCTTTCAACAAGAGTAGCACTGAACAGGAACAAACAAAAGAAGATGACAGAGTATAGCAGAGAAGATATTTTGCTTCACTAACTAACACACTTCCTCCTAGAATAACTTCTAACAGGTTGGCTAGAGCACAGCCCATTTAATCCTTATGAGCCTCCATAAATGATAACTTCTTTTTGAAGTTTTTTTCCTGCCTTCAGGGTATTTATTAAAGTGACAGTTGATAATCTGAGAGAGGAAAAATATTCAAAAGACAACAGGAGCAACACAAAAAGAAATGGACACTTGTTGTAGTGGCACCCTGATTTTGCATCTGTAAGGTACTTTGATTGGTATTGACTGATATTGACATGAAAATCTGGTGCTAAAGCAAAACATAATTTTAAAATGTTTCATTTCAGTGTTACTGTTGCATAAACAATGATCTGTCATGATTTTTTAAAAATTATAATTACATTGTATTTTTATTACTGTGCATTGGTAGCCTGGAGGCTGTTAGGATGAAAGGAGGTCTATAAAGCATTTTCAGTAAATAAATAAATCTCCCAACAGAAGAGTGGAGGAGAAAACAACAGGCCTTTTCTTTTACACAGTATTTGTCCAGCAGCAACTCTGCAGCCAGGGAGTAAGAAGGCCTGATGCCTCCAGCTACATCTCCAACCAGGTCTGTGTAGCCAAATACAGGACTGAATGAATCTAATTGCTCTGCTATGAAGCCCTCTGGCAATTCAGACCTACAACCCATAGTGCAAATTCATTTCTGGATTTAGTCTATACTATACCATGTGTATATGTGTGCAAATGTCATGTACTTGCTGAGCAACGTTCTGCAAATGATTATCATAAGAGGCCTAAAATAAAACTCATTAGGAACCAATGCTCATTATATATTGCTGCAACAAGGATAAAGTAAAACACTTTTTAGAAACCTGGACTTTTTGTTCAAGAGTTCCCTTTTTGTTGATTATTCATCCACTGGATCCACATTAACCAAAATCTATTCTACTGTGACTGGAAAAGAGTAGCTTCTAATTGTGAAAAATAATGAGGACAAAGTGAGGAGAGTTGTGCTACAACAGCTCTCTGATCATTTCTTATTTCTGAATGAATCTCATCTTTATTGCTAGATATTAAATTGCTTTTATGTCAAAGACAAATCTAGAAAGCAGCAAAAATATATTGTCTCCCCACTTTTTCTTTTTTCTTGCCCCTGAATTTTGCTGAGCCCTCAAAGGTTTTGCTTGTTTTATGAGACCTCAATAAAGAGGAAAGCTCAAAGGCATATTAAAGATCTTTAACTTGAATTTGAATGCAGCCAGGAGAATCTTTATTTTTAGAGGAATGGATCTTAGTTTATTTCTCAAGAGAGGTCCAATAGTTGCATTCAGGAAAAGGTTTTTGAAATCTGTGTCTTTCCCTCCTGAATGGTCTGGTATTTGCCAGCTAAATTTTTTGGCTGAGGAAATTATAGGATGCTTCTCCTTGAAGTCCAATGAGGCTTCATGAGGTTAGCAGCTCTCAAGTGATTGTAGCAGCCAGAATGTCCAACAGTTGCTTACAATCACATCTGTCCCTCCACCAGTATCAGGGCCTTTCCACACAACATAGTTATAGCATTATGTTTTACTTCCACTGAATTGCCATGGAAACATCCTGTGGAATCCTGGAGTTAATAGATGGGTGAGGCACTAGAGCTCTCCTGGTGAGAATTCTAAGTATCCATCCCTGAATTCCAAATCCCAGGATTTCATGAGATAGAAGCGTAGCAGTTAAAGTGGAATTATAGCACAACAACACTGGGGTGCGCAAGGACCCCTACTCTCTTCTTGAACTCAAACCTTCAAAAAGGAAAATGGAATAAGGGAACTGCTGTTTATAGGACTCTCAAGTGTAGTGGTTTAAATATGAGTTAATTTAAATATGATTTTTGCAAACCTGCAGGTTTTTAATTATGTATTTTCTAAATCAAGGATGGTCCTCCAAATTTTGTTTGACTAGAGTTTCCAGTATTCCTCACCACTGGTTAGACCTGTTAGCAGTAATGTGCTTAAGTCTTTTTCTCCAAGTCTCAAGTTAAGTCTCAAGTTTCGACCTTCAAGTCTCAAGTCTGGGAGCAAACTTTATACTTCAACCTCTATTCCAGAATTTCTGGACAGAGTCAAATAAAGTCAGTTTTAACAATTTAAGCAGAGCTGGCCTTTCATATTTGCAAATTTTGCCATCTGCGGCTTCAGAAATGAGGAACAGGATCCTCCTTACTCCCCATTACTGAAGCTTCAAGAGGAAGCTGAAGCCTTTAAAGGAAGGATCCTTCCTCCTCACATTTGCTGTTCTTCTCTGAGGCCCTTTTCGCACGGCATCTGCCATGCGAAAGAGGGCCTGGAGCCTCGCACGATTGCGAGGAGTGATCTGCATGACACCCTCACAATTGCACAAGGCTCCAGAGGCCGGCAGGCAACGATTACACACCTTTGCATTTTTGGCTTTCAGCCGAAAATGCTGCATGGTTGCGCATTGCTCCCAGGCCCTACGTGCACTTACCTGGCATGCGGAGCCTTGGGAGCCAGGCCGTTCATGCTTCCTGTTTCAGTGCAGCCTGGGAAGGGCCCAAGCTGCACTGCAAAAGGAAGAGGCGGGGCTCTCATGTGAGCAGGAAGCTCTTGTGGAACTGAAGAAGCGGGGAAGTGAGAGTGTCTCACAAGAGGCTGCTCGCATGATCACCTCACCCCAGCACTGAGAAAAGGTAGGATGTGGAAAGGGCCTGAGAAATGTGCCCTGCATTCTGGAAGTGAGTTTTGACTTCTGCTCTTAGGAGAAGTTTTAGAAGGCTCTTCCAATATGCAGCAGGGACAGGCTACTGAGCAGACATCAAGCCCCCTTCAATCCCATTGCCTAACCCGTTTGCTGTTCCTTTCTGGGAAATGCGCCCACACCTTGGGCTTCAGACAGACTGTCATGTGACCAGTAGGGGGGAAAAGATAAAAACGTTTTTCAAAATCCTGGATGAATGTGTTATGTTACTGAACCAAAGGTAGCAAGTCAGTCACTAAAAATATACTAGTCTTGAGTCAAGTTGAGCCAGTGCATCATTTATTGCTGAGTTGTGTATTAGTCAAGTCACTGAAGTGACTTAAGTCTGACTTGAGTCCATCAATTGACTCAAGTCTACATCACTGCCTGTTAGCATTGTTGAGCAGTGCAGTTCAACAAGATCTAGAGGACTGGATGATTCCTATCCCTGTTCTGTATAGAAAGCCATAGCCCAGCACTTGGACTGAAATATATAAATAAGAACAACAACAACTTTAATTAAGCTGTTATGTGTCTGTCTATTATTCATATGACCAATTAAGTGTGGGCAACTTGTGGCCCTTTTAATGTTATTAGCCCTAGCCAACACAGCTGAAAATAAGGAATGCTGGGTTTTGCAATCCAACAACATCTGCAGGGTCACATAAGAAACCTTTGCATGTAAAGGAATAAGAATTCTGACTTCCACATGAAATGCACAACAATCTGTCTAAAACTGGCTGCTTCCAGATGGGTAAAAAGTCTCAGCAAATGACTGTTTTGTTTTATTTTTTCCTTTGTGAATCAGTTTTATTTCTGATATCCAGACAATGTTTTCTTTGTCCCACATATATTTCAATAAACTTCTGGTAGCACTGAAGGTGGATTTATTTTTAACTTAACAGATTCCAAAATGAAATCGAATGGTTACTTACCTGTGTGTTTCTATTAGCCAATAGTATAAAATGGTGCAAAACTATGCTGTCTTGATAAACATCTCCTGCTATGGTGACAATTTAGAAGACAATTCCATAAATTCTTAATAGCAAGTCTATACCTTAATTTTTGTTTACAAGGGAATGGTTTCTACAGGTGTTATAGTATCACTGATCTAACATCCTGTTGCTATTTTCTGTGTAGCTATGGTAAAATGTTTTAACACAGGAGTGAGCAACTCTCAAAGATGTAGGACTAATTCTTGCTCCTGTATTCATACACCTCTCTCAAACATCAGCCCCAAAATAGCCAGAAATGGGAACCAGACATTACTTCTGATTTCATTTTTGTCTGATTTTTGACAGCTGGATTTTTCTGGGGAGGGATGAGTTCTTTCTACTATCTATCATTCCTCTAAGAATGGTGGCTCACTGATTTCTATCATATATCAAACAGACATCCCAAAAACTGAGGGTGTGGGGGCTTCACAGGATTTTGGGGGGTTCTGACAGGATTCTGGGGCTCTGGAAAAAAAATTGCTGGGCAGTATTTAGGCCACAGACTACAGTTGGTCCCCCACCACATCTTAATAGAACTGTTAACAGAAGAGACTTAACTTCTGATTGAATCCTTACATCAGCAGTTTCGGATGAAAATTGTATGCAAAACACTTAATTAACACAGATAGATACCTGCTTAAAGTGCAATCTATTAGTTGAACTGTCAGTTCTGGGAATATGAAATAGACAGCTATGTAACCCAGTTAGATGAACTTTCTGCTTCGTATCTACCCCGGAGATCATTAGCCCATGGTACAGTTCTAAAATAAACAAGAGAAATGGGGTAGAGTTGTCATAAAAAATGTAAACATTTTCACCTGCGCTACATTGTAATTACTATTCATGTCTATATACTTGAGCTATTGACCCAGCTTCAGTGTATACCTGGATTTATGCAATTGTCATTCTGTGTCCATTTACCTTTAAATAGATGGCAGTAGCCTGCAGGTAGCTCAATAACTAATTTAAACCCTAATGTACTATCTTTAATTATGTATCAATCACATCACATTTAACTGCTACATGGCAGACTACCCCCCCTTACATCCCAAGGAACACTTGAATAGCCACTAGCTCCTTATCCCAGGAACCTGAGCTCATGGATATGTCATTTTGATAGCTCAAATAGCCTTGCAAACAGGTATGAAGGATTAGGGATGGGGAACAAACTTGAATTTACCATGAACATATCTTAATTTGTAGTTCCCAAATTGAAATCTGAACAGAAGCACACTCGCAGATAGAAATTTGCTCTGAAACTCACGCTGAAACTCCAATCCAGTCTACAGTCCCCTCTCCTCAAAAATGTATGACAAAATGTAAACTTGAGGGAAACACGTACAAAACATATGTTTTACTAGAAATCTGCATGTGAAAAATGCATGTATTACTATAAATTATACAGAATATGCATTGTGTCCAGGGATACTGCTTGAACAAATAGGTATATTAGGGGAAAAGTATACTTTAATGTGCAACTTAATGCACAAAACAGAAACTGGGTTCCAAAATGCATATCATCATTGATTTTCTTTTGGACATAGAAGAAACTGAAGAGAGACAGAGACATCACAGATCTCTGGGGGCAGGATTCTTAAACTGCATCAGTATGCAAAAGTTGGTGTGGAAAATTAGAGATCAATATAGTTAGGTGTTCTCCAGAGAAGGTAGGACTTACTGATCTTATTGGAAAAATAAATGAATGCAATAGTCCAAAAAAGGTTTTGCCCAGAGATGTAGGTACATGAGGGAACAAAAATGAGGACATTGTCCTCCCAAATAAGAATTCTTTTCCCCCAAATAAAGTTTTCCTTGAATCTCCAAATTTCAAGCATCACACTAATTTGAAACTGTAGTTGAGCACTGAAAAATACAGTTTAGACAATCCTAAGAAAAAGGGCAGGGAAAGTAAAAAGTTCAAGGTGTGAATGTTTTTGATTGTCTCACTCTTGGCAATACTAGAAATTAAAGAACTGACATAAAATTTCATTTGAGGGGCAGATTTCTTAGTTGGAGGCAAAGCTACCATCCTCTCCCCACCTCATTTACATCCTTGCACTATCTATAGAATGTGTTGCTCTTTAAGATGTCACTATTTTTTCCCTTCAAAAGTCTGACATAAAAATTGTTGCATAGCAGGCATAGTCTTGAGAATGTGTGAGGAGGCAGAAGTTAATTTGAATGATGAAAAAAAGAATCTTTTACCACTAAAGCAACAAGGGTTCCAAAAATACTTAAAATAATTACTCTTGTAGTTTGATCAAAGACATAATACAGCAGTTTAAAAACCAGAAAACAAGATTATGTTTAATAAAGGCACCTCTTTCTACCGGCTCAGAATTCTATCCCCTGATTTTGAGGAGTTGTGGGTTAGCTTGATGTTGTTCACTGAAGTACAGCAATTACTGAGCTTAAGTGCCTTATTTATCTCCGATCTGGAAAAGGTTTGCACATTCTTGTCATTGTCTTCAAGACAACTTGAAAATGTGATACATGCTACTTGTGGCCAGAAAGTTAGGAATCATAGTTTTTACTTATTCATTGTTTTGTGTGTAGTGATGATGCTGAAATTCATAATTGGTTGGTTCCTACATCAAATCTACTCTAGTCATAAACCCTCTGTGTATAATGACACTTGTCTTTGATCCAATGGGATTGTAATATGTTCATAAGTTGCACAATTTGATGTCATGATTTCTCTTTTCTATGTCTGTTCAGTTTGGTGGTTTGCATGACTTTAGGAACCAAATGGCATCATCTCTGTATATCCTCAAATGTTGCTTACCTTTAACCATTAGATGCCGAGAGTACTACGAATTCCCAGTGAGGCAGTGAAAATGTCCGCTATTTACAGATCCTAGGAATGATGTTACTTTAAACCTGTAGTTTTTTTTTTTTTTGAACAGAATTAAATTTGGATCTGAAGCCAAATTACAAAGATGAGTAACTTTTAAATGCAGGTACACATACTGTGGGGGAAATTAAAGGATGACCTCATCAAATGGCCTCAATCCTCATCAGATTATCATTCAACGTGCCAGTCAGATTTTCTTTGGCAGAAACCATACTTGACCTGTATCTGACATTGTAGTTAAGGAGTGTCCTTCATTGTCTTGTGCCTTCTCCACTGGACAGGAGATGAAATGGTTGAAACAGTTTTGAAGAGTGCTGAATTTAGCTGAATTTAGTTTTCCCAGTAGTGAAGAAATAGTATAGTTAAAGAAGTAGTAAAGGTAAAGATGTAGTAAAGGAATACCTAGCTACTCAAAATGAATTCAAGTCACCAGGGACAGATGAGCTATATCCAAGAGTGCTAAAGGAAATTGCCAATGTAATCTCAGAGCCACGGTCTGGGAGACTTCTTGGAGGACAGGACAGATTTCAGAAGACTGGATGAGGGAAAAGGTTGTCCTCATTTTTGAAAAAGGCATAAAAGAGGACCTGAGCAACTGCTGAGCAGTTAATTTGACATTGATACCATGAAAGTTTCTAGAACAGATCATTAAACAAAGTCCAGAATCTACAAGCAGCAATACCTTTCTTGGGCTACCTCAGAACATAAAATATTCACTAAACAGTCAGTCTGTGTGCACTTAGAAAGGGACACTATGATTACTAAATGCCACCATGGGCACCATGGGTTTATCAAAAACAAATCATTCCAAACTAAATTTATCTCTTTTTTATATACATTGTTACAAGCTTGATAGATCAAGGGAGTGCTATGGATGTGGTGTATCTTGATTTCAGTAAGGCTTTTGACAAGGTACACCATGAAGTTCTTTCAGGCAAGCGGATGAAGTATGGACTAGACAGTGTTAGAGTTAGGTGGATCAGTAATTGGTTGACAGATTTAACCCTGAGAATATTTATCAATGGTTGCTCTTAATCCTTGACAGAAGTGACTGGTGGGGTTCCTCAGGGTTCCATCTTGGACCTAATGTTGTTTAACATCCTTATAAATAACTTAGTTGAAAGAATAGAAGCCATGTTTCCCAAATTTGCAGATGAATCCAAATTAGGAGCGAGAGCTAATACTCCAGAAGAGAGCAACAGAATTCAAAATTACCTTGACAGTGTGGAGAGCTGAGCTAAACCTAACAAAATAGGCTATGACCCTGGAGACCAGGGTTTGGCCATGGAACCCTCTGGGTGACTATAAGAACATCACATACTCTCAGTATTAGAAAACCCCATGATAGTTTTGCCTCAGGGTCACCATAAGTCAGAAATGACTTGAATGCACACAACAACTATGTCTAGGCAGGAAAAATAAAATTCATACATATAGGATGGATAACACCTGACTTTAAAGCAGTACATGTAAAAAAGTATCTAGGGGGTCTTATTAGATCATAAACCAGACATATCAACAGTTTGATGCAGCAGTCAAAAAAGCCAAAACAATTCTGGGCTGCATCAAGAGGAGCACAGTGTGCAGACTGAGAGAAATAGCAATATCAGTCTATTCTGTTTGGTCAGAGCTCACCTGGAATACTGTGCCCAGTTCTGGGCACCACAGTTCAAGAAGGAACATGTCCAGAGAAGGGCAAACAAGATAAAAGTTTTGGAAACCAAACCTTATCAAGAATGACTAAGAGAGCTGGATATATGTGGCCAGGAAGAAAGAAGACTGAGAGGTGACATTACAGCTATCTTTAAATATCTGAAGTAGTAACATCTAAAAGATGGAGGAAGTTTGTTTTCTCCTGTTCCAGAGACTAGAACCTTAACAATTGGATTCAAATTACAGGAAAAGAGGTTCCACCTAAAAACTAGGAAGAATTTTTTTTTTTTTCTTGCAAGTGCTGTTCAATAGATTGCCTCAAAAGAGGGTGGACTATCCTTCTTTGGATGTTTTTAAACAGAAGTTGGATAGGCATCTTTCGGAAGTGCTTTAGGTTCTGTTTTCCTGCATGGCAGGGGTTTGGACTAGATTGCCTTTGTGGTGCCATCCAGCTCTGGGATCATACTATTCTAAGCGTGTGAAGCAAGCAAAATGCTAAACTGCACATACTAGAGGAATTCTACTTAAGGCTGCACAACTCAGTGCAGAGCATTCCTTCCTTTCAATCTCTCCCTCTCAAGTGAGTGAAGTAAGCAGCCACAGTCTTCCAACAGTCCTTCCTGAAATGCCTTGCAGGTCAATTTGGAAATACCATGTTGATGGTAGACCATCTGTTTGTACAGGCCACATTTGTCAGAATGTCTTATTCTGTGGGTAGATAGTTATCTCCAGGTTTTCTATTAGGAGTTTGCAAAGGCTAGAACATTTATCTTGTAACCTTGGGCAGGGAAGGAATCAAGGACAATAAAATCTGCACCCTTTAAGCATATAATGAATATATACTATTACTTCAAAAACCTCTGAGTGTTATGGAGTGTTCCACTGCTTAGACATTACGCTTCTCTACCATGCAAACACCAATCATGTGGTAACATACACTGAGTGAGAAAAGCTTGTCATCCTATCTATATCATATTCTCAAGGCCCATTTGGGACAAGTGCATATGCAATACACTCAGAGAGGCTTCAAAATATTGTAATGCAGGGGAGCTTTTGCCTAAGTCCATAACATTAAATCTGTCCCGCAGCTGTCAGATTCCAAATTTTAAAGGGGTCAATTCACCCATCACTAATTCTGCTTTCAATCTTACTTGCAGACTGCAGTCTCTTGACCACAGTTTAAAAATCACTGCTTTATACTTAATAATTCTGTTCTGCTTTCAATCTTGCTTGCTTAGTTTGGTTTTTTAAAAAAACAAAATTGGCTAATTTTCCACTTGAAAAATCCCTGTATTACTGATCCCAATATGCAATCATTTCAAATTGAAGAGAACAGAAAACCAGCACAAGTAATAGAAATCTGATTAGTCATGGTAACATTTGCAACTGTTTATTCAACTTCTTGATATGTAGGTATTGCCTCCTATAGTTTGTATTTAGTAAATATTAAATTCCAATGACAATATACACGGAGATGAGAAATAGCAGTACTTAATAGTTAACAACAGTTCATTATTCTAAAAATAGTAATGACATATTGTGTTCTCAGATGCTTGGTAAACCCCATAGAACAACTCAGAATTGAGGAATTAACTTAAGGTATATCATGTTATTCTGCTCTCAGATGCTTAGTAAACTCCATAGAAAAACTTAGAACTGAAGAATTAACTTAATGTATATCATATTTAATGCAGCAAAATAGAGTGTTCCACTGTTTATTTTACTAAGATAGGATTCCCAAGTAGCAACATAGAGAGACCTAAATTCATTGTTGAGAAGAAGAAAGGAATCTTGTGGCACTTTTAAGATGAACTCATTTATTTCAGCATAAGCTTTTATGCATTCTAGCCCACTTCTTTGGATGCAAAGGAATCCACAAAAGTGCTGAAATAAATTGGTTTGTCTTAAGGGTGCCACAAGCCTCCTTCCATATCTTTATAACAAATTAGACTAATCTGTCTATCTGAGTTCATAGTGTTAAAAAAAAGTTTCCCTGTTAGTCAATGTCATTGCATATTGGATGGCCAGCAGTATTATAGTATTACATAACCCTTTACTGTCTTAAGAACTTAGTAACAGGCAATCATTCATATTTTTTTATTTTGGATCCTCAAAAGCTTTGAATACTAAAAACTGAGACAGAGTATTCAAAGCTTATCAAAAAGAGAAATGCAGATGGCAATGTCAACTTCCTTTCTTTGTAATGGTGCATTATGTGCCTGAGACCACTTTTCTCTGCCCTTATGCCATAAACACGCCCTAGACTGTTGATTTAAAATAGGAGGACAGAACACAGACTCAAAACAGAAAACATACACAAAAATTTACAGTCGCCCAGAATTTGAAAGAGAACTACTACAAACTGTTCCATAGATGGTACATGACACCAAATAAGTTGAAAAAGATTTACAATACTGGTACAGGACTCTGTTGGAAATGTCAGAAAGAGGTCGGTACAATATATCATATGTGGTGGACATGTCCTAGAGCTAAAAAATATTGGGCCGATGTACATAATAAAATTTGTGATTTATTGAAAATATAATTTGTTAAAATACCGGAGCTTTACTTGTTAAATATGACAAATGTATTTGATGGTACTGTTACTAAGAAATATTGGAGAATAATTCTGTATATGATAACGACAGCTAGGACAGAGTATGCAAAGCTTTGGAAAACTCAACAGATACCAACTATAGAACAATGGTGGGAAACATTTATAGAAAACAGAAATGCAGATATTTTGTCACAGAGATTAAAAGGGAAATCAGAAGAGGAGATTAAAAAGGAATGGCAGATAGTAATGGAAAATAGCTGGGTAATGTTGAATGAAAATGAGTAATTCATGACCAGGATTTGAAATGAGGAAGCTATAGTAGTAAGTCATGGAACTGTAACGAAGAGATTGAAATACAAGAACTTACATGTATTAAAATACTTATTAAACCTATTAAAATACCTATTAAACCTATTTAAAACATCATTAAAATGCAGTACAAATAGAGATAGAAGTATTAAGAGGTATTGAAAATAAATTCTAGATCAGTGTGGAAGACCAAAAATATGTCATGTACTATTATAGTAACAATTGTTTGTTTTATGTGTGAAATTGAATAAAATGATTTAAAAAAACAGAAAACACACATTATCTTATAGATTTGTTAATATCTTCTTTGGAACTATTCACTAAGGAACTGCACAGAAACACGTTCCAGATTATGAATAGAAAACCAAGGGGTTGTCAACAAGTTGAAGGTTTTGCTGTTGAACAAAATGA
This sequence comes from Iguana delicatissima, assembly GCA_948472985.1. Classification (NCBI taxonomy): domain Eukaryota; kingdom Metazoa; phylum Chordata; class Lepidosauria; order Squamata; family Iguanidae; genus Iguana; species Iguana delicatissima. Next base: position 254,721 of record CAOKZL010000268.1, on the reverse strand, counting down.
AGGCATCTAAAAGCTTAGCAGATTAAATTTAAAGAAATTTAAATATATCAAAGGCTTAGTGAAGGTGTTATCTAGAAGATTTCAGAAGAAAAGACAATTTTTCTTATTCATCAATTCAATGTACCATTGAAAGCAACCACTTATTGGTAAAAGAGAAGTCATTTTGAACATTCACTTAGAGAATGTGTAATATTGTCTGTTACAGAATTGTGTCAACATTGTGTAAACAAGTTCAATATCTGCAGCATTGCAGATATATTTGAAAGAGATATAGGACTGACTTTGACTGTGGGCTGTCACCTTCAGTTGTCTAGTATTCTTATTGCTAAAAAGAAAGCTTCATTTTTGTCAACATGACAGAACAATAATGTACTAGCTCAAAATATAAAGCAGGAGGGAAAGTTCTCTTTAAGCTTCCCCCTCCCACACACACAAACAACTGGAGCTGGTTGCTGGGAGCTGGTGCATGATTGTGTGACCTCTGCATACTGGTGGGTTTTCTTTCAGAAGCCCCAAGTTCCAGAAACATGTTTTCTTGTCAGTTCCGCCAGTTCATCAAGGAGTAGGTATGGTTCATAAATTTTAAAATGATATGAATATTCCCTATTAATAAATGTGTGATGGAAAGATTTATGATAAATAATTAATAAATAAGTTATTGTTTTCCCCACGTTTTGTTCAATCTTTGCTATTTTGCTGGTTTAACTCAGCCATGGATAACTTTCAAAAGAGCTGTCATTCCATTAATCTGTGAGCGAGGCAATCGTCCTCACTCTCTGATTGAGTAATAGAATCATAGATTGCAAGAGACCGCAAGGGCCATTGCGTCCAGCCCTTTGCCATGGAGGAATACACAATCAAAGGCTCCTGACAGATGGCCCTCCAGCCTCTGTTCAAAAACCTCCAGAGAAAGAAAGTCCACCACACTCTGAGCCTATGTATCCCACTGTCAAAGTACACTTAGGAAGTTCCTCCTAATATTTACACACTGGCTTTTTTTAGCTACCACATAGCACTGTTGACTTATGTTCACTTCGTGGTCTACTAAGACTCCTAGAATATCTTTACATGTGTTGGAATATAGACAAGACTTACAACTTCAATCAGAGATAGTGAGGACCTTCAGCTGTAAGTGTTATTTGAAGCAGCTATGAAGCCTCTATAAGAGTAGTATTTTCTTTAGTGAGCTTATCTGCTCTGCTGTTGCCGTTTGTCCTTGTATAGTATCCTATTTGATCCTGCTTTATTGTGGTATTTTGTATTTTGATTTTTCTATTGTATTTTTCTATATTTACTTGTTTATATTGCTCATGTTCATTTTAACCTTTTTGACTATGTTTTCCCTTTTGTATATTGTCTTTATATAAATACCTATGTTTGCTATTATTTCCCTTTAAATAGAACAGATAAAAGAATTATTTTTATTATCCATTTGTCTTCTGAATTTCTATTTTACAACAACATGTACTGTGGTCAAGCCATGTGTCACCCAACCCATATCTGTTTCCCCCCATACAAAATATAGTACCTTATATTTCTCTGTATTGAAATTCATTTTGTTTGTTATTAATCTGTAGGCTCATTTGATGTTCAGCCATGGAATAAAGAGACCAGACACAAAGCTGGGTTAAATAAGGGCCACATTATTTTGTCCTGTTTTATTTAAATTGAGTTAACCTGAAAGATATGAGAGTGGAAGAGCAGCCAGGGTCACAATGTGACAACCTGCTCAGCCTACCTGTGGGAGATAACACCTGAGCCCCAGGGGCAATCCAAATTGTTTTGGTTGCTCCCCAGTCTAGCATCTTGGAAGGTAACCCAGGGACTCCCACCCAAGCTGCAGGACTCTAGAAGTGAGTCTTATTCCCATCTTAACCTCAAGGACAGCCTCCTTCACTGAGCCCCCTGGGATGCAGGGCCCTAAAGAGGTGGTTCCAGAGCCCTAACCTACACCAAATGGATGTCAATAGGTGATCACCGAAGTTTTATTATCCCCCATTATCTGTCAAAGGACAACCTATTTAACAACAACACCCAGAGCCAATTTTCTCAATTCCATCAGATACAGTATGAGATGCGGGGGGGACAGGGAAAAGGGAAAAGGGAAGGAAATTCCTATCCAGCCCCAAAGTGACCAGATTAACTCACACTGCAATGAGGGCAGGAGGATGGGTCAATGTTGAGCAGCAAATGATGCATATAGGGGACAAACTGCTTCACTGTCTCCTTTGCCCCTATCACATGTCTTGATTTGGTGCTCAGCACCAATCAAAATAACACCCTGGTCTCGCTCCATGAAGACCATCAAAAGCTTACCTTCCCTGCAGTGACGTTCCTCACGCTAGTCCAGGTATGTATTTGAATTCTGATCCTGTCTTCTGGCACATTAGCTACCCCTCCTAATTTGGTGACATCTGAAAATTTGATAAGAATGCCTCCATCTCATCATCCAAGTCACTGTTAAGGTGTTGAATATCACTGAGTCCAGGAACAGCACCCTGTAGCACCTCACCAGTCACTTCTTTCCAGGATGAAGAAGAGCCATTGGTGAGTACACCTTGGTTATGGTCAGTAAACCAGTTATAAATCCACCTGTCTAGCCTACATTTGTCTAGACTACATTTTACTAGCTTACATGCAAGAATAACATGGGGGTCCTTTTTGAAGGTCTTATTGAAATCAAGATATGCTTCCTCCACAGCATTCCCTTCATCTACCAAATCTGTATCAAAGAGAGAGAGTGGGGAGAGAGAGAGGGGGAGAGATGGGAGGAAAAGGAGATAAAATTAGTCTGGCATGACTTGTTTTTGAGAAACCCACGTTGACTTTCAGTGATCACAGCAGTCCTTTCTAAATGCTTACAGACTGTCTTTTTAGTGATCTGCTCTAGAATCTTTCCTGGTATTGATATCAGGCTGAGTGATTGGCAATTGTTGGTTGCTCCCCCCTCCTTTTAAAGACAGGGACACATTTGCCCTCCTCCAATCTGCTGGGACTTTGTCTGTTATCCAGAAATTCTCAAAGATTAGTGTCACTGGTTTTGAGATAACTTCTGCCAGTTCTTTTAAGAAATCCTTGGGTGTAGTTCATCTGGTCCTGGAGACTTGAATTCATTTAGAGTAGTCAGCTGTTCCTGTACTATCTCTTTACCGGTACTGTGCTGCACTTCCCCTACACTTCATCTGCTTCATTGTCCCCAGGACAAGCACTGTTTTCCTTTTGAGAGAAAACCAAATCAAAGAAGGTGTTTAAGTAGTTCTGTCTTTTCTCTGTCCCCTGTTTGCAATTTGCCATATTCTTCACACAGTGGCCTTATTGTTTTCTTGTTCTGCCTTTTGCTATGGACATAACAAAAAAACCCTTTTATTGTTTTTAACCTCTATAACTAGCCTGAGCTCATTCTGCACTTTAGCTTTGACTTTGTCCCTATACTTGCTGACTATTCATTTGAATTCCTCTTTGATGATTTCCCTCTTTTTTTTTCTTTTTTCTTTTTTTTGTGCAGGTCTCTGTTAAATCTTGGCTCATTTGAAAGTTCTTTTGACATCCATCTCAGATTCTTTAAACACTTATCATTTTCATGGAAATTGCTTGAAAGTGATCCTTCAACATCTCACTAAAAACAAAACAAAACAAAACACCACTTCTATCATCAATTCTCTTATCTTTTAGTATTCTTGACCATGGGATCACATCCAATATTTCCATAAGTTTACTGAAATCAGTTTCCTTAAAGTCCAGAATGCATGCCTGACTTTCCTTGGTTTCCCTTTTCCACTGAAGGGAAATTGGAAAAGAACATGCTTAGTCCCACCTTTCACCACTTCCACCCCACTAACTAAGTCATCATTGTTGATTAAGATCATTTCTAAAACAGCTGATCTCCTTGTTTCTTCTTTCACTTTCTGGGCAATGAAATTGTCTACAAAGCAAGTGAGGAATTTGTTGGACCTGATACTCTTGGCTGAGTTTGACTTCCACAGGATAGTTGAAAGCTCCCATTACTACTGTATCTCTCCTTTCTGAATGTTCGGTCATCAGTTCCAAGAAGGCATAATCTAAGTCCTTAGGCTATCTTGGAGCTCTGTGGTAGACCCCCAAGATGGCATCTCTGTTGTTTTCTTAATTTTTACTCAGATGCTCACTATCTGGCTACCAGGATTTAAGTCATGGATCTCTTCACAGGTGTAAACATCCTTGCATATAATGCTTCTTTTCTGCCTTTCCTGTTTGGTCTATTTCTCTGAAATAGGTTATACCCCTCTGTTGCTACATTCCAATCATGAGACTCATCTCCACCAGATTTCAGTGGTTTCATATTTGCTTTGATGTGTTAAGAGTTGTTGTTCATCTTCTTTATTTCCCATGCTCTGTACATTAGTATAGAGACATATGAGACCATGAGTCATTTCTCCAGCTGCTTATTTTTTTTCCTCCCACTGTTGGGTTCTTGTGCTATTTTCCCAGTTCTTCCTATAACATTCAAGCTGTTATTTCCAGCATTTGATGAACCTCTGACCTCAGGAATACTATCTTCCTCCTCCACATAACTTAGTTTAAAGCACTCCTGATCAGGTTTGTGAGACTTTTAGCAAACTGCCAACTACTGTGAAGTGCAACCCATCATTTGCCAGAAGTCCATGTTTATGAAACTGCATGAGTATGGTCATGGTCCAAGAAGCCAAACTGTTCCTGGCAACATCATCTGCAGAGGCAGTTGTTCACCTCCACTATTTTTCTCTCCCTTCCTAGGCCATGTCCTTCAAGTGGGAGGAGAGGCAAAATAGCAACCTGTGCATCAAAGTCCTTCAGCTTCCTACTCAGAGCCTCATAATGCCTTATGAAGTCCTGCAAGTTGTACCTTGCAGTGTCATTTGTTTCCACATGGACCAAAAGAAAGGGGCAATGGTTGATGGGCTTGACCAGTCTTGTCAGCCACTGGGCTACATCACAGAGTTTTGCCTGTCATATATTGGATAACCCACACTTCAAAGAACACACACAAATTAACATAAGTTTATTCAGTGGAAAACATGGGTTCCAACAGCAGACTTCCACAGAAGTTGTTGAAACTAATTTGTACAGCTATCATACATTTTTTATAAGCAATCAATACAAATTTCCTTGCACTAAGCTTCCATTGGTTAGTACAGCGTTGCTCATTTTTCCCCTAGGCTGTTGCTTTCCCAGGCTTCCTTAACCTTGAACAATCGTTGACATGTTTCTTAGCCCTTTTTGTTACACCAACACCACTTCATTCTCATAGCATCCTTTGCACTTATTTTCTCAATTAAACTTTCCCAACTTCTTCCTGCTCAGTAAATACATTGTAACAATGGTTAGCAACTATAGCTATTAGAATGAATTCTTTATAATGATACTTTCCATATTGGTAGTTACCCATACATATCAACAAGCCTAACAATATATGAATGTATATGTTATATGTGACCCTTCCTTCCACATGGGGACCTGACAGGGAGCTGGTGACCTCACATTGCCCCAGAGAGATAGCACACTTCTCAAGACATTTTGTCAGGCCAGCAAACCACTGCTTCTGTTCTCCACAGCAAGAAGTCTCCTGCTGCCATCACATCTCTCCTCCATGGATTGGCAGGGGCTAATCCATGTACTGAATCTTCTACATTCCCCAGCATGTTCTCTGAGGGCTGACACTGCTGCATTGTTCCTCAGTGGTAATGGAGAGGGCTTCAAATTGATTCTGTAGCTCCAAACTCACAGAATGATCCTCCTACTCTATGTGTCACATTCCTCCAAATGTCTGTGTCCTGTGTTTGGGAACTGCCCACCTTCTCACAGACATCCCCTGTGTGTTCCTCATCCAGGACAGCCCGGATGTCCATTTTATAGTCATCGTAACTAGCACTAAGGCAAAAAGCACATGCACTTTTTAGTATGAGGTCACTGAATGCAGTGCTTACTCAAAAGACGTTCAACGAGCAGATTGGCAGAATCTCCAGAATAAGAATGAGATTGTTAGTATGTGTATATTTGCACAGAAAAATTTCAAGGATGTAAGTTTCTAAATATATAGCTGTGGATAGCTGTAATTTAAAAGCTGTAATTTAAAAGACTGAACTGATACTTCCCCCCTCTTTTTTTGTGATTAGTACTGCTCCGTGCTTGTCCCTATGCCCTTTTAATATTAATATTAATATTTTAATATTTCGACATACATTTATAAAGGATTTTTTCCCCTGAGATATCATAAATATCCAGTGCTCACTTACCCACATTCCTAGGGCTACCCCAAACCTTCTATGGACTCCATGGGAGATAAAACATCAGACGTTCTACCTTCTTTCTCTTTTTTCTCACCAGATTGGCTTCCTTATGCCTTCTTTGTCTGCCATTTATCAGTGAAGAGGAAATAACTACACCAGTTCCAGCACTGGACTCTCTCACAACCCTTATTATTGATGGTTAGATGCCCATGAAATGCTTGGCTACATGAGGTCGAAAACTTGGTCCAGTTCTTCCTGACATGCCCTTTATGAGACACTTCTGGTAGGATGACCATGCTGGCAGAACTTCTGCTAGCAATCAATGATGGTCTACTGAACCAGACATTCTTCTCCATTCTACCCCCTATAAAGAAAAAGAACTGCAGAATATCTATGGGATATCATACCAGGGTTCCTAGGAATGGGTACTAGACTTTTTCAGAAACAGCAGAGAAAAGAAATCAGACAAAAAAGAATATAAGACAGTGATCTTTTCTGCACTATGGAATGTCCTCCTATCTCTACACAAAATGTTAAGAACATAATAAGACCGCTACTAGATGACAGTAAAGTTCATCTAGTCTAGAATTCTGGAGGATGAGTATCAGGTATTCTTGCTCACTGAAGATCTGATCAAGGGGGCCACCCTGGCACTGAACTTTACATTCTTGTGAGTGCTAGTACCTGTCTGTATAATTTTGAAACATGTATATTGGTGCCCCCCACACAAAAATCTGGAACATTCACAAGACAATGAGGAAAGAAAATGAAGTGATTCTTGATTTATATTCCTAATTTTATCCAGAGCCCATGATTAGACATGGAGTCACACTATCTCCAATGAGTAAAGCTAATTTAGATTGATTTGTGTTACTTAGGATTCATTTAAAATCTTCTAATGTTTTCTGTTTATAAATTAAGCAATTAAGTCTACTATTGATCTTTAATGATGACAACACAAGCACAGTTTAATTACCATAATCTGGGAGCTTTAGCTGAAATTAGATCATTTTTAGCTGTAATGGGTGAATCCCAAAAATATATATTTGATAATAATAGTAATGTGAACAGTGCAGACGATTGCTGAGAGACCTGAAATAGGAAATCTAAGCCTTGAAATCTAAGTCTTGACAACATAAGTCTTATTGCCATTCAGGAACATACATGAAAACTGGGCAATTTTTATCTTTCTGTCTGTCTGTCTATTATCTATCTATCTATCTATCTATCTATCTATCTATCTATCTATCTATCTATCTCATCTATCTAACTATCCATTTTGCTTGCCAGGCATACAACAGGGATGCAGAACATGGGGTACCCTAGATGTCACTGAACTGAAACTTCTATTAGCTCCAACCAGCATAGACAGGTGTGTAAGACAAGGGTGATGCTGGGAAGCCAATACAAATTGCCAGGGTCTATGTTTTTTCCTTGTTTGTAGCATCATTATTTGAAAAGAAAACAATAATGACATACAAAATTCTGAATTACAAGATAATATTTTTTAATGAAAAGATAGCAGGACTAGAGCACAAATGAGGGAGAGGAAGCTGTCAGTGGGAAAAGGAATGTAGTAGGGTTTGTGAGTGGGAGTAAGAAAACAAGAAGGGCAGGTGGCATTGGAAAAAGCCACAGATAAAACACAAGACTATAGAAAAATGATGATGGTGCTACTGGTGGCCGAAAACAGAGATTCAGAGGCTAGCAGCCCACTTTAATCTTCATTGCCAGAAGAGAAGAAAGACAAGAGGAGGAAAAGTAGGAGAAGGAGAAACAACAGCAGCACCTGTCTATCTTCATGGCCCAGGCAATCAGGTCTCCCAATTCTCCATCAACCAACTTATCTCCCCCTGAGAAAAACTCCCAAACATCTCTTGGTTGCCTGTATTGGCTACTAAGGAGCATGTGTCATTGGAGGAGGTCTGTCTCTGGGTATGGATCAAATAATGAAGTCAGCTTGGTAGCTTTGGTGGGTAGGTGCTGTTTGTGGATGACAGTGACTCTAGTCCCTCCTGTCACAAAACTTCAAGGGCTATAAAGGAACTAGAAAATCTCTGGGGCTTAGAAAAAAAATCACTGGGCTTGAACCTGCTCTTGAAAGCCCTGGTTAGAGGTAATGCAAATTGCAGTCCAACCTTCAAGTCATTTCCAACTTATGGAGACCCTAAGGCTAACCTATCACAAAATTTTCTGGGACTGAGAGTGTGTGATGCACCCAAGGTCACCCAGTGATTTTCCATGGCTGAGCAGGGAATTGAATCCTGGACTCCAGGGTCATTGCCCAACACTCAAATCATAATAACACATGCTGGCTCTGTGGAGGATCATATATTCCTCAGCCTGAGGTTAAAAAGCACAGGACCATAGGCTGAATGATCAAGAGGATATGAAAGGGCAGAAAATATGCAATGTGAATGAATTTTTAGTGCAAAGCATAACTGCACTTAGAATAAACATTGAACTGCAGAAGTATGTTATCATTACAGAAAGAAAATGACAGAAAGAAAGCAACATTAATCATACAGTTCTGAACATTTAACATATCTTTGAAGGAATGATCTTTAACAGGAGTATAGAAAAAGTGTGTGATTTCATTTTCAGACAGATCACAGAACTAAGATGGGCCCTAAAAACACTCATTCCATTAGTCAAATTTAAAGTAAGAATAGTCCAATAATTTTAATTTCTCCATATGCACTAACAAATTCTTTAACAAACATTTACATACAGATCCAAAACTGTGTGCACACAAAAAATAAAAGCAGAATGACCTTTTGGTTAGAACTAGCAATACTTTTTTCCAATATTTCAGCAGAATATATACATACAAACTATTAGATTAAACAAACAAATCTGTTTATATTTTCATAAATACATACTTAAAGAATATATTTAAGTCAATAATTTGGACTCATCAGGAAGTCTGTGGTATCTTTGCCTGTGCAAATCGACACTGATGGTCTTTCAGAAAAATATTGAGATGGTAAAAAAGGCAACATGAAGGACAAAAAGGTAGTGATTGCCAGATGTACAATGTTACTCATGAAGGCCTGTAAAGATAATGAAACGTTCAACCTGAGGCTGAAAGGTCAATCAATTTTTGATTTCATACATTCAGGATACAAAGGCTGTACAAGGGGTCACAAGAATACTGCGAAATTTTCTCATCCTTGACAAGAAAGGATGTCTCAACACATCAATGCATCTCATCAAGAAAATGGTCAAGTATATGATGTGGGAATGTTCATAGAATCCCCCCTCCCTTTCTGGTTAGATGTACTGTAGCATATTCTTTTTTATTAGATTTTTAAACATTTTATATGTACCTGCATCCCCCTGAACCAGATGTGAATTGATGACCAGTTTGATTAGATCTGGCATGCTTTTCCTATCGCTACAAAGCTTATGCTCTATATTTCAAAAGAAAAACACTCACCATCCAGAATCAATTTTCTTTCTTTCTTTCTTTCTTTCTTTCTTTCTTTCTTTCTTTCTTTCTTCATTTAATTTATATCAAGCATTTATCCTTACGCAGGACCCAAGGTGATTTTATTTCATGTTCAGAAGGTGTTACTGCTTCAGCTATCCATGAATGTGCATTTTACAAATGCAATTTTTTTTTTAAAAAAAAAGGATTTTTAGTTATGCTATCAACTTTTATTTTTGTATGTGTTCAGCTCACATTTACATTCTGTGACCTTCCTCCATATCTATCTATCTATCTATCTATCTATCTATCTATCTATCCATCCATCCATCCATCCATCCATCCATCGATCCATCCATCTGTCCATCCACCCCGAGGTAGATAAAAAGTCCTCAGGATTTTGTTTTGTTTTGCATGTACATTGTGTCCATGAGTTTGGCTTCCTACATCATTTTAGACTCAGAAGAGGCCATGTTCCAACAGTAAATTACCTGGAAGCAAGGGGGATAAAAAGCTTCCTTTGAATAGCAGGGAGCTGAAGACATACTAAAAATGATCTCATTGCCTCTTGGAAGACACTGGAGAGGGGAAAAAAACAACTTCCAGTATTTGGAGGTGGAGTACAGATCTCTATAGTCCCTAATGTGTCCCCTCATATCTAATAATCATCTAACTCTGAATTATACTTTGAAACGCAGTTTTAAAATATGATTGACATTTTTCTGTGAAAAATGTTTGCACAAAAATTAGGTTGTTTTCCACACACACAAAAACTTGTTTTCCACACAAAACCCATGTCCTCCTGCATTTCCATGTACAAAACAGTGTACTCTTTTATACTTTGGAAAGTTGTGTGCAAAGGACACTGCCTGTTAAGGATATTTAACATAGTAACAAAGTTACATAGCTATGCACTGATGAGCCCACCTTCCCCCATGATCTCTGATGCAACAGGCAGAAGCAGACGTAGGAAACAGACAAAGCTATGACTGCCATGCACTCACTAAACTAGCTTGCTGTCTTGAGTGTTATAGTGAAAGATTTTGTTTTCATTGCTAGTGAAGTATGAGTCATCTTTGACACCAAATTTCCATTTTTCATTGCCACGATCTCTTTGGAATGTCATCATGTTATATTTCTGAAAAAGGACACCCATGCAAACCCAGAAAGACTTTAAGCTGATCAAGTTCGACTCTTCTTTTCAACTGAACCATGGTTTATGTTACCCCTTTCTGCATGTATTCCAGACTTGTTTAAATTTGGAATAGTGACATATATGGTCCAAATAATCAAACCTGAAGTATTTGGTTTACTTTTAGTCACTAAAATAGCACATGTCAACATCTCTAAAGCCCAAAGTTCCATCCCTAGCTGGCATCTCTAGTTAGGTAACATACAGCCTTGGAAACTGCGTGTAGCCCTGCTGCCTAGCTTTGAAGCCTCCAGACCTACCCATATCCAATGCCCTCCACCTCAAACTGAATCATGAAAGGACCATTGCCTAGAATCCCAGAATTCTCTGAGATTTATGGTTTGCCTTTAGAGCAACACATACCTCAGGCCTTGTTGCCCTCCATCCTAACCCCCACTCCATACACACCTGGCCTCAAAATGTGTTTTACAAAACTAGATGTCCAACACTTCCAATTTCATTGGGAGAAGGGGAGTTCAGGCCAAATCAGGCCCCAGGGAAAACACAGCCCTCCTAGTTTAATAACAAGTAACATTAAAGATTTGGAGAGCCGTTGCTAGTTGGTATGGACAACACTGGGCAACTGAGACAGCTTCCTATGTTCTTTAGCTGCATTTCTGAATTGGATCTGAGTTTTCTCTCACAGTGATGTGTCCATCTATACAGCCAGGTGCTTCTTGCACATATTCAGATAAGCCAAGGGAAAAGGCATTAAATTCCCTTATCCCTGATAATCCAATTAGTTTGCTAGATCACTGCACAACACTTACCATTTTCTCCTCCTATACTATGTCTTTCTAATGACAGGAGAGAGTATAAAATAGTATTACTGGATTAATGTATCACTTTAGAAAGAATTCAGGTCATTACTGTGCAAGTCACAGCAACCCTTAGTAGGTCTCACCTGTTGTTTTATTACCAGTGACAACTATAGCTGCTTAAAAAAAAAGACGAAGAAGCCATGGTTACCAAATTCACTACTCAGCATTTCTTAAGGAATGGGCTGCAATTAGGGAAGAGCAATGTGTTCCTTAATTAGGTTATCACTAAAAATACAAGCTGACAGGTACATATTGCAAATAATTGCTAGGAGCTAAAGAGAATGTGTGCATTAGTGCAAAGAGAAACCCACTGTTACAGTAAAATAATAATAACCACCAACCCTGCTTTCAAATTTTCAAAAATCAAGAAAGGAATGGTGATTAAACTCCTGTCCTGAGGGTTTTTTCTATATATCTCTTTTATTAACCAAATCTGAGCACTTAAACAGAATGTATCATTAAAACACCGCATAGAATATAGTTTTACTCCAGCTTGAATTTATTGAACACTTTAATACTACTCTACAATAATCTTGGTAGCACTGATGCCACCATTTCTGCAGCTCACAGAATCAACTGGATGCTTAGGCCGAGAATCTCTGCTAGGAGTTCTTATTCAATAAGTTTTCTTTTTATTATTCTTTTTTCCTTTGCTTCTCTATTAATTGCAATTGATAATACAGCTAAATACTGCCACAAAAGAAGAAGAGTGTCAGCTCCTGTCTATCAATAAATAGTGAAGTTTCTAGACAACATGTGTGGGGAAAAATGGATTTACTTATCCCTTACTATCCTTGTTCCCTTTTCGAGGTCCTATATCTGCATTTCATTATGATAAATCCCTAACCAAATTTGTGTCAGAGAAAGATAGACAGTCAGGATGAGGATGTGACAGAGATATAATAGTTCAAATTTGATCAAGAATTCATTACAAACTGAGTTGGAAAAAACAGGGGTGAGGAAGAGTCACATGAAATGTTTACCAAGGAATGCAGAAAGACTTTCTCTCTGTTTTTCTTTTCTGTTTTTCTCCTCTGTTGGAAGATGCCATTTGTCCCATGTGACCCATCTCCAACTAATTTGGTGTCCTTATGTTAGGGGTGTAAATCTTTTCTTATTTCATTTCTGTTTATCAAATTAAAATAAAATTAAATAAAATGTCTCCTCTTGGCTGGGTGAGATTACAGAAGTTTACAAGAACAGTTTTCTCCTACAGAAATTTTCTGTCACAGAAATATCTGTAGAAACTGTACAGAAATTTTCTTCTACAAAACTATCTGCAGAATATCTACATCAATATTATTTTCTAGAAGAAAAAGCTGCTTCCTTTGAAGAAAATTCTGTTTTCAGTGCAAATGAAACACATGCACAATAAGTCCCCCAATACAGCATTTTCTGCATAGAAAACATATTTTTCTCATCAGTATAAAATTCTTCTCATCAAATTTTCTCACCACTCAAAAAAAAAATCAATTTTTTAAAAATATTTTCAAATATTTTTTCAATTCCCAGACCATGGTGGCCCTCCAGAGACCAGCTCGATATCCCATTTGAGTACCCCACAGCATTAAAATAAGCAAACTTATGTGAGTAGTTCCTTCCTTTTCCTTGAGTCCCATTAGAGTAACAATCCAGAAACCTAGGCCCTTTCTGCAGCTTACTTTTGTTCCAGTAGCATCCGGTGATGATGGCAACAGCAGGTCTCCTGGGAAGGGAGTGTGATAGAGTGCTCCTTTCCACACCAGCTTCCTCCAAGAACCAGAGAGTGCGATGGCCAAACCTCTTCCTGCTGCAGCACAGCTGGGTACTATCCTGGGCTGCACTGCAGCAGGAAGTGCAGTCACTGTGTTTTCAGGGCCTTCACATACAAGATAAGTGCAGGTACATGGTGGGAGGGTTGTGCAATCATCATTGATGGGGAAAACCCATCAATGATTTGCAGTGCAATTGTGCCACCTGGGAATGAGAGAAGGATGGAACGGGGATGACATCATGCGTAAGCATTGTCCTGGCCCCTTCCTTCTCCCATCCCCTTGGTGGGTTGGGTGTGTTGAGTGGAAAGGGCCCTAGAAACCAAACTGACAGCATATGTGGATGGAGGCCAGAGACAGGGTCAAAATGCTCATCTAGCAGCACATCACATCCCCAAAAGTTTTAAACTTGTAAGAAAGAAGCATGTTTGGGAAATCAGGGACATGTCCCATCTTTTCCCAAGGTAACAGACAATGGAAAATGGAAAACTTAAAAAAGAAAGAAATCATATTCAAACATTAATTTAAAACATGCTTAAAAGGTAATTGACATGAAAAAAATAGACCTACCCCAATTAAAAGAGCTTCCTCAACAGACAATTGTCACACAAAGGACTAAGCAAACAGAAAGGTCTTTACCTGCCAGCTGAAAGAGGGAGAACCAATCTATCTTCCTCTGTTGGGACTTCCACAGTCTGGGAGTAGCCACTGAGAAGGGTCTGTTCTGCACATGCCCCATTGCCACCTCAACTTTCTTATTTTCAGTCCATAAGACTTCTGGTAAGGCAGTACATGTCAGGCCACAGGACTGACTGGAATGGAACATAAATCTCTGGAGAGCAACTAGATAATTCCTCCTCAAAATTCCTTGGAAATAGATGAAAGCACATAGTACTTAGAACTGTGAAAAGAAGGACTTCCGGTGGCTGCGGTGAGGAGCTAGGTTGTCACCCCGTGTAGCTCCGGGGAGACAATCGCCCCACAGGTCGAGAACCCGTTGGAGGAAGGAAGAATAACGAACGAATATCCCCTTGGGAAAGGGGATTCAGAGGCACTTGGAAGACCAGATTTTTAAGCGCGAGTGCCTGAAAGAAGCCATCTGAAGTTCAGGACACAGATCGCGCTGAAGAGGTCGTAGCAAGCCGCCATTACCTCGTGGAGGTTCCTAGAGGAAAATCCTCACCACCACTTTATTTTAAAAGAAGAGAGGTTTTGGACTGGAAAAGATCAGAGGCTTTTGATCTACATTTTGGGGATGATAAAGAGAATCCAGCACAAATAAAGACCCTACACGAGGTAAAGAAAGAGGAAGGATCCCGGCAAAGGGCTCCGGACCATCTAGCGAGCTGAGCTCCTGTTGGGGAGAAGAGGGAAAACGGCATTGCGGCAGAGACTTTTGCTAACGATTTGATTTAAAGTATAAAAGAGACTTATAAGCAGTAGAAATTTTTACTTACATTTGGTGTTGGTGTGGGTAGATTGGAAGAGGTGGAAGAGACGGGCGGTTGCAAGAGAAGAGACGGGCAACTGTAAGAGAAGTTAAGAGAAAGAGAAAGTGAAGACTGTTTAGAAGGAAGTTGTAATCGGTGTGAGATGAGAGACGACTCAGAAAAAGGAAAAAAGGGGGGAAACATTGTTCATTTCTCCGCTTTTTGTTTGTTTGTATGGTTTTGATTTGGTTCAGGGTTTTTTCTTCTCTTTTGTTCTTCCTTCCTTTTTGACCTTTTTTTTTCCCTTTTTGCAAAATTTTAGGAAGTACTGGACTTTGTTTTTTTTCTTTTTTTCTTTTTGATTTTTGATTTTGTGCTTTTCAGATCCTTTTTAGATCCTTTTTAGATTTTTCTTTTTCTTATTTCCTTATTGCCCATCATATTTGGACTTGTTTGAGATTTTGCTACTTTTGAAGTTTGGTTTTCTTTTCCTGGAAAGGATAATTGGTGAAGCAGGAGATAGACGAGTGTATTTTATTTTTTGCAAGAGACGGAAAAAATAGAGATCGGGTGTAAAGTAGCAGTAAAGAAGGGAAGATCTTCAAGTATGATGTAAAGTTGGAGAATTGTTAGCGAGACAGTGAATAGCATTTCAAGGGCAAGTGGTTTTTAAACCCCTTTCACTACAACGTGGTGGGATTAGAGAAAAAGAAGAAAAAGAAGAAGAAGAAAAAGAAGAAGAAGAAGAAGAAGAAAAATTTGGAGAGAAGCACCATCTAGTGGAAAATTAATAAAACAATTAATAAAAAAAAAAGTAATACAATATATAATATTCAGAATTTTTATTAAATATAGTAGTGTGTATACTATATAAAAATATAAATTAGCTATATTAGTGTTTAGGAATTATTGTTAAGAAAGAAATTTTCACATATATATATATATATATATAATATTTATATTTATAAATTCATATTTTCTAGAATTACTGGAATTAATTACTGGAATAATTATTGGAATTAATTATTGGAATTATTGGAATTAAGTTGAAAAGGTTAATTAAATAATTACTGAATAAAGAGAAGTGACTAATTAATTAATTAATTAAGAGAAGTAGGCTAATTAATTAAAAGGTGAGTGGAACAAAGTTAATATAGAATATAAAGTACAAATTGTTGACTTTATAATGAGTTTTTGATTTATAGTGGTTTATTTATAGACATATTTAGAACTTTCCTCTCTTTTCTATTTACTTTTCTATTCACTTTATATCTTGATTATATCAAGATATTAAGATATTATATTAAGATAAAGGTGTTGGACTTTGAGTTCGGATATTAAAAATATTATTGAATTAATATAATTACTTTTTGGCATTGATAAAGTACTTATTATAGATTAATTTTTTGACTAAGGAATATTGAGTAGGATTGGTATTGTTGGGTCTCAATTTATGATGGCTGCTGGAACGAAAGAGCAGTATCGGTGAAACAACAATTACAAATAAGACCAACACTAGAAGATTAGAGCACCAGAATTTACAACAATTATTGAAGAGCTTAGGAAATTAAGAAATGAATTCAAAAAAGATATAAAAGAATTAGTGTGTGATATGAAAGAGATGAAAAAAGAAATAGGAAATGTTGGAGAGACATTAGAAAACATAATGATTGAAATGAAGAATATTAATTCAAAACTAGAGGATTTAAAAAGAAAAAAAAACAAAGAAGTTGGAAAAAGATGCATCAGTGAAGGAGAAACAAATGGAGAAGATTGAACAGCAAAATAGAAGTATAGAAGTGAAGTTTAGAGACAGGTGTATTAAGATCAGAGGTTTGAAAGAGATTCAGGGAGAAGACTTATATAATAGAGTAACACCATCATTGGCAAAATATATCGGATGGAATGCTGAACAACTTATCTTGAGGTAGATAAGATGTTTCAGATCAATTCGTTTATTGCAAAGAAGAGGAAGTTACCACGAGATATCGTAATTTTTTTTTTTAGAAGAAAGAGTAAAGGATTTAGTGATTCAACAGAGTTATACGAACAAATTGTGGATAGAACAAGACGAACTTCAAATATTTAAAGACATTCCTGCACAGGTCCTGAAAAAAAGAAAAGATTATCTTTTTCTAACTCAAGTGTTAAAAAGAAGTGGAATTCCATATCGTTGGTGTAAGTTAGAAGGAATCACATTTCTATACAAAGAAAGAAGATTTACATTGAATTCTGTTTTGAGAGCACAGGACTTTCTGAAAAGGTATAAGGAAGAACTTAGGAAAAGACGTATGGAAGAGCATGAGAAAGGAAAAGATTATGATAAGAGAAGTGAAAAAGGTGAAGAAAGTCCAAAAGAACATCGAAGGGTGGTAAATGGAAATCGTGAAGATGAGAAGATAAATCAAAGAGAAAAAGGGACAGAACAAGAGGAAGAAGAAGAAGAAGAAGAAGAAGAAGAGGGAATAGGAGAAATAGAAGAAGAAGAAAAAGAGGAAGAACAAGAACAAGACTTGGAGTAAGGGGAAAGGAAGAGAACAGAAGAAGGAAAGAAAATGAAAATAATATCATGGAACGTTAGGGGATTGAATGCTGTAATTAAAAGAAGAAGGGTATTCCATCACTTAGAGAAAATAAAGCAGACGTAATTTGTCTGCAAGAAACTCATATAAGGGATAAGGACTTAAAATATGTGAAGAATTTGAGATTGGGACAGGATTTTTCACGAAAATTTAAAGAAAAAGAAAAGGTGTGAAAATATTTAAAAAATATAATGCAAAGGAAATATTCAGAGACAATAGAGGGATGGTGATTGGAGTAGAAGTGGAAGTAATTGGTAACAAGATTTTGATAGTGGGAGTTTATGCCCCGCTTAAAACAAATCGTTTTTTTATGAAAAACTTGCAAAAGATATATTGGACTATGATTATCAAGATATAGTATTATGTGGAGATTGGAATGGGGTGATTAGTCCAGAAATAGACAGAACATTGAAAAAGAAAGGGAAAACACCAAAAAGAAAACTACCGAAGACTTTTGAAGAATTTAGGGATGTAACTTCAACAACAGACGTGTGAAGATACTTATATGGAAATCTTAAAGAGTATACGTATTTTTCAGAAGTACACAAAACATGGTCGAGGATTGATATGTTCTTGGTTTCAAAGACGTTATGTAAAAATATAAAGAAAATGGAGATCTTGCCAAGGACATTATCAGATCACTGTCCTGTTATGATGATGTTGAAAGAGAAAGGGAGAGTATAAATGGACTTTGAAAGACGAGCTTCTGCGAGATGAAAAAGTTGTAGAAAAGGTAAAACAAGAGATGGACTTCTTTTTAAAAGAAAATACGGGAAAAAGTACATCAAATAAGATTGTATGGGATGCAGGAAAGGCAGTAATAGGTTTTTTTTTTGAAACAGGAAGCTTATAAGAAAAAGATGAAGAAAAAGAAAGTTCAAAGAATAATGGTAGAAATTAAAGTAAAAGAGGAAGATTTGAAGAAAGACCCAAATAAAACAAAATTATTAAGAGAAATCAAAATTTTACAGAAACAATTAGCTAAGGAAGATAGATTGAGATTGAAAAGAAGATTAAGTATACTAGACAGAGATTTTTTTAGCATGTAAATAAAATTGGAAAATGGTTGGCATATAGATTGAAGAAAAGAAAAAGAGAAGAGACTACTGAGATTAGAAAAGGAGATAAGATATTTAGAGAACAAAAAAAAATTAAATATATGTTTCAAGAATATTACAAAGATTTGTTTGATGATTCAGATGATACAGAAGAATATATTCAGCAAGTGAAGAAATATTTAGATGGAGTTGAAATAGCTCCAATTCAAGAAGATCAAAAAATAGAATTGAATAAACCCATTTCAAAGATAGAAATAAGAATGGCAATCCAGAAATTAAAGATAGGAAAAGCACCTGGGCCGGACGGTTATACAGCAAGATACTATAAGGAATTCCAAGAATAATTGATTGAACCTCTTTGTAAACTTTTTAATGAAATATAATTTGAAGATAAACCAGATTCATGGGGAGAAGCATTAATTACTTTAATTCCAAAAGAAGGAAAAGAAAAATCAGAGGTAAAGAATTACAGGCCAATATCCTTACTAAACATAGACTATAAGATATTTACATCTATTTTGGCAGAGAGATTAAAGAAGATTTTAAAAGTTTGGATTCATGAGGATCAAAGCGGATTTTTGCCTGGAAGAACAATAAAAGATAATGTAAGAATAATATTGGATATAATTGAACATTATTACAAACACAATGAAAAGAAATTAGGATTGGTTTTTGTAGATGCCGAAAAGGCTTTTGATAATGTGAAATGGAAATTTATAATTGAGGTATTTGAAAAGATGGATATGGAAAAGTTTTTGATTGGGTTAAAAGGATATATAATAATCAGACAGCAAAATTGGTTATAAATGGGGAAATGTCAGAGAAATTCGGTATTAGGAAGGGTACCAGACAAGATTGTCCACTATCCTCCTTAATTTTTATAATGGTATTAGAAATATTAAATAATAAGATTAGGCAAGATTCAGAAATAAAAGGAGTAAAGATTGGAAGTCAAATGTATAAGTTAAGGGCATTTGCGGATGACCTTGTAGTTATGTTAGATGACCCAATCACGAGTGTGTTAAGACTGATTAAGGTTTTTGAGGAATATGGGAGACTTGCAGGTTTTAAGGTAAATATGGAGAAGACAACATTGTTAACTAAGAATATTTCTAAAAAAGAAGAGATGGAAATTGAAGGTTTAACTAATCTTAAAATATCAAAGAAAGTACGGTATCTGGGTATTAATATTACTGGTAAAAATAGGAGTTGTTTGATAATAATTATAAGAAAATTTGGGGGGAGATAAAGGAGGATTTAAAGAAATGGTCAAAACTGGATTTATCTTTAATGGGAAGGATTGCAACAATTAAAATGAACATTTTGCCAAAAATGATATTTTTGTTTCAAAATTTACCGATTATTGTAAATGATGTGCCCTTTAATCAATGAAAAAAAGATTTATCGAAGTTTGTCTGGAATGGCAAAAAACCCAGAATAAAATGGAAGGTGTTAAAAGATGTACAAGAAAAGGAGGATTAGACTACCAGATTTAAAATTGTATTTCCATGCTAGTTGCCTTTGCTGGATAATAGATTGGATTAAATTAGAAAATAGGAGATTAATGAATTTAGAAGGGGCGGATCTCTATTTCGGTTGGCATGCCTATTTATGGTATGATAAAGTAAAGGTAAACAAGGAATTTAATAATCATGTTATAAGGAGAACATTGTTGAAGGTTTGGTTACAGTACAAAAGTAAATTGTATGGGAAAATACCATTATGGGTTTCAAATGAGGCATTTTACAGAAGAGAGAAGCCCCAATTAAATAAATGGATAATTTACAGAGACTTATTAAAAATACAAGGAGAAAATGTAATTTGGAAAAATAAAGAGGAATTGGCTCGGGGGGGTATTATCTCTCATTGGTTACTGCAAAGGCAACTAGAGGAAAGATTTAAAATGGATAAGAAGACACAGGGAATTGAAACAAGAGAGAAAGCATTTGATAAATTTTAAAACCGGGTTTAGACCATTTGTTAGGTAGAATATATAAACTGTTATTAAATTGGCATTTGGAAGATGAAACAATTAAAGAGGATATGATAGGATGGGCAAAGAATCTGGAACATTTGATCCCTTACAGAAATGGGAAGATTCATGGAGGGATGTAAAAATATTGTATTAATATTAATTTAAAAGAAAATTATTACAAGCTCCTCTATCGTTGGTATTATACACCGGTACAAATTTCTAAAATAAGTAAGAACATAAAAGATACGTGTTGGAAATGTTCAAGAAAGGGACGTTTTATCATTTATGGTGGTTATGTGATAAAGCTAAGGAATTTTGGAGAAAGATACATGAATGTATTGTTAATGCACTACAAATTAAATTTCCTAGAAGTCCAGAAATATATTTATTGAATATGTTGGATGATAGATACTTTAAAAAGAATTCACTGAGAAAAATGATGATTTATATGGTAACAGCCACAAGACTAGTTTTTGCAAATTATGGAAGTCAAGGAAATACCTACGGTAGAGGATTGGCTATGGAAATTGTACGATTTATGGGAATTGGACAAACTCACATATTAATAAATGGGTAGACCGAAAGAGTTGCTTACCGAAGAATGGAATTTAGTAAAACCTCTTTGGGAAACCCAATGGGGAAGGAATAATTAAGAAATTTGTAGAATTGGAGATTCAGAAGTGGAAATTAGGAAATAAACTTTGAAATTACATGAAGGTAGTGGTATTATTCAATGTATACTGTAGTAAATGTTGGCCAATGACAAGTATTGTATAATTATCCTCAAAGTATGTAGAAGGAATAAGGGAAGGAGGGTAAGTAGGTATAAAAAATAAAATAAGTGTTAGTATTAATAAAAGATAGTATTAAATTGTGTAATGATTTAATTAGATTACATTTATATTTGAAATTGTTTTCTTTTTTAAATGTATGTAAGATTTATTGTGATGATGGAATTTATGTAACGACAAGACATAATGAATGTTTTATTTATATATTTGTTTTTTTGTTTGTTGGTTGGTTTGTTTTTTGTTTTTCATAGTAAAATAAAGATGAAAAAATAATAAAAAAAGAACTGTGAAAAGAAGTTGTGAAGAACAAACATTAAGATATATAGACCAGTTCATTCCATGGCAACAGGAGATTAATAATTAATTAGTACATTCTATCTAGTTAACCTTGAACCTCAGGGTTAGATTGGATATTAGCTCTACTACTTAGACTAGGTGCACTGAATTAAAGAAAACTTTAATTAGTTGTGGTTAACATCTTATTCATGTCAATGCATGCTGGTTTTGGACCTTTGATGCTTTTTCCCTGCTGTTTTTTGTCGCTCCTAGTGGATAGTCATATCATGAGAAAAAGGCTTGCATTTTCTAGAAAGTTCTCTGTATTTGTTTTTATTCTTTTCTATTTCATCTGAAAATTGGCTCTATTTCAACTGCATTTGACTTGTTCAGAGCATATATTCCTATTAGAGCTTTGTGTGTGTGTGTGTGTGTGTGTGTGTGTGTGTTGCAGTGTGTATCAAAGGCGGAACAGGTCAGCTTGTAGCACTTACAAGTGCCTCGTCTAGTTAGTATACAATAGTAGGAACTGACTGTTCATTATGCTAATGAATCTACATAAAATATTGCTGAGGGCCGACAGTTTTAATTGGAAATACTGGAAACAGATTGGTTTCCTATAAGAAACACTGAAAGCATTACTCTATGATTTTTCACAGTAAAGTGGATATTGCAACAGAATAGCTGACCCTGTAAATAATTGACAATTATTGCCACCAAAACATTAGATATATTCTAGTTAAGGTTTCATGAGTTTAAATATATATTTTGTAGGCTTCTCCAGCTTGGTGCTTGCCAGATGTGTTGGAGAGCAATTCTGATTGGCTGTGCTGGCTGATAAAATGGGATATGTAATTCTACACACCTGGACGGAACCTGGATGGAGAAAATAATCTTACTGAAAACTTAAACTATTTCTGTTATAGATTTATAGTAAGCCATACAGTAAGCTATAGCCATATGGTAATATATATCTATAGATCTATTCGGTTGCTGTGTTTTATTAAAAATACATTTTTCTTCCTAAAATCAACCAGCCACTTCCCAGTAGTGTTGGCTAGTTGCTTCGATGTCACTAGAGTGGTCAATCTACTCTAACCTTCAGTCTAACTTTGGAGATCTATCTAACCTTCTAGACCCTATCCTCAAAATAAGTTGAGCACCTAGGAAAGTTGTAAGACTCATGGGAATTAATGGAAGTTGCATCTGAATAGACATGTAAAGATTGCACCATTAAGCTGAAATCTATATCTATATGAGAGTCAATCTATTGAACCCAATGGGGGCTTACTTTTGATTAGCTATGTATAAGACTGTACCATTAAGGAACAGAATCCAGTGATGGGCATAACTGCAGAACTGAGAGGAAAATTTTCCCTCTCAACTAGAGTCCCTGTGCACTTGCAAAACCAGCTTTGGAGGACTGGGAAAACCTCCAGAGCCATTTTGAGGTAATGCAGATGTCTACAGGTATGGAGATGGGAAATGGAAAAGTTAAAGTTTCAAAACATCCGCCTGACCAAAAAGTTTAAAAAATACTCTACTGTCATATGCTGTCACTTAAATATAAAGTATTGGTGTTTTTGTTTTGTTTTCTTTGCTGTGATCTCCATAGTGACTGGAAACAACAGAAATAGTGTTTGAAAACAGCGCAGAAAAAGCAAAACAGCAGGATTGAGGTATCCACAGGTAAAAAAATAGCAAATGTATTGAATTTTAAAAAACCTAACATGCAGCCATTTGAAATATCCAGCTCCTTCAAGGATCACGGCAAAGTTAAAACAAATACTGTTTTTTTATTACTAGCAATATTTTAAGGTAACTTTTCCCAACAAGCCTGCTGATAACTTGCTCAGATAAACATGTTAAAGTTTTGCAGCTCTCTCTCTTTTGGATATGGTGAGGCTCAGAGTATGGATGCTGCAATCAAAAGAAGGGCTTAATATAAGGGTCAGACATTATTTCCCAAACATACGATTCTTCTTCCAAAGGAAAATCAGGAATAATCCCTGGGCTTGGCTGCTTGAAGCATATCTTCTTTCATTCGTCCATAATGGGCAAAAATGAATATTTAAATTAGGGGACCTTCCACTTCTTTGAACATGAAATGTCCTATTCTGTAAGAGAGTTTCTTTTTTTAAATAACTCTTTAAAACAGGACTCACTTGCCTCAAAGAGTATAGGAATGAAGAAATACTCTCACAGGCCCATGCAGTTCTTAGTACTATCATCCCCCATGTCTTATGTTTTGCTACAGCTCCCAAGGGCTGGAAATAACACTGAGTGAGAACCTTTGTAAATCTTGCAGCCATACAGAAAAAGAAAAGAGAAGGCTAAAGTGTGTGTGTGTGTGGGGGGGGGGGTTATATAAACTTCATTTCCTTTCATTGGCAGATCCTCCCTTGGGAGTACATGCATAGAGCTAGTCAAAAGTCCATTTATTTAAAAAAAAATCTCAAGTTATCATAATGGTAGTCCAAAAATAACTTGGTGTATGACTACCACTGACCATGCTGGCTTTGAGATTATAGCAGCTGTTGTTCCAAAAAGGTAACTGCTACAAGCTCTGCATATTTCCTCATCTCTGAAACCAAGAGAAGATACCCTGGCTCAAAATGAATGTATCCATGACTTTCTAAAGTCAAGTACCAGTGCTCCCCCCAATATGCTTTCTCGTCTTGGTTCAGTGACATGTCATCACTTACACAGAAGTGTAAGTCAAAAAGAAAAGGACTAAATAGAGAGTTCTCAAATTTAACTTTCTACACAGATCTCAGAGGTTCAAGCAGTACCTAAATGCCCTCTGGATTACTGAAAAGGGGAAGGGGAACAGCATTAAAACAAAATAGGTAATTATTCTGCTTTGTAATATTCCAACCTTTCTGTCTAATAAACATATTAAAAATTCAGAATCCTATGTTCAAGATTTAATTAGTGAACCTTACTCAACAATTAAGAAGGAAATTTGTGAAAAAAGCATTGTGGCATATGTCCCCATCAAACATAATCTTTAATAGAAGGTTTTGCTCAGTATACCATATTATAATGACGCTGTACAAAGTAAAATTAGGAAGTGAAAATTGTCCTTAAATAAAAGTGGGTAACCTTTACCACAGACAGAGGTCCTTAACTCAAATTAAGTCTTTATGAAACTGAAGAATTAATTATAGCCTGCACTTTCATGGATTTGTCTGAATGGTATGACATATAACTTCAAGACTAGTTGAAGTTCTCTGACTCCTGCTGAACATGAGAAAAGTTTCATCATTATACACTATACAATCTACCAATTAAGCAAAGTTATTTTCTATTTCTTGTACCTTAAAGGGCATTTCACCAGGTCTTTATTACCGTGTTTTCATGTTTCTAGGAGCAGAAGTAGTACTTTTAGGGTTGCTAATCCTAATCAAGTATGATTTAGCATTTGTACATACGCAGTCTGCTGACTTTTTGGAGTTACAATATGTCACTTCCAGTTCCTTCTTCAGTTGCTCTTTGGAGACGCACAGTTTCAAAAATTTGCTTTTTAAAAAAATATTAGTAAGACTTTAGATTCTTTCCAGGACCGACCATTAGGCCACTGCTTTAGGTAGCAGATGTTGGTGTAGGGTTGAAAGGAGCACTGAGAGATTGGAGAACAGAATGTACTAAACTATCTCTCCTTATGAGGTGGATCATGGGATCCTACAGTCATTAAAGAAGTAATTATCAGCTTAACCTCCTTTCACCTATTATACATGGAATGAAAAGTTCCATCCTATCCTTTGCCTTAGGCAGCACAATGTCTTCTGTTCTCCCAGATCATAGACTCAGTGTTGGAAATCATTTCTGAAGCTATTGTTTCTTTTCAGTGGTTATGTAATAAAACAAAAGTTTGATAAAAGAAAGCCCTATATAGCAAGCACGCTTAGAGGTACTGCTCCAGAGGTAAAAATTGTGTTCGAAACTTGGGGCCCAAGGGGGAAGTGTAGCCACTGGGAACTCTCAACTCCTTGATTCCTCCACCAATGAGCCAAAAAGTTTTCTCAAATCGAAACATACTGTAAATAGGCCCTTATTTTCCGTCAGATCAGTTTGCCAGTTCTAATCCAATAAGGCACCTTGTCCATACCACTTAACCTGATTTCACTCTTTTGTCACAACCTTTGTGTAACAGGGCTAGAGTTTTAATTGTTCCTCAGTACCAAACTGTTTATTTATGATAGTGTGTTCACTTTATTATAGTGACTTTAGATAACTCAAGTGGACTCTACAGTTATAAAACAAACTGTAACATTTACTATAATAACAGTAGAAATAAAGTATATTGTTAGAGTTCAATTATAGTACAGTGTTGATACATTAACAATTTAAACTTCTGACAAACTTTGACAATCAATCATTGATTTCTCTGTGTATTTATTCCTCCCAAGCCACCCTCTCTGGCTAGTTCTCACTGAAGGCTCAAAAGAAACATAAACTGTGCTTTAAATAGAATTCCTCTTATCCAAAACCCTCTCCTGTGCACACCACTGTGATAGGTTTCATTACTGGGGTGCTAATGCTGTTGCCTAGCAATCTGCCATCAAGTTGCACTGGCATTCCATATCGCTAACCCCCAAAGCAACTTTGTCACACCTACTCATAACAGATTTCACCACATTAAGCTTAGGAAGAGAGAGTGGGTTCCAAATGGGGGGGGGGAGCCAATGAGATTGCCTAGGAATGATGTGATATTACATCCAATAAGTCCAAATGGCAGCCATGGTGATGTGGTGCAGATCTCCAAAGTTATAAATGTTTTGGTATACTCCTCTGAGCCTTGAAGTGAACTGACTCAAATGAAGTCTTGATAGTAATCATGGAGTTCCTCATGACTCAAGTCATTTTAGCTGTGCCTTGGATTTAATGGAAGAGAGATATATTAAATGGAAAGTCATATAGGGACATCTCAACACCTGCTGCCTATTAACTGCCAAGGTTCATGATTTTCTGGATGACATACAAAGCTCTAAACATTCTCAGGGTCAAGATACTTATCAGATTGCCTTCTCTATGTATAGCCGATCAAATCCTGAGACCGTCAAAGGATGTCTTATTGGTTGAATTCTGTCACATAATATCACAAAAGTAGGGCTTTTCAGAGGCGGTGAACAACCTCTGGAATAATCTTCCCTTTATGATTTGAGAAATAGAAACTATGTTTCTTTCTAAATACCTGAAGAAAACAAGTCTGATAATACAGGCTTTTCTCAGGTAGTAATGACTGCCATCACTCTCTTTTTGTATGACTTGTTGGAGTATATATATTATGGTTTTATGTTAAATTTCTTTAAGTCATTTTGATATGGTACCATACATGCATTTCACTACAAACAGCTTAGAAACGTTATCAATGTATATATCACTATTTCAATAAATAATACTTATTTAAAATAGTTTTCCATTCATTTTTGGCAGGCTCTATGGAAAGCTAAGTAGATATGAAGAGAAAAAAATATTCTCTACACAACTACCTTCAGAAGCTAGAAAAAATAACTGCAAGTCTTCCATCTAATTTAGAGATGTCTTCATGATTATTTTCTCCTATCTCTTGGAGGCCCACGATTTGGGAATGGCAGGAAGGTAGAAAAAGTACGAACATTTGGGGGTCACATGTTCTCCAACTGTGCTTTAGATTAGAAAAAAAGTCACGATGGTGTAATAGGTCAGGCATTGGATTCCTGTGTGATTGATGCTTAGGTCCTATGGAGGTTTGTCTATGCATACATACATATATACATACATACATATATGCATATGTCTCCCAATTCACAAGTCCATGCCTAATGTGTGGACAACACAGATGATGGTGCTGAAGTTGCATAGCTTCCTCCTTGGGCATGTAATGTGTTAGTAATCTGATATATAAAAGTCAAAGTTTGTGAGTTTGTCCATGTCAGGCAGCCAAAGACCTCATAGGATTGGCTGTGTCAGGCGAGAAGACCTCATATGATTGGCTGCCTGTGAGAATTTTATGAAATCCTGGGGTTTGCAATTTAGGAAAAGACCTTTAGAATTCTTAGCCAGAGAGGTCCCGTGCCTCAGGCCAGTTGCTACATACACAAGGCCTAGCAGCAAGGAGAAGGTATTCCCTCAGGAAACCAACCTGTGTATGTTAGCAACTCTGAATATAGATTGGATTGGAGAATATGAGCAAAAGTTACAGGTACTAGACAACAAAGTTTGGGGGAATTAGAAACACAGGATCTCAAATCCATATGTATTTCAATCGCATCTAATTCCTAAGGTAAGGTAAGGTAATTCCTAAGGTATTTCTAACAAGTATTACCTGTGAGAAAATAAAATCCCGGGCAGTGCTGGGTATATACACTAGTCTAATATATAAAAATCAAAGTTTGTTTGTCTGTGTTAGGTGAAAATCTCATATGATTGCATGTGTCAGGCTGAGATTTCATATGGTTGGCTGCCTAAGAAGATTCTATGGAATCCAGGGGTTTGCAGTTTAGGGATGGACCTTTAGAGTTCTCAGCCAAATAATTCTTGAGCTTGGTTGGTTGCTATGGAGATGAGACCTAGCAGCAAGGAGGACAGTGTATTTCCCTCAGGAACCCAACCACTAAATATTAATAATTCTGAATACAGATTGGATTGGGGAATATGGGGAAAAGTTACAGATACTGGACAAGACACTTTGGAGAATTAGAGACACAGGATCTCAAATCTTTCCCACAAGTCCTACCTATGAGAAAATAAAATCCTGGGCAATGCTGGGTGTATACACTAGTATTAGATGTTAACATTAATATTTAAATGACTAACATATTGAATAATGGATTCAGAGATGTAGCCATATTAGTCTGGAACAGTATGCAAAGAGATCTTGTAGCACCTTTACAGCTAACTGAGAGAAAGAAGTTGGTAGCATAAGCTTTCATCAACTTAAGTTTACTTCATCAGATGAATGCATCTGATGAAGGAGGCTTAGCCTACGAAAACTTATGCTACCAACTTTTTATCTCCATTAGTTTCCAAGGTGCTATAAGATCCCTTTGCATATTGAGCATTGAATTAATGACACCATGCCTAATTAAATTATTTATATCATTAATGTTTGTTGCAGAGGATTTATTATCCAATTTCTAATATTTAACATTATTGAATGTCAAACATAAATGTTCCAAGAACTGAGTCATGTATAGTGGCCTGCCAGTTTCTGACACTGACTTGTCTCTGAATTCTACAACTGCAGGCAGGCAGTAAAAATAAGAAATTTTTTTCAGTCCGTAGTTAGCTCTGTTTTTTTCAGTGGATCCCAAAAGGAACCATAGAGGTAGGAGTTGTTTGCTATAAAGTTTAGACCAGCTCTTGATCTCAAGGTTCAAAGTGGATCCAGTTGCTCAAATCTCTATTTTATTCCCTCTGTTATCATAATTGCCTTTACTTTCCTCCCTCCTTCCCTCCTATATAGTGAAACCTCAGTAGCTTGCTGCTCAGCAAGTTGCACATATTGATCAAATGATAAAGTTGCATGTTTACAGGTTTCATCAGGGTCAGAATTATCTTTTATTTTCTGTTCTCCGTAAGAAGAAGAAACATGTTGTATGCTTATGGGAATAATCAGCTGAAAGCTTCTGCAAGCGACCCCAGTTAAATTCTGAAAGATGACACTTTAAAAGGAAACCTGTACATGGAAATCTTTTATTATACAACTGCAGAGGTGAAAAACAAAAAAACAAAAACAAAAAAAACCTCAGCATGACAGCTGAGATTTAAAACAGATGCGTCCCCTCCCCTTATACTACAGAAGAAACTACATTAATGCCAGCGCATTAATTTGTCTCTTAAAATGCTCCAGTTTTTCCTCCAGGGGACTGACAATATTAATACAAAAACAGAAGTATCCTGAAGTAATGCCAACATGTCAGATCTTTATGCAACACCTTCCAATTACCAAAAAATCATTTTCTAGCTCTCTTGAACAAAGCAAACAAACACGCAGGTTTCTTTAGAAAAAAAGAAAACAAAATAAAAATTAAAAAAAATTCCAAGTGGTGATGGATTTCTGTCTTTATCAGATTGTCTGTATGAAATGTCAAACCTGGTGGAAGTTCTAATGGAACTTAAGGAAAACAGCTCCTGTAATAGAAGAAGGAAGTGTCACATTGATAAAAGCTCCACATAAGTTCTGGCCTCTAACACTCATTATATCAACGTGTTACTCCAGGTCCAGGATTCATGCAGCCTTCCAGGTGTTTTCAGACTGGAACTCTTTGCAGTTCTAGCAATCATAGCCAATGAGAAATGTTGGGAGGCCAATAACATCTGGAGGATTGAGTGATTTCTAACACCTGCATTACAATACCATGGTCTCTGACAAGTAAGCACTAGAGGCTGGGACATTCCTTAATCTGTCATCTCTATGTGAACTAATTCTCAGAACATTTTTAAAGTACCATTATTTTACATACATCACAATTCTGAAGTCTGAGGTCCAAAGCAAAGGAGACAATAATTTCACAATATTTTAAAAAAATATAAGTTCTGGGCATCACAATACAAGAAAAATATTGAGAAGCTGGAACATGTCCAGAGAACGGTGACCAAAATGGTGAAAGATCTGGAAACCATGCCCTATGAGGAGTGGCTTAGGGAGCTAGCTATATTTAGCCTGATGAAAAGAAGGTTGAGAAGTGACATAATAGCCAAGTTTAAATATGTGAAGGGATCTCACATTGAAGATGGAGCAAGCTTGTTTCCTGCTGCTCTAAAGACTAAGACATCAAGCAATGGATTCAAACTACAGGAAAAGAAATTTCACCTAAACATCAGGAAGAACTTCCTGATGGTAAAAGCCATTTGACAGTGGAATATGCTGCCTCAGAGTGTAATAGAGTCACCTTCTTTGGAGGTTTTTAAACAGAGGCTAGGTGGCCATTTACTGAGGGTGCTTTGGGTGTGTGTTCCTATATGTACTCATTGTACTCAATGGCTTGTGTGATCTCTTCCAACTCTATGATTCTATAATTCTATCAGGAAAGAGAGCCCTGCTGGATCAATGGCCCATGATATTTACAATGGCCATAGACCTATCTGGGAAGCTCAGAAAGAGAAAATGAGGCCTTCAGTATTTTCCTGATCCAGACTGGGACCAGAAATAACTGTTCTTTATTAAAACAAAAACAATTGCACAAAAGCCCTATTCAGCCAGTACACTGCAGACTGGAATCAACATGTGAACAAGGGAACACTTAGTCCTACCTCCATTGCTGTTTCACTCATATGAAAATTGTCAGGACTGAAGAGAAGGATCATCTGTTTGTATGGTGACTCAGACCCACTAGCTAACAACCAATTTACCTTAAGTTTGGTATGGTTATCAAAACATCTTGTTTGCCTCTTTCTTTTCATATCAGAAACATATGTATGGACATGGCATATTTGGAAAATGTGAGAGATAGTTCTAGATTTCTGTAGCAGAGTAATCATATTGGTAAGGCAGAAGCTGAACAAAATCTGGTCCCATAACCACAAGGTTTAACAAAGAAAAGAAAAGAAATCAAGCTTAGTCTTCTTTGTAACATGTAAAATTAGTTTTACTTACTAAAACCTGTACATTATCTTATACATGGTCTAACAGATCTGAGAAAGAAAAGAAGAAAAAATGACTCTAGAATTAGTATTATATAGGATGAAGGCAGACTGTGGGCAAACAAGCAAACTAAAAGTCACCTTAATGCAAAGTTGAACTTAATGTCCATGGGCATGTCAATGTTATTAAGTCTGACACATAAACTCATTTCACTAAGAATTGAGAGTCAGATAAAATCTTGTCCCAAATTTCCTGAGTGTCAGCCCATAAACCTCAGTGGGACTTACTTCTGAGTAGGCATGTATAGATTTGCACTGTAAAATTTATAGTTTCTTTTTAAAGGTATCCCTTGTTTGGCTGTATTATTCATAAACAATAACATTGCACTTACAATATCTTTTTTCACACATGGGGGGGAAAACATCTACAACCAGTGATGGAATTCAGGTGGGGAGATGTCAATTGACAATTACTGGGGATGTTCAGGGAAAGCAGCTATGTATGTGAAGGACCCATCCCAAGCTCTCTTTTCCTGAACTTCCTTCGGTGAAAATTGTCCCTTTCCTAGGAAAGGAAGTCAGTTTCTCATTCCCATGTTTTTTTTTTCGAACAAACAAACAAATGTAAAGTCAAAGGCTTTCACGGCTGGAATCCATGGGTTGTTGTGGGGTTTTTTTGGGCTGTGAGGCTGTGTTCTAGTAGCATTTGTTCCTACCATTTTGCCTGCATCTGTGGTTGGCATCTTCAGAAGATCTGGAGACATGGAGGTGGAATAGAGTATATATACTTCCCCAGGTGGGAGGGATTTGCATTTGTGATGCATTAGTGATGCAGCTGGCCTGTGAGATAGCTCATTGTTGAGTGGACTAGCCCCCAGGGTTGTGTTGTTAGTCAGGGAATATGCATAACAATTGTATGTGCATTTAAGTACTCATTAGCAATCCATTGTATTGTTCCCTGTAGAGGGACCTCCTGAGACTGGGTGGTGTTCATTGGCATATTTTTGAGTCTTAATTTTAGTGTTTTTCAGTACTGGTAGCCAATTTTTGTTTACTTTCTGAGTTTCTTCTTTCCTGTTAAAATTGTCCAGGTGTTTATGGATTTCAATGGCTTCTCTGTGTAATCTGACAGAGTAGTTGTCCAAATTGTCCAGAATTTCCGTGCTTTCAAATAGCATTCTGTGTCCAGGCTGGTTTATAACATGTTCTGCTATTGCTGATTTTTCTGCAGTGTCTTTCATATTCTTTGATTTGTGTTTGGATGCTGAGTTTTGTAGTCCTTATGTAGACCTGCCCACAACTACAAGGTATGTGGTTAACTCCTGCAGAAGTTAGAGGATCCCACTTGTCCTTTGCTAAACATAGCATTTGTTGAATTTTCTTGGTCGGCCTGTAGATTGTTTCTTCATCAGTTTCCCTGTTCCGTCAGTGACTCCTTTAGGTATGATAAAAACACATTTCCTTTGGATGGCTGTTTATCCTCACTCCTGTATTTTTTCTGGGTCTTGAGGCTCTTCTGATGTCCAAACTGGAGTAACTGTTGGCCTGTAGAGCCCAGTTTAGATGATTCAATTTGTCTTTCAGAAGGTTGGGCTCACAGATTCTTTTTGCATAGTCTACCAGAGTTTTTATTGTGCTCCTTTTCTGTCCTGGGTGATGGTTGGAGTTTTTGTGTAGATATCTGTCAGTGTGTGAAGGTTTCCTGTAAACTGTGTGGCCCAACTGTTGGTTAAGTTTGCGGGTGACTACACAAGGACTCCATTCCAGTCTGACCCATTGTGAGTGCTATCAGATCCCTCACATATGATTTGGCCAACTTTTTGGCCATATAATTACAAACCCATATTAGACAAACCTCCCACTACCATCAAGGACACAGCTCACTTTATAGAAAAAAAATCAGCAACCTCCAACTCAAACCCAGAGACAAACTGATTAGCTTTGATGAGGTCTTCCTGTTCACCAAAGTACCTATAGAGGACACCATTGCACTCATTGTGACCAACCTGATGGGAGGGGGTCTTGACAACAGACCCTGCTTGGCAACTGAGAGTGTTTAAGCTGATTGGCTGGCGAAATGGAACCTTGGATAGCCCAGGGGAGGGGCTGGTGGAAAGAGGAAAATAACAGCTTTTAACTGTCTGGAGTGTGTTAGAAAGACAGTATGATTTGTGGTGTGGTTGGGGAAGGTTGAAGATTTGAAGAGCTCTGTGGGAGACAGAACTGAGAAATTGGATGTACGAGAGATAGTGAATGAATTGAAAGAGAGAGAGAGAGAAGAGAGAGAGAAGAATGGTGTGCTGTTTATAAACATTAAGATACAAAACACATTTAAAGCAACGGTGTTACAATAAATGTTTGAAGTTCTGTGTTCCTTAAAACAGTGTCACAGAGCCTTATTCTGTATCCTGGAATATACACGCTACCAATAATATCATCTTGACCTTAGTGCCAACAGTACCACAGTGTTGGAAAATATAAATCACTGTGGATCCTTACATCTGGGAGAAGGGCAGATTTTAGGGAAGGCAATAAAGGGGGAGAGTCCTGAAAGGAAGAAGCCAAGGGGGGACAAGAGTGAGGAAGGGACTACATTCTCAGAGAGGGAGAACTGAGGCAGACCCATTTGTCCTGGCCCTGGCTTGATTCCGAGATCTCCCTGGCTATTCAGTTCTGATCACAAAAAGGTGTCAGGCTGGGCAGGCCATGAGTGCAAGGCTTGGGTGCACCTTTCGCACTCGGCGGCACTGTTGGGTGGTGGTTTTTCCATGCGCGTGTTACACTCATCAACCGGATTTTTCCCCAAGACATCATAGCCCCATTTCAACATTGCCTCACCATGAGCTACTTCCACTGGGACGAGTTCTATGAGCAGAGAGATGGAGTAGCCATGGAAAGCCTGTTTAGCCTCTTGATAGCAAATTTTTACATGAAACTCTTTGAAAAGCAAGCCCTGGAAATAGCACCAAAAAAAGCCCACTATATGGTTCCATTATGTGAATAACACTTTCACCATTTGGAGCCACGGGGAAGAGGAACTGACTGTGTTTCTGGACCATCTCAACAACATCCACCCAAACATCCGATTTAGTATGGAAAAAGAAAATGAAGAAAGACTACCACTTCTGGATGTCCTAGTCATCTGCAAACTTAACCAACAATTGAGCTACACAGTTTACAGAAAACCTATACACACTGACAGAAGATGCCAGGTGAAACATCAGGAACAAATACTACTAGAACATGACCTCATAGCTCAAAAAATCCACAACAACCCAAACAAACAAATCTCAAGTTTTTCACCCATTTCATTTGTGAAGAAATTTACAAAATCCGTTAAGTTTGTATTAAAAATTGACCAAACTGAAGCAATGTTTTCAACTATCTAAACTGTCCAAGTGGAACTGGAACAGCTGTTTCCAACACAGAGAAGACCATGTTGCATTTGCCTGCCACACAGCAAACATGTTGTGTTGTTACCATGCTGTATACCCCTGCCTTTTCATATGGTTTAACTGATGAAATGTGATTAGCAAAATACATTAATTGACTTTGATATAAAACATGCCCTGTTCTGGCTATATAGCCAGGCTGGCCAAAAGGAAAAGACTAGTCAAAAAAGTATATTGCAAATTAGACCAAAAAACACCTCCTATGCGTGGGAGGTCATAGTCTGGAAATCACCAGGAAACTCTGGAGGTAATAGGCTGCTGCTAGTCTAAGGCCTTTTCCACACAGGGTTTTTGAAATGGTTCAGTCCGTCCTCCAAGGAGGAGGTCTGCACCTCAGACTGGACAAGGTCAGACCTATTTAAGGTAGATCCACACCTCAGTCCAGTCTGGAATGACCCCAAGTGGTCCTCCAGCATGCTTTTGAAAGACATGATTTTTCCAGTCTTTCAAAAGTACGCAGCGTGTCCCTGCGAGCCTGCTCCCTTATGCAGATTCGCAGGCTCACACCAATGCGAGCCTGCGATCTGCCCGGGGGCGGGCTTCAGGCTGGCGAGCTTCAGCGGTTGGTCGAGACCCTCAACCACCCGGAAGCCGCCATTTGGGATACCGGAGCAGTGCGTATTGATGAGCTGCTCCAGAGTGCCGTGGATTGGACCGCGGAGCTGAAAGGTCCAGTGAGTAGCAGTGCAGGGCAATTCCTTCGCCTGGTGTGGAAAAGGCCTTAATGACTCTAAAAAAAAAAAAAGACATAGCAATCAGGAGATTCCCACCAGACTGCTGATTGTTTCAGGTCCTCTTCCCTTCACTCTGCAATTATTCTTATTATCCACAAATCCATCCAAAAACACTGAGCTATTGGACAACCATTAGCCCCTTTGGTTACCTAACGCTAAAACCATCAGCTGATTCCAGACTGCATTGTCCACTCTGCAAACTCCATTGTTTACTCGGCCAGAGAGACATTTGCACCCATTTCCTCCAGGTAGGGATTGTGTATAAAACCCCTATATTTTGATCAGTTACTTTTCAGTACACCAGTTGCTGGTAGCCACTCTGCCACTCTGTTCCCCTCTGTACACTCTGTGTACTATCCTTAGACTTAAGTCTAAGCCACATTGCTGCTTCATCATTGCTCCTTCTGAATCAGTAAATATTGCTCAATCCCTGAAGCCCCTCTATCAACCTTTCCTCCTTTTACCTTCAGTTAGCCTTGAGTGAGTATATAACTGATCTTGTGTGAGAGTGACTGGATCTTGTGTGAGAGTGACTGAATTTCCCTCAATAAAACCCATTTTAGTTTATTTTTGAATTTCTGGCTGGTTCTTCTCTGCATGAGACCCTCCAAACATGGGTGTCGCAGGCCTCCCCATCTTTGCACAGAAGTACTGTCATTGTGGGTGTACCCCTGAGTCACCCACATTTTGGAATAACAGTGCCATGTACTGTTATTGCTAAAAATGAGGAGGCAGCCCTAATTCAGGACTAATATAACTGAATATGCACAAATCTAAAGCCAGACTTCAAACCATTCTGTTGCAAAGTACGAATCTACTAGTTTTGCTTTCTCTACATTATATGCTTTGGGCATGCAGAATTGTTCATTTCTGTAAATATGTATGAATAAATTTACATATTTTGGAATTTTGTAAAGAAAGGAATCAAATTAACTTGTTAGGAGTATGACAAACCCATAATTCAAGAGAGAATAACCCACTAAGGTGCATTGAATTGTAATCAGTTGTTTTGCTCTTAATTATATTAAATTTGAACAGTGCAACTTGTTTAGGATTTTAACTCAGCATGCTTGTGGTATTATGTTAATGACATAAACAATCCTAAGGCCATTTCCGCGCTGGGAATTTAAAATGGTGCAGAGGGACCTCCAACGGAGGTCTTCTGCACCATACAGTGGACTGGGGTGGACTACTTTTTGTAGTTCCACACTTCAATCCACACAGGAGCAACCAGAACTAGCCACGAGGTGTGTTTTTTAAAAACCTCTTTTTAGAAGTTTTTAAAAAGCACAGACTATGCAGTGCCGTGCCGCTTCGTTGCCTGGCTCAGAAGCAGATTTGCAGGCGCGTGCAAGTACGTGCCTGCAGATCTTCCGGAGGTGGGCTTTCGGCTGGCGAGCTTCTCTGGCTGGTGGAGAGCCTCCACCAACCGGAAGCCGCCATTTGGGATGCCGGAGGACTGCGGAGCAGCAAACTCGTGCTACTCCTCGTGACAACAGACTCACCCAGCCAGAAAACAACGCCGATAAGCTCCGTTTTGGGGCATTCCTCCCCCCGCATGCAGAAAGGGCCATCTGCCTATGCATGTATATTTTTGTTTGTTTGTTTTTTCATTGTGGAATTTGCTATTCACTTCTACCCTCTGCAACAATGAAAGTCCCATTCAGGATTTACAGTTTTTCACAATAATCTCCTTGAATGACCATTCCATGGCTGTCAGAGAATGTGGGAGATTTGAGAAGCATCTGATCATGTACCATAGCCAGAGACAAATCCATTACATCAACTGTTGGGATTCCAGCAGATCTTAGTGGGTGATGTCACCAGTCTGCACCTGCCCATGAGGCATAGCCAGACATTTCTCCAATTCCCCCATGCCCTTCTCTCCGTAAGCATGGACATTCAGGGGGTCTATCACATCAATACTGGGTATTGTGAGCAGACAGCCATAGTGTTCTACTATGCTGGTCAATGTAGGATCTCAGGCCTGATCTGTAGATTCCTTTTCTTTGCTTATTTTCCCATTTTTTACATCAAGAGTTTGGGGAGCAATACTGTCTTGGCAGGAGTGACTGTTCACTTGCAAAATTACACTCTCTTGCTTTCCTTCTCACAATAATAATGATCCCATGAGCACACAAATGGCAGAAGAGAGGCTCAAAGATTTTTTTAATGTCTTCCAGGGAAATGATGTGTGGTAACAAAAGTAGGAAGCGATCTTTTGCCCTGCTTCTCTCTCTCTCTCTCTCTCTCTCTCCTATATATATATCTCAAAGACAAATCTATTAAACCACCAGCGTGCATGGTTATTGTATACGATCATATTGTGATCATATATATATGGTGGATTTTGAAATGAGATTGTACCTGCTATCTACAGTTATAGCAGTTTGATATCACTTTAATTATCAAGACAAACTCCCAGGCTTTGTTCTTAAGGGAGGTAAATTAAATTCAGTTCTAGAAACCACTAGTGCTATAGTTCAGGGAAGCAAAGCACAGCTTCCTAGCAGAGAATTGCAAGTACCTCACCAAACTACACCTCCCAAGATTTCAAAAAAAGGTGAAATGGTAGAAAGTAGAATCAAATTGCCATAACCATGTGGTGTAGATATAATCCAAGCAACAACAGTTCTCCAGTTTTGAGGCAGGAGTCTTTCCCATCCCAACCAGGAGATGCTGAGAAACTGCTGAATGAAAAGAAGATGATGGGCTACAGCTAGATATAATACACTAATAAGACTGAGAATTAGAAATAGTAAGCAATGACACAGTAGTGCAACACAGGATAAAATGGAAATTAAATATGGATGGAGATTAATTAGTGAGCCAAAGGGGACTGCATGTTTCTTCTTCTCTTCACTTCCCAGTGCTATTACACATAATGAAATGTAGTCTGTGGGCTCTTTTTTTTCCCCATTTCTCTCTACATGTGTGGTCCTGAAGAACAAGAAGTATGTGAAGACCAGAGATGTTTGGGCAAGGGCCTGAGGAGGTTCATTTGACTTTCTCTTTAATGACCTTTTCAGGCTCTATCCTTCTTTCTATTTTGTCATTCCAATATATCTGCTGAAGGGCCTACGCTTTGTTTTGCTCTTTTTTCTTTTCAAAATATACAGTTCCAAGAAGACATTTCAGAAGATGCTCAATATACTTCACTGCTTTCAAGTCAAAATGGTCATTGGTTCCTATATACTTCAACTTGCTATAGATGACAAAGAACTCAAGGAATAGCCAGTGATAGTTTGAGCAGGGAATGAGACACTTGTGTCTACAATTTAATTTCTGAAAAGGACATTTAGAGGACAACATTGGAATCTGTTATTCGGTGCTAACAATGCAGCAACTGGCAAAAAGTGTTCCACTCCATTTTGAAAAACTCCATATTTCTAAGGGTTTATAGATCAAAAGCAGAAACTGGACTTGCTGAAGAACCAGAAAGTTGATGGCCACTTTAGATGAAATTATTAGCATCTATTTTTTTTTAATGAAATGAAGAGTTGAGCTCAGATTTGTTTCATTTCAAAAATACACTAAAACAGAAAATTGGTTCAAATTTAACTTACTTATTTGTTAAAATATAGTTCAAATGAAATGATTAGTAGTTTTTAAAAATTAAATTAACAATTGATCTCATATTACTTTCATTTAAAAATACATTCTGAAGCTGAACATTTCTTTTTTATTTATTTCTTTTTCTTTTTTTGGTATAAAGCAAATATTCATTTGCAAAACTAAAATTTAAAAAAGCTATGTTTTCTGCACAAGATATTGTGTTGTTGTTGTTGCTTCTGCAAAGGAATTCATGTGCCTACACAATTGTGTACAACTGAGCAACCTACACAAAGCTGAGCAAAATGCAAAAACCTGAGATGTGGACAGCCTGGTGGATGGTCTCCTTTTGCTTTACAGGGTATCTTAGGTGTTGTTGTTGTTTGTCAAGGTTGTTGATATTAATCAATAGACATCCCATCCCTACTGCATATACGTATGCAGTAATACATTCTTCCTTACATGTTCTTTGCAAGGAGAGCTGAGATTTATTTTTAATATGAAAGACACTATTCATATAAGAAATGAAAAGCTACAGTCTGCTTGCAGTGTGTGATAACATATTATCACAGTTCGAAGTTACGTTACACTCACCATCAACTTGCAGTTATATTCATACCAAAATATGTGTGGAGCTAAATTTTAATCAACATCACACACCTCTTGGGTTGTAAACAAGACTACACAGAACAAGTAAACCATCCTGAGAACTAAAAATGGAGCTTCCCTTTATCTTGCTCATTCTCAGGCCCATTAATGATCACTAAATTTCAGGCAAGTAATGACGTGAAACAATTTAAGTGCTATACAGACATCAATGAGAAGAGAAACTCACTGCAGACCTGCATGGGTAATGTCTAATCTTTGTTCCCCTTAGAAGAGCTCCTTGTGAGATTACCCAGACTTGTCAGTGTACAATTGGGAACAGCTCTGGCATTAAACAATGGAGCAACAACTTGTTTTGTTCTGAGAGACTAATCTTTGTTTATGAGAGTAGGACAGAGGAAACTAAGGAAAACAAAAAGCAACTGGTTTCATCAGTGATGCTGCAACAAGGGACCTACCAAGGAAGATGATAAACATATTACATATAACATACACATATAATGTTTCTGTATAATAGTCATGACTGAAGTTTCAGTTTTGCTTATCATAGAAGCATGTATGTATTTTGCAAGAATCCTAGTTTACGTGTGTGTGCGTGCCCGTGTGTTTTACATGTTTAATTAAAGAAAAGAAAACAGGAAAAAACTGAGGCAACTTGGAGTCACAGTCACAGCAAATTTCTCTATTTTATTATACTAACAGGCCTTTCACACAGAAGCCTGTTCCAA
This sequence comes from Iguana delicatissima, assembly GCA_948472985.1. Lineage (NCBI taxonomy): Eukaryota > Metazoa > Chordata > Lepidosauria > Squamata > Iguanidae > Iguana > Iguana delicatissima. Next base: position 214,528 of record CAOKZL010000268.1, on the reverse strand, counting down.
AAATAAAATTAAATAAATTTAGTAAAGGCAGCTTTAGCCAGAATGTCTCAAGAGACTGTATACCCTATATTAAACCAGTAAGGTTTTTTTAAAAAAAATATTTTGTCTCCACACCCACATGCATGAGATCAGGAAATATGATGCCCCTCAGAATTTGTTGGAGAGCAACTACCAGCAGAGCCAATAGTGAGAGATGACAGCAGCCAGAGTCCAACAACATCTTGAATGCCAGTTGTTTCCCCATCTATGTTTTAGGTCAAGAATGGGCAACTGAGTAGGGGGCTAGGGTCATCCCCCCACTCACCTTCAACCATACTAGTGCTCCCAATTCAACCAGAATGCTTACCTAGAGCTTTGTGATTGGTGTCACTGCTGGAGAGGGTAACTATTTGGTGGTCTGCATGGAAGAGATCCAAATGTTGAATGATTGGCATCCTGTGCCAGATTATGACATGTGTTGCGGGGGGGGGTAGGCTATTGATTGCCCCATCACATGCTCTCTCGCAGTGTGAGACTTATCTGTTCGCTAAAGAGCTAGATAAGAATCTCTCCTCTTTGCCTCTTTTACCCCCCCATCCCTTACTGTATCTGTGGGATATGAACAATTGGTTCTGGGTGGCTTAGGTTTCTTTTTGGCAGGTACTGTCAAAGTCAGAGACCCAGGCAGCGAACCAGCCCAGAGAAGGGAGAGGGAGAGATAGCAGAGTCCCTCCAGGAGGAGTCAAAGCAAGAAATCACTTACAGGGAGTCCATTTGCCTAAGCCTGAGTGACAAGCGAAAGCCATAGTCAGAGTCCAAAATCCAGGGGTCAGAAGCCAAGAGAGCAATCCAAGGTATCAGGAGCCAGGTGCTGGCAGGAAGCAACAGGCAAGGAGAGGGTTTATAGAAAGTTTGCCTCAAGCAAAGAAAAGCTTCCAGGCAGGCAGTTATATAGCCCAGGCACAGGTGTGGCCGGTCACCGCTTCTTGAACTTAATCAAGGAAGCCTCCCTTTGCTCAGCTCTCTTGAGTCTCCGCCTTGTTTGTGGGCTGATTGACACAGGCTCCAGGGCATCCTCAGGATCACAGCTGAATCCCTGTTGCCCTAAAGGAGCAGGCAGAGGGGCATCCGCGCCTGCTTGGTCCATGGCAGCAGGGGGAGCTCTTGAGCTGCAGGACTCATCTCCAGCCAGAGCCACAGGGACCAACAGCTGCTGCTCGTCATCAGCAGCTCTGACAGGGGCTTTAGTTATCACAGGTAGTGGGGGGAGAATTTAAACTAGGGACGGGTCAACTGAATCCTCGAATCCTTGGCAAGGATTCGAGATTCACGGATTCAAATCCCCAGGCTAAATTAGGCGAACCGAATCTTTTAAATTCAGAGGTGTCTGCTGCCCTCCACATTCTCCCCTTCACATTCTGGCCCTCCACGCAGCAGCAGTGTACAGGGCATATCAGAACCTGTGCTCATGTGGGCACCCAGGTTCAGGCCCACAGGGGCATGGAGGGCCAGTGATCATCATGTCCTTGCATGCCTTGGGGCCTGAATTCATGCGGTGGCTGGGATCAGGCCTGCAGGGGCATATAGGGCCAGCAATCACCATGTCCTTGCATGCCTCAGGACCTGCGCTCACACAGGTACCCATGATCAGGCCCGTAAGGGCGTGTAGGGCTGGTGATCACCACATGCGGACCTTCCAGAGGAGGCCTGCAGGAGGTGCGGGCCCGGTGATTGCTGCTTCCTTGCACATCCCAGGTCCTCTACTTGCTGCGGCAGGGGTTTGAAAAGGGAGTGATTGCTTGTTCCCTGCATGCCCACCACCGCCACCCATGTGGGCACATTGGCACCAGCTGGCAGTGTCACGCAGAAGAAGCAATTGCCCCTCCTCTGCACACCCTCCATCATCACCAGTATGGGTGCTTTGCAGTAGGCCTGCAGGGATGTGCAGAGTGAGCAATTGCTTTTTAAACCAAGGATTCGAAAGATTTGAGATTTGTGAGATTCATGGATTCCCAGAACCTTCCAGGGATTCAGATCCAGATTCGGATTCAGAAAATTCTGGATTTGTCCTATCTCTAATTTAAACTTTGGTGATCACCTTTTGGTGTAGGGTAGGGGTCTGGAGCCCCTTTTAGGGTCCTGCATCCCACGGGTTGGAAAAGACACTACTCTTGAAGCTAACCTGGGATTCAGGCTCTCATTGCAACTTGGGAGGGGAGTCCCTGGATTACATTCAAATTAATCTGGAACAGGAAGCAACCCTATTATTTGGGTTGCCCTTGGGGCTTAAGTGCTTCGCTTAAGAGAAGGCTGAGGAGGTTGTTAAGAAGCTTGACATCTAGGCCTCAGCTGCACTTACATCAGGATGCTCCCCCTTCTTGCTCCATTTCCAGACCAATACAACTTAAATAGGTTAAGCAAAAAAAAAGTGGCCCTTATTTATCCCAGTTTTCTTTGTCTGGTCTTGTTATTTCATGGTTGATCACCAAATGTCAACACATCACTTTTAGTTTTGTTTTCAGATAGTGTTGGGGCATGATATGTGTTTTGCAGGGGTTTTGAGCAGTTTGGAGCCATTTGAGGATTGAGGGGTCACCTAAGAGACTTTAGAGGTATAAAATGGAATCCCATGAATCACACATGTCAGCTGCACTTTGCTCTCTCCTGATTTAGGTGAAGTTTGTGAGTAATGTGGGTATACCTTTTAGTTAGAATAGTGGCTCCTAAACCTTGATCTTCTATAAGTTTTGGATTTCAGTTCCCAAAAGCCACATCAACTTGGCCAACAGTCAGAAATTCCTGGAGGGGAAGTCCAGAACACCCAGAGGACCAAAGTTTGGGCACCACTCAGTTAGATTGTTAGTACATTTAGCCCTGTATTGCTTATTCCGGCAGTATTTTTTCATAGTTTCCAGACATTTTTCACCTCAGTCCTACCCAATCCTTCCACACAGAGGTAGAGAATCTTTGCTTTTCTATCTACCATCAATCCATGCTAATATAGTTTGGTAGTCAGAGATCATGAGAGTTGTAGTCCAAAAACATGTGGTAGACATGTTGCTCAGATTCACCAGGGACTGACAGTGAGTTGTTCTGCAGGCAAAGCAGGTGCTCTGCCAATAAACAATCATCCCTCCCTCAATCAGAATGTACCAGAAACATCTGGTAGGCCAAATGTTCCCCAACCCTGCCAAGGATATGTTTATTTTAACAAAACTTACTACTTTTGTCTCAAAAATCTTCAGATACTCTGTTCCTAATTTCTTTCAACAGTATAGACTAACTCCAACATTAGTACCATCTACAGCAGTTGACACATAGGGGACTTCTTAGTCACATGTTCCAGTAACTGCAGTGTGTCTATTCTGCATAAGACTAACAATGAATTTAGCCCTTTGTATTAAATGAAATGTGACAGCAAATGTGATGGGCTCAACATCTATCTTCAATGAAATGCATAAGGCTAGTTTTCACATAGCTTTACTTACTGTAAAACATTGATTTGAGTTTATATCTCAATAACTTCATCAAACCAAAACCAATCCAGATGAGAACACCTATGTCAGTCAAGCAAAATTATATCAACTTGTTAAAGGATTGTTCAGAAATTTACGCAATGGCTTCTGATGCACAGCTGTAGAGCTCCTGGCATCAACAGTTTACACATTTGGCATAATGGTGGCTGAAAACCATAACGTTAAGCAATTATTTGATCACTGAATTCAGTTGGGCTTGTGAGTAAATTTAAAATCCATACTTCACCAGAACAGAGACACTAGTGTACACTAGTGTTCACTGTCATATCTAAGCAACAACACAGAATATATACATTTGTATTAACAAGTCAACCCCAGACTAACACTCCAAATCCAGAATATAGTTACAGGTCAATATCATACCTTCTTTGACACAGAGGAACTCAGATACGAATGAATGATAGCCAGATCTCATCCCTTGTGAAAGTATTAACTTCCTTCTACTAAATTAAATGCAACCCTCCAATTTTTATTTTATTTAGCCTTGATTCTATCAGTGGAAATGAAAGCCTTTCCACCTTCACAAAGATATAGACTCTTGTGCATAATTTTCTATAACACAAAAAAATAAATCTGCATAAGTTTAAAGCATAAGTGACTTATTTTCAAGAACCTTAACTTCACAGACACCTGTACAGGAGTTGCAGAGATGTGCATTGCAATGCCTCCTCCTTTCATCTGTATGCTTCTTCACATACATAGAACACTCAACTGTCAGAATATTGTGTCTTTTGAAGTATCTTAAACATTTTTCCACTCATGAATGGTTTTCCTCTCCTCCAGATTAATATATAACATTGAAACAATTTGCCTAAAATGCACTAATAAAATCAAACGAACATTGCCAAGACCCATGTCAGAGGCTGAAAAAAAAAATTACATGTGGGAGGAATACAACAATCCTGTGGTCTGTATATCTGCAACTTTATGGGCCTTATCATCCCAAAATATAACTTTTTCAAGCTCTCTTTCATGTCCACAGGGATTGAAACTACTTGATGACAGGGACCTCCACAGTGACACTGAAAATGGTAATCCAGTTTCAGGCTCTTTATTATTCTCACGTATAGTTAATAAATGTGCAAGACATGGGCTCATTGTGTCATACACTTCCTCATCCTCCCCTTCCTTCCCTTCAATGGCAATGAACCATGCAAAGTAGGAACAGGGAAATGATGATGTCAAAGTCATCAATATGTGGCTGCTATTTTCAACATCTTGTGCTCTGCTAAATTTGGTAAAGTTACAGGACATAGTTTATGGGGAAATGATTGATAATGAATCATGGTCTGATGACAAAGATTATGGAAATTCACATCTAAATTTTAAACTGTCCTTTAAGAGTTACAAGTATAAATTCTGATGTGTTAAAAATATCCCTTTTTTTTTCAAAGAAATATTCAGGCTGGTTTACATTTAAAGCAGTACAGAAAAAGCATTTAGAAATTACAAATAGAGTAGCATCAAATCAAAGGCCTTTTCTGCATTTTATATTTAAAACGGGGTGGCGCGTCCTTCAGTGAGGACGTTTACACTTGGGGGCGAACTGGGTCCAGACTACTTAATGTTTGTCTGGACTTCAGCCTGCTCCGGAACGCCCAGAACTGGCGGTTCCCCGTGCTATTGAAAGACCAATTAAAAGAGGACTTTCAGCAGCCCGGTGCGCCCCAGTCTGTTGCTGCCCTAAGTGTAGATTTGCAGGCTCGCGCCAGTGTGAGGCTGCAGATCTTCCGGGGGTGGGCTTCCAGCTGGCAAGCTTCTCTGGTTGGTGGAGAGCCTCCGCCAACCAGAAGCCTCCATTTTCATCTCCGGAGAGTGTGTAGCACGGGCGTGTGCTGCCCTGGATTGTTGGGGGGAGCGTGCCAGTCCAGTGAGTAACAGATTGCCCTGTTTCCCTCGCAAAGTGCAGAAAAGCCCAAAGAAAAGTATGTACAGCAGCCAAAATCCATGCACTTTACAATGTATGGTTTGTGTGCCTTCTACATTTCCCAAATATCTGGCAGATCCATACATTTTCACAATGCTATTAATGCTATAGTAGGATAACCTCAGGAAGATGTCTTTCAGTAGAGCATCCTGTAAATATACAGACTATTGTGTTTCTGCAGGGGAACTACAGAGTTTGATGGTCTGGGTCATATAGGAAAGAACACTGGTTTGAGTATTTTGGACATAGTCTATTTAAAGGCTTGCCAACTCTTTTCCAATTTACAGTTCCCAGAATATTCCAGCTAACATGGCCACGGGGAGTTGTAGTCCAAAATGTATTTCATTGCAGTTTTGAGTCTGTAAATGACACTGAGTCACTAGCACACCAGATAGCAGATTTGGGGCTCCTCAGAATGAGAAGATTTCTCAAATATAAGAGGACTCCATACAAGCAAGAGGTCACTTAAAAAGCAAGAAGCCTTGTGGTTTGCTCCAAATTCTTGCAACTGATTTCTAGAAAAGCCATAGAGGCCACAAAAATGTTCATTTCCAGAAGAGGCATCATACCAGTCTTCAGTTATTTGAATTACTAGAAAATGGAGTAAGCTGCTTTTCTGATACTCCAGACAATAAAACCTGAACCAATGCATTCAAAGTATATATATAAAAAAACTGTCTAAACATTACAAAAGAAAAGTTTTGACAGTAAGAGCTGTCAGTCTTGGCAATCTTTGATGGTGAGGATCTCTACTTCACTTGAAATTTTTAATCAGGGGTTAGATATCAGGAATGCTTTAGCTGTGCATTTCTACATTAGCGGGAAACTGGACTAGATGAGCCTAGGATCCATTTCAACTATATAATTCTGTCTTTCTAAGAAAAGTACTCTAGGAAACGTTATTTAATTATGTCCTTTTGATTAATATTATAACTACTTAGAATACAGGATTTTATTTTTATTTTTTTTAAAAAAAACAGACCATATATGTGTCCTTTTTTTTTCTCTCTCCAGTAGATTTCCATCTGGCCTATAAGAGCAAAGTATCCTCATGACTCCAGCTACAAAGGCTGCTGTTACTAATATAGTTGTGAGTCCTGCAGGACCTAAACTCTGTTTCTCTCTGGCCTATTTTCACCTTGCCTGAGAAGACGATGTCCTGAATGATTCCAGCTATAAAGCCTGTGGCTATCACATGCCACTGGTGTCTAGAGGCCATGATGGTAGGGCCTTCTTTAAGAGTTGTGGTGAAGGCAACATGAAGCCTTACATAAAAGTGTAATGATTTTTTAAAATTCAGATTTCTGTCTTTTTTTAAAAAAAATTAGATGTCACTGCAACTTATTAGAGCATTGTTTCATCTGTGTGTGTGTGTGTGTGTGATTACTGTCAGACGTTCAATCTAGTGCATAAATTATAATTTATATGGAATTAGTTGGAAAATGTGCTTTTTGCATTATGCAACTTTTTTTTCTGATGGTGCTATAAGCTACTTTAAGCATAGCTTTTCTATGGAAGGGCAGTATACAAATAAACATGATGCTGACATTGATGATAGTGCAATTTAGGCACGGAACGGTGGGTAATTTCTGATGCCCTCAGCAGGATTAGAAACTTTGCGGAATCCTCATGCTGGGAAAGCTAAACCTGTAAAATAAATTCATTTCCCACAGCTCACATGTTACAAGAGTTCTATGAGGAGAAAAGATAGTAAGAAGATGGGAAGTAAAAGAATTCATGGCCACAGAAAATACAGCTTGGTCTTCAGGTTGTGTACACCTGCATTATATCTAAAGAATATAGGGAAACCCATCCTTATGGTTTCCTTGTACAAAACAAGTTTGGATGGAGTACCTCTGAGTACAAAATCAAGAGCATGCATTATTACTGATGATCCCTTTCATAATCCACCACAAAATCTTGCAAATCAGCAAATAGCAAATAAAATCAGCAAAAATCAGCAAAATGTTAATATAGATTCTTGAAGTAGGGGAACTAGAATATGACAACTCCAAGAGAGAAAAAGAAATTCCCCATACCTATTGAAGGTGAGGAGAAGAGTTAAAGGATAGAAAGGTTGGGTGAACACCATAGAAGAGAGAAAGAGAAGCAAGCAAGGAAAAAAAAGCATGGGGGGAGAGAAGAGAAACAGAACCAATGTGTGCAGGAGAACAAACATGTTTGTAACACAGGAAAGTTGGTTCAAACCAAATAAGGATTGGGACAAAGGGCCTTTCAGCACTACACTGTTATAGTGTTATTATTCCACTTTCAACATCCCATGGAATCCTGGGTTTTGCAGTTTAGGGAGAGGCATTCATAATTCTCAGCCAGACAGCTCTTTGGCCTCAGGAAACTACAAACCCCAGAATTCCACAGGATGTTAAAAGTAGAATAATAGCACTATAACAGTGTAGTGAGGAAAAGCCCAAAGACAGAGAAAGACCACTGTGAAAAAATTGGGGGAAAGGTTTTAAGAAATGGGGCATGGGAAAGATAGAGATTGCTGAGTATGGACTTAAAAAAAACCAGGCAAAGGTACATTCACTAGTAGAATATAAAAATGATGACATATTAGTAATGACACTAGGAAGACTATAGCCCTTTTCAGGTATTTTCCTTGAGGGTAAGTTCTACACACATGAAGATGGGTCTGGGGACAAACATGCTAAAACTGTTTTCCACCTGCACTGTTCTCATGGCTGTCTACACATGAAAGGTGACTATAGAGAAGACCCTTTTATATCCTCTCTTTGTGTGTGTATGTGCGTAAGTAATTTTTGCAGAATTTTAAAATCTTGAGGAGAGCCTTCACAAATAAAGATGTCCATTCATTGCATACATAGGCCCTTTCCTCAGGAACCTTCCACTATGGCATGGGGACAGGAGAGGACCAGGACCACGACAACGTTTCTGCATGACGTTGTTGCTGTCCCATCCCTATCTGATCACCAGGTGGCGTGATTGTGGATTGAAATCATTCATCAATGACCCATGATTGCATGACCATCCCACACTTACCTGGCCTGGGGAAGCCCCAGAAGCATAATGGAGGTGTTTCCTGCCCCAATACAGCCTGGGAAAGTGCCTGGATGCACTGTGGAAGAAAGAGGCATGCCCATCATGCTTCCTTTGTCAAGGAGCCAGCTGGTGGGGAGGAGAGCTTACACATCCCCACTCTCATTGGGACTGGACAACAACGGATCTAGGTAGGGGGTGCGGAAAGGGCTATAGACACATTCCATTAAGTTGGCAGAAGATGGAGAATGGCAGAGCCTGTATACTTCTTCCCATTCCCTTTCTCATATGCACTGCCTACATTTGAGGAAAATGGCTGATAGAAGCTTATGAAAGCCACACATGGGGAGAGAGAAGGTGAAAGCACTATAGACAGGAGTTTTTGCATAAATATGCTCTATCATCTCTTGGGTTTCAACAGTGTGGAAAGAGAATGTGGATGCATTAAAGATGGACTTTTATGCATAAGCATGCACCATTCTCTCTGGGCATCAGTAAATTCCACTGCTCATCCATGCAGTGTAGCAGATCTTGCTCAGCTTTCTGACAGTTCTGGGATGAGCTATAGTGTCTTACCAGAGGACTCTTGCTGAAATGCAGACCTCATGCTTAACTAGTAATAATGCATCCACCTTTAGGTGTGAGAGTGTTTACTGGGGGATAAGGGAAAAGCAGAATTCAGCCTGGCACTTTATTAGTCAATTGCTTTGGGAATTTGAAGTAGATTGGGCATGAAGTTGAGGTCAATTGCCAAAGCTGAGGCATGCAATCTCACTCTAAGTTTGGGATGTGAGCTTCATTGTAAATCTTGAGGCAGCTAGTTCTGCTGCTCCAATAACTCTTGCTGTTGCCATATTCAAAAAAGAAGCCTCATATTTCTAATTTGTGTATGCTAATTGACTGATTCTTCTACATGACTCAAATGAAAATGAACTAGAAGAGATAAAATGTAGAGACAAATGGGAAGAATGTAGATCCATGTGCTGGCTTCCTGTCTTGGCTAGAAGAGTTATACCTGTAAATGTTCAATAGGATTTCAGGCTGTGTTTTAACATACAGGTTTACCCGCTGGTCTGAATCTGCATAATTATTGCAATATGACATAAGCTATGCTGGAATAGAAAACTTATTTTTATTTATTGAAATATTTATATCCTGCCTTATACCCAAAGATATCAGGGCAACATACAGTAAAATAAATATAAACAATGTAAAACAATTCAAAATGTGAAACAGTAAAAGAAAATTTACAATCTAAATACCTATTGAGCAGTCTAACAAATTAAAACAAGTTAAAACAGTTTAAATCATGTAGATGTATAAAGGACATAAAATCATTAAAGTCAAAGGATTTCATAATAATAATAAAACATTTTTATGCTGGCATTGAAACAAAGGCAATGTCAGCTTTATAACAATTTGTTATAAAATGTTAAATACCAAGATATACTACGGCATTACAGGTTTTCCACATGTTGCTGTTATATAAACATATAACAACATGTTATAATGGTGTTTCTCAAATAAAAACTGTTTCCTGATGGTTTTATCACTTTTTTTTTTATAAAGGGGATGGAAGTGCAGATTTGCCTACCCTTGAAAATACAAATGTCTCCTCAGAAACTTAACAATGCATAATTTTCTCTCTCATTTCATTACACCTGAAATTTCACCAGCCTATGTTTTTATTGAAAAAGATGCATAAGTTTCATCATCTATTACTTGTTTCCAAAACTAGGGATGCTGAGAAATATTTTTGAAATATAATGGCAGAAGGTTGCCAGAAGTGTGGAATTAATGTTTTCAGGTATTAGAAATGCGGCCCAAATTCACATCTGAAAATCCAATCTTCAGAAAGATTCCAAAATGATGCATTCTGACAGAAGTCTGATAAATGATTTGTTGAGCTAAGCTATGGGGCTGAAAATATGGTGAAAGAATCATGGAGCTGCTTTGCTGTGTGCCAAACTCTTCAAGTGCTAATTTAATTTTGTATGAGCTGGCTTCTACTCATAGCACATTCCTAAACTTAAAAGTGATTGTGATGTGTTTTTTTTAAAATCAATAACAAAATGGCTCTCAGAAACAAGTTAAGTGGCTTAAAATTCTACTTCGTCATTAAAATAGCACTTTCCTTTGGTGTTACATAAAACATAATGAGGAGACTAACTAAAAAGTACTGAGTGAAAAGAAACAACATCAACACTAGCTGATGCCAAACAGTCTTGCAAAAACATAAGTCTGCTTTGCTGACTGTGATTGGTAATGACAGTAAGAAACAATTTCAAAACTAAGAAGATGGATATGGGGGGATCACAGTATCCCTCATAAGTAACACAGCCTCATTATTCTTCTGCCTGGGGATATTCAAGAATTTGGGTGAGAAGACAATTGTATCATGTCTATGCTACAGGTTTCCACAGGCCACTATAGCCATGAAGGCAATTTAATCAGCAGCTACACTACAGAAAGTACATTGAAAAAGCTGGGACTTGGAGCCAATGCCATTGGAAGCAGTGTTTCCACAACACAGCAGAATCTCTCTTTGAAGAGAAGCAAATCCCTCTGTTGGCTTATAACAACGTCTTCTGTCATCCTGGATGGTGATCCCTTGTACTGCTTGGTCTGTTCTGCCCTACTTTTGTTCATCCTGGCTTTGTCCATGTTGCAGGTGAGAAAGAGCTCTCTTTCTGTTGTAAAAGAATTAGCAGGGCGATGGGGAGAAAAATTTGTATCAGCCTGCTCAATATGTCTAAGAAGTGACATTTACAGAACAATCTTTAACCTGGTGATGGATTGTTTTACTTGGGGATAGTTGAGAAACACATGAGGTTCACAATTCAATGCACAACTACCAAGTCATACATCTCCAAACTGAACATATATATTGTACAGTCTGCAACTGGCAATTTATACGTTTCCAAGTGTGTGATGTGATGTGCTGGGTGGGGGATGGATGGTTTGTTTAGAAGTAATATGCATAGAAAACAAAAGGAAAGCATTTTAATATTGTACATAAAAATCAGTAGAGGAAAACATCTTTTAAAAAAGTGTCCATTTGAAAAGATTGCCCCCCCCCAAAAAAAATCACCCATTTTGAAAAACACCCATGGAAATGTCTGTGCAAGGAAGGGGAAAAGGGAAATAATTGAACCTGGACAAGACTCAGAATTCATTCAGCACTGAATCAGTCATGATTGATTTCTATTTCCCTAGTTTTAATATTTTCCTTCCTTTGGGAAATCATTACGCTTATTCCCAGTTTAGTTCTCAGTGCTCCTCTGTGATTGGGATGTGGTCAAATACCAGAGAAGCGCAGAATCCTCAAAAGCTAAGATCTCTGTCAGTCATAGACACACAGAGAGAGACACATACACATGCACATACAGCAACTCTTTCTTTTCAACTCTTCAGGAGTCTAACTATTGGAAAGGTGAAGGTCACAGAAGTTTCATCAGGGACAGGCAGCAGGAGAAAATGGCTGGATGTCTATCTCTATAGCAGAGCTTATAGTAATAGTTCCAAGTACAGTAGACCCTACTTGATTAAACTGATGAATGAATGATGGTTAACACTTATGCAAATCCCACTGATACAGTGGTTCTACTTAAATTGGGAGTAATAATTGTAATCATAGTATTTTGTCCTTGGTCTTCAACCTCATATGCCAGTCTTTCCAATGTGCTTTGTTTCTTGATAGACTTGACTTAATTCTGGCTTTCTTTGCCTTTTAATTGGACATTTTAGTCAGTTTCAATATTGAACCATGAACAATTTTCACTTTCCCTATCTTTCCCTCTCCCTCCTCATACTTTCCATTTTTCATTGACATATGCAAATCTATTTTGTTCTCTTTCTTGGGGAAAGGTGTTAACCCAAATGTATATGTGTCTGTCTTTTTTGCCTGGCTTAACTTTTTATAAAACTTAAAACTCTGTCAGTACTATAGAAATTGCATTACAAAATATGGCAACAGCAGCAGTATGCCTAGCTCTGCATGCCTACAGCCATCTGCCAGAGTTGATGCATAATAGCTTTTAAAGTCATTCTGTTTTGCAGAAAGACACCCTGCAAGTAGACTGTGGTGATATGCAATATGGTCTTGAACTTAAAATTCAATTTTCAAAGTATGAAACTAGAAATGCAATAAGGGGGATGCATTTTGTACTACCCTTTTCACCTGGCCCCTGACAACACATTCTCTCTCTCTCTCTCTCTCTCTCTCTCTCTGCTTTCTTTTCTGAGATAGCTTGCCATAAAACTTGAAATTCTCTTAACATCTTTCAAAATACGTTCTTTTATTAGCAAACCATTACAAGAAAAATGACTAGTGGCAGGGGCACACCCTTCCAGAGACAATGTGTCACTCATTCTTAGAAATCTTTCCATGCGTATTCCTTATCTCAGCTACTTGATAAATATAGAATGCCTCATATTGAGAAAAAAAATCAGAGCTACCAGAAAGTTGAGAGATTTCATTAAAAACACCATGAGCTTGTCACTTTCTATAACCTAAGTCAGTTCAGACTGGCTAAGACTTAGCCTAGAAAGCTGGTTTTCAAACAGTTACTTAGTGTGAAATTTGAGGTGACAAAGATGACCTTTTCCCAAGGGAATGTAGCAGTCAAGTAACCACTCTTGTCCATATGGCAATGGTGAAAGGTATATTTTGAGGAGTCCCTATGTAGGGAGGGTTCTGGTCAACCTCTTTCCCAACCTCCAATAATTATAATTATAATTATAATTATGATAAAGTTATAAAATTATTTGCATAATATGCAAATGAAGCTGCCTGGGTTTGGAGAATTAGATTATGGCCACCCCATGGACAGTCCTTCAACAGATTTTCAATGCAGCTGTGCATTCCACATCTCACTCCAGTGCTCCTTGAAGAAATCTATAGAAAGGCAGAAGTGCCACTTTCACCAGGAATGATCATTCCCTGGAAAGAAGGAGGCATTGTATTCCAAAATCACAACAGTGGGATAATGTGTTTGTTCACATATTTAACACTGAACAATTGTTCAAAGCATTTGTGGAGAGAGGAGTCAGCTTTTGGCAGACATGCAATTTTAAGTCTGGCTGGTGTAGATTAATTACAGAGATCCATTTTTCAAATCTGTGGAAGCACACGTGGTTCCTCTATCCCATCTGTTTGTTGAGGAACAGAATGTTTTTTGTCATTTGTCTGTCAATCTGTGTCTAGCTGAAATTCTAGTTTACTATTTTGGTTACAGAAGCTGTGGTCAGAGGTTGTAAACCACAATATTACCCAGTAGGCAGGTCAACATCCATATTGTCCTTAAGATTCTCTTAAGCTCCCGAATTTAAGGGTATTTCTATGACAGGAGAATAACCTGTAATCTTTCTGGCTATTTACTAAAACAACCAAATCACTCCAAGAGGAGTATCTTCATATCACATTTGTTGTTGTTGTTGCATGTGTTCAAATGCAACTTATGGCAACTGTAAGCAGAACATATCCTGGGGTTTTGTTGGCAAGATTTGTTCAGAGAGTGTTTGCCTTTGCCTTCCTTTGAGACTGAAAGGGTATGACTTGCCCAAGGTCATCCAATGAGCTTCCATGTCCATCTGGGGATTTGAACCCTCATCTTGAGAGATGTAAACCAATGCTCAAACTATTATCACATAGACATATTATATTCCAATAGAAACTTTATGTTCATTATGCACATGGTTTTTTCCTACTTGTTGCATGAGGTCTATATGTCCTATACTATAAGGAATACATTTTATAGAAACATGAACATTTTCATTAAGTCAGCACAATGGTAATCACTTATCCAGAGAAGAGTGGTTCTCTGTTAATCAGCATTTTAAAGTATAGTAAATAGCATAGGAAACTACATAGGAAGAAGCCAAAGGAAACAAATGTAAGAAGCAGTCGACAGGGCCACATTAAGATTTTCATAGACCCTAGACGCTCTTTCAATCAACTCTTAATGTACCACTAGGGAAGTTTTCATAGGCTCTAGAATTTTCATAGACCCTAGGCACTGTGCTTAAAGTGCCTAATGAATAAGGTGGTCTTGGCAGTCCATAAGACTCCTCCTACCAAAATAGAGTGAGGGTTTTTTTTATAAAAATTACTATGGCTGTTATGAACTTACCTGATCATAACTTAATCAGGATATACATCCTAATGCACCTAAAAATAACCAAATATTAGAAGTTGTTAACTAAGTTGGCAGCATAAGCTTTTGTAGACATGTTTTTAGTATTTTTTCCCTAGCACTGCAAAGTTCTGTCAAGGATAGCACCAAATGCTTTTTTTCCTCTCTAATCATTCTGAGCTGTTTTCTCATCCATCTCTCCCCATTCCTCTCTAATTTTCTTTAAAGTGTTTCAACAACTGCTTGAGGTCTTATTACTTCTTGGGAATATGTGTTTCATCTGGAATTTCTAACAATTTTTTTTTTAAAAAAAGACTCCAAAATAGGAGTCCATTTTAAATCACACCTAAACCCTAAATTAGTCTTTGATTTTTTTTTCTAATTTGTAGAGATTAAAAAATCACCAGCAGGTTCTTAAAGTGAGACAAGTTATAAAGACTTTCATGTGCATCTTCTTAGGGTAAAGGGGGAGAATTATTAATTTCTTGTAGCCAACTAATTAGTACTCTTTCTAAAGAAAGAAATTATGGTTAAGAATTTACCTGTGCTTAGCTTAATGCATGAAATAGCTTGCCATCAGCATCACAGCAAACAGAGATTTATAGGACAGAATTACATAACAAAGAAAACTCTCCTGGAGTCTATAAATAAAAGCTTGAATAGATGAAATGGATGAAATAAATGTAGAGATGTATTTAGTACAGTTAATATAATATGTGGATATAGTCGCTTTAATTTGGTTTTACTGCTGACTTTTTGCATGCTATTATAGTTATAGGCCCTTTTCGTGTGGCATTTTCCATGCAAAAGAGGGCCTGGAGCGTCGAGTGATTGCGAGGAGTGATCTGCATGACGCACTCACAATCACACGATGCTCCAGGGCCCGGCAGGGGCCAATCGTGCACCTTTTCATTTTTGGCTGGAAGCTGAAAATGGTGCATGATCACACATTGCTCCCAGGCCCCGCGTGCACTTACCTGGCATGCGGAGCCTCCAGAGATGCGCCGGTCATGCTTCCTGCTCCAGCGCAGCCTGGGAAGCTCCCAGGCTGCACTGCGGAAGGAAGAGGGGGGCTCTCGTGTGAGTAGGCAGCTTGTGTGGAGCCGAAGGACCCCGGATGTGAGAGCCTCTCGCTGGAGACTGCTCGCGTGATCCCCGCACCCCAGCTCTGGAAGACGGTAAGGTGCAGAAAGGGCATAGTTTTAATGTGTAGACACCATTGAGTCTCAGGCCATTTCCTCACTACACTATTATAGTGCTATTATTTCTCTTTCTACTTCCTGTGGAATTCTGGGATTTGTAGTTTCTTGAGGCCAAGGAGCTCTCTGACTGAGAATTCTAAAGGCCCTTCCCTGAAAGGCAAAGCCCAGGATTCCACAGGATTTTGAAAGTGGAATAATAACGCTATAAAAGTGTAGGATGGAAATGGCCTTAGCCTTTGGGGGAAAGGCTAAGAGGTTGTGCTATGATTATTTAATTCTAACTAGGATAAAATCTGATAGAAACAACAATGAAATGTAGAAAATTTTGAAAGTTTCATGGAATAAACTACAGTAGTAAGTGCAATACTGAAAAAGTAACATGGAGATGGCCTATTACAGGGATATAATCAGATGCAGTATATCCCAGGGACTGTGATTGGAATAAAGGGAAATGGAAGGATGGAGAACAGACAGTCCTGATTAAGAATTTTAAGGTACCTCAAGATAGCAAGAATACTATAAAACCCAAAAAGAATAACCAGAATAATCCAAAAAGAATAACAAAATAACCAATCATGACACTCATCTCACCAGGTTTCAGTGATGTCTATTATATCATATTTATTTTGTTGTATTAAGAGTTCCAGTTCATCCTGTTTATTCCCCATGATCTGTGCATTAGTACATTTAAGACCATGTCCTGCAAGCCCTTTACTAGAGTTGCTTTTCCTCCCACTGTTGGTCTCTAGTACTACTTGGCCTGCTCTATCTATAACATTTGTGCTTTTTTGCCAAATACTGTCTCCCTCCCTGCCCAAACACAGTTTAAAGCCCTCCTGATAAGCTTTGCAAGACTCTTAGCAAAAGCATTCCTGCCAATGGCTGTGAGGTACACCCCATCCATTGTCTGAAGACCATTTTCATGAAAATGCAAACCGTGGTCCAAAAACCCAAACCCTTCTTGGTGACACCATCTGCAGAGCCAGTTGTTGACCTTCGTTACTCTTCTCTCCCTTCATGGGCCATGTCTTTCAACAGGGAGGAGAGATGAAATCACAACCTGAACACCAGCTTATGGATAGGAAGAGTTCAGCTTCCTACCCATAACCTCATAATCCTTTGTGATGTGCTGAAAGCTGTCCCTTGCAGTACCACTGGTTCCTACATGAACCAAAAGGAGAGGATTATGGTCAGTGGGCTTGACCGGTCTTGTTAGCCTCTCTGTTTCATCACTGATTTTGGTGCCAGGGAGACAGCACACCTAGCAATTCATCCCATCAAAGTTGCAAATTTTTGCTTCTGTTCCTCTAAGCAAGGAGTCCCCAACTACCAGAACTTGTCTCCTCTGAGACTTGAATGTGGTTACTTGATGTGTAGATTCTTCCAGGGTCACCTGGACATTTACTTAGGTTGACACTGTTGCTTTTGCTGCTGTTCAATTTCTTATTCCTGCTCTTCAACTTCCTCTTGCTGTTATTTGATTTCTTCATTAATAAGGGAGAGCAAATCTTGGTCCAGAAGGTGGAAAAGGCAACAAGGGGATCCACTATTTTAGATCTGATCTTGACCAACAGGGATGACCTGGTTAATCAGGTGGAAGTGGTGGGATCCTTAGTGGGGAGTGATCATGCTCTATTGGAATTTGTCGTTCAGTGGGAAGAAGTCAAGTGTAGCCAGACACACATTCTAGACTTTTAAAAAGGTGATTTCCGTAAACTTAGGGAATTACTGACTGAAATTCTGTGGTCAAGAATATTGAAAAAGAAGAGCGTTCATGATGGATGGGAGTTTCTTAAAAGTGAAATACTGAAGGTATAATTTAAAACTGTGCCAACAAGAAGGAAAAATAGGAGGTGTTTAAAGAAACCAGAATGGTTGACTAAAGAACTCTCAGCTGAGCTAAGTGTTAAAACAAACATATACAAGAAATGGAAGAATGGGGAAATCATCAAAGAGGAGTTCAAATAAATAGTCAGGATATGTAGGGAGAAGGTCAGAAAAGCGAAAGCACAGAATGAACTCAGGCTCACCACAGAGATTAAAAACAATGAAAAGGGGTTTTTTAGATACATCCGCAGCAAAAGGAAAAACAAGGAAATGATACGGTTGCTGCATGGAGAAGATGGCCAAGTACTAACAGGAGGAAGAGAAAGGGCAGAGCTACTTAACACCTTTTTGGCTTCAGTTTTCTCCCGAAAGGAAGGAAGTATTCAACCTGGGGCATGGGGAACAGGTGGGGAAGTGGGGGAAATGCGATACAGAATAGGTACAGAAGTAGTACAGGAATACCTGGCTACACTAGATGAATCCAAGTCTTCAGGGGCACATTATTGCCGGAACCACTGGCAATAATCTTTGAGAACTCTTGGAGAACAGGAGAAGTCTCAGCGGACTGGAGGAGGGCAAATGTCGTCCCCATCTTCAAGATGGGGGAAAAAGGACTCAAATAATTATTACCCAGTCAGCATGACATCAATGCCAGGGAAGATCCTAGAGCAGATCATTAAGCAGACAGTTTGTAATTACTTAGAAAGCAATGCCATGATCACTAAAAGTCAACATGGGTTTCTCAAAAAGAAGTCATGCCAGACTAATCTTATCTCTTTTTACAATAGGGTTGCAAGCTTGATAGATGAACGGAATGCTGTAGACATAGCATGTCTTGATTTCAGTAAGGTCTTTGACAAAGTTCCCCATGACATTCTTGCAAACAAGCTAGTGAAGTGCGGGCTGGGCAGGGCTACTGTTAGGTGGATTTGTAATTGGTTGACTGACTGAACCCAAAGGATGCTCGCCAATTGCTGCTTTTCATCCTGGAGAGAAGTGACTAGTGGGGTGCCACAGGGTTCTGTCCTAGGCCTAGTGCTATTCAATATCTTCATCAGTGACTTGGATGAAGGAGTAGAGAGCATGCTGATCAAATTTGCAGATGACACCAAATTGGGAGGGGTTGCTAATACCCCAGAGGACAGGATCAAATTTCAAAATGACCTTAACAGATTGGAAAGCTGGACCAAAGCTAACAAAATGAATTTCAACAGAAAGAAATGTAAGATCCTGCACTTAGGCAGAAAAAATGGAATGCACAAATATAGGGTGGGGGATGTGTGGCTGGATAGCAGTACATGTGAACGGGATCTAGGAGACTTGGTGGACCATAAACTGTACAAGAGTCAGCAGTGTGATGCAACAGCCAAGAAAACCAATGTGATTCTTGGTTGCATCGATAGGAGTATGGTGTCTAGATCAAAGGAAGTAATAGTACCCCTTTCTTCTGCTTTGTTTAGACTTCATCCGGAATATCGTGTCCAGTTCTGGGCACCTCATTTCAAGAAGGATTTTGATAAGCTGGAGCATGTCCAGAGGAGGGTGATCAAAATGGTGAAGAATCTGGAAGCCATGCCCTATGAGGAGTAGCTTAGGGAGCTGGGTATGTTTAGTCTGCAGAAGAGAAGGTTAAGAAGGGACATGACAACCATGTTTAAATATTTGAAGGGATGTCATGTTGAGGAGAGAGCAGGCTTGTTTTCCACTGTTCCAGAAACTAGGACAAGGAGCAATGGATTCAAACTACAGGAAAAGAGATTCCATTTGAACCTCAGGAATAACTTCTTGAGGATAAGAACAGCTCCACAGTGGAATCCACTACCTTGGAGTGTGGTGGAGTGTCCTTCTTTGGAAGTTTTTAAGCAGAAGCTGAATGGTCATCTGTTCGGAGCACTTTGATGTGGGTTCCTGTATAGCAAGGAGTTGGACTGGGTGGCCCTTGTGGTCTCTTCCAACTCTATGATTCTATGATTCCTTAAAGTTATTTTAATAAATCAGTGCCCAGTAACTCAGGTAAGAGACTGAAGTTTAAAAGGAAGACTTTTCAGTTTCCCATCACCGGTAGCCTAAGTGTTTCCAGACTCCAGATGTGAAAAAGAGTAAGAAGGCTTGGATTCTAACAACATAAATGTAGGCCAATCACATGCAAAAGAGGATGAGGCTCCTGTACCATTAAAAGTAACAGAGAAGACAGAAATTCCATAGGTGCAGCCTGTGATATAGGTGAAAAATGCTAAGCTAAGCTAATAATAATATAGACTGTATGTTTTTAATATGGTTTATTAGTTTAATTCAGTTTTATTGATTCCTTTTTGTATGTTTTTTATTGTTACTTTTTAATATTTAAACACTTAGAGTCCCAATTTTGGGGAAAAGGTTGTATATAAATAATTGTGTTGATGATTGTAATGACAATGACAATGATGGTGATATGTTTACAGTTGGCCACTTTAGGCAGAGATGGTACTGAATGAAAGGGAAAACCTGTTGGGACGTCACTGGAAAGTGTTTAACAGAGCCATCTTTTTCATGTTGATTTCTTCATTCCAAAAACTTGAATGAAGTGGTGGGTTTCAACAGATACTAGCAATTTGGTGGACTAAACAAAGTCCACCAGGTTCCACCAGCCCTCAGTTTTACTAGTTTTGTCGAAGGCAATGATGGACATGTAAAAAGACATCCTGCTCTTATGTGAAACAATGGCATCACCATAGAATGCAGATTTACTTAACAGTGCAGCTTTGTACAAGTATGTTGTTGTTACTGTGTGCCTTCAGGTCATTTCTGACTTATGGCAACTCTAAGGTGAATCTATCACGGGGTTTTCTGAGCCTGAGTGAATATGATGGGTCACTGCTGGGTTTCGATGGCCAAGCAAGAAATCAAATCCTGGTCTCCAGGGACATAGTACAACTCTCAAATCACTACACCACACTGGCTTGCAAGTGTACAGCATGGTCCAAATTGTTTCTGAGACATCCCATTATAAAATCCAGCTTAGTTCTGGTATGTTTATTGTTTTGTTTTGTTTTTTTGGTGAACTGGCCTAGAAAACTATGGATTTCCATTTAGAATTACTTCAGTGCATAACTAATATTTATAGAAGGCCTACAAACCTTTCTATAGTATTTATTTCTAAATATGAAAAGTGTTTAGCCAATCAGAAGTCAAAGCCACCCACTTTCCTTTTTTTTTTTTAAAGGAAAATATTAGTTCCATTTTGCTCTACGGTCAAATTTATATCTAAGATGTTGTACAAAGATACCGATGATCATTGTTGGCATGGGCTGATCAGTTCCATGCTTGGGTAGCCAGAAACAATGTTTTTTTTACAAACAGAAGTCACTAGCAGTCACTTTTTAAAGAATTTTCTGTCTGTTTCTGGGTGGAAATCTTCTTGAAACAGTATTAAAGGCAAAACATTTCCCCAACAGTGATTTTTAGTGATTTTTCATCTCTGGGGAGCTGTGGGGTTCTGGGCAAAAGAATCACATGAAAACCTCAAGGACAGGACTATCCTAGGCCTGAAATTTCAGAGCAAATCTTGATTTGTAAGGATAACACCCTGTTACCTTACAAGAGGAGAGCCCTAGGTAATGCTACAAAGGGTAGTCCATGGTGATATCACTGACCATGATACATTAAGTGTCAACCATATCTACATATTGTAAGTCATTCAAATCATCATCATCATCATCATCATCATCCTAGTCTAGAAAGTGTAGAGAATATACATACATAGAATTTTCAAGGCAGCAGTCTTGCCCTGAAATACTCCTTCATCATCTTAAAGACTAGACAGAAGGTCCAGGCCATATATAGCTCATCAGCTGTACAATTTCCATTGCTGGTTTAGAGTTTTCTCCAAATCTGAAGTTGAATTTTCAATGTTCGCTACTGGCCCCCCTCTTATGCTCTGTTATTCTGACTCTACTGTCACAAAGAAGATTTATGTTCTATCAGCAACATTCTGTAGAATGTAGAATGTCAGGCATAACTATTTTTCAGATACAGGAAAAACCCTCATCCCTCACAAATTCCCATTTACTGGATATAAATGCACCTTGCATAGAAATAAGCCCCTCCTCAGACCTTAAGAAGAATGATAGCCCTAAACTATAAATCTTAGCATTTTTTAATCTTTCCCTTCACAAGGATTCTTCGTAACATGGATTTTAAATTTCTTCCTGCTAAGATATTCAAGCCCTCCTTTCTTTGGTACAATGATGGTTCATTAAGTTCATTTACATCCCATGATAAATTTTATCATTACCCTAAAGTTTTACATCATAACTATTCAGTGCGGGTAACTCTATATACTTCCTAATAGTCTTGAAAGCTCTTTACTTGGAAAGATATTTGTGTATAGAATACTAAGTTCCTAAGTTAACTCCTTCATTTGTCATTATACTGTCAAGAAGAATGAGCCATTGATTGTTAGCAGTGTGTTTTAAAGTCCACTTTAATTTCTGCCATCAACAGTACCAAAATGATGTGATTAGTGGAAACATATAGTAGCATTAAACACACACACTATTGTATTATTCTATTACTATACAACTGGTTTGTGTGTGCAGGGAGGGGGCTTTTTGGTTGTTCTTATGATTAAACCTGAGGAGAAAAAAATCTCTACATATCTGCTCTAAATTTCCCAGAGATCTACCACTACAGCCTGATCTATATTCTGATCCCTAATCCCATACACACAGCTACAGCATGTGAAAGAAATGTTAGTAATGTCAATGGGAACTTATTCTCTGCTTCTACCACTTACACTTTCAGAGTAAAGGCATACCCAACTGCTCCTTGTACACAGTATTTGTGATGAGGATCTCATATCAGTTTTCTTTGCCTGGAATTAATTTCTGCCAAAACACAGGTAGTTAGGTTACATATTTTCAGATCATCTCATTTGTCCTCATGTAGAGGACTTTCATATCAAATGCTCTTTGGACATTTTAAATGGTCATGGGAATGGCTCAGAATGATGCTTCAAGATGTAGTGGCCAGCTCTGAGATAAAACTGGTTTTGTGATACATTTCATTTGGAGTTTACACCTAGTTTTGGCAAAGGAAAATTTCTGTCATCCTGCACAATGATCTTTGCCAGGAGAAACATGGGAGAAATATACCTGTTTATTCTCCTGAATCTCTTGATGACTTTTGCTATATCATGGTGTCCTTTTAAGGATAATGTTTATGATGGGAATAGACAGGGCATCACTAAAAAATCCAAATCATATTTGGATAACCAACAGAAGATAGGAGCAGGAGTCTTCTGACTGAACTCTTTACTTCTTTTCTGTTGTGATTATGTATCCTGCCCAACATGCATTTACTGTCAGCATGAAAACAATGGCCCTTTACACACTGGGGTAATAAAATGGTGCAGAGCGACCTCCAACAGAGGTTGTCTTCACCGTGGAGTGAATTGGGGCGGACTACTTTAGTGTAGTTCCACAGCTCAACCTGCTCTGAAGCGACTGGAAGTGGTGGCGCTCCGTGTTTTTTAAAAACCTCTTTTCAGAGGTTTTTAAAAAGCATGGAGTGTGCAGCCGCATACAGCTCTGTCGCACCGCCCTGGTGTAGATTTGCAGGCACGTGCAAGTGCGTGCCTGCAGATCTGCTGGGGGTGGGCTTCCAGCTGGCAAGCTTCTCCGGTTGGAGGCCAACTGGAAGCCTCCATTTTCGTCTCTGGACAGTGTGTAGCAGCGAACTCGCACTGCTCCACTTGGTGACGGACTTGCCTGGCTACCGGTAAGCTCCGTTTCAGTGTATTTTCCCCCGTTTCTCCCTCCACATGTGTAAAGGGCCAGTGAGTAAGGTCCTATGGAACTTAGTGTGTAATTTCACAATTATGCTAAAGAAAGACAGCTCTATTCCCTTCCCTTCTCTTCCCTTCCCTTCCCTTCCCTTCCCTTCCCTTCCCTTCCCTTCCCTTCCCTTCCCTTCCCTCCCCTCCCCTCCCCTCCTCAGCAGACCAAGAAGAAGTGGTGGAACCACTTAATCAGTGTCTGGACGTTGTAATGGACCCAATGAGGGCAATAAATTTAGTCCAGATGAGAGGGAGGCTGTGTTGGTAGGTGGCTTCTTCATCCAGGATAATAGTGTTTTAGATTGGTTCCCATCTGACACCAATTTGAGGTAGGATTACACTTTCCCTAAATGTATAGTCTTTTAATTACTGTACCATGAGGCTGGCCCTTGAAACTGTTTGGAAGCTACAGCTAGTGTAAAGTGTGATGGTCAGAGTGTTACCAAGCTTAACAAGCATGTATTTTAGAGACCACATAACTTCACTCTTACAAGAACTGCACTGGTTTCCTATTCTGAATCATCACTGGAATCTCTGTTATGTGCCCCCTTGTCAAGAAGATAGACTGGTGGGTACCTGTGATGGGGCTTTCTCTGGAGCAGCCCTTTGACTGTAGAACTTCCTCATAAAGAGGTGGGTCTGACTCCATTTCTTTCAACTTTCTGGCAGCAGTGAAGACTGTTGTTCCAGTTGGCCTTAAGATTAGGGATGCATGCTCTATTGCAGTGGTTCTCAACCTGTGGGTCCCCAGATGTTTTTTGGACTTCAGCTCCCAGAAGCCCTGAGCATTGACCATAGTGGCTGGGACTTCTGAGAACTGAAGTCCACAAACATCTGGGGACCCACAGGTTGAGAACCACTGCTCTATTGCTTTAAAAACTGTTTTCAGAGGGTTTTTTTTTTTTAAAAAAAGCTGTTTTAAAAACTGTTTTAGAACTATTTTAAAAGAGACACCGTGAGTGTTTTAATGAGTCTTTAGTTATTTATTTAATGTTTTAAAAGTGTGTTCATATATCATGTATTGCCATATGAGTAGAGAGGTAATAAATAAATGTCCCAATTGGGGGAGATTGAGAGAGAGAGAGAGAGAGAGTGAGAGAGTTTGGGGGTATTTTTAGAGCTTTGTGACTTGAGGCACATGTGTATTGAGGATGACTTGCCAGCTATTGCCTTACCTGGCTGCTAATAGCACAATGTTAGTGGCCCTTTTCTCATGGGCTTTCTCTCGCGCAAGAGCCCTGTGAGCCTAGCGGGAGTGGGAGCATCGCTTCGCATGACACACTCCCACTCGCGCAGCGCTCACGAGGCTCAAGCGGCGCGAGCACGTATTTTTTATTTTCGGCTTGAAGCCGAAAATAAACCGCGCTCGCACAATGCTCGCGGCGGTGTCCCGCACTTACCTGAAGTGCGGTGTGCCGTCACAGACGAGCCAGCCGCGCTTCCTCCCCCAGCGCCGCCTACAGCTCCCAGGGTGCGCTGCGCAAGCTGGTGGTATGGCTGAAGAGCGCCGGTTGCACAAGAAGAAGCCAGCTGCGGTAAAGAGGAGGGTTCAGGAGAGAGTTCTCTTGCGAGCTGCCCTCCCCGTCGCGCAATCACCGGCACTGTGAAAAGGGCCAGTGACTCATGTTCCTTTAACCTCTTTACTACATTAATTTAATTCCACATGGGTTGCTTTGGAAGACAGTCTGGAAACCATCAGTATAGAATGTGGCAATGAGAGTATTAACTGAAACGAGTTGTTATGATTCTATTTTGTGATCACCACTTGCTTCTAGTCCATTTATTTGCATAGTTTAACATGCTGCTTTAAACTTACAAAGTTCTTCATGGTATAGGAGAACAGTATCTGAAGGAAAGCATCCTTCTGTACGATCCCACTTGTCCACCAAGATACTGGAGACCCTCCTTTGAGTGTCCACAGATGCTTTGATTTTCATGAGAATTAGTGTGGTGAAGTGCTTTGTGTATTGGACCATTGGAGACCAGGGTTCAATTCTCCACTTGGCTATAGAAACCCAACTGAATGATGTTTGGCACGTCACACACTCTCAGCCCCCTGAAAGTTCCAGGATAGATTTGTGTTAGGGTCACTATAAGTCAGAAACTATTTGAAAGCACACAAGAATCCAAATCATGAATTGGTCTTTCTGAGTTACCTACAAATTATGGAAAACCCTCCATAAAGAGGTTGGTTGGTTACTACCTTTCTTCAGTACCAGAAGAAGGTTTTTTAAAAAAAATAATAATGCAGGATACCCAACACTATATTTCATTCATTTCTTTTTTAGCTCAAAAATGTTATTGTTTGGACTACCATTCCCAGAATACTGCATGCTGGCTGAAGGATTCTAGGAATGGTAGGAGCATGGTAGGAGTAAACATTCTTAGCTCTGAAATTCTAATTTTATTCACAATCTTGTGGCAATATTTGTTGTGGCAAATTATTTTACAAACAATGTAAACTATAGTTCAGGGATTCAAGGCCTTATTATAAACCTGTAAACAAAGTTTGGAAAACATTACATTCTGAATTTGTTTATAATTTAAAATAAATTGAAATGGTTTTTAAAATAAAATTAAGACAAAAGGTTAAAAAGAAAAGAAGTGAGAACAGGCTCAGAAAATGACATGATTATCATGATATCTCCACCCCATTTTTTTTCTTTTTCTTTTTTTCTTTTTTGCTAACACATTGTCTTAATCTGGTATGCTTAATCTGGTATGCTTCCTATTTCAAATTTTATTGATCACTTGGCTATCAATTGTATGTCAATAGGAAAACAAGAATGGGAATTTTGAGAAGTACTGCCAAAATTTTTTTTAAAAAAATGCAATTGATTTAGTGAGGGACAAGACTAATTATTGCAGTTTAATATAGTACTGATAACTGATTTTCTTTGAGTATGCTTAGATTAAAAGGCCACTTGTTCCTTTGAGAGGAGTGTGCTGAATGTATTTCATGACATCTCTACAAACTGTGACAGCTGCTCAGATCAGCATGATGCTACCATATTGTAAAATGATGATTCAGATACAGGTCTTGATATATTACTCCAAAATGCTGCAATCCCAAAACAACCATCTCTTTTGCTACTTATGGGTAAGTACAAGAATAAATTACTGATGCTGCTTTTGGGAAACCATTGTAACTTCAGGGTTGACATCCTATTTATCCCCTGTTGAGAAGAAGAAGTAGAAAAAGATTTTCCCCATATTCCATGTATTGAAATGATGAATTATAACTGTAAGAAAAAATGTGATGCATATGTTCCAGCTACCTAGCAGACAAATTACCATTATACTATGTGAATAATACTTTATAAACCCATTTGTCACGCAGGATACGTGTCACAGACAATCTGATTCCGTGTGTTTAATATATTAAGTAAAACTTACTCCGTTTCCCCCTCTCTCGGTGGATAGGAGCTCACTGGAAAGTATTTTCTCTCTAACTAAAACTAGTTGATGTCTCTGGATGTTTGCAAATGGAAACTTGAGGCTATACTTCATTTTTAATTGGCATTGGAAAACCTGTGGCTTCTCTATTTCTCATACAATTCACAGAAAATGCAGTATTATCTATGTAAATGTGATGCTATTTTACATGCTTTAAGGAAAGATAACATGGTAATTTCTTTGTGTGTGTGAGAGAGAGAGCACACAAGCATGTGTGCCACAAATCAGACAGCACAGAGAGGCAGAACTCAGAAGCAGAGAGACAGAACTCAACTTACACTGGCTGAAACCATTACCTGAAGCCTATTCCACTACTGATGGCTTTTCCCACTTGATGTCATCCTTCCCGTTTGACAGAGAAACAGTAATAACTCTTTATAGAGATGGATGTTTGTTCTAAGTGTGTATTTGAATGTATGAGTCCATCCAAAACATTTTGCTGTCTTAAATGAAATCCAGGATATAGTTTCCATTTCCATATTCCAAAGGGGGCCAGACTTTTAGTATGGATTGATAAGAAATTAGATGGATCACTAAGAGGTGGCCAGACTAAACTGAGGGACCTGTGAGGGAGGTAAAAAGAAAGTCTCTTAGCACTGAGTTTTTGCTTTTTGTTAGCTCCTGCACACTAGCAGGAATGGCTGGGGAAAAGGTTTAAACTGCCCAATCCATGTATGGTAGACATGATCCAGATTAGGGGGAAAAATAACTATTTGCCACATAGTGCTCATTTAAAGTTCCTTGTAGTTTTTAACCCTTAGAAGAAAACTCTTGAAGTAAATGAGACTTAAATTTGACAAAACATAATGAAGTCTCACTTTTTTACTCTGAATATGACTAAATCTAGATCTGAGGTTTGGACTATATTTGAAATATTTCCACACCCCTGTAAAATTTCCCTTCATTTCAGAAGCATTTGGATTCCCAAAACCATACTACCTGAGGACTGAAATGTTTCAACCCTAAGTTTCCTGGCATACTTTTAATTCGTGTACGTATCATCAAGGTTTTTCTTTCAAAGTTCACATTAATGTGGAACCACTACAACAACAGAATGGAACTTTGGTCAATCTGATGCTATTAAGAAAGAACATTTAGGCTTATACTTCTTGTTCTTCATAGTATTCAATTCACACTCATGCCAAGGTTCAATGTGATAGTTTCTCGGCTTCACTGAGACTTTGTCCACTGTTGCAGAGTGGGAGTATGGCAATCAAGCTGAAAAATATGTTAAAGCTCCATTGTATTTCCTAAGACGAAGTATTCAGTTTTACAATTTCAGCCTTCAAAAGAACTGCTGTTATCAAAGAAACCCTGATCTAAATAAAAAATGATTTGTCTGTGCTGTTATGTAAGCTAAATTTTGTTATGTGTATGAAGCTCTGAGCAGATGGACAGCTGGTGGGAGAAACTTGAAGTGTGAACTGTCAAGTCATGTCAGATTCTGGAGAGCTAAAGCTAGAGATTAAACACGGAATTGGACTCCAAGATGCTTTTTCTAGAGCCACCTTCAGTAAGCCTCCTGCCAAGTCTACCTGAGAACCAATGATTTTAGATGTCACAGGATATCATATGTCTTTCAGCTTTTAAGCAACTGACATGTGTTCATCATTGCGAGTTCCATTTTGTACTCGGGAAACAATGTGGGGCTCCTTTTCATGTAACAATCTTCATTTTAAAGTGTTCTTTTTTTTCTCTCTCAATCCACAGAGAAGGGGACCAATCTCTGTGTTGACCTCAAAGAAATGAGTTAGCTCACATCATTACTATTTCTCCATACAAATAATTATTTGTATATGCAGAAAACTAGCTGATGAAGAAGAAGGCTAGGACATAACCCATCACATTTACAGTGTAACATTCTGCACTGTAGGGTTTTTCACGTTTAAGGAGCATTCAGCCATGGAAAATCCCACCTGTAATCTACAGTAGTAGAATTAAGATACAGTCTGCCCTCTATATATGCAGGAAGCCCCACAAACGGTGAAATTTGTGCATGCTTGGGTCCTATTATATTCAGTGGTGGTGACATGTGCACAGATGCTTCAGCATGTGTGAATGCACATTGGCACCATTTTTGGTATAGAAGACGATGCAAACTCTCAGATTTGCATGTCTGGAGACTGCAGGTGACACCATATACGGTTGCTCTATATTTTGATCTCTGTTTTAAGGGAAACAGTTATGAGAGTTTCCTAAAGTAGTACAGTTAAGATAGATGGTTGTCATGCAATATAAAACTCTTTTACAAGCTGTGATGAAACGATACTAGAAGGAGGGAAAAGATTTCAAGTGTGGAAATTTTTAGCGTCCCAGGGACAATGGATGTCCTGCTTCATATACAGAATTATTATGATGGGACAGCAAAAAAAGATTTTCTGGGAAGTCATCCTGGGACAAAGGGAAGAAATATTAAAATGTGGTCTCTTTCACACTACACAGAGTTTTCATTTGGTGAGGCATTATAGTTTTCTGGATGAGAATTCTAAACATCTCTCTCTAAAGACCAAATTTTAGGATTCCAGAAGATGGAACTATGGCAGTTAAAGTGGAATCACAGTGCTATAATTGTGTTTTGTGAACATGCTTAAGTGGTTAGCAGGGAAGAAGAATTTTTTTTCACAAACACACACACACACACACACACACACAGTCATATACCCATACATTTGGCTCACAAATGTTCTATGGTTGAACTACCATGAGACTTCTTGTGCCTAAGGCCATTTCTGCACTAGACTGTTATAGTGCTATTATTCCAATTTCAGCATCCTATGGAATCCTGGGGATTCCTATGGAATCCTTAGGCCTCTCCCTAAACTATAAACCTAGGAATCCATAGAATGTGGAAAGTGGAATAAAAGCACTTTAGTGTGGAAATGGCCTTAGTGAAAGCAAAACAACAATAAAAACCTGTTTTGTTTTCATTACTTTTTTCTGGGGGAAAAACAACACTATGTTTTGTACAGAATATTGAAAAAAAGAATCTCACAAGAAGTTAGATCTTGTGCAAAATTGCAATTATTATTCTTCAGAAAATAATTCTGGAAAAAGCAAAGTCTTTTTTTAAAAAAAGAAAAATAAACTTTTTTTGCAAAGAAGTACTTAAATACATACATACATACACACACACACAAACACAAACACCAAAAATGTATGAAACTCTTGCAATTTCATCTAGTGAGGAAACATGTGAAATGAATCATTTGCATGTTAAGAATAAAAAAAAGCTAAGGTTAACATTCTTATTTCACACCACCTACAACTCAGAATGGAACAAAGTGTACCTTGCCTCAGTGATCTGTATATTTGCTATGCTTGTGAATCATTTCTGGACCAAAAGTGCCAGGAAACCCTGCACACATTTTTGAAAAGATGCAGAAGTAAAAATGTATACATTTGCAGCATACTTAGCCAAAGGGTGGGCAAAGCATACAATCAAAAACTAGTGACAAAAAAATCCATATATCCAAATATCTATGGAAGAAGTGAGGGTGGATTTTTGCATCCTGATACAGAAAAAGGATGGAATGAGAATGACCGTAGGTAACACAATAAGAATGACATTGACAGGTTTCCATAGCCCTTATCTAATCATGTGGAGGAAGATAGCTTATATGTTTGTGTCAAAGGGGGTCTTCAGCCAACCATGGTATTGATGGAGCAGCAGCTATCTGCAGCAGCATGCCTCCTTGCATACAGATACCTGTAATTAGTTGTGTCTCCAAAAAACGTGGGAAAAATAAAAAGTAACCTCCTTCAGAGACTTAAAACCTATGTACCAGAGAAGAATTTGGTCAACGCATGGTCAAATGAGTAGATGTCTGCTTCTACAGGTGCATTTAGGAAGTATGAAAGTATTGTTGATTCTTTGCTACTGAGTGTTCACAAGATTCTAGTATCAAATGGAATAGAACTCAATGCTTTACCTGACTGTAACCTCTTAATATAATGACATTATTTTAGAAATGAGTGGTGGTGGTGATAGCAGTATGAATAGTCACTTATATGCCACCTTTCCCCAAAAACTGGGACTCAAGGTCAATTACAGGAACAAAATCAAAGACAGATAAAAGTACTAAGAAATACCTAAGTTAAAAAAATAGTGAAAACATTGTTAAATTATAATTAAAATGTAAAATGCAATTTTGCTATAGTATTAAAACCATTTGTAACAAATCTATTAAAATGCAATAGATAAAACTCAACAGAATAACACACATTACAACCTCTGGCAGTCAGTTCCTAAAAGTGCAGTGAAAGACAGCGGTTAGGGACCCATCCTAGCCTTCCTAGGGGCAGAGTTCCAAAGCCTGGGAGCAGCCACTAAGAAGGTCCTTTTCCCTGTTTTTCCCAGACATGTTACCATTTTGGTGGCTTGAGGTCAAACCCATATTTACAAAGTAACATCACTCCAGGATCCATTACCTATTTCAAGCACTGTTTTAAAATCTGTTCTTCAAATCTTTCAAATCTTGCTCCAAGATTTCTCCAAATTCTGACATACTTCACCAACAATATTAGTATAATAATAGTTCAACAGACACATTGTAGATTGTTTTCCTTCACTGGTCTCTTTTTTAAAATGGGGAGATAAGTAATACTATACACATGAAAAAGTATATTCAGTTAGACCTGCATTTTGACAAGTGTTCTACATCCGTAATTTGTTAAGTACAGTGAAACCCAGTTATTATTCACAGCTGTTATTCATTTCATTATTTCTTTTAATCTTGTACAAAGTGGAAAATCCTTTACAATCCTGTCTTTGCTATCCTTATCGTCCCCAGTCCTGAATCTACAGATTCAATGAACATGAATAGTCCCATATTTACCTATAAGCATGGATGCATGCTTAAAGTGTCTTCCCTTTTCTGAAAGAGCAAAAAGAAACTTCCTACTATGCAATGCTTTGAATCTTCCCCGTTTCCATTTTTTAAGAGAGAGGAAAAGGATTCTGTAGGTCTGCATGGAATATTGTCGTAATCTAAAATTAAAATGCCTAGATATTCACACAGTTGAAATGGAGCCAATTATATATCCCACAGATACTTTACATTCAGTTAGTGTACATTTTCATGCATGCTTCCCATAACTATCAGCTTCTTGAAAATAAAAACTAAACTGTTGCACTTCACATGTCAAATTGTTTTGTTTTGTTTTGTTTTTTTGTGTTGATGAACTTGCATTAAACTGCAAACTTACTTCAAGTAGAATCCTAGAATGAAGATGATTGAGGCCCTGCTAAGCTAGCAGTAAGCCCATTTCCACACTACACTGTTATAGTGCTATTATTGCACTTTCAACATCCTGTGGAATTCTGGGCTTTGTAGTTTATTGAGACCAAAGAGCTCATTGGCTAAGAATTCTAACTGTCCCTCCCTAAACTGCAAACCTGGGATTCCATAGGATGTTGAAATTGGAATAATAGCACTATAACAGTATAGGGCAGAAATGGCCCAAGCCTCCCAAGCTGTGTTGAATCCAAATCCCACCCAACCTAGGGGTGTTGGCAATTACTCAGGAGTATACTTTCCCTGGCCTTGCTTTGTTGACAAAACAGAAAGAAGTTGCTCCATTATCGAAACTCTTCAAAGTAAGAGACTGGTGATGTCATTCTTTGCTAAATTAGTTCTTAAAAGAAGCACCATCCAATTTAAGCAATTCTTTTCCTGCTGTGAGAAAATCTTCTCAAATTGTGTAGCATTCAAAATTTGCATTTTTTTTCTAGAAAAGGTTTGAAGAAGAGATTTTAAAACAGAGCTTGAACAAAAATGTAACAAAGTCAAGTCGAAGGCTTTCACGGCCAGAATCCATAGGTTGTTGTGGGTTTTCTGGATTTTCAGGCCGTGTTCTATTAGTATTTTCTCCAGACATTTCACCTGTGTCTGTGGCTGGCATCTTCAGAGGATATGATTGCATGGAAGTGAGACAGAGTATATATACTTGTGTAGTCCCCTGGGTGGGAGGGAGCAATTTGCATGTGTTACAGTTGGTCTATTGTTAAATGGGATATCCCCCAGGGTTGTATTGTTAGTCAGGGGATATGCATAACAGTATATTCAACAAATTCAACAAATGCTACATTCAGCAAAGGACAAGAAGGATCCTCTAACTTCTGCTGGAGTTTACCACATACCTTGTAGTTGTGGACAGGTCTACATAAGGACTACAAAACTCAGCGTCCAAACACAAATCAAAGAACATGAAAGACACTGCAGACTGATCCAGCCAGAAAAATCAGCGGTAGTAGAACATGTCATAAACTAACCTGGACACAGAACGCT
The DNA here is from genome assembly GCA_948472985.1 of Iguana delicatissima. Classification (NCBI taxonomy): domain Eukaryota; kingdom Metazoa; phylum Chordata; class Lepidosauria; order Squamata; family Iguanidae; genus Iguana; species Iguana delicatissima. The sequence goes on along the minus strand of CAOKZL010000268.1, from coordinate 181,347 downwards.
TTTTGAAAGCACAGAAATTCTGGATCATTCTGACAACTACTATGTCAGACTGCACAGAGAGGCCATTGAAATCCATAAACATATGGACAATTTCAACAGGAAAGAAGAAACTTGGAAAATAAACAAAATTTGGCTACCAGTTCCGAAGAACACTAAAATCAAGACTCAAAAACATGCCAATGAACACCACCCAGACCCTGGAGGTCCCTCTACAGGGAACAACACAATGGGTTGCTAATGTACTTAATGCACTGTTATGCATATCCCCTGACTAACTATATAACCCTGGGAGATATCTCATTTAACATTAGGGCAACTGTAACACATGCAAATTGCTCCCTCCCACCCAGAGACTACACAAGCATATATGCGTTGTTTCACTTCCATGCCACCATATCCTCTGAAGATGCCAGCCACAGATGCAGGCAAAACGTCAGGAGAAAATACTAATAGAACATGGCCTCAAAGCCTGGAAAACCCACAACAACCTATAAAAAAGGAATAACTTGGGCAAAGAAGGAAGAATAGGTCAGTGGGAGAGCTGAGTTACTCCTCAAAAAAAACTTGTACTGATGAGAATCTCTGAACTTCAGGATTTATTCTATGCAAAACATTGCGGGGGGGGAGCAGAAAACATTCTCTGTGCAGAAAATAACATTTTGCATAGAAATTTTTCTTGCACAGAAAATGCTGTGTCTGTTTCTTGCACAGAAAATGCTGTGTCTGGGGACTTATGCTGCATGAAATTCACAAAGTTGTTGTTGAGTTTTTTTGACTCAGAAAAGATTTTCTGCACAGAAAGCAGCATTTTCTGAAAATTCTGCTATCTACAAAAAAAGGAGTTATACATTTTGTGCAGAGTAAGTCTTGAACTACAAGCAGTCTTTGAAAGTTGCACAGTTTTTGAAGATTTTCTCTCAGCTGGAAGAAAATTACTAAATTTATTTGTTGATTCCTTTGAGAAGGAATTACACCGTAGGTCTCTGGTTTTGAGGAGGTGCACTACTGGAGTAACTCAGCTCCCCTACAGCCTTCTCCCTTCACCACTTTCTTGACTTTTCTGCTGGCCTGACTTTAGTGCGTAAAACAGTTTTTCCATCTTACCACTATATTGCAATATCTCTGAGATCTACTAGTAGAAGAGGATTCTGTAGACTAAAAGGGCATTTCTGCCAGCAGAAGTTTTTGTCTAATCCTAATCCCCTAAGGCTGGCATATCTTTGAATTAGGATTGCACTGTTGATTTAGTTGTTGTTGGGTTTCCCCTCTCCCTAAAAAAAGTTACTATTTTTATGAGGTGTGGGAGTCATGCAACCCTCTAGATATTATTGGACTGAAGCCCTAGCCAATATGGTTGATGGGAAAGAAAGCTTGAACAAAGAGTCCAACCACATCCGTAGAAGTCCAATCACATCCAATCTATATAAAAGAATGATTCTTGTGCATTGCTGCTTATTATTTCCTTCCAGAAATATGACTGAGTATCTGATGGCCTGTGGATCCTTTATTAACAAATATTGTAAAGAGAAGCCTCAGTTCCAAGAACCTGTCATTTTATGAAATTGTCCTTCTGATTAATCTATTATTTTGTTAAATGCTCAGCTAGGGCTACTGTCCAAGAGTTGGAAAAGCACCCTCACTGTATAGCCTCTACTCATTTTCTAATATTTTGTTAGTTCAATTCTTGCTATTACTAAAAATAACAAAATTAGATCCTTATGCAATAACTGCTTCTGAGTGTCAATAAGATGTTAAAGGGCTAACAGCAATCTGTTGACATTCAAATGTTATGTGCTTTCTATAAGAAAAAAGAAGTTTTACCAGCTCGTTCATGTACATAACCCCAAATTTAGAGAAATGTGAATTCAAGATGATAACTATGTTCTGATCTTAATAGGATACCCCTGTCTGGTAAATCTGTAGAATGTGATATAGTACCACTTTGCAATGTATCTAAAATACAATTTTATTTTTTGTATTAAAACAGCAATCCTCCTGCACGTTTAAATCCTATTATAGTCAACAAGTCTTACATTTGAATAAACAAGACATATCTGTGTTGCAAGTCTTGCATCTTGGAATCTGATAGAGGTGTAGTAGAGTCTGTTCTTATCCTGATGGCATCAGAGTCATACACTTTGTTGTTTTGCCTTTTTTTTTTTTTTAAAGTTACTTAAGAGGGTAAGAAGTCTGGTTTTTCTTTTCTTTCTCTTCCTAAACTTTAACCAGTTGACTACTACTCTGTCAATAAAACAAAGCAAAAGCATTTTGTTGTATTTCTTTTCCCATCATTTGTCACCTTGTTTTGTGCTGAGATGGATTCAAGACACTTTGTGAGAGCATTTTCCAATGTCTTTATTTTTAATCCAGTTTGACTTCCCCAGCTGAGGTTAGACATTCACACTTTGGTTAGTGTTTGGTTAGATATTCACAAGCACTCTCGTCATCTTTAAAATGATCCCACACTGTGCCAAATTGCAGCCCACAAAGCATTCAAAATCTCTAATTTCTTGGGAAATGTGAGCTATATCTGGTTTGTAGCTATGTTTTGCTCAGAAATCTTCTCATATTACCTATATGATCACAGGTAGACATTTAAAATTTTAATCTGTCATGATATTGACAAATATGATGATTGAATATTTTAGATTCAGAATGTGCCTTTGGAGAAGAAATGGTGCATAGTATTTTCTGGGCATTCTTTTCCTTTTAAGAGAGTCTGCTGTCACAGCTTTGGGTTGAAGACAGAAAAATAAGCTATACTTCTACCTCTTTAGTGTCTTTTGTCTTACTTGGAGACAGACTCATCACACAATAATACTGAGGTTATGTAAGGGGTCAGCTTATTCACCTTTGTCAGATAGGAAGTATGGGTAATCAATTTACTGTTAAGGAAGATAATTACTAGATTGGACATCCGGCTGAAACAAGTGTTTGAATTATCCACAGACAATTCTTTTCTACAGCTCATTCATCACCTGTCCAAGTGTACATATAATTTCTGTGATAAATTACAAAAGTATGGTCTGTGACCTTGTTGTATATCCTGACAATACTACTTACAAAGAAACTGCAACACTGAAACAGACTAGGTTATACTGATGTTGTAAATCAGGAAGGAAAAACCACTCTTAGTTGAAAGCGAAATCATTAAGTAAGCTAAATTTTCCTTTAGAAATAAGGAGCAAGGCATATAGTCTGTCATTATTACCATATTTCCTTTTAACATTCTAAATAATTGCTGAGACATTTAATAATTTGAATTTCTCTCAGTGACAGAAACTCATTAATAAAATGTATGACAATTTAAAATTATATTTTAGTAGCACTGCTTTATGAAGTACTGTTTTTCAAAGCCATAACCGTATTTGTCTGTTTCAGCATAAAATGACATAAAAGAATTCTGTAGCACCTTTGAGACTGAGAAAAATAAGTTTCTAACATAAGCATCTGTGGACTTCAACAGATTCACATCTACTGAAGTGGATTGCAGTCCATGAAAGCTTGTGGTAGAAATTTATTTTTCTCAGTTAGTGTCAAAGGTACTATGGAATTCCTCTACGTGTGTGTGTGTGTGGTCAGCTGTATTGACCATTGAATCAGTGGAGAGTAGTTGTCATTTCACTTACCAAGCCTCTTGGAGAAACTGAAGTAACATAGTAGATTATCCTGTAGGCTTGCATAGAGGTATTGCAGCTGTTAAGGAAGATTCCATGGCAAAGCTAGTCAGCCATGGGTTGGCCTACTTCCTTATGATTTTTTTCATAGGTCCAATGAGCAATTTCAAGGAAGTGGGACTGGCCTGTGTCTGTATGTTGCCTATATTTATGTAGGGGAATTTACACATGAGAAAGACATGAACAGAATTCAGTCCATTCTGTGCAAATGCATCTGAAACTGTTTTTTATGTCCTATTTTTTAAAAATCACTTTTGTCTCAATCTGAACATCAGGATGTTATGTAACAGAGAAACTTCCACTCATGAACCATTTGAATGAGATAATGAACACCAGGTAACAATTACTTTCAAAACACTTTGTTGCTGTTGTGACACAGTCACTGTCTGGACACATATATTATGCTCGTTGCAACAACAAGAATATATTGGGAAATAACAGGTAAAAATGAGAATAACATTTTCTCAGTGCTTCACTAAATGCTGTCTCAAGGGCGTTGTGTCCAGAAGACAAGGCAAGGTTTTTGAATTAGCTTGGTTCACTCATTTGAGGACTGTGAGATAAAAGACCCAGGAAAGTCTCCTTCTGTACTTTGTATGGTGTAGACCTATAGGGAGGGGAGAAATAATATGCTACTTCCCACCCAAGTGTGCCCAAAAGTTAAATTCACAAATAGGTAGGTTGGTTCTGCATTATTGTAGTTTTGCTATGGAATTTTAATGGAAATGGGGAGGGGGAGATGGAGGAAAGGTGGGCTGAAAAAGAACACAGGGGAACTAAAGTTTCAGAGACATTTTGTCTTTCAAGCTACAAGCTGCATCCCCTCCAGCTGTCCCAGTTTTGCAGCAATAGCCCCTTATTAATCCTCTGTCATCCTACTTTTTCAGCCACTTCTAAAATGTCCCAGTTTCTCTCTCCTCTCTCATTTTCCCCCCATTGTCCTCATCTTACTTTAGTTGCTGTAGACTGAGTTCAAAGTAGTTTTCAATCAACTCTGAGGGGAGAGGAATGGAGGGGGCAGAATCTTGCCCTTCCCAGTAGGCTTAGGCAAAAGCACTCTGCTGCAACCTCTCATGGCTTACGTGTTCTTCCCATTAATCACTTTTGCCATCTGGACCACACTCTGATGTTGCTTGGGCATGTGTCCTAGTTTTCATCTGTGGAATGTTAGAGGGTCCTGTGTCCACCTACCATGAAGAGACCCTATTTAATTCAATGATACTAACTTCTCAGTAGGCATTCATATGACTGCAGTCTTTTTTTTTTAAGTTTTAAAAAGGAAAGTAGCTTCATATTAAAGGACAGAAGCCTTCTGCACATAATCAGAAACACGTGTTCCTTAGGTCCATTTTTGAAAACAGAAACCAGATATTTCCTCAGAGGAGAGGTACTGCAGAGAGGCATTACTTAATTTGGTTAATTCTATAATATCTTCAATAATATTGATAATAAAAGAGTTTCCACTGATAACACAAGTTACTATGGTTGTTTCAGTTTTGCTCCTAACCCCATATAAGTCAGTACGGTTGTTCCATCTTTACAGGTGGGAAATAGTGTAAGACAGAGCTTAGGAATGATTGATTAATTTTAGATGCATGGAAACTCCATTCCTGTGAGAACTGTATCTGTTAAATATATACATTTGCTGAAGCTGATACAGACAAATGGACCCTAAGAAGATTAAAAGGGTCATGGAACAAAATACTTTGGACCGTAGGTTATGCCTCCCTGTATCACATGAAAAGAAGACAAGAAAACACAACCTTCTGTTTACTACCTGTGAAACAATTTTGAAAGGAAAGGAAAATTAGCTCCCTCTCTCCCTTTCCTCTCTCTCTGGATGTTTATGTGTATGCTGATCAGCCTTCTTATTGACCATGATTTTCACAGGAAGGGAAAAATTTGTACAATATGCTGAATGAACACAAGGGTGGAGGGAGAGCAAGACCTAGAAAAAAGAATTCAAGTCTGTGTGAGAAAGAAAAAATAAAAACAACAGATGGAAAGAGAACCAACACAGGAGGAAGGTTAACTGTAGGTTGTAGCACTGGGATAAAAGAAAAGAACGACCAAGGAGAGAGAAAAGAGGAGAAGACAAGAACTGAGATGTAGATGGAGTCTGAACCCGAGAAAAGCTTAACAGTGCTTGTAACAAAGCACATGGTTTGTATGCATTTCCTTGATCTGATTTTAAGTTTGAAAACTTATAACTGGACAAAATCGAAATTATCTTTACTGGGAAGAATGTTGGCTATAAAGATGATGGTATTACCAAAGATGAATTATTTGTTTCAGAATCTACCAGTAATCACTAACACAAGATGTTTCCGAGAATGGCAGAAAGATCTTTCATATTATATCTGGGGAGAAAAGAAGCCGAAAACAAAATGGAAAATTTTGATTGATAAAAAAGAGGTGATTGTGGACTGCCGGATTTGAAACTATACTTTTACGAGAATGGTATGACTTGGATAAAGGACTGGATAACATTGAGAAATGAAAGAATACTGAAGTTAGAAAGTGCTGACCTCCGATTTGGATGGCATGGGTACCTATGGTACAATAAAGCAAAAGTGGATAAAGATTTCTTAAATCACTGTGTTAGGCGACCATTATTAGAAATTTGGAAGATATGGAAGCTGAAACTGTACTCTAGAATTCCACTTTGGGTTTCCTTTCGTGAGGCTCTATTCGGAAAATGGAAAGACCCAAAAGAAAGATGGATTACTTATAGAGACATAATCGTTGATGAAGGAAAAGATGGTCTATGAATAAAAACAAGAAAAGAATTGGTAAATGAGGGATGGTACTGTCAATGGTTTTTGCATATTCAATTGAAAGAAAGATTCAAAATGGATCAAAAACTTGAAGGTTTTGAAATAAATACACAAACAAATTTGAAAAAATAATATTTGAGAAAAAAGAACATCAAACATCACAATTATACAAATTCATGTTAGATCGAGAATTAGAAATGGAAGAGATAAAAGATGCAATGATTACTTGGGCTCGGAATATAGGCCATGAAATCAAACTAGAACAACGGGGGGAAAGTTGGGAAAACACCCAAAAATTTACTTTAGCGCAAAACCTGAAAGAGAACCATCTCAAAATGTTGTACAGATGGTATTTGGATCCAGATAAGTAAAGTAAGATATATAAGGCGAATGAGAAGAAATGTTGGAAATGCAAAGAAGAAAATGGCACTTTCTATCATATGTGGTAGCAATGTACAAAAGCAAGAAAATACTGGAAAAAGATTGATAAAATAATCAGGGAAACATTACAAATAAATATTCCATTATCACTGGAGATTTTTTTACTGAACATGCTGCTCCAAGTAGACAAAGATTACAAAAAACATAAGGACACAATCCTATATATGGTGACAGCAGTGAGGATAATATATGTAAAATATTGGAAAAATAATGAGGTACTGGAGATAGAAGAATAGTTGACTAAATTGCTAGAATTTGCAACACTCGATGACTTAGCCCGTGCCATGAAGGGAGAAAAGAGAGGGAAGAAAGAAAGACAAATGATAAGTCATGAAGAAGTATATTGAGACTAATTGGACACGACCAGACCAAGAAGATAATGAAACATGAAATTAAGCTGAAGCAAAAGACTGTCAGTAAGCTAAACTAGACAAATAGATGTAAACATTGCCTACAAATAGGCAAGTCAACAGTAATAATAATAATTTGGAGGTATCTGTTATAAGAATATAAAAATATCCAAGCAAGAGAAAGTAGGAAGTTGAAAACACATAGAAATGTAGATAAGGATCTGAATTAGGAATACCTAAATATATAGTCTGACAGTAAAGATTGAAATTGATTTGAATTGATTGAATTGGCTAAAACATGATGAATTGTTTGACAAGAGCGAATTGGAATTAGAATAATATATATGTAATTAGAGGATCCTGGTATATAACAAGACGGAAATAACATGTAAAATGAAGGATTGTATTTCACGCAATAAGTATTTTCTATAATCTAAAATATGAATATAACATGTGGATTATGTAAATGTAGAAAGATGGCGTTTTAATAAAAATAAAGAAAAAAAGAAAAGAAAACTTATGTGAGCTCTTTTCATGAGAAGATAAAGTCTAAGGAATCTGAATATAATTGAGCATTTCTTGGTCTTGTACAAATCATAAATGACTGCTAATGAAGGAACAGTACGCATGAACAATAGAAGAATCAAGTGTTTTCCTTCAATGCTGTAATTAAACCAGATCAATACAAAAAGGCAGAAAGGTTTGCATTGTGTTTATAAAGCTAAAGCTCAGCACAAAATATACTGACAAACAAAGACAGTGCAGGAAGATACTCCATGGTATACAAAACAGTTTTGCCTTGGCGAGTCTTGCTTTCTCTTTGCTTTTCAGGTAGCCATGAATCTGTATGCTTGGTGTAATGGAGGAATATGGAAATGTAATAAATACTTTATATCCTCCAACACTTCACAAATGAAAACTGGAACATGTGTAGTCAAGCAACATCAGAATATGTTCAAGATGGCAAAGGCTGTTAATAAGGAAGAACACACAAACTAGGGCCATTTCCGCACAAAACTGTTATAGCACTATTATTCCACTCTCAACATCCTATGGAATCCAGGGGTTTGCAGCTTCTCTTCCTTTCTGAGTTGAGTAAAACTTCTTTTATTCTTTGGAATCAGTTTGCAACAACTGATGTAAGCTGAGGACAAAGGGGAAGTGGGAAAAAGAGACAGAAACTGAGCTATTATAAAAGCAGCTGAAAAAGTTGGACAACAGAAATAAATCAGGACTGTCCCAGCCAAATCAAGACAGCTGGAGGATATTATAGCAAGACACTGTTTTTGCTTCAGCTTTACATCAGACATCTGCTACATCATGGAAAATGTCATTTGCTTAGAATGTAAATGTTGGAAAGTATCCTGAAGGAGTCAGAATGGAGTTTACTGAGTTTGGATGTTCAAAGGCAAAAAGGAATTGCACAAGGCTGAAGTCCATGTTATTATTTGTAATATCATGTTTGATGAAGAAGAGGCTGTCCAGTGTGTTCAAGGCTAGTTGTGTCACTCAGCTGCTGCTACCACTTCCTGTCTGGATATTATCTTCTCCTGTGGGCTACTGACTGGCTTCCAGTTGTCTCTCGGCAGTTTCTTCCCATAACCAACTGGGTGCTGGGGTATAAAATCAGGTCAGAACATTTCCAACTTCTTTTGCAAGGAAAATCCAGAAAGTGTTATTTGTCAACCAACTGAGAATATTGGTTCCATTAGTAGGAATATTAGTGTTCCGTGCTATCTGTGTAAATCTCTTTTCTTTGCTGGTTATATTTATTCTTTCATTAGTAAGACTTTGGTTAATTTTTCCCACGTTTTCTTTGTTATGGCTTCTGCTTCTTTTATCTCTTCAGTTCTTATACCTATCCACTGTCCTCTACAGATTCCCTTTTCTTCCTTCTTATGGAACTGTCACTCAATTGCTCCTAAAGTTGCTACTGTTCATGATTTATTTCTCTCCAGACCTTTTCACCTTCTTGCTGTCACTGAAACCTGGCTCCCTGCCCATGATACTGCTACTTCGGCTGCCCTCTCTTTGGAAGACTCTTTTTCTCATACAAGTTGCTATGAGGGTAGGAGAGGTGGAATGGATCTACTATTATCTAGCTCATGCCAGTTTCAGCTCTTTTTTCCCCTTGCCACCAACACATTGTTTCTCTTCCTTTTAGGCTCATGCTATGAGACTCTTTTTGCGTCTGCACCTGTAAATTGCCGTCATTTACCATCCACCTGGGCCATTTTCAACTCTTATTTCCGATTTTGAGTTGTGGTTGACTTTCTTTCTCTCAAATGATATTTCCACTCTTATTATGGGTGATTCTACTATTCATGGGAATGATTCCAAAGATCTTGCTGTCTTTCTTTACTGTCTTGTTTTCAGCTCAAACTTTGTTCTGATTTGCCTACACACTCCCTTGGCCATAGTCTTGACCTTCTTTTTATTAAGAATTTTTCTCTGTTGCTTTTCCATTATTGAATTTCATTTGATCATTATCTTGTTTCTTCTGTGCAAGTTTATAATCCACTCTGTTGCTCGCTCCTTTTAAGAGCTTCATTCTGTTAATTCTGAGGCCTTTTGGTCACTTCTCTGGTCTTCTCTGATCTCCTCTCTGTCTCCCATTAATTCTGTTGGTTCCTTGGAGTGAGTTGTTTCTTTAGTCAATTCAGCTGTATTCTCAACTCTTGATAGTTTTGCCCCTTTGCCAACATACTGTCTCTTCTACCAAACCTCAGCCTTGGCTTACTCATTTTATTAAGTTTCTTTTTTCCTGCTCTTGTGTAGCTGAACATTTGTGGAAGAAGACTAGAAGTGGGCAGACTACATTCATTATACATTCATTAATTCTTCTTTCTCTTGTGCTATCTCTTTGGCCAAACAGAAATACTATACTTCATTGATTAATGCTAATGCACAGTACCCACAACATCTTTTTTTAACCTTTAATTCTCTTTTAAAACCCTCCCCGCCACATCTTCCTCCATCTTTCTCTTCTGATTATTTTGCAACTTTATTTAAACCTAAAACTGAAAAATATCTGTTCTGATCTTGCTGCCCCAGAACTTTCTTTATTACCAATATATCAAATGTCTGTTTCTTCTACATTTTCTGGTTGCCCCAGTCATTAGATGAACTATTCAAAATGTTGATGTCTTCAAATCCTTCCTTCTGCTTTCTTGATCATGTTCCTTCTATTTCTTAATTACTGTTACTGCTGCTATTCTCCCTTCTCTTCTCAATATTATTAATCTCTCTCTTTCTACTGGTTCATTTCCTTCTTTATTTAAAAATGCTACCATTTCTTCAATTCTTTAGAAGCCACCATTACATCCATGCTCTCTTTCTAATTATCACAATGTATTACTGTTGCTTTTCCTCTTGAATGTCACTTCAACCTTTCTCAGTTGCTGTTCCACATCCTTGATATTGCCTCTCTGAACATTTGTGGACTACTCCTTTCCTTGTCACATTTCAATCACAATTAAAAACATTCTTGTCTTCAAAAGCTGTTTGAATTTAGTTTACTGCTGTTTATGTGCATTTCCTCAACTTTCTTTCTCACATTTCTGTAATGGATCACTGCCAATCAAGATTTCTTCCTTTGCACTGTACAGAGACAACTCCCATGAAAACCACAGATGATCTTCTTCAGGCCAAGTCAAAAAGCCTATATTCAGTCCTTAATCATCTTGATCTCTCTGCATCCTTTGACACAGTTGATCGTGCTCTTTTGTTGGATTCACTTCATGACCTAGAGTTTACTGATTCTGTCCTTATCTAGTACACATCTTATCTTATTCACATCTCTGGTCAGTCATTTAATGTGGTAGCTGGAGGTTATGTATCTTCTTCTTTCCCCTTCCAGTTTGGATTTCATACTGGACCCTTTGCTGTTTTTCCCTATACACTATCTTTAGGTAATCGTTTTCAATATCATCTCTATGCTGAGGACACTCAGCTGTATTTCTCCACTCCAGAAATCTCATCTGACATTGAATGGAATATTTCAGTGTGTCTTTCAATTATCTCAGCATGGATGCTTCATTGTCACCTAAAACTTAACATGGCAAAGATAGAACTACTTGTTTTTCTTTCAAAACCTTCTCTACAACATACATTCTCCACAACTGTTAATAATGGTACATTTATCCTGTGAAGGAAACACATAGTCTCCATTGTTATTTTTGACTCTTTTGTTCCTGACATTGAGATTGTAGCAAAGTCATTTTGATTTTTCTTTATAATATTGTGAAAATCAGGCCTTTCTTTCTCCTTCCTCTAATACCTTAGCTTATGCCTTGGTGATTTCCTATCTTGATTATTGTAATCTTCTGTTTGCTAGTCTTCCATTATCTCACTTTAGTCCTCTGGTTTCCATTCTACATTCTGCTGCTAAGATTATCTTTTTGGTCTGTCATTTTGATCATATCACCCCACTTTTGATATCTCTTCATTGGTTGCTCTTCCTTTCTAGGATTCACCATAAGCTTGTTTTAACGTTCAAAGCCCAACACAACCTATCTCTTCCTCTCTTTTGCCCTTATTTCTTTTGGCCAGCCTACTTGAGATCTGTGTTCTAGGAACTCTAGGTTTCTCCCCAACTAAGGATTTCCTCTTCCTTACCTCCACTTCAACCTTTCTCAATTGCTGTTCCATATCCTTGATATTGCCTCTCTGAACATTTGTGGACTGCTCCTTTCTTTGTCACATTTCAATCACAATTAAAAACATTCTTGTCTTCAAAAGCTTTTTGAATTTAGTTTAGTACTGTTTATATTTTTGTATAGTTTGATTACAGATGCTTGTCAGTTTATTTTACATTATGGTGAATTTTTGTATTTTATCTGGGTAATTTGTTTTTCAATTGTATAGTATAGTTTTATTATTCCTCCCTTCTCCTTGTGTTTGTGCGCATATACTTATGTTTTATATTATATACTTTTGGCAGAACCTGCTGTTTTTGGCTGGTTTACTTGTAAAGTACATGCACATAGGTGGTGCTAAATAAATAAATAAACAATAACTTATGTTTCACCTTCCATAAATTATGACTAGGGAGATGAAAGAATTCTTAGTTTTCAGCATGAAATGAGGAAGTATGTTTGTCATCTCCTTCCTCCGTACTGCTTGAATCTAGCAGATCTACCTCTGTACCTAGCTCTGAAGGCTATTAGACATGAGGTTTTCTGCCAAACTTCTTTTTACAAATAAGGAGCTCCACCATATTGTCTTCTCCAAAGAGGACTTACCTGGTATCATACATTTGCAAGCTTGTTGGATCACTTGTTGGTACAAAGCAATCTCCAGCATGGGACTGAATTTAGTATATTTCAGAGTCCTAAATGATGTAGTCAAAACTTTCTCCTGGGGATTTTGGACTTATTTCAATGATAAGACTCTGGGACATCATCAGTAAGAGGGATAAGCTATGCTTAGTCAACAGTTAAATACTGTATCTCATCTCCCGCCGCCACCAGGCGCCTTACTTGCTATTGTAGAGGGGAATTTTTATGAAATAATCTTGCCAGGTTGGATACAGATGGAGCTTCTGTAACTTTAATTCTGAACAGATCATGGATCAGGTTGAGGTTTTCCCTCAAGTCTCTCCTTCCAGAGCTCTTTTCAAGAAGAAGAAGCAGACTTACAAGTGGAAGAGACTTCATAGATGCCAGAAGACCAGTTAATCACTGCTCCCATTCAGAACATCAGTTCAGGATTAGAGGGGGAAGGAGAAGAGGAGAGGCACCCAAGTCCTGAAAAGAGAAAGAGGCTCAAGCATCTGGTCCAGATTCTTCTATATGGCTGAATTCAATGTCACAGGATGATTACAGCTGAAGGATGCTGTCATTAAATACAACTGGGAATCTGGGCATGGATGGAGATTTCTTCCTGTAAAAGGCAGATAAGAGCACCAGCTCATTGTTGAGGGCAACCCCGTTCTTGGTGTGGTTCTCTTACCCTTGACTTATTGACTCCTGGATTACTGAGCAAATTGACTAATGGTAAACTATGAATTTCTGGCTCTATTCAAGGGCATTCTTGACCTCTTACTGGCAACGCATCTTTTGTATACTGAAACTTGGATTCCTTCTGACTACAGCTCATGGATTCTGTACATCTGAACTTTGTTAAAGCAGGATGCTCACCTTCCAACTTGCAGCTGTGACCACCCTCATAAAAACTCCCATGATTTTTTTGTCAAATAGACTACATTGTACCAACTGGGCATGTCTCTGTTCAAGATGAAGAAGCTAACAAAGAAAGAGGAGAGAAAGAAAAAAAGAAAAGGAACTGAGAAGGAAATTTTAATTTGTATCACAAACATTGCTAAATGTATGCAAATTCAAACCAGACTGTTAAGAGCTAAGCATTCACGACCCCTCCCTCTGGTTTCTACTGGCAAGACAATAGGACATGATGTCTGTGACTGCAAATGAGGGTTTGGAGGATAAAAAAGGCAAGTATCTTTATCTGACTTAATGAAGCATTATCGTATCTCATCTTGCTCTGTGATCTGTTCAGATTAAAGCTACAGGAGACATGTACCATACCCAGTCTGGAAACTCTACCATGAAGAAAGAACTGTGAAAGACACAGCAGGAATTTCTGCTGTCCACTTGGAGAAATATGGGCCTGGCAACATTCTTTCCAGTAAAACTTGTTGCTTCCCAGAAATCTATATCTAACTGAGGTGGAATACCGTGGAGTCTCAAAGCTGCTTTTGAGACTCTAGGACATTTCGGAGACTTTCTTTTAAAGGAAAATTCCCAGTTCACTTCTTGTTTTTTTAAAGCCTCCCCTCTTCTGAGAATAGCCCCACATGACAAAATAGCTAGATTGTTGCATTTTGAGTAAATTTTTAAGTTAAAGAAAATGAAGGTGGGGATTCATCCTAGAGGATGTAGCCCTCTGAGGTCTCACAGAAGCCCATTTGGGGATGCACATTATTGTGCCTATCCCTGATAAAGATGTTTCATTAATACTAGTTTCTTAACTTCCAAGTTCAGATGACAGCTGGGACATGTGTGGCTAAGCAGCATCAGAATATAGAAAAGAGGGCAAAAGTTATTAATGAGGAAGAATATACAAGCTAGGAGACAACATAGTAGATTGCTTTTGTCTGAGCCCACCAGAACTGCAAGATTCTATTCCCTCCTCCCCAATGAGTTAATTGTGTGTGGTCTGCTTTGGCACTTTGAACTCAGTTTGCAGCAACTGAAGTAAATTGGGGATAAAGGAGGATAGTGGGAGTAGGAAAGAGAAACGGACATTTAACAAGCAGTTGAAAAGGTAGGATAGAGAATTAATCAGGACTGTGCCTACCAAACGGTAACAGTTAGACTATATGTAGTTCCTCAGTTCCAGTCTTTCCTATCATTCCAGTTTATACAGAAGCCAAATAGAGCTATAGTATTCCTTTCCAGGCTGCCTTCAAACATGCGCCCTGAGAGCTTCCTTCTTGCAATAACAATGATTTCATATAGTAGATCAAAATGTATTTACTGCAGAGTTGGAATTATAGGTTCCAGCTCATGAATTTTACAATAAATTTTACCTTACACTTGTACAGCTTAATTGTCTGCCTCACACTGCAGAAATATCTAAACTGGGAGATATTTTGTTTGAGTAATATTGTTTAGCTTCAACTTTCTTCCTTGGAAATGAATATTGACTCTTTGTGTATTAGTCTTTTGACCTGACTGAACAAATTTTTGAAATGCAGCATGTTTTCTCTTTAAGAAAGAGCTTTCTTTGGCAAAAAAGAAATTGCATTAGTTTCTGTTAGCAAACATATCATCAAAACACAGCCTCACTGTGTTCTTTTTTTCCATAGTCAGTTACTGTTTGTTTAAAACTTTTTCATTTTGGTACATATAAACATTGGTGCTATACTCTCACGCTGCTTCCTTCTCTTCCACGTTTTTCCCTTACATTCTTAGATCGTAGTCTGACCTCTTAAATCAGGGTTTCCTGTGATGTCCAAGCCAGAAATCTTATTTTATTTTATTTTTTTGGCAGTTCTTCAAAGTCAGAATATGGAACCAGTTTCAGGCAGTGGGAATGGAGGTGCTGAATTATGGAAAACTTAATCTTTTTGCTTTGGTGGTAGCAAATTATACCTGGCCATTTTCATAATTAATTTGAAAAGCATTAGGAAAGCAATCATTACATGAGTTTAAATTCCTCAGGTATCTTTTCATGCAAAGAAATGTATTGGGGCAAAGTGGTAGTTCTGGATAATGTAAAAATACAGCTTAGAAAAACATCTGAACTGTAGCTAAGCATGCTACAGTTCTGAGAATCAAGGCCTACTGATCCCCCATTTGTCATTTGTTGTTTGGTCTATAACCTCAAGCTGCTGAGCAAATCATGTGATATATCATTGATATATCTGTAGAATAGGAGGATGTCGTTAAAACAAAGTATTATCTAATAATTACCGGGATGAGTGCGTATGCCTGTGTTTGTGTCTGAGTAGTTTTTAACAGCATCTATTCTTAAATATCAGACTGGTAAGTTTAGCGTGGGATAAAGGAAAGACAGGGAGAGAGAATGAAAAATTGCTACTTTATGCTGCTAGTTAAATTAGTATCAGACACTGCAACATTTACACAGAATTTAAATGTAATTTCTTTTCATCAGATCTTGAGAGATTGCCTGTCCATTTATGGGCACACATAATTCAACATTAGGTTTTCAGTTCTTAGGATTTATTTAATTGAGGATACAATTTATAGCTCATTTAATTGAAGCTATGATTTATTCTTTATAGATAAAGTACTTTAAATGAAATGATGTCCTACATAACAGTAAAAACAAAGAAACTTTAATAATAAGTCTGAAGAAATTGGTAAGTGGGAAGAAAATATATTCTTTTGTGAAGTAGAGCTATGAAATTATGCATGGAATATATGTAAAAAAAGACTGTTATAAATGTCTTGTGACAGATAGGGAACCACAGATTATTAACATGAAAGGCACATTTATATTTTGTACTATTTTGGATTCCTAGCTTCCTGAGTTCTGGGGCAGGTTTCCATAATTAAAAACCTACCGGAAACTAGATTGCATTCAGCTCTATCACTCCATGTGACAGGGTGTTGTTTGCGGGTTGGGTATTTGTATAGTAATGAGATAGCTGCAGTCATATAATAACTACAGTTGTGTTGCTTCTCTGATTCTTTTTCAGTGAATGGATGGATCTAGGCCAGAGTTTTACCACTCTGCCATCGACAACCATCTACATTCAAGGTAGTGGTAAGATCAAAACTAAATGCAACATAAGATACCATTCCATACTATATAGATTTTGCCCCCAAATACACATCTCTTAAAAGGCATGGCCCATAACAACTCCGGTCTTTTGACATTTTGGACCCTGAGTGGAAATGAAAAGCTCTTAACATAACATGTTAAGCTAAGAGTTTTTGTTGTTGTTCATTGAATATTCTTTTAGTCAAGACACAATAGCTGTTGTTTTTCTTCTTATCATGAGGGCAAAGTGAAGTGAAGCAACTAATATTCACTGAATCATAATTGCAAACATTACAGCAATGTGGAGCAAATATAAAACAAGGGCCTCACTGCCATTTCAGAAAAACAACGGGTTGTTTTTTTTTGTTTTCTTTTTGTAGCAGAGGGATATGGTGCCATTCTTAAATGTCTTAAAGTAGACATCTAAATGAATATTGATGGCGCAGTCGCATACGTAGTGCCTCAAAGGTAAGCTACACTGAAGTCAAAAGTTGGGATAAGGGACACATTCACACTTTCCAAGCAATAAAAATGGGAATGCAAATATCTTTTGCTATTTGCAGTTTTAAGATCTTTTACTCTGAAACACACCACTACCACCACCCCAGTATAAACATACATAAAGTGTATACACTGTCTGTGTGTGTGTGCGTGTGCGTGCGTGTGTGCGTGTGTGTGCACCTGTCAAGGTTGTCTGTCAATTTATGGCAACCCTGTGAATTTCATAGGGTTTTCTTAGGGAATTCTTATTGCTCAGAGATGGTTTGCTACCTCTTTCCTCTGAAATATAGCTTACAGAACATGGTATTTGTTGGTTTCCCATTGAAATACTAACCAGAGGTGACTCTGCTTATCTTCCAAGATCAGATGGGATCTGGTGCCTTTAGGATACTTAGGTCCTACAATGCATATATTAGGGAAAAGTGAAAGGTCTTCAGTAGGCAAAAGTGTGCACAAAAATGTGCATATCAAGGAGAAAACTTCATAAAACAGCATATCACAGAGAAAACTGGTTGCAAGAACTTACACATGTTAGGCAAAAGTGCATATACAGATTGTTTTTTATGATAATAAACAATGTGAACAAATCAATGCAACTAGAAAAAAAAGGAGGAAAATAAGAAAAGTAAAGATATAAAACTCCAGTTTTAAGCATGAAGACAAATATAAACAATACGAAACCTGGAAAGAGTGAGAATTAATAGCATTAAAGATTTTTAATGGGTAAATCATTGCCATTGGAAGAAAGTCAGACAAAGTTGCCACATATTCAAAGGAGTAGTTTCAAAAAGCACAGAATCTGCAAGTATCTCCCCATCTTCAGCAGTTAAAGGGCTGGTATCTAATTTATCTAAGGACATTACTGAAACAACAAATGGAGAAGAGAATGTTTCAAGAATACTATGTAAGCTAGTTCACCACACTCCATATTTCAAATTCAGAAGGACAAAGTCCAAAACAAGGACTATGCAACCTTATAAATATCAGCTTCATTCAGGGAATGTATCCTGAGAATTGTTAGTAGAAGGGATATTAACAGATGTTAAACTTCACAAAATAAATAGTAAAATTTCACAGTATTGTTAGCATGGTTGTAGTGTAAATGGCACAATAGATCAAATGTTGGTTGCATTGTTTGGAAGTTGTAAGCTTGTTGGAATAGAATAATTAATTTTTTTGAAGCAAGTAACTCACCAAGACCTAAATTCCAAGGGCACTTTATTATTATTAACAATTTTTGAAGGAGTAGAATGGAATGTTTTGCACAATGAGCTTAATTCTATAGTGTTGGGTTTATGGTTAAAAATTACAAGACCATGGACAACATTAAAAGATCTTTCATTTTTATGTTGGTTGGACTGTATGTAAAGAGTTGCCCTTGCAGAAAAACTGACTTATAGGATCTGAGTAGCCAAAGGGGAAAACCTCACCTGTTACACTTTGGTCTCCTTTTGTTTCATCAGTAGCTCAGCAACAATCATTGTGCATCCAACATTACACCAAGAAACATTTTTGGGTTTCACCCTTTTAGTAGAAGTAAGCCATATTAACATATAATAAACAAATGTTTCTATTAGGAACACCTGTATGCAGAACTGTGTGTCCCTAAGGAATTTTTTCCAAAAAAAAAAAGAAGCATGTGTAAGAATTTGAACTATGGGAAAAGGAGCCTATTTTGTTAGCTAGCCATAGTTTACCATTTGACCTAATAAATTTATTTGGATGTATTGGTGGATAATTTCATTGCACTGCTTCCATAATTAATATATTTTTCTTGCTGCATACCATATTCATTCTTCATGGGTATTCACTGTTATATAGAACATCATTTTACTTAAAGTACCTTATCTCTAAAGAATATAGTGAAGCCCCAATAAAATTAGCAGTACAGTGAACCCTCTGTATAGGAGGGTTCAGTTCCAGGATTCCTTGTGAACAGAAAAAAAGGGGAAAAAAAGAAATTATTGTTTTCCACATCATTAATTGGTAGTGATGTGCACACAGATGGTTCAGTGGATCTGCTTCAGTGGATTTTACGTATAAGACACAACACTCCACAGCTGCTTGAAATCACATATCTGGAGGCTGCATATACAGAGGGTCCATTGTGCATTATAACTGCAATTAAATACATCTTAAAGACTGAAAAGCCTAATGTTGAATTACATGAGTCCATATGTAGATAGGCAATTCCTATAGATCTGACTGGGTGGAACACACACACTGTCAAAGTCCAACTCTCTGCCTGTGCTTCACTGCCAGCAAGAGGGAGGAGGTGAGAATACTACAACTATTAACGAAACCGCAGAGCTGAGCCAGGTCAAAGTCCAGTCCAACAGTCTAGAAAGCAGAGGTCCATCCAGAGGGGTCAAGGGAGACAGAACACAAGTGTCATGTAATTTGCTACAAGCATAGAGCAGGCCACGCTGACAGACTTAAATAACCACAGAGACCGGTGTTACTTGTCATTGCTTCTTTAATCTAGCCAACACAACTTCCCTCTGAGCTGCCCATTTCAGCCTTCTTTGTGACTGGGGGCTAAGGGACTCAAGTGACTGTAATTCTTCCAAATCATTGCTGGTTCCTTCTCCCTCTGGAGCTGGTTGGGGCAACTCTGCCTCCTCTTGTCCTTCAACTGCTGGGAATGTTTGCAAGTTGGTTTGGTCAATCACTGGCTCTGTTCCTGGCACAATCAATTGTTCCTTAAACTCAGAGCCATCATCTATCACACACACACACACACATACAAGCTTAAACTTCTGTGGAAGTACTGTACTGAAAAAAATGAATTGAAGCATATTTACATAAGACAATATATCTAGATATATACTCTTGTCCAACGATTCCTGTTAGCACTCAATTGATCTCTTAAACACATGTATGAAATTCCACACTGTTTCTCTCTTTCATGAATTAGGGTAGACTTTCACAATCTACTGCCTTCCAGATGGGCTGGGCTATAGTTGCTGCTACCTTTAAAGAACATGGCCAAATTGACTGAAAATGATTATCCAACACATTGAAAATCCAAAACATTTTGAGAGTACAATGTCAGGAGATAGCTGAATCAGGAAATGGCCTGTGTATGCAATTTGGAGGGGGGACCAAGCCTCTGCTATGCCTCAGAGTTTCTCATAATTGTTTTGCACACACATACAATAATATACAAGCACATACATGTATTAGGAATGTGGACCGATTAGCTTTGGACTCTGATTTGGCAAATTCATAAAAAGCAGTCCAGTTTGGTGGGTGACTTGTGGTTGACTCTTAATTCAGAAGTCCAGACATTCATTCCTCCATTTGACTATCACAGATCTCTACAAACAACTTTTTAATACATTTTCAGCTGTTCTGTAACTGGAACTGTGAGTGGTTCCAGGCCTCCCCAAGAATATGTACAGTGTAAAATAATGATACATGATATTTCAACCTCAGCTGTCCCTGGTTGGCAATCCAACTGTCCATGGCTGACTAAAGGGGCCCTTGGGCTAGGGTGCACCCTCCATGTGAAATCTGATGGAAGATGGATTCCCAAGGTTAGCTAGTACAAACAAAGAAAATCAAAATACTCAGGTGTGACCTCTTCTCATAGCTATGAGAGGAAAATGAACTTCCTTAGTCATATCTTCAAATCTTTTCCCAATCTCAAACTGCCAAGATAGTATTTTAAAAAAGGATCAATCAAGGTCATGAATAGAGATTTACCCCTACTGTACTACTGGCGTGCTGTTAGCGCTTGTCCATTCCACTAGGGAAATGTTAACCTTTATCGATGCCACAAGGACTCCTAAACCCATCTCCCTAGTGGCAGAAGCCCTGCTAACTACATCAGGGAAAGTATTTCATTAGAGAACAGAGTACTACTGACAAATATCAGACAAATTGGTACAGTGTTTTTTGTTTTTTTGTCATGATCCTTTAAATCTGATCTTGCTTTAAGACAAAGAAGAACCATCCTTTACAAAAAAGAAGAGGAAAAGGAAGGACTGGGTGGGATTTATTGTATAAAGATGCTTCCTTCTGTGAGGATCAAGCTCACCATTTTTTCCTGAAGAATAGTTGGAAGGAACTTAGTGTAAGAGCAGCCTTTACAGCCACAGTTGCCACACATGAATTTCCAGATGATGATAAAGCTCAACTCCCAGGCACCTCAGCAACTGTGACTAATCATCAGAGATTGTGTGAACTTTAGTCCAACAACATCTGGGGATACATATTTAATAACTCTTGGTTTACAGTGAAGAGTTTCAAAAAAAATGAGGAGAATGCACTTATCTTTCTATTTCTTAATTTTTAAATTTTGTTTTTTATTTGTTTGTGGGCAGCTATAAAAATTATATACAAAATAGATATGCCCTATGTAACAACTCTCCAGAAATGCACTACTTGATTGACTGATTGATTGTGGAAGAGGAGTGTTCAGTTGGGGGAGGACTGCTTCCCTTCCCCTTTCCTCCCATTTGCTTTTTGGCAATTTGCATTAAAATGACATATGAAATACATGTGTCCCAAACCAAGCAACCTACAAATTTCAGAAGGATAGGTGCTAGGAAGAGAACCAGTGTGGTATTCCCAGAAAACCCTGTGATAGATTTACCTGAGGGTTGCCATAACTCAGAAATGACTTGAAGGCACATAACAACAGGATGCTAGGAAATGATGACAAACAAAAAAAATTGTTCAAAATATTTTCCTTTTCTGCTAAACCGACATCAAAATCACAGACAGTGCAAGAAGCTGGGTCTAAATGATTCATGTGGAACATATAGTGGCAGGCACAGAAAGATTTGAACAACTAGGATTTTCCAGGCAGGTATTCAATACCACATTCTCCCGGCTCCTACAGAATCTACTGAAAGACTTAACAGTTGTGTTCTTGGGGAAGACAACTAGCAAAGAGTACCAAACCCTGAAAGCAAGCAAAATTCCTTTCATACAGTGTTGTGATTAAAGACCATCACCATTAATTAAAGAGTGATTAAAGACCATTAAAATCATCACTGTAATAAAGATGGAACTGTCATTCATTAAACCACACTCTCTCTTCTCTCACAGCTCTGGTATTTTCTTTGCATGGAGAACATGGGGGCAAATTATCATTGGAGGCACAATAATCAAAATTTGCTGACACATCTTCAGTGGTGTAGAGATTTGGATTTGTTCTGATTT
Source organism: Iguana delicatissima (assembly GCA_948472985.1). Lineage (NCBI taxonomy): Eukaryota > Metazoa > Chordata > Lepidosauria > Squamata > Iguanidae > Iguana > Iguana delicatissima. The sequence continues at coordinate 159,180 of CAOKZL010000268.1, read as the reverse complement.
TGAGGAGTCCTACTTTTATTCAGACATTGGAACAGAACCAGCCCTGTCTCAAATCAGCCCAATTCTGTCTGAGATTTTTCCAGCCCTGAAGCTTTCTACATTCTATTTGATTCAAACAGTGTATTTCTTCTATAGTATTCTAACATGGCAGCTTCCTTTCATGAAGGAATTTTAATAATAAATGTCATGCTGATGCTGGGAGTGGGAGGCTTGTGAACATTTCTGCACAGAATGAGCAGCAACAAAGAGGTAAGGATAATATTTCCACACAGATTTTACAGTTTGATTCTATATTTCCCATTACTTACACTTCCTCTCCCACAAAGCACTGTGAATTACAAAATAACATGTAGCAGACATCATCAGCTTTGACTTCTCTTTCTAAGGCTTACTTCCAAATGCAGCTAATTAGAGCACCTGGTTGTCAAATGCAGATGATTGTGATTAATTTTAGCCAGGCATTAAGTTGAACTCACTTCTGGGTCATAGTCTTCTATCTTGCAAAGGAGAATTTGGAATTAAAGAAATCTCTTGTGGGTCATAGAGTACATTCTTCTGAATTACTGTAGAGTTAATTTTCTGCATTGATTTTTTTCTAAAAAAACAAAAGAAAAGAAAACATAAGCACAGTTTCAACAATGCCCTCTTTCTGGGATCACAGAACTTGGCATGCTAACACAACCAGCCAGAATTCTCAAGAATATTAGGAGCATTTTTTCAGTGTATATGGTTGGGTTTTCCTGAAAGAGTAGGAATGCAATGCAGTTACATAGGTACCATGTTGTCATGTTTATGTTTCATAAGGCATATTTCTGCAAATTTGAACTGTAAAACTGCCTCATACTGACATATATACTAGTATAACTATTCACGCCATCTGAATTAGAGATGAGACAAAGCTTTTTTTTTTTTTTTTTTTTTTGAAATACTGAATCATTGCCAAGAATTCTCAACAGTGATGAAGGCTCCTTAGAATCCTCCATTTTGAGATTGTGAGCACTGAAAAGAAAATATCACCTTTTCACTGCTCCCTGCTCTCCAAGTTCTTCTCCTTCAACACCATACATGGAAGATTTGTGGGGAAAGGAAGAAAGAATCGGTGAAGTTTTGAAGCAGGTGGTCTTGAAGTGAGCACAGTGGATTAGAAGTTAAATTTCAATAGTGACTTAACTCATTATTGTCACAGTGACTCCATTTCTGAACTGTTCTGATCACCACCACATCCCAGTTTCAGTTCATACCTTCATTTACTTGAATATTCTACTTTCCTTTGTTTGGTTTTAAAATTGTTGAGACCATTTTTGCCAGAATGACAGTCCACTACATTTATTCATTGCTTGCCCATTTGACAATGGACAGGTCTCCTTATTATCATTTTCTTTTTGATGTTTGGACAAATTCAGGCATATCATTCCAATTAATTTTTGCTACATAAGACAAGCAGCCAAAAGGTGAGCCATGATATCTAGGGAAAGATATTGGATGTCAAAACAGTACAACAGTATTTCACCTTATGCTAAAGCAAAAATTAATGAGGAACATTGAAAGGACTCCAAATTTATCATAACCTTTTATCCATTATTGTGGCCATTATTAAAATTGTAAGAAGATATTCTACCAACATCTTTTTCATTATAGTGTTTCAAATTTTTCCTTATTTGTATTGAATTATACATTTTCAATACTTTTTTATATACTAACGTTGTTCTTGCTTTCCACTGCTTGCATGAGGTAAGGCAGGATAAAATGAAATAAAGTCTATCCAATTGCTAGTCCCAATTCAAGTAAATGCATTGAATCAATAAAAGAATAGGATGTAAGACTTCTGGAAACCCACTCAGTTCAAAAGCTTTCCCCTAGGTGGGACTAGCAGATTTCTGTGTGTAGAAGCTTATCCACAAAAGCATTATGTCTGTTCCCCAGATTGTTCCAACTCTTTCCAAGGTTGGTTACACAAGGTGTTAGATCTTTCTCAAAATTATATAAATATTTCCCAAGAGAAGTTGATTTTTTTCCCTCCACAAGTCCTCTCTGCCACTTCTGATCATTTCCTAGCTTGGAATGCGAAGTAAATTTAACCTTGTAAATGAGGGAAGAACCAGTGATAGAGAAGTGTGTGTGTGTGTGTATCTTCCTCTTCAAGTTGCCTGATGACTTATGGTAACCTCATGAGTTTCATAGTGTTTTCATCAGAAAAGTCTACCAAAGGTGGTCTGCTATTGTCTTCTTGTGAAATATAGCCTACAGCACCTGATATTCCTTGGTGGTCCCATCCAGCTACTAACTGGACCTATATATTTCGTTAACTTTCTAGATCAGTCAAGATCTGATACCTTCAGGATATTTAGGCTTCCAGAAAAAGGCATACGTGACAGCAAAGATTTTGTAGCTCCAGTTTAAACATTTGGAGTTGCCTTACTTGCCTGGAATGGTATCAGTAACAGGAATGGAGGGGAAAAAAATTAGACATAGAAATGCTACATCTCTATGTTTCCTGAGCCCAACTGTAAAATTCTTACCATCTATATCATACAGACTGGTCATCCATGGAAAGGTCAATTTGTATGGCAAATTATACCTCTGGATGATGCACATATTGTCTTCGAACACTGGAGTAAGTTGTTATAAAAAGTCTATTCACTTCTTTATGTGGTCAACTTAGAAATGGAGGACAAGTTTCGGTTTGTGAACAAATAGTATTTATTAACATTGGACTCAGAAATGTTGTACATCCACTCTGTTTTTGCTTTGAAACACCAGTATCTAACATACAAATTGCCAACCACCTATGTTTCCAGAATTGTAACTTGAGGAAAAATCAAACATGTCCTATACAGTATAGGGCCATTAGAAATAAAGTATGGCATAATATATTTGGCTATATGTATTGCAATGAAGAGTGACACAAAATGGTTTGCCCTGAAGGAATTAATGGTTTTGGTTATATTCCTTCCTATGACCTCATTTTGCCAGAGATGCCATTCAGTATCATTTGAAAATAAAAATGCTGGAAGCAAAGAGAGTTAAAGCAGAAAAAATGAAACAAGAATTATCAAAATATTTGTACAAAGAAAGTAATGGGGAAAGAAAATATCATCTGAAAAACCTACAGGTACAATTAGGAAGTGTTTTATGCATTTAAGAAGGAGCACATATGTAACAGAAAGTAACATTGTAAAATTTTTACATTCATAGTCACTTTAGTGCAGCTTTATCCTGTTATTCTTGTTGTTGTTAAGGTAGTAGCATCATCGTATCATCATCATTATCAAATAATAATAATAACAACAACAAATTATCTGAAATTACATGACAAAGACATGAACAAATCTCTCAATTTGAATTTTTCTCGCCTTCCCATTCTCCCTTCCTTTGTGCATCCGAAGAACTTTTTTAACAGTACAAATGAAAATTCATAAACACTTCCATAAAGATATATGTTTTCGCATGCAGTTTTGCCCAATACAAACATTTTGGCAATTATTGTTTCCTAATGTAAGGATAGTTTTTCATTATTTTTGTTCATAATTTATTTTGTATGCACGTTTCTTGATAAATGCAAGTGATAAACTTTGCAACTCCATTGCAAAATTGTGAAATGTATGAATACCAAAGGATTCTATTTGTGCATAGGTTCAGACAGTGATAGTTAGGTAGGTGTGCATTAAGATTACAGATGGAAATGATATTCAAAAATATTTTGACATTTTAAAAGCATTAAGAAATCTCAATGAAAAAATTCTGGATAGATGAGAAAAGTTGCAGTTTTCTTGTTTTCTTCTTCACACATTGTTTTGTGCAGAAACAACATTTTCTATGTGGAAAAAAGTGCATTTCTTCTGCAAAACCACATGCAAAGTTTGTGAAGAATAATTCCTGAATTGTGTAATTTTTGTGTAGTTATTGAAGACTTTCTTGTAACTGGGAGAATATTCTTAAAATTACTCATTGATTCCTTTGAGTAGAATCTTAAAGAAGAATGACATCCTTAGTTAAGATACACTGTGCATTGGCTAGCAGCACATTAAAAGCCTCCACAAAATCCTTGGAAGTGTGAACAGAGCTATGGTTCAAGTCCATCAGATGAGCTTTATAGCTGAGGTGAGATTTGAAGCCAAGTCTTCCCAGGCAAAGCCCATACTCTCCCCATCCCACTGTACTGCAGTATTTAAACCTAATGTACCATGATATTTTAAAGATTTATTTTATTTTATTTTTTTAATTATTTTTTATTAAAAGAGTTTCAAACATCAAAATAAGCATCAGCAGATCTATTACAAAAACAAAACTCATGAATACACTATACAACGTAGACTAAAAAAACATATACCAAGAAAAGAAAAGAAAAATTTCACTTGATTAGACTTGTTGATATTACAATATCCCAACTTCTGTATCTATTAATCAATACGGCGTTAATTCTTTTTGTCTCAAAAGATACGAATTTTATCAATGAGAGTAGGTTAAACATATATATATATATATATATGTATCTATTAGATTCCATATCACAATCCCACTCATCTTTCTGCAAATATTTCTCCTTTCCATTTCTCTTTTAAAAAAGATATTAACGGTTCCCAAGTTTTATTAAATTCCCCTATATTTTTATTATTAAGAGACAGAGTTATTTTGTCCATAATCATCATATCCCACAGGGCTTTTTCCCATTCTTCTTCCATAGGGATTTCATGAGATTTCCAATATCTCACAAATACGATTCTGGCACATACTATCATATAAAACATAATCCTTCCATGCTTCTTTTCTATTACATCTTCCAAGATATTCAATAAATATGTTTCTGGAATCATCCTATATTTAACTCCTAAAACTTTCTCCATGGTTAAATGAATAGATTTCCAATATCTCTGTGCGTGAATACAGAGCCACCATTGATGGTAAAAGGTGCCTTTTTCTGTATGGCACTTCCAGCATCTATCATCACACTTATACATTTTAGCTAATCTTTCAGGTGGGAGATACCATCTCAGATGCATTTTATAGATGTTTTCTCTCAAATTTTGACAAACAGTATACTTCATTCTTTTTTGCCAAGTTTTTTGCCACTGGTCTAAGCTTATCTCCCTACCCACATTCTGGGCCCACTGAACCATTTGTTCTTTGACTACCTCCTCCTCTGTATACCATTCCAACAGGTGTTGATATATTGTAGAAATTGACCCTTTATTTCTCTCACCCAACAGCAAATCAAACCAATTTTTTTCTGTTTGAAAGCCAGTCAGTTTCTTTTCCATCTTAAATTTTTCCGGTTCTGCAATGGCGAAGAGAAGGTGAATCGTCTCCAGCTCCGGAAAGAACTCATCGCATTTCATGACTGAGAGGTATCTGCAAGAAAGCAGACACCTCAAAAAGTTCTCCGGAGAGAAGAGAACTCGAATGGGGCCATGGAGACTCGTTTCCTTCCTTGCTCAAGTGTGAGGAATTCATCAGATCCACTCGAGCAGGGGAGAGGGAGTTGGATGGCAGCCATCATCGTGAAAAGTAGCTGAGCTTGATCTCAGCATGTCTTTGTCGCGGATTTTTTAAAACCACTTGATTGGATTGGTGCCAGGGCGATCTGCTCACTGTAGAGAGAGGCATTGCTAGCTCTGCAAATAAGGTGATATTTGAACTTTCATTCCTCTTTCTAAAACTGTAAATCTGTAAATCTGTAAATCTGTAAATAAGAGTGGATCCGTATTGGATTTAATGAGACAGAGAGTAGTTAACTAAACTCTGAAATCAACAGTTGATTCTTTTTTTTTTCTCTTCCTGGTGGTTTGTGAATGGGATTAATATTCTTGTGATTTGGACATCAAATGGGAGAAAGTGTTTTTTTTCCCCCTCTGCTTTATTGGATTATTTTGGTAAGAAAAAGATCTTCTTCTAAAATTAATTTTTAATGTATGGGCACTGAGTGGTGCTAAGATGGCCACCAGAGTTCAGAAGAGGGGGAGTATAAACAGAAGAGGTTAAACGCTCAGCTCAAACAGAAGCCTTTTTCTCCCCCTCACCTTTTTTTCATCTTCTTTAAAGAGAGGGGAAAATATCTTAAATAAACTTTAAGGTGCTGATCGTGATTTGGAGTGGCAACAGCAGGAAGAACATTTGAGAGAAGTGATTGGCAGGCGAGATTCGGGGCGTGGGGAGGAAATGGCGGCGGTGGTGCTTTGAAGTGCTGGCTGAGAGACAGGAGGGTGCAGACACACAGACTGGTGTGAGTGGCTAGCAGCGAGATCAGACTCTGCCCTGGAGTGGAGAAGGATTTAGCTGGAGAAAGTGGTGAGGAGGATGCATAGAAGGATATAGAGAAGGTGAGACGAATGATCTGGAGATTTGAGTGGGGGAAAACGAAGCTTGACACGTGAATTAGCGGGGTGGATTCGGCGTACAGACCGGTGCGTGGAGAGGAATCAGAGTGCAGGACAGTGGGTGGAGAGGAATTGGCGTACAGGTCGGTACATGGAGAGGAATCGGCACACAGGTCGGTGCGCGGAGTAAATTGGCGAGGGAAGTGGGAAGAAAGGAGGACAGAGTTTATATAGCTTCATAGCTACTAGTATAGAAGGGAATGAGAAAGAAAGTTGTACGAGTGTATTAGATCCCTTAGCAATCAAATAGAGCATTGAATTAAATGTATAGAGTGAAAACTGATAGAGAATAATAGAATACAATATCGGAATTAAATATTTGTGAAGATGTTGTTTCTGGAATAAATTGCTGTAGTGATTGATTTCTAAAAGTAATAGATGATTGGAAAATCAGATAAGTTAAGGAACTGGGGTTAGCTGTACTGTAGATTTTTGTATAGATTGTTGTGAATAGAATTGGATTGATTTGATTTAAAAAGGAAATGATTTGATTGGGGTTAAATTGATTTGAACTGAATTAACTGAGATGAATTGAATTGAGGAAATGAATTGAAACTGAATTGAAGTGAAAAGATGAAACGATGAATTACATGGGATATTTTCCCCTCTTTTTAAAGAAGATTTGAATGAATTAATGAATAGTATAAAATCAAATAGGGACTGATTGTATATCTTTATATGAATAATTAGATTTCTGGGTATAACCTCATTTTTTTTTCCAATATAAAAAAGTGAATAGGATAATGGACATGAATTTAAGCTTGTAAATTAGGGAGGTGGCATTAGGGAAGGGAAGAAGATACGACCATTTGATTCATTTGATTTATCTGTATGGACATGAGATCTAAATCAAAGATGGCAAAACAAATAAAAGGCACACCGCTTGACTCTAGACAATCAACGCTAGCAATAACTACAACACCTAAACAAACAGAACAGAATTTAATTTTGGAAGAGATTAGATTGATGCAAACTGAGCAGACACAAATGAGAGCGGAACAGTCGGAAATGAAAACAGAATGGAGAAAAGATATGAGAGATTTACGCAGCGAGATAAAGTCAGATTTCAAGAAAGAATTTAAAGAAATAAAGGAAACAATTAACACCCTTTCTGAGGAGATTAAGGGAACTACAGGAAGAATGGAGAAGTTGGAGGAAGAACTGAAATTGATTCAGGAGAAGTGTGCAACATTAACATGGGAACACGAAAAGGATATAGATGAGAGAGCATTACTGGAGCTTAAGATGCGAGAGAACTCGCTGAAGATCCGCGGATTAGAAGAGCAAAGCTCTGAAGATCTTAGAAAGATTCTAATTCCAGTGTTAGCAAATTTGATTGAGATGGACTCTCAAACATTGGACTGGGAAATAGAATTTTTAGGATTGGCCCCTTAAGAAATAAGAGAGAAGAACGTCCAAGGGATGTGCTGATTTCATGTGTAAGGAAGTCAACAAGAGACCTTATCCTCTAGGCCAACATTAAATCAAGAATTGAAGTGAAAGGTCAGAAGCTGCAATTATATAAAGATATACCAAGAAGAATACTTCAGAAAAGACGAGATTATAACTTTTTAACTTCCGAATTACGTCGGAATGGAATTCAATATAGATGGGCAAGACTGGAAGGTGTGACTTTCCGAATCGAGAAAATTATTTGTGATTTCATCGATACAAGAAGCTAAAGATTTTCTGGTAAGATATGGCAAAAACTTTGCTGAAAAGATGCAACAATCAGAGGAAGAATTGAGAGGAGCAGAAGGAGGTAAAATCTTAGAGGAAGACGTAGGTGAAAAAGTAACTTCGACCTCCTCACAAGAAAGCTTGGAGGAAGAACTGCAAAAAATAAAGCAAAAGGATTTAATTGAAGGAGGCTCTGTAAAACAAGGTAGCTTTATGACATCGATACCATTGTTAACTGAGCGAGATGACTCAATTGCATAAGAACACAACAATGGTGGAGTTAAAGATTTGGTCATGGAACATTAAGGGTATATGTACACTGGAAAAAAGATGAAAGATTTTCCATTATCTGGGCAAACAAAAGATGGATGTGATTTGCTTACAAGAAACTAGAATTAAGCGAGCCAAGGAACACTTTTTAAGAAATAGGAAATTTGGGAAAAATATATGTCATTGTCCAATGAGAAGAAGCGAGGGGTAGTTATGTATGTAAGTGAAAGAATCCCATCTAAAGAAATCTTTCGAGATGAAGATGGTTGATATGTAGCAGTAGAAATCGATTGGCAAGTGCAAAAACTGCTGCTGGTGGGTGTTTATGGTCCGCATAATGGAAAAGAGAAATTTTATAAAGAACTTCGAACCCAGATTATGGATAGAGAATATGACCAAATGATTCTGATGGGTGATTGGAGTGGGGTGGTATTTCCATCCCTAGATAGAAAATCAGATAAAAAAATAAAGAGTCAAGGCAAGCTACCTATATCTTTTGAAAATCTGATACGAGACACAGAAACAGTCGATTTATGGAGGTTTCTATATGGGAAAACACAAGCGTACACCTTTTACTCTGAACCGCATGCATCTTTTTCACAAATTGATATGTTTTTTGTTTCAAAATCTTTATGTGCGCAGGTAAAATCTATGGAAGCTCAACCTGGCACATTTTCAGACCATAATGCTATTGTTATGAACTTTAAAAGAAGGAAAACTGAATATAACTGGCATCTCAATGAGCACTTATTGAGAGATGAGAAAATTGTGAGAAAAGCTAAAGAAGTTCTACACAACTATTTTTTGGAAAATACTCCAGGAGAGGTTAATCTCCAAACGATATGGGATGCTGGCAAAGTGGTCGTTAGAGGTTTTTTTATCCAGCAAAATGCAGAAGTGAATAGAAAGAGAAAAGAGAAGATACAATGGATAAATGAATCAATTCGAAGGAAAGAGATAGAACTACAAAAGAAACCATCAGAGAACAAGATTAAAGAGGAAATAAAAATATTGCAGAAGCAATTGGAGTTGATGACAGCAGAAGTAAGCAAGAAATTGAGGATGTGGAAGCAGAAACATTTCGAATGGGCGAATAAGCCTGGAAAATGGCTGGCCCTCAGATTGAGATATAAAAATCTAAACCCACCTATTTTGAAAATAAGCAATGGCAATAATATATATCATGAGACAGAGAAGATAAGAAAAGTATTTAAACAGTTTTACCGTAATTTGTATCAGGTAAGAAAGATTCAAGAGGAAGATATTGCAAAATTTATATCATCTGTAAAAATGAGAGAGCTGTCAGAAGAGCAGAGATTAAAACTGAATGCATCTATTTCAGTGATAGGGGTTGTCGAAGCAATAAGATGTCAGAAGAAAAATAAAGCTCCTGGTCCTGATGGATTGCCCTCAGAATACTATGCAATATTACAAGATGAATTAATTCTACATCTTCAGGCAGTAATGAACGAAGTTAAAAATGGGAAAATACCAGAGTCCTGGAAGCAAGCTTTTGTAAGCTTTCCAAAGAACTATCATCCGATTTCACTCTTAAATGTGGACTATAAATTATTTATGTGGATAATGGCAAATAGATTGAAAATAATTCTGAAAGATATAATATCTGAAGATCAAGCAGGGTTTTTGCCAAATAGACAGATAAAAAATAATATGAGATATATATTGGATATAACTGAAACTTTTGATAAACAACCAAGCAGAAAGTTGGCCATGTTGTTTTTGGATATTGAAAAAGCCTTTGATAGTGTAAATTGGCAATACATGTTCAAGATGATAGATAAGTTGAGAATGGGAGAAAACTTTACTATGGTTATTAAAACTATTTATAAGAATCAATATGCGCAAATTTTGATAAACGGGGAGAAATCGGAAAGATTTATCATAGAAAGAGGTACAAGGCAGGGGTGCCCATTATCTCCTCTACTTTTCTTGGTATGCATGGAAGCTCTGATTGTAAAGTTTAATGAAGAAAAAGATGTGAAAGGAGTGTGAATCCAAGGTATGGACTATAAGATTAGAGCTTTCGCGGACGATGTGGTTCTGATTATTGAAGATCCCTTGGAAAATATTGGAAAATTTAAAACTATACTGGAAGATTTTTCAGCTGTCTCCGGCTTAAAGATCAATGAGGAAAAAACGTACCTTATGGTTAAAAATATTTTGAAAACAGAGGGAAAACAGCTAGAAGAAATTACAGGCTTTTCAATAAGGTCCAAAGTGAAATATTTGGGAATTTATTTGATGAATAAAAATTCGGATCTATTTAAGAACAACTATGAGAAGACCTGGAAACAGATAAAGGAAGATTTCAGGAGCTGGGAAAATAAAAGTCTTTCGCTGCTAGGTCGAATACCAGTATTTAAGATGGTGGCATTACCAAAACTGCTTTTTCTATTTCAAAATATCCCAGTAATATATAACGAATCGATATTTAAAGATTGGCAAAAGGATCTTACAAGATATATTTGGAATAGAAAGAAACCTTGATTTAGATTCAAAATACTTTGTAATGATAAAAAACGTGGGGGATTAGCGTTACCTAATCTGAATTTGTATTTTCAGGCTTGCTGTTTAGATTGGCTTCGGGATTGGATAAAGTTAATGGACTGTAGACTCCTTACATTGGAGGGGTCACAATTAGCCTTTGGGTGGCACGCTTATTTGGGATTCTTTAAAGATAGAGTACTACAAGACTTTAATTAACATTTTGTAAGAAGACCCATACTGAAGACATGGAACAAATATAAATCTAGATTATATCCTAAAACTCCACTTTGGCTATCCCCCATGAAGCTTTTTATAAACGAGAAAACATTCTATATGGGAAATGGATGACATATGGGGATATATCAGAAATAAAAGGTAAAGAAATTAAAATAAAAATGTTGGAGCAGCTGCGAGAATAAGGCCTGAATTGCCACTGGTTGTTGTATAGACAACTGTATGAAAAATTTAAAGATATTTTTAAGATGTAGTATCATGTCATATTGCTAGCCTTTGAGTTTTAATAGTTCTACAGCTTTATATCATATATGAATATTGTATTTGCTTTGTGAGCTGCTCAGAAGACTGGGGTGATTTCAGTGGCTATAAAAGTAGAATAAGATAATGAAAAAATAAAAAAAAAGTGCTGAAATATACCCTACATAAAACGTATAGAATGCAGACCACAACAGTTCTGAGTATTACAGCAAAATAATCTGGGTTTCACTTTTTTTCCAAAATGTGTGCTAAAATCTGTCCTAAAATCTATCCTCTCACACATAGTGTATTTTAAAAGTGACAAAGAAAATTCATCTGCAAAACTTCATATGATATTTTTAAAATACGTAGACTTTCCCATTACATAGTTTCCCAAACAACACTACCACCATAACCTCTTCACTCTATCTGCTTTTCTGGCAGCTTCTGGGTCAATGTTATGCACAGATGATTCCCATTTCTCTCACACATGAATTTGAATTCTTTTGTTGTTCTTTGTAATTTTGTTTCCTTTAAACCAGTGGTTCTCAACCTGTGGGTCCCCAGATGTTCATGGACTTCAGCTCCCAGAAGCCCTGAGCATTGACCATAGTGGCTGGGGCTTCTGGGAGCTGAAGTTCACGAACATCTGGGGACCCACAGGTTGAGAACCACTGCTTTAAACTCTATCTCACACACGCATGCATTCACATAAACACACAGGACAAGATTTCCAAAATATAGGTCACTTTATCATGTCCACATATGGAAGTAGCAGAAAATTATTTATGTCCATGTTTTAAAAAATATTTAAAAATCATAGTTCCTACAAATACTGAAACTGCTACAGGTATAGTGAGTATGAGTTTCTACCATTTAGACCAGTGGTTCTCAACCTGTGGGTCCCCAGATGTTCGTGGACTTCAGCTCCCAGAAGCCCCAGCCACTATGGTCAATGCTCAGGGCTTCTGAGAGCTGAAGTCCACAAACATCTGGGGACCCACAGGTTGAGAACCACTGATTTAGACCAACATTTGAATAATGGTTGATAAAAAGGTAAACATGAAAGTACAGGGAGAAAAAATGGTCCTAATTGATAGAAAGGCAGGGATGGAACAATGGGGAAAGAAATCCCTCATGACTACTGAAAGGGGTGACACAGCAGGAAACCCTTTCATCAAACCTCCCTGGCAGCATTACTCAGCACTGTCATCTACTGAACAAGTTTGCTCAAATGTTAGGTTTTCAATATTGAACGGATCCTTGCCGTTGTTCTCTTTCTGAGATAGAGGTATAGATCCCATTCTCAGCATCAAGAACAGCGGCATGCTCCAGCAGCTCAAAGTAAGCAGGAGATATCAAGTGAGAGACACATCACTAGAATAGCTAGATTATCAGATAAGAACCAGGAGCCAACTGTTTCCATAAGTGTGAAGTAGTAAGACATGTGAAAGCCAGTTAGAGTGGCAATGCAGTATACTTTTCAATTATCTCTGAAAAGAGGACTATAATACATTAAGATTTTTTGTGTGTGCACACATGCCTTCCTGTTGCCTGTCAACGTATGGCAACCTCATGAATTTTATAGGGTTTTCTTAGACAAGGAATACTCAGAGGTGGTTTTGCCATTCCTTCCTCTGAAGTATAGCCTACAGCATCTGTATTTATTAGTTAGTTTCACATCCTAACCAGGACTAACCCTGCTTACCTTCCAAGATCAGATGAGATCTACTGCTTTTAGAGTATTTTACCACACAGAGTTAGAAGAAAATGGTTTATATTGAGAAGAGTAGACAAGTAATAGAATCAGGAATATGAGTCTAAGGGCTGAATACTGTTAGTAGTTCCAATTAAGAGACTCATTGAATCAGTGGAATCTACATAAGTGCTGATTCACTCTTCAGCATCCGATTCAATGGGTGATGATCAATAGAATAAAGAGAAACTAAATGAATATGGTGAGACACATCTGCCGTGGATATAGACCAAGTAGGAAAGGAGGAGAATAGCATAATTTGTCAAGTATTCATATATCTGTGAGGAGATTCCTTGATAGAGATATTAAAAAGGGATGAGAGCAGAATGACACTCAAGCAACTACCAACCAGTCAGCTCGATGTCATTACCAAAGAAAGGTTCTGAAACAGATAATGAAACAGATCCTCTATGAACACTTAGAAAGGAATGCTGTGATTATGAAGAGTCAGCATGAATTTCAGTCATGCCAGACTAATCTTGTCTTCCCCTCACCTCCACTATGAGAATAATGAGCATATATTGGTTTCAATGAGGTATATATTGATTTCAATGAGTTTTTCTGACAAGGTTCCCCTGTGATAAATTGCAAATAGGCTGCTAAAATACAAGTGGACAGTGGTACTGTTGGATTTGTAATTCTTTGATAGAATGAACCCAAGGAGTGCCCATCAATGAGAAGGAACAAGTGGGATGTCTCAAGGTACTTTCTTGGGCATGCTATCATTCAACTTCTTTATAAACAATTTGGATGGTAAAATAGAGGACATGCTTCTCAAATTTAACACCAAAATAGAAGGGATAGATAACAGCCCAGGTCACAGAATTATGATTCACAATGATCTTAACAGGTTGGAGAATTGGACCAAAACTAATGGTATGTATTTCAACTAAGAGAAATTTATGAAATGCACAAATATAGGATGACATCTGGCTTGACAATGGTATGTGCTGAATAGCTTTCATAGTCTTCCTAGACTACAGGCTGAATGTGAGCCAACAGTGTGATGTGGCATCCCCAAAAAAGATCATGCAATTCTAAGCTGTCTCAAGAGGAATACAGTGCCTAGATCAAGGAAAGTAACAGCACCACTATGTTCTGCTGTGATGATAGTGCATCTGGAATACTGAGTGCGGTTCTGGGCACCACAGCTAAAGAAGGATATCGGCATGCTGGAACATGTTCATAGAAGGGCAATCAGGAGGATAACATGAGCCATGAGGAATGGCTTAGGAAGTTATATACGTGTTGCTCACAGAAGAGACAATTCAGAGGTGACATGATAACCATCTTTAAATATTTGAAGGGATGTTGCTTACATGATAGAGCAAACTTGTTTTCTGCTGCTTCAGAAACTAGGACATGATCCAATGGATTCAAATCACAAGAAAAGAGATTACACCAAATCATGAGGAAGAAATTATTGATGGTAAAAGCTGTTTGACAGTGGAATGGATTGCCTGAAAGTCTCCTTCACTAGGGGTGTTTAAACAGAGGTTGGATCACCATTTCTCAGACATGCTTCAGCTATCTAATTCTTCATGCCATGGAATTGAACTAGATGGCCCTTGTGGTCCTTCTTAATTATATGATTCTGAAAAGTGGACAAAAACTCAGAGTATGGATGGAATAATAGGCAATGAAATACTGTTCAACTTTTAGATCTAAAGCAATTACTTTGCAACCTACTTCTATCTCTAGTCTACTACTACCTAATGCTTTTTTTCTACCACCTTTTCCGAGGGGAAGATATTAAGGAGAAGCTGGGAAGAAGAACATTATTTGGGCTGTTTCAGGAAAGCATATTAAATTTTGCTTGAGTGAGCCATTTGTGTTTTGTGGAGACTAACTGAACTTTGAGGGGATGAGGTCCAAACGCACAATTGTTCTAATATACAAGATCTTTCTAGATTTCTCTGATTATCATCCAGCTCTTCCTTTTAGCTCACTTTCTTGCTGAAATAGCCCACATTTTAAAAGAAGCAAATGTTCTTATGAAAGGCTATAGCACTCACATTTCAGATTTAGTTAGTATGAAATCAAACTTGACTGATTGAAGTTGATGGGCTTACTAATTCAAACCAAGGATGTGGGCTTTTTTATTATTATATGAGGAAGCAGCCTCTCACAGAACAAATAAAATATCTCCAGTGAAGGGTAATGATTATTTCTTTTTCATTCCAGAGAAAGACTTCAGTAAGTCATGAGCACCACAAAAGCTACATAATAATCACCCTTCACAGAGAAGATATCCCGTAGATATAAAATGCACACTTGTCATGTCTCCGAGTCATCAGGCACAATGTGGAGCTGACAAACAAAGGAAAGTATAAGATTTCCCTTCCGTGCAACCAAGTCCTGTTCTTCACTTTTATTCCTGTCACCGGAAAAGGGCAAATCTATTTTGAGCAGCTCTTGCAAATGGGTTTTGAGGAGATCTGCAAATACTTGTGGGCCAGCATTTCTAAGGCACCATGGCATTTTTGTGATTATCTCAATATACTACAAATAAAAGCTTTGTCATATTCCTTCCCACCAGTAATGTGCATCCTTAGACATTCAGCACTAATCTATTATGACCTTAATGTCAACAATCACTTCATATTTCACAAAGACACTTTTGCCTTGTGGCTCCCTGAGAGAAATTGCACATCAAGCCAAATGCAACCCAGCCATACCTGGGGATCTGTGTTTCCAACTGCTGGTCAGGTGCTGAGCAGTGAGAGAGTGCATCTGTAGTGGCACACGCTGGTATTGTTCTCTTTCTTATCTGCCTTCTTCCTAGTAACCTTCACATTCTTAGGAATCTCTTGGAGAGTTGGGGCCAAAGGAGCTATACTGACACCAGGGATCAGCCCTTATCCAAGCTTCACATTTCATCTCACCCTCTTCCATGCAGTATGTCTATTACTGAGCTTGTTGATTTCCTTTGCCACAATCTGGGCACCATCCAGTTTGATGGGAGATTGTGTCTATTTTCCCATCTCCAGGATGGAAATTCACTTGAGACACTTTGGGGTGGAAGCACATCAAGACTGGAAAGTATGGGGGATATGGGGCTGCTTTAGCCCAAGTGACAAGACAACCAATTTTCTATGTGAGTGTCAGAGTCAGATCTGATGTGCCTCTGGCTTCAAATGACACTTCTTCCCCAGCACAGGACAAGCTATGAAATGAAGCAGCTGATGGAGAACATTGGCAGGGTGGGCCCCACCTCAACATATGCCATGGCAGATGGACATTGAGGAGATGCCACTATTGTTTTCAGAAAGATAGTAAGAATAACAATAGTACAGAAAGAGCCAATATCTCTTAAAGGATTTAAATAGGAAACACTAATCAATTGGTCACCTGACATATCAAGGTCAAATAGCTATAAATTTCCCAGCTGCTGAGGGGAGTTCTTTTTGAAGACAACCAGTCAGAAGATTGGCATATGTTTCGAAAACCATCTTAAAATGCTACATAGGTGATATTTGGATCCTGAGAAACTAAGTAAGATGTATAAAACTAAAGACAAGAAATGTTGGAAGTGTGAAAAGGAGTGTGGCACCTTCTACCATATGTGGTGGCAGTGTGAAAAAGCAAAAAAGTACTGGAAGAAGATTCATGAAATAATTATGAAGATCCTGCAAATAAAGATACCACTGACACCAGAGATCTTTCTTTTGAACATGATTCACCAGGTGAATAAAGAATATCATAAATATAAAAATAAGATACTTTATATGGTCACAGCAGCCAGAATAGTATATGCTAAGTACTGGAAAAGAAATGTAGCACCAGAACTGCAAGATTGGTTAAAGAAACTTCTAGAATATGTCTCCCTAGAAAGTTTATCATGTGCTATGAAAGAAGTAAGAAGGGGAGAAAAAGACAATGAAATGATGGAAGTGAAGAGATATATTGAGAATAATTGGACAAAGATTTGCCAGGAAGAATAATCAAGAGATGATAAGAGAAGATAATAAAAATGCTTGATAGCTGAAGATAACAAATAGGTTTGGAATAAGTAATGTTGGTGGCCAGTCAACAATTTCATAAATTTATAGAGGTAATAGATAAAAGGGAGAAAGGATTAACCAAGTACAGTAGAGTCTCGATTATCTGACATAAATGGAGGGCTGATAGTCAGATAGCCGAAAATGTCGGATAATCCGTAGGGCTATCCTTGCCCATCGCGGCCGCCATGTTTGGGGCATGTCTGGGGCGTGTCTGGGGCGTGTCTGGGGGTGCAGAAATGCCTACAGACACGCCCCCAAGCAGCCGCGACGTCAGATAATCCGGAATGTCGGATGACCGAAGGACGGATAATCGAGACTCTAATGTAAAAGAAAGAAGGAAGTGAAAGATAACGAGATGTAGAAAAGGATCTAAACAGAGAAGATCCTTTTGAGTAAAATATACAGTAAAGATATAACAGTGATTGTATAAGAAGCATGATAGATATTATATATATATCTGTCTATTATAGATTATATAATATTTACAATATATTATTGGAATGAAAATACAGTAAATAGAACATTAAGTATATAGATAATATATATGTTTTTATACAATCAGAAAAATGAATATGACAATTGAAATACGCATGTCAATATTTGTCCTTTTTTTTTAATAAAAAGAAATTTAAAAAAAATAAAAAGATTGGCATATGTTTTCCTGTGCTTTTGGAATACTTGGATTTTCTGACCTCTGGACTAATTGAGTTGTTATATCTCATCATCTTCTTTGTTCAGCTTTGTTCATCCTGACAACTTGTTTTCAGAGCTTGAGTTTGGAATGTCTGAGACCTCACAACTACTTAGTTTTGGATAATTCTCTATTATAATGTGTATTGCCCTGCCTCCTTTGTGAGAGCTTACCCCACTCTAATCTATTTTTCTCTGCTTCCATCGTTCTATTTTCCCCCACCAGCATGTGGACTAGGGGTTTGGGCTTCCACTGGTCAGTAAGCAGGCTGCAGTCACAAACTCAGGATGGACAATGCATACATGGGTGTTGGATCTGTGTTTAGGTCCATTTATCATCTGAATTTCTTGATACATCTTGTTTACAGTTCTGACCAGCCAGCAACGCTTCTCTCTGGAATACCTTAAGCTGTAAAGGGCTCAAGAAATCCGGTGCAGTCTCCACAGCCCAGTTTAGCTTTCTATTTTTCTTCTCTGATATTCAGCATTCCATAGGTCCTCATGATCTCCAAGCATAGTAGTCTGTTAAACTGTGGAGATATATTTTATGATACGTAGCTAGAGCTGTACTGTGTATCTGCAAATATCTCAATATGGTGATGCCCCCCTCTTGTTTTTTAGGACCCTCTACTTGACAATTAATAGAAACTAGCATAGTTTTGTCAAGAACACATCCTGCAAACTAATGTTATATCTTTTTTAAAAAAATCAGGTCACTAGTTTAACAGATGGTGGGAATACTATGGATGTCATTTATCTGGATTGCAGCAAAACGTTTGATAATCCTTTAATAATATACTGATTAGCAAATTGATTAAATGAGGAATAGATTGGAACACTGCCCAAAGGATCTATAATTGGTTGGAAAACCATTCTCAAAGAATCATCATCAATGGCTGTGCTTCAAACTGGATGATGATCTCTAGTGGAGTACCTCAGGGTTCTGTCCTCAGGTCATTCATCTTCAATATTTTTATCAATAACTTAGATGATGGGGTGGAGGGAATTCTTATCAAGTTTACAGATGACACAAAACTGGGAGGGGTGCCTAACACATTGGAAGGTAAGAAAAGAATTCAAAAGGACCGTAATAAACTTGAAAATTGGATAGAAATGAATGAAATCAAATTCGATGGAGACAAATGCAGAATCTACATTTAGGCCACACACACAAAAAATGCACAAATGTAGAATAGGGGATGCATGGTTCAGTAGTATGACATGAGAAAAAGACCTTGAACATGACCCAGCAGTGTGATGCTACAGAAAAAAAAGTCTGTGTTAATATAAGCATAGTTTCCAAGTTGAAGGAAGTAACAGTCCTACTGTCTTCTTCAGTCGTCACGCCCCATCTGGAATAGTGTGCTCAGTTCTGGATGCCTTATTGCAAGAAGAATATAAAGAAGTTGCAGCAGGTTCCAAGAAAGGCAACAAGAATTATAAGAGGTATGGGGAACAAAACACATGAGGAGAGTTTGAGGGAGCTGAGCAAGTTCAGCTTGGTGAAGAGAAGACTAAGGGGTGACATGATTGTACTCTTTAAATACCTCAAGGGCTAACACAGAGAGGAGCAGAATGGTCTGTTCTCTGCCACCCCAGGAGGTTGGGTTAGGTCTAATGGTTTGATGTTACAGGAGTGTAGATTTCAACTGAACATTAGAAAGAACTTCTTGACAGTAAGAGCAGTTTGTCAACGGAACCAATTGTCTAGAAAGGTGGTGGGGTCTCCTTCTCTTGATGTCTTCAAAAAGAGGTTGGACAGCTACCTTCAGGACATACTTTAGCCAGAAATCCTGCCTTGAGCAGGGAATTGAACTTGATATTCAGTGAGGCCGCTTTCAGCTCTATGATTCTATGATGCTAGTATGTATGATGACTTAAAATTTCTTCTGCATGGTGATCTCCTCTGTAAAAGGTTAAACTGAGAAAAACACAGCAGTAATACCACTGCTGAAGATAAGTGAACTGTCTAATTTATTCTGTAATTTCAGCTTTAAAAAATTAAAATGGCAAATCATGCCAATGATCACACTGTGCAATTTATGTTTACGGATGGTACCATCTACTGAATTATCATACATAATTCCCATTGAGTGAAAAAAGTGACTGGGAGTACTCCTGGTGGCTTCTGCCCAATTTTTTTTTCCTGAGCATCCACAATAAGGTTACATTTTTATGCAGCTGTTCTACAAAGTTGCAGTGTAAACACAGTTAAACTAAATGGAAATTTTTGAATACCTAGATGAGCAGTCAACATTGCACACAAAAGAATATTTTAATCTGGAGTGAAATCATTAAAATTGTCACTTAGCATTTTTCCTCAAAATGTTTTATAACACAACATTTCAGTTGATGGAGAAATAGTGATGATTTATACTTTCCCTTTTCTCATTTAACATAAGATAAATTCAAAAGATTGTTTTCGGTATAGGTTGTTTTTTTTTTCCTTATTGCAAAACCACAAGACAGTGAAGACACACATTTGGAAAACAAAAATATAAGGATTACATTCTATCGTTTGTATATTTCTGAGACAGACTAGTATCTGCAACTGTTATGTAAAACTATACAGCTTAACGTTACATTACACCTTCCTTGAGTTTGTGTTACTACTCTATAGCTGTATGTTTCCACATCTACTAGACCATGCATCTTCATGTTTGATTACCTACAAAATGAATGCCCTTTGTTTTGTCTATATGGAATTTGGAAAGCCTGATTCTCTCAGGGAGCATTAGAATGTCTGAAAATGTCTACTTGTCTGGAGAGAAAGCACCAAGTAACAGTCTGCCAAAACCTGACCAAATCTCTCACTGAAATCAGTCAGAAAGAAAAACAAACATGAGTTACAGAAACAAGGTCGCTATAAGTAATGAAATAATTGCAATTCTAATGAGTTATGAAATGAATGACACTTCTGGTAATGAAAGTAAATGGAGAAATGAAATATTTTTCCTTTGTACTGTCTAATTTAGAGTCGGAATCCCTCTGAGCATCTGATGCTGCGGACAATCAACCGGGACAACTATTGTCTTTGTACCTTGACTGTGACTTCCCAGAGGAACATTGGCAGCTGCTTAAAACAGAGTGCCGGACCAACCATTATTTTATTCTCAATGTGTGGTTAGCAAATATGTCAGAGGTTTTTTTTTAAAGATTAATACTAAGTACAAAGGGACCTAATTTTCATTTGTCCTGTGATGCAAGGGGAACAGAAAATTAACTGTTTCTTCTTGAGTCATAATTCCAACAAAAACTCCTTTCCTGTATTTCGATTAATGTTTGCAGGGGCAGGGAAACTGTCATTTGTGTCAATAGGAGCTACCCATTTCTACGACTAACTGCACTGCAGAATGAGATGAGCTTCCTTGCAATTGTGAACAAAACTAATTAAATTTTGCTTTCCAACTCACTATGACTGCAGCCACTTTCTAATGTAACTGGGAATTCCACACTTAGCAAACATGCAATTTTGCTTAGAGGATGCAATCCTACATAGACTTACTTGGGAGTAAGCACCATTGCACATATTGGAAATTAATTTGGCATACACATGCATAGAACTGGGCAGACCATAAGGTCCCTCCTTTCTCTTCTACTTAGCAGGGATTATAAAGTTATGGGATATGAAAGATCAACAGTAAGTTGAAATGGGTAGAATGTGACAAGAGTCAAAGAAATAATTTCTAAGGGCTTATTTCAATCATGACATATTTTATGGGTAGTCTCTTGATTGATCTTTAGTCTGACCCAGCAAGTCTATTGGTATGTTCATAGAGTTCAGAAAAATTAGACACCTTAAACATAAAAAAAATGTTTCCAGGACCCTTTTTTAAAAAAAATGCTGGTAAAAACATGTTTTTGAGATTGGCTCCAACCCTACCTTCTGCACTGTATAATTGACACTGACAGTGATGATAAACTTGCTGGTTTCACTGCAGTCATTGCTATTGAATCTTGCACTAAGGAGAAGCTGCTTCTTGGACACAGCATGAGGAGAATCATCACAAGTCTATCATGATTACAATTGCAGAGGTTTGATTATTCCTTTGGCCACAGGCTGTAGGAAAAAAATAACAGCGTTGAAAGGAATTTAGGAGTGTATAAACTCCTGGAAAGAAAGCATTTTGAAGCCCTACAGTATTTTAATAAACAATGAAATGTGAATCTATAACACAAATGGCCTCCTTCTATTTCTACCTCTGCTGCTTTCTTCTTCATTTTTAAGCTCTGCCATGAGATGATAGCACTAAGCAGTCAATCATTCTCCATCTTAGCTGTGCAGCTTCATTTTTAGATGCTCCCTTGGTTCCAGGGCTTAGGTACTCCATTCTTGTTAACTCTTGAGGAGTCTGAATAATTTGTTTAGGTATTCTTGAACTAGTTTTCTGCAAACCATAGACATGACAATGGGCTATTCTAAAGCATCTCCATGTAACTATAACAAAATAACCTAAGAGACATATCAGTAAACCAAAGCTTGGATGGAACATTTTAAAAGTACTTTGTTACTCATTAGTCATTCGTTTAGAAAGAAACTCATTAACATGTTGCTTACTGGTTGGAAAGTAGTGCATTAGCAGACCTTGGGAAAGTTAATCTTTTGGACATGCTTGGAGCTGGTAAGAGCTATAGTCGGAAAAAGTAATTTTTCCATATCTGCACATTAATAATATGTTACTGACACATTACTTTTTAAAACATGCATTATAACTATAAAGATGTCCACAAAGTCAAAGTTTTCAAAGTAATAAACAATATGTATGCGCGCGCGCACACACACGCACGCACACACACACACACACATCTCCATGGTATTAAAAAGGGATGAATATTACCAGTCATCTTATTTTGCAAGAATAAAATTGCTATGACATCTTTTTTCTCCAAGTAATGTGTTAAAGTAGACATTACTACTTGCAGTAGCTTGAATCCTATTACCTTGAACTAGAGCTAACTATTGAATCAGTGAAATTCACTGATGTCTTGCCAACCATTCAACAAAAGTCTACTCTAGCTGGAACTAGGCTGTAGGATTCAAACCAAAGTGCCATTTTGAAGTTAATTAATCAAGCTAATTAATTAACTTAATCAGCATTTGTTAGAAACTTAGCAGCATTTCGTTTTACATGAGGGTTACTTTTAAGGAAGAACTAAATTGAAAAATTTGGATTGATGATAACAAGGGTTAGATCCTTATATATGAATAACCTCTCTGTAAAGAGGAACTTGGTCCCTCTAGAAATTTTGATTTTAGTTACCAGAAGCCCTAATCAGCTTAGCCAGTGGTAGAGGATTACAGGGATTTTGGTCCAAATCATCTGGAGGTCCAGAGGTTATGCATCCTAGCAGTATACTTGAGTAAGGGAATCACAACGAAAAGATTATGCATACTGATGCTACAAGAGTAGATTCCAACTTTGCTTTCTATAATTGTGAAAACGTGGAAATGGGAGGAGGTATGTAACAGTAATGGTTTATATAGAATACTTTTGTCCCATTCCAGTACCTGAGGGTTGTTAGAAGGAATCGTATTGACTGTACATGCTGATCCTTGGGCTATGATTCCTGTAGTTACTGTATGGAAATAAGCTTTGTTGATGTTGGTGAAACTTACCAATAAAAATGTGTACATTAAAATGTGTACCTTTTATAGGTCTCAATAGGTCAGTGATAAGGTGAGGGATGGGCCGCAACTCTGGTAGAGTCTTTGGCATGCCAAAACTCCAGATTGTATAATTTTATATTTTATTCTTGCTTCCTTACCTCTTTCTTTCTCTTTCTGTGTGTATATACACACACACACACACATACACATTTTAGATTGTACATCTTTTCCAGGACCCCCTAGTAGTTTTGTTTTGTTTGTTTTACTTATAAAGTGCCATGTACATTGACTATGTAAAATAAATAAACAACAGTGAAAATAACATAGGGCAGGGTCAGTTACCTGACACAGCTCCGAAAGTGAACTCATAAATCTCTTACCCCATCCCTTTGCCCTTGAACATACTTTGCTTTCTTCTGAATTCACTTTATATGGGGTAGAGCCTGTGGTTCGTCTCCAGTAGGCAGATATAGTTCTCAGGTCAGCTAGGGTTCTCAGATCTAATCTAACCAAAATTCAAAAGTAGGTTTTTCTTCTACTAGAATTGTTTGCTATAATTACATAGAAAATGGAAGGGATAGCTGTCTTCGAGCAGGATTCTAAATCACTTTACTATTACAAATCTGTTTCAGGCCTGGACAAATATAAAATATCTGTTGGTTTAACAGTTTCATTTATTGTGTATAAAATTCTGGGAATGTTTGTTTTGGTTTTCTTCACAGCTGTTACATGTAAAATTGCATTATGTAAGCTTTAGTTCAAGTTTTATGTTTTATTGTCCACTGATTCATCAGCAAAATAAAAACCTCTGTTCAGGAAGAAAAAAAGCACTGAAATGCAGTTGTCCCTGACTGTTTATCAAGACCTAGCTTAGGGTTGGCTAAACTTTATAAGTGATTTGTAACTAACCAGATGGTCATTGAAAATCTGGTAATATATATATAGAAATATGAACATAATGACAAGCATTCCGTGAATTTGGGGATGAGCATTTCCCCTGCCTACCCTACCCATTCCAGCAGGCTCTGCATCAACTTTCTTCTTTTTTTGCCTTGCTCTTTGTTTTCTTTTTCTATGGTCTTCTGAAAACCTGCTTGTTTGTAGTTTCATCTGCCATCTGACAGCTGCCTCCTTCCTGACTTCCCAGCAACCCTATTCAACAGCACAAACCTGTGGTTGCGTTAAGAACATTGCCTCTCACTTATTGTGAGAGATAGTCACCCTATTCAAGCATTCATTAATAAAGTGGTTGGGACTGGGGGGAAGAGACACAGGGGCACATGCATTGGCCATGTCCCATCTACTGTGACCTTCCCTCAATAAGCAGGAGGTTCTGAAGAAAAACTGTAATGTTGTTCAGAGCAGGGACACAAACACTCTCCTCCACATGGGCTGGCTCCCTGCTGAAGGAAGCATGATGGGCATGCCTCTTTGTTTTGCAGTGCAGCCAGACACCTTCACAGGCTGTGTACCTCTATTGCACTTCCAGGCTTTCCGCAGGCCAGGTAAGTATGGGATAGTGGTGCAATCGCATGTCATTAATGAGGAAAACCTGTCAATGATTTAATCCGCGATTGTGCCTCCTGGCAACAGAAGACACCATGACAACATCATGCAGAAGCATTATCACAGTCCCATTCCTCTCCCATCCCCATGCCAGGCCAACATCATCCTGCAGAAAGGGCCTACATGTTTGAAGGGTGAGTTAAATGAGGGGGGTCAGCACACACGTATCTGCAACTCCACTCAGTAAAGTTTATGAATGCCTGGACATGGTTGTCTAAAAATTACATCTGTGATATTGAATGGGAATTGGAATAACAATTGCTGGCCCCAGAAAGGTACATAGGCTTCCCTAAAGCAGGTAGCAACAGTAGGAGAGGTTCAGATAACTTCCTCAAATTGATAAAGGCAGAGCTTAGAAGTCACATTTTTAGACTATAGAGTCCTGACTCTTCCAGCAAACGTGACCATTTTTCTAACTTCTAGTTCAAGGAAAGTATGAGGTACAGTGCTGACCAGGAGCTCTCGCCTACATGATAATTAGCTATCTCTCCAGACATTCCACCATAATGTTCCACAAGTAACATCAACACAGCAAAGAAAGCATACAGGCTGGGGAAAAGACTTGTAGAGGTGTGGAACATTATTACAGAAGATACTTTCTGTATTGTTAATCAACTCACATGAGACAAAAGAAATGGAGGACTGCCCTCAACAAAAGAGCACTTTGTTGGGTTCATTAAAATTCACCAATGACACTGTGTGTCCTGTTAAAGTGAATTTCTTTCATCATTTCCAAAATCAATGTTAACATATAGATTGGCTGGGAATAGCCTTTGTCAATAGCTGAACTTCCCGGAAATGAATAAATTAAAAACAACTCTCTGTTCATTTGATGTGTTTATTAAGTAGGCTATTAATTTAACAAGCTAGAGATGTATTAGTTTGCTTCAATCATCCTGAAGTGGGGAATTAATTCTTTATGAAGTACTCTGCCATGGCATTCACATATAAAAACCTGAAATCTACAAAGCACTTGCCTATGAATAACTGTTATCATTATATCCCTTTTCACCCCTCCTCTTACTATTACCTAAGGTTGCAATCAACAAACTATACACACAGGAATGCTTACATTTAAGTCCATTTTCATCCAGCTGAAGCCAAAGGAACTTACATTGCAATCTTGTACAAACTCACTGGAAGGAAATCCTATTGCTTTCAGTGGAACTGAACAATGCTTAGGAGTATGGCCTTTGACTTTCTATCACAGAAGATAAGGGGTTTTTTTTAGAGGGGAGATACTATTGCTGCCTTACCAGTACAGTCTCACAAAAGATGGTATTGTAGTGAAATGGAGAATGATATGAAAATGGAAATGTTTAAGCCTGCAGCACTTGCTCATAGAATGCTCTGCTTGCTATTCACCTCCTCACCATCTGAGCTGTTAAAAAGAGGAACAAAAACAATTTGTACTACCTTCATTTAAAAGATCTGTCACATTACAACCAGTGCTATTTAGAAGCTATGGAAGCTGACAAACAGAAATTTTAAAAAAATTGAAATTGTACTAACTTACAACTTGCATTACTTTCACTTGATATTAGAGAACTAGAAGAGTTTGAAAGTCTGTTGATTATCATTTTACAACAGGGATAGGTGAGAATTTCTTCTACCACCACCACCACCAACAACAACATGGAAGGATAAGGAGCTAGGTAACAGAATTAATTCATTACATCTGTTTAGAAATGATCTACATAGACATGCAGACAGTGTCCATTTAAATGAAACTAAGGCCATTTCCACACGGGGGGGCCCGAAACGCGGCGGAACGGGGCGGTGCACGTGGGGACGGAGTTTACCTTAATCTGGGTGGCTCCGTCCCCGCAGGGAGCAGCGCACATTCGCTGCTGTACATGCTGCCGCTGTCCGGCAGTGTCCGGCGGCGCCCAAAATGGCGTCCGGCGGCTTCCGGCAGTGCTCCGCCAATTGGGGCAGCACACCAGCCAGAAGCCCGCCCCCGGGCAGCTCTACAGGGACACACTTGTGCACCCCTGCAGTTCTTCACGGGGTGCTGTGACAGGCTAGCGTGATCTTGTTTTAAAAAGACCACTTGAAAGGTGGTCTTTATAAAACACGTGATGCCACCCCCGCGGCCACGCGAGGGCACTTTGAGGTGTAGAACCTCACCTTTTCAAACCGCCCTAGCGCACCCCGCAGTGTAGACGACCTCCTGGTGAGGTCGTCCCAGAGCGGGCTATATCCCCGTGTGGAAATGGCCTAAGATCTCTCAGACTTACCCACCACCCTTTCCATGGTCAAGCAAATTCAATTCAAGAAGCCAGCCAGGTTAGCTCATTCCCAACCAGACATCCCTTTAAAGGAAGAGGTCAACTACTCACCTCAAACTATGAGACTTAAATGGGGGAAATCAGCCCTCTATGGTCCCAAAAGTTCCTCCTCTACTCATCCCTGGGTTCCATAACCTGATTGGTAGAATACAAAATCACAGTTCTCCCCGAAGGCATCCCCTTGATGTTCATTACTGTTTTAAAACATTACCCTGCACTAACTGGGTAGTGCAGCCAACTGTTTAGTGGTAGTATCTCAATCAATTCTTCTCTCAGTCCCTTCATGCACCAGTTCAAGGTAGATTTTTTTAAAAAAAACCCTCTAACAATACTATGTTTCAATTAGGAGATAAAAATTGTTTGATGTCTGCTTGCTTGATGCTCTGCATCTATTCTGGTGGACTACTGCCTGCTGCAGAGACCTGCACTTCCCACAGAATCAGGTCCCAAGTATTCAGCCAGCTAACAATGCAGAAGAACACCTGTCCCCTTTGAAGGGGTACAACCTTGGTGTCTGCTGAGACTAAGGGGAGTCAGCATGTGGGAGGGAGAAGAAAATCATCACTGCCACCAAACTAGGAAAGAAGACTCTTGCCTGCCCGCCCGTGGCTGCTCTGTATCTTTCCTCATGGACTGCTGCCTACTTCAGAGCCCTGAACTTCCTGAAGTATTTCAGGAAGTTCCAGGTATTTAGCCAGCTGCTGTATTTAGTAATTAGCCAGCTACTGGATAACAAGTCAAAGGAGCACCTGTCATATTTGCAAGGGGATAAAACTTGGGTGCCTGGGCCTACCCTGTAGAGTTGTTCCTTTGAGAGAACTGCTTCTGGAGTGGATTGAGGGCTAGGGAAAGGGTTAGCCCTTTTGGCTGGGAGAAGTAGGATTGCATGAGTTTTGTAGTTCCTTATATGAGGTTGTGTTCTTAAAAAAAAAAGTCTGCCTGATGGTAAAAGTAAGGAATTTGTTATGCAGAGAGCACACGAAGGGAAGCAGCCCAGGGAGATATAGGCCATTTCCACACAGGCATATTGCCCACGCTAGGGCGACCTCTCTTGGAGGTCTTCTTCACTGTGGAGTGCGCTAGCGCAGTTAAAAAAAGTGAGGCTCTAGACCTCAGACTGCTCTAGCGCAGCTGTGGGGGTGGCACTGCGAGTTTTATAAAAACCACCTTCGCAAGTGGTTTTTACAAAACTCACCCGCACTGCCCTGTGGCAGCCCCCAGTGAAGAACTGCAGAGATGCGGTAGCGCGTCCCTGCAGATCTGCCCGGGTGCGGGCTTCCAGCTGGCGCGCTGTCCTGATTGGCGGAGCGCCGCCGGAAGCTGCCAGCTGCCATTTTGGGCACCACCAGGCACCGCCGAGCACTGCCGAGCGCCACTGAAATTCGGCAGTGTTTAGAACGGCGGATCCGTGCTTTCCGCAGGGACAAAGCAACCCGCTTGCGGGTAAGCTCTGCCCCTGTGTGCGTGGCCCCGTTTCACCCCCCCATGAGGAAAGGGCCATAGAGTGGGGAAACAGTTCTATTATCATGATAGAAGAAAGAGCCACAGTAAGTTAGCTACCCACAAGCTGTCCCCCACTTCAAATAGCGTGTATCATCTGGGCAATAAACCCCCTGGGCCAGACCAGTAAATGAAAAAAAAAAAACCACTCTTAACAAGGACTTGCTCATAGATGAGAATTCTGAATTAGATTCTAAGCTTGAGAGCAGGGAATTATTTTGATATTCATTTACTTGTAAAGTGCCATGTACAGTAATGGTGCTTATATAAACAGATGATGATAATGACAATGATGATGATGGGAGTGGTGAATGTTTCACTCTAGCAAGGGAAGTTTCCACCCTGCCTAGAAGAGGTTGTGATCTGGCAGAGATCATCTGGAGTTTTGGAGTTGGGTGTCACTCAGCTCTATTTCTCTGAAATTTAAGATATGACAAAGGTGTTTCTAAAAGGCAGATCAGGAAATAGGGACTTTGCTTGTACCAGATGGGATTAC
The DNA here is from genome assembly GCA_948472985.1 of Iguana delicatissima. Classification (NCBI taxonomy): domain Eukaryota; kingdom Metazoa; phylum Chordata; class Lepidosauria; order Squamata; family Iguanidae; genus Iguana; species Iguana delicatissima. The sequence goes on along the minus strand of CAOKZL010000268.1, from coordinate 129,963 downwards.
TCCCACTGAAATCTCAGGCTGTAGCTTGGATGTTCTCCAGGACTGAGATCTGAACCTGGATGCTCAGGTAATAGCCAGAAGTGTGTTTGCACAGTTAAAATAAATATGCCAGGTACACCTGTTCTTCGAGACACCAGATCTGACTACAGTGACACATGCCTTGATTTTATCTCATTTGGACTACTGTAACATACTCTATGTGGTACTGCCTTTGGAAACTTCAGAAGCTTCAGTGAGTCCAAAATGCTATGCCAGAATGCTGACTGGAGTTCCAGGGAGCATTTTACTCCCTTATTAAAACAGATTCACTGGCTATCAGTTCATTTCTGGGCACAATTCAAAGTGCTGGTCATGATCTATAAAGCCCTATATGGCTTAAGTCAAGACAATTTGAAATGTTGTATCTCTCTGTACAAACCAGCCAGAATCTTAAATCACTCACTGATTTAGCATATGGGACTAGATGGGAAAAGATCTGGTTCTAATTCCCATTCAGGTAGAAAGCTCACTGGCCCAATGTCTTCACACTCTTACTATGTGGGTAAAATGTGGTGACAGAGAAATTCACAAAACCCACTTTGACATCTTTCAAGGAAAGACGAGATAGTAATGTGAAAAATAAATGTTATACCTTGGCAGGCTAAAATGATGTGTCTTCCAAAGGACAAAGCTTTCAAGAGATCTTGAATGTCTCAGCTCTTTGCTTCTTGACTGTTATGCCCTGCTGAAATGTATGTTAGTGCAGTAAAAGACTGTCATTGAACCAGTTACTCAAAGCTGGAGGTATTGCCTGTTGCCCATACAAATGGCCAAGTAGGTCAGAATATGGAAGCTACCAGTTGTATATAATTTCAAAACAAAGGCCCCTTAAATGATGTCATTCTTTTACATTTCTATTGTTTTCATGCTGGTTGTCCCATAGTTTGACCCATGTTTCAGAGATAGGATCTCATCTTCCTTGTCTGGCATCTGCCTGTTCATTCACTGTCAACAGTCCTCTCCTTTGTTTTGCCAGCCGTCCTTGGCCTTAATCAGACAGAAACAGCTTTTAAGCAAACTGGCCATCTGGCAATTTAGCTCTTCTTGAAACTTCTCATTAAACAGATGCATGCTAAGCTATTGGCAAATTATTGACAAATGAAAAATAAAGAGGTCATCTTAGACTAGCATTGAACACCCTTGCAAGACAGTTCAAGAGTGATGTCACATGCCCAGAAAGCAGACATTAGGCAGTTTGAGAACACAGATAATCTTGTGGTCCTGACATACATTTCCAGAAGAGTTATTGCACCATTTCTCAGCCCAGAACTAAAACCTTTGAAAGAGAAACAAAAGACAGAGAGAAATGAGTGCAGGATTTCTTTCATTTATCCTGTATGAGTCCCAAATGCATCGCACTTTTTATCTTTTTCAAAAACCACTTTTTAAATTACTCATTGCCAATTACATTGCTTCTGAACAATTAATCACATGTTCACATGGAACCCATCTGCAGAAGCCATTATAAATTTATAAGGCACATCCAGATGAAATTAGAAGAGCTTAAGACTGCAGTACTATGAAAGCTGAGATCAATAGAATGTACTTCCAAGTATACATAGTATCCTTTTACATCATGGATTCTTATTTAAATAAACAATGCCTAAGTTACTAATGCAAGCATGTCTTGTTGATAGGCTAAAGCTGATTTTCTAAGTGTATTGATTTACATGAGTGACTTCCAAATATGCAAACTATGATGTGAAAGGATGTTACTGGAACATGTTGTGGCTTTCCAAATCCAAAGGTTCCTGGATGAAATGGATTATCTAGATCCATTTCAATCTAGCTGCAGGGCTGGTTATGGGACAAAGATAGCTTTGATTACCTTCGTGGATGACCTGTGCTGTGAACTGGATGGGAAGTGTGTCTCTGTTGGTTCTGCTGAGAATCTTAATAGCTTTCAATACAGTTGGCCACAGTATCATTCTAGGCTGCCTTTCTGGAATGGGATTGGAAGGAATTGCTTCACAGTGGTTTCAGTTCTTCTTGGAGGGGTACATTCAGAGCTTGGTACTGGGATACTTCAGTTGGACACCCTGACCATTTCCCCTATGGGGTCCATCAGGGTTCAGTTCAGTCCTCTATGCTCTTTACCATCTACATGAAACCACTGGAAGAAATTATCTGGACATGTGGGGTTTGATGTCACTAGTACGCAGATGACACTCAACTCTTCTTTCCATCTAACTCCAAGTGAGCTACCTCAGAACTAAACCAGTGTCTGTTGTCAATTGACAGTCAATTTGTAAAGCAAATTGAAGCTTAATCCAGACAAGAAAGAGGTGCTCCTGGTCATTCAAGGAACAGGGATTCAACATGTGTTGTTACAGAGGTTACACTCCCCCTGAAATCTCAGGTTCACAGCTTGGGCATACTTGGACTCATCCATGAAACTGGAGACTTAAGTTTCAGCAATGGCCAGGAGTGTGTTTCCATAGTTAAAGCTAGTGCGCCTCCTATGCCCATTTTTCTTGAGAAGTCATATCCTGCCAGACATGCCTTTATTACATCCCAGTTGTATTATTGCAATGCAGTCTATGTGGGGCTGCCTTTGGAAATTTCAGCAGGACCAAAATGCTGTGGCTAGACTACTGACTGGGGATGATTATAAGTAACATATAACTCCCTTGCTGAAACAGCCTCTCTGGTTGCTATTCCATTTTAAGGCACAATTCAAAGTGCTGATTCTCACTTATAAAGCCCTACACATCTTAGGACCAGATTATCCGAAAGCATGTCTATCCCCATCTGAGCCTGCGTGTGTCATACAATCTCTGAGGAAAATCTTTCTCTCCATCCTACCAACTTCACAGACTCAACTGGTGAAGACACAAAAGATATGCATCTTTGTAGCTGTTCCTAGAGTATGGAACTCCTTCTTGAAGGTGGTTCAATTTGCCCCCTTTTTTGCCATCTTTTCACTGGCAGACAAAGACCTTCCTGTTTAAAGAGGCCTTTAGTCTTAACCAACCAGGATAGGGAAACATGCAATTAGGTGTGTTGTTTTTCATATGTATTTCATGGATTTCTATTTTTTTTTAAGTTAATGACTTAAAAGTAATGTTTTAATTTAATGGATGCTTAAATACCTTTTTAGCTTTTGTACTTTGTTTCAGCCGCTCTGTTTTAAACTTACATTGTAAGCTGCTTTGAGTCCCATTGGAGAGAAATGTGGGATATATATTAAACAAATAGATGTGACTGATGCCTAATTTTCACTGTGATTTGGGCTCAGAGGCATTAGCTGGCTAAGTACTTATTTTTGATGGCTTTCTAATGCAATTTTGATAAGTTTTTTTCCTTCATGTAATTTGCGTATTGTAACCATCATATTAGAAAATGAGTTAGGTAAAAGAGTGATTTGGGGACAGAACACATTAAAATATAGCATATGGGTTATTTCCAGTGTTCAGAGATGAATATATGCAGTAACAAGATGGTACTCTGAGAAGATGCTAAATGCCTTTTGTTCATTACTTAGTAATCACAACAGGTCCAATACATTCATAGTTGGGCTGAAACGTTTCTGGATGAGAGAGCATGTTTTCGACACACTTATAGTTGGGCAGAAATGTTTCTGGATTAGGGAGCATATTTTTGATATATGCACCATGTCATGAAATTTTCTGTTGAAGTTTTCATGATAGCAAACTTCATATGGTAGACAGCAGTGGCAATTGTATCATGACAACTTTACATAAATAGTGGGAAATGTTCTGTGATTTGAACAGAGTGCCAAAATTTCATTGGTATTTCTTTTTTAAAGTTAAATTTTCACTTTAGTGGAGGAAGCCACAGCTGGAGAGAGAGAGACGGGGGGGGGATGATGGAAAGAGGGGAAAAAATAGTAAGTAGGGCAAACAGAGTAGGAAATTAATATATAAAGTTGTTACCAAGGCTTTTCTGTTGTGACTCTTTAGTAACATATTTGCATATAAAAACACAACTAAGGCAATTATCTATTTTATTTTTATCTTTTGTTTTCACCAAGGAAGGCAGAGCTGCTGTCTATTCCCAGAATAACCCTGCAAGGTAGGCTAGCAGTGACAGCTGGCAGTCCCCATATCAGAGGACCAGTGAATCTGCTGTAGGTTTTAGCCTGAACTTTATAGGAGCTATCAAAGCTGATGACCCTGCTTTTGGGGAAAGGATTCAGTACCACAGAATCACTTGGTCTTTTTCATTCAGATACTCCCTACTTCTGAGTGGGGAACAACAAATAAAATGGAGGGTTCAAAACCCTAATAAGCACAGACACTGAAATGTTGATTGTCACATTAACCAAGACTCATGGGTCATGTGTTGGTAAAGGTGGTGTTTGGCCATCCCTAATCATTCAGAAGATCACTCATAATGCCAATTAGCCATCAAAGAAAAGGAGCAGAGGAACATGTATTTGGTTCTTTCCACTTTCCTTTTCCTGAAAAAAAAAAAAAGGATTAATCAGAGATTGTTCTCTGCCCAATGTGTTGTATGAAAACTGCATGTCAACCTGAGGTCTGTTATAGCTAGTAGTAATGGTGCTATTATGGTACTATGCTAAAAACTGCTACAATCATCTGATGCAAAAGCCAAAGAGATCAAGTGGAACTACCCATAGATCAGATGCAAAAGTAAGAGTGTGTATGTATAGATGTATAGCAAATCATTAGCAGATCTCAGGAAATATGGATCATAATTCAGCAATGGAAGCTCATCATCAGTACCAGAGGCAGGCTAAAATGTGTACAGAGAATCAAGTCTGCCTGCTTAACCAAATACTTGCCTACTTGTCTGAGCCAATTATTTTTAAGGTTCTACCAGCAATGGACAGAGTTAAAATAATTATGTCAGAAAAGGGGGTCCAATACTGCTCAATACAAGTTGAAAAATGAGACATAATCAATATTTTAACATTCCTAAATTAAATATGATTTTGTAACCATTAATCTCCTCTCTAAAAAAATCATTAAATAGAATAGGTTTGTACAGGTATATATACATATACAGTTTTCCTTCCACATTTGCAACTTTGACCTTCGCAAATTTGATTATTTTTGAGGTGCATGTGTGCATTCCATCCCTGCTCAGGCAAATGATGAGGGCACAGGATGGCACGGGGAAGGGAGATATGCATGTGCTTTCCCTCCCTGCACTTGAGCAAATGATGAGGCTATGAGAGAGGACAGTGCAGGGAGGGGAGGTACCTGTCTTCTTCAGTCTGACCAAAGAAAAAGAGAGGAAGAGAAAGAAATTACTTATACAGCTTGGGCTGTGTTTTTCAATATTACTTTTTTTTTTTTTTTTGGCATGTTCATAGACGTTCCTAGAAAGGGAAATAAAAGAGACTTAGCACCTTCTGATGGTTTTGAGGGGGAACTTTCTGGACTGGTGAACTAACATAGTTATATGTTATTGATCAGAGTTTCAACATCACAGTGAGAAGCTTCTCCTTTTAAAAGTTGTACTCCATTTCTTGCTTGCTGTAAACAGTTTTTGCTGCTGCCTGCTTTCCTGTCATGGAAGTAACAATACTTCTTTGCCAGAGGTGTCTCTATCAAGGTGTGTCTCCACAATAAGGATGCAATGGATACTCAGAAATGTTCTTCTACTCAGTGACAAAGAGTATCTCAATACATTGAGACACTCTTTCAAAAAAATGGTCAGTCACAGTGAGATATTTTCACATTCCTTGATATTTTTGAGAATTTTTCAAAATGCAGTGTTTTCTGTGGGGAAAACGGAACAAACCAATGGTGTAGAATTTTTACAAATAGGTTATTTTCAGGGGAAAAGTGGTTTTTGTGAATGCTCATGAAAATCACTAAAGTACCAAAGAAAAATAACTAACATGGGCATCTGCCCTCACCCAACAGGGAAAAAAAATCTGTGCAATTATCCATTTGTGCATGTGAGAATGAAATACTACAGATGTAGTTGGAGTACTGGTGAGAAAGCAACAGCTCAAGCTAACTCCATGGTGGAAGACGATCTAAATCATGATAATGATAGCAATGACCCAATTATGATGATGATCATGTTTAGAATAATGATGGTAATATAAATGTATGTAAAAAATAAGAATTGATGCATATCATAACATTGGCCCTTTCCTCACAGGGGGCCCCCGAAACGGGGCCACGCACGCAGGGGTGGAGCTTACCCACGAGCGGGTTGCTCCGTCTCTCCGAAGAGCACGGATCCGCCATTCCAGACACCGCCGAATTTTGGCGGCGCTCAGCAGTGCTCGATGGCGCCCTGCGGCGCCCAAAATGGCGGCCGGCGGCTTCCAGCGGCACTCCGCCAATTAGAACAGCGCGCCAGCCAGAAGCCCGCCCCCAGGCAGATCTGCAGGGACACGCTACCACGTCTCCGCAGTTCTTGACCAGGGGCTGCTATGGGGTAGCGCAGGTAAGTTTTATAAAAACCACTTTTGAAGGTGGTTTTTATAAAACTCACAGCGCCACCCCCAGGGCTGCGCTAGAGCAGTTTGAGGTCTAGAACCTCATTTTTTTTAACTGCTCTAGCGCAGACCCCGGTGAAGAAGACCTCCTGGAGAGGTCGCTCTAGCGTGGGCAATATGCCCATGTGGAAATGGCCATTGTCTCTACAGTCTTTGCAATTGCTATGTGAAGCAAGTCACTGCTATTATTCCTTTATTGCAGAAAAAGAATTGATGGTGTGAAGATCAATTCACTCACCTAAGGTCTACTCAGAAATAAGTTTCACTGAATTAATTAGGGCTTAATTCACAGATAAATGGTTCAAGTGAGGTTAAGGGATGGCAGTACTAGTGAGCTCATGCCTATGGTGACATGGAGCAGCTCTTACGCTAAATGAACACACTACAACAGATCACCAGTTTTTGTTCAGCAAGAACTTCTTGGGGCTGATAGGTATTTTTTTAAAAAAACAAATACTGGCTGAAATGGTACGTTGGGATTCCATAATGTCAGTTTCTACATGCAGAGTTCTTGTTTGATTGTGTTGTGGAAGCCCTGTGTTGAGTGCCAATGTTGTGCAACTGAAGACATGCCAGAGATGTGCATCTCAGTGCACAACCCAATGTGCATGCACATTCCATGTGGATCTAGAAACAACTATGTTCATGCACTTCCTGCGCAGTTCCACTACCAACTGAATACAGACATTATTCATCAGACAAAAATATGGAACAGCTTCTATAGGAAAACATATGCATGCACACCAACTGGGTCCTGACTATATTTGATTGCCTCTGCAGAAGACAGTGGAACACACATGTACAAGTGCACAGCCAGGCTGATGTTGTAATATATTGATAGAGCCGTAGGCACGAATAAAACAGTAAAGAGACAACCCCTTCCTCGTATTTGTTTATGCTGCTACCACTGAAGTCGTTAGAACAGGAGAAACATTGACAATAAAGGCAAAGGAGGGGAAAAAAAGAAAGTACTTGCATCAACCTGTAATTTAATGCTCTACAATTAAAGTGCAAGTGCGTGCCGCTTAATGTAAATGAATAATAGAGGACCTTGGGAAACTCTTTGACTTGAGTACGTAAAAATTCATTAGCTGCACAGCTTAAAGAGAAAATTGCAACACAAAATCAGCAGGCCAGAAGACCTCTACTGGCCTTTAAATAAAAATTATGCCAAAACAATACGAGTTTAACTAAGTGATTCAGAGACTGCATTGTGTAGCCTCTGAGATTTCAGTGGATATTTCTGGCCTCTGAGTGAGACTCAAATTTCAGACAATTTGAGATCATTTTGAACAATTTAGAGCTGAAAGAGGGCATGGAACCTTTTGCAATTAAAGTTACCATCCATTTTTCCCCAAGCTATGGCCAAATTTCTTTCAAATGTTGCACTAATGGAAGAAACTCAATCAGTTGGTTTTTCCTAGCACAAGGCGTTTCTCCAGTTTCCATTTTAATTTCCTGTTTGTACATTTAGGCACATTGTTTTCAAAAGAATTACAAATTAAAGTCATAAAAATAGCACCGATAAAATGATATGCATGAGGGAACTCTAACAAAGTAGGCATTGTACCCCAATTTGTACCTCTTTTTGAAACAACAGTGCCCAACCTCCTATAATTCAGAAGACTGTCTAAAAGAGAAATTTTAATGATTTTAAAAGGCATCTCTAAGTAGAACTGAGGAAATTTCTGGCCATGGATTAAAGATTCAAGAGTTTCCTCAAAGGTGAGAGTGTTGTATCATACCAAAGGTACACCTAGTACAACATTCTACTTCCAGATGTTGGAAAGTAATTTTGAAGGACTAATTTTCTATTTTAGACTAATTTTCTACAACAAGGTGTTATAACAAATCCTGTCTTGAAACATTGGCAACTGCCTTCTAACATGCCAGAACATTGGTCCATCAAATATCTATTCCAATGTTTCTCAGCCTTTGAAATCTTACATCCTACCAATCACTCTGTCAAAGAACCTGGAATCTACCATGATAGAAACAAAATGTTACTTTTTCTGAGGAGGACATCTTTATATTCACAGTTATTATATAATTGTATAATATTGTATAATTCATAGGAAGTTTTAAGAATATAAATAATATCGTTTGGAAGAAGCACAAATGAATTAAAATAACTCCACTAGAGATTAGAAATTGTTATGAACACTGGCTGGTATTCTGTTAGTGACATAAGCACCTGCCTTTGTGTATATATATATATATATATATGCCTTTGTATGTCTTTTAGGGCAGGCATTGCACAGGAAGGAATTCAATCCCACATTCATGCAATGACCAGAACTCCTCAAAAATCAAAATCTACCTTTTTCATGTCCCCCAACACAACCATTTCATGGTGAAGGAAAAGGGAAGATAGCTACAGTTTGACACACAACAACAAAGGCATGCCCTACGATTTCCTGAGGGTCTATTATTGGTGTGCATCCAACTACAGAAGCAATTAATATTGTCTCATGTGGCTTATAGAAAATCTGGATGTAGCCCAAGTCTGCAATACATGTTTTCATGTATCTGTTTTAATGTTTGCTTGGGTATTTTTTTTCAATAAAAGGAGTCCTATACATACATAAACATTTTGAAACATATTAACAGTCTTTGCCATTTCCTTACTTGTTAATCCCATTAACATTCATGTTCAATAATGTGTTATGTAATTTGAAAACAGATAATACCAGGTACTATGGACTATAATTCAGAGGAAGAAACTGGCAAAACCACCTCTGAGTATTTGTTACCCAAGAAACCCCTATGAAATTCATGGGCTTGCTGTAAGTCAATAGATGACTAATACAGAGTTTTAAAAAAGCAACAATTAAAATAATCCAATGAGGAAAGCACTTTAAAAAAATAGAATGAGAATGAGACATGAGAAAAAAATTATGGCAGTAATAATAATAATAATAGCAGCACCAATAATAATAATAATAATAATTTTTTATTTCCTACCCACCTCTCCCTAAGGCTCAAGGCAGGGTACAACATAGATTAAGGTACAACTAAAAACTCATAAAACCCTTTAAAATACACACTTAAAATTCAGAGTTAAAAATTAACTGGATAGGTCTCCAGAAGAGATAGACCTTTAGTATATATTTTTTAAAAATTTAGACAGTATATTTTGCTGTTAAATCCTTTCTCGCAAGTCATTCCACAGTCTAGGGGTGGCCAACAAGAAGTGCTCTGGGTGACCGCTCCCAGTCTAGTCCTAGCTGGTTTAAGTAAATGGCCTCAAGAGGACTTGAGTGCATGGAGTGGATTGTAAAAGCTTTCTTTTAAACAACCGGATAACAGTCAAAAGCCTTTCTGAATTGAAAGGAAACCAAACTGCTTCAAATGTATATTGCATTATTTTTCCTTGTTGCATGTCTGATACCTGGTTACATATAACTAAAAAGAAAGTCAGGCATTTTGGCATGCATTTTTATTGAAGGACTCCACTGCAGAAATTTGACATGTATGAATTTTGAAGAATAATTCAATCTTGGTTCAAAATTACAAAACTTGGGATCATTTCACACTACACAGTTATAGCACTATGAGTCCACTTTAACTGCTGTGGTTGCCACTTACAGAATCCTTGGCTTTACAGCTTTAAAGGAGTATTCTCAGTCTTAAAGCTCCAGGGCTTACTAGTCTATAAACACCAGAACTGCATGGGATGTAGCCATGGTGGTTAATGTCAAATCACAGCACTAGAATAACATGGTGTGAAAGGGTCCTAGATAAATTTGCACCAAGCCCACAGTGTGTATCTCTCTTCACTTGTATGTTGCACTGGCATCAGGATCTTTTGGGCTTGCTGAGCTAACAAATTCCCTTCCTTGGGTTTGCAGTGCCCTTCTGCACCCATCTGAGTATTCTAATAATATTCACATAATATTCCCAACAATCTGGAGGCCAGTGTCTCCATCCTGCTAATATGGTTTAATCAAGCAGTTGGATTCTATATTGTTAACATTGCAGACATTACCATTCCACATAGACTTGAAATAGGAACTCTGACATGCTAAGAGCTGGTGAGGCAGTTGTGTACAAATGCAAAGGAAACCTCAGTGGTGGCCCATTCAATACTTGCCCCAAAGTTAAGCAAGCAGCAGAGACAAAAGCCCACAAACTGGCACTTGTACAGGAAAAAACAAACAAACAAACAATAATCAAACGTGGCTCTTCCCCTTTTCTTTAAAGAGCGAGCCTATTTTCTTTCTTCTTCTTTTTCCCAGTTGTGGCCATCTTTGATGCTTCAGATACAAGGAGGGATTGTTTTCCTCATGCGCTCTGGTTCTTTTGATCCTGGAGTACCAGCCATGTCAGCTGCTGTAGCTTGCCAGCTGCTGCTATTCCCCTATGTAAAAGAAGATAGAAGGCAATAACAGAGGAGGTTGTGGTCGAAGGAAAACATCCCCAGAGTACCACAAACATCCTCACTGTCCATGGAGGTACAAAGCAAAAATATATTCCTTGTGGAATCCTACAGTGATTAAGCTTATGTCTAGAGGGTGGATATTTTGATTAGAACACAGCTTCTTAACTAGTGCAGTGTGAAGGGAGATGGGAGTATAAAATCAACTGAAACAAACAATAAAATGAATCAGATGACACACTGAGAGAGAAAACACAAGGTGGGAGTTGTGTTTGTTAAATGTTTACTGTTCAAGCTCTGCCCGAGGGTGAGATTCTTGACTGTTAGAGGATTTTACAACTTTATGGGTACTAGCATGGGAGCTTCTGCCATTTTTTCGGTGTCTACAGCAATTCATGTTCCAGATGCATATCCCCCGATTCCCGAGTATAAAGTGTGTAAATGCACAGAAGTGTTGAAAAGAAAAACAATGCAAAGAAATTACAGGAAGATTATGAAGCCTCCCGGAAGATTATGAGAATAATAAGAGTAAGATTTATTCTTACAGAGAACAATTCTTAAAGAAATCCTTACAGAGTTTTTCTGCCTTGCCTCATAATTTCCAATATTTTGCTCTTTTTTCTACATAATTCTCTGGGAGAAAGGGGAGAAAAACCTGTGCAAAGCCTCAAGTTTCCAATAAAGAAGCGATTGTAGTAGGCAATGTAGGCAGCTCTCTGTTCCTCTTCATGGTTTTGTAATTATCTCCTCAGGCTCTGCCTCCCATTTCTCATGAATGTATTTAGAAAACAGCCTGCTCATCAATAGTTTAGCAATACATTTTTTTTCTTTAAAAAAAATGAAATGTCTTTATACAGAAAATAGCATCTTGCCAAATTCTCAATAGGAAGGGAGAAACTCTTTTAGGGATTTTGAAATTCCCTCCCACTGTAAAAGCTCAGGTTTATTTTACATCAAGAATGTAAATGAATGGTGTGGCCCCATTCATATTCTAGGAGTTTAGATCCTAGAATGTGTGTGTGTGTTTCATTTCATACTGTAAATGAATAGTTAAACTATTTTTCAGGCATTTTTCCCCCTCATAGAGAGTATTTAAGAAATTGTATTTATTTATTTTGTAGCTGCTTCTTATTCTCTCCCAGTAACTCTGTGAGGTTAGGTTAGGTTGAGAGCATTAAGATCATAGCTCCATCATGATGTGAATCTGGATCTTTATAGTCCTGGCCATTGTACACTGCACTCATTCAAATGATAATTTTAATCTATGTCTGGGCATATATTTAAAAAAGTTTTTTGAGATATTTTCTAATTCTTACAGGAATTTTGGTGTATTTCAGGGTATTAATTTCCCATGTCCTCAGGAGAAATTGCTATTCCAGAATGAAGGTAATCCCACAATACTCAAACATCCAGAGTCAGAACATACATGTTCACATGAGATAGAATTTTTGTTCTGGGTAGCTGTTGGACATAAAAGACATAGAAGACATAAAATTTAAGTAATAGAATTACACTAGTCACCAATAGTTATTTCCAATTAAAAAAAAAGTTGTTTTGAACCTCCCCATAACATAAACTCCAAATGAAGATAGGTGTTTTACTTACTTGCGGGAATACCTACAGTTAATGGTGTCACAGGATATTTTGTTATTTCAACAACAAAGTAAGCCAAGGAAAATGTGGGCCAGTGAAGTGCTATTTTGTGTGTCAACCACCCTGCAGACAAACAAGCACAGTGCTTTAATATTGCACTGGTCTTTCCAAGCTAATTTGCCAGCTGTGACGTACTCCCTGTTCTTTTCCCTATCCACTGCTCTAGTGCAGAAGTAATAGCAAACGGATGGGGAGAGAGGTATGGCTTATTCCACTGAATGGCTCCAGCATATATTAAATGCTTTATTAACAGTTACTGTTGCTATTCATCATCAAGTCAGCTTTGACTTCTGGTGACCCTATGAATAAGAGAGATCCAAGTCAACAGCCCTGCTCAAGTCTTGCAAACTTCTACTGCCAATGGTAAGCTGGTGAAAAAATGGTCTACACACCACCACCACTCCATCCATTTTGTCCAGTAGAGAAGTATGATTCAACAAGTATCGTCACATTATTACAACCAAATTTACCTTCTGCTAAATTCAGCTGCTTACTTAAATGTCACCCTTCAAATTTGTTGAGGTATTAGACATCTATAAGTTCCCATTAGAAGTGGCTGGACATTTTTATCCAATGTGGAACTGACAGACTCAATTTAAGTCTGCATAAGCAGACTGGTACATGTGTTGCCATTGCACAAGGAAGTGCTTTTCACACAGACAAATGCTTTATGAGTAGATCCAGACTATACATGGATGGATATACATATGCAATTGATTCTGCATTTGCTGCACATCTGGTGATTTGGTTTCATTGTGCAACATTACTATTCAACACAAGGATTGTGTAGGTGAATAAATATTTAATCTACCTTTATACTACACAACTCTGATGCAGGATCTTGGCCATTATTGTAACACCAACACAATTTTATGTCATATTTTCCTGGCTTATGGTGCTGGAATGAACATTTACCTTTTAATTCAACTAGCTATTTATCAATGGTTAGATCATCCTCAGTGTGCACCATGTTTGAAGACGGTCAACAAACATAGCCCATATTTTCCAAAACAGCTGCAGATTATCAGTGACTCTACACATAATCTTTTCAAATGCAAAGTAGCTAGAAAACTCGAAAAATCTCTGCAGTTAACTGTTGCTCTGAAGTAGTAATGCCTTGAAACTGGAGGTCATACTTACTCCAAGGCTTCACGTTGTCCATGGTACTCTTCATCCCCAACGGAAGCAGTAGGACAATGTATACCTTCCATTTTGTTATGTTAAGGGACTTTCTTACTTTGACATTGATAGAATGTATCTTGTTTTCTACCCTGAGTACATAGTGTAGCTGGACCATAATTCTGAACTATGAGGAAGTTCAAAGGATTCTAGCACTGGCCTTGGGCATTTTCAAATGATGACTAGGTAACTCTGTGGTGAACTGTCTGTGTCTGTCTTCACTAAGACCTTCCATTCCTGCTCTTCATGATACTGCTATCTTCAATTAGTCTTTCCCAACACAATCAGAGGAGTGTGCACTTGCTGCTTTTCCATTTATATGTCCTTCAGTCCTTGGAGGGCTACAGCCACCGTTCCACCCCTTTTCAGTTGTATGTGGACACATTTCTAAAGGCTGGTCCTCAAGTGCATTTGCACTTGGCAAAATGTTCTGAGGAAACTTTGTCTTCAAGTTCTGAGAATCTTTTAGCAGGTTATGCCTTCCCCCTTTTCTTTGGATTCCTAAACTGTATTTATAAATGCTCCAGTGAGTTTTAAGTTACTATAATGCAAGAAATTAGGGGACTGAGAGAAAAATTATTTGGGGGAAGAATTCTTATTTGGGAGGACAGTCTTCATTTTTCCCACCCATAGATATACCCCACTGGTATCTGTTTTCAGATCAGTAAGAATGGAATTCCTTTAGTTCAGTGGTTCTCAACCTGTGGGTCCCCAGATGTTCGTGGACTTCAGCTCCCAGAAGCCCCAGCCACTATGGTCAATGTTCAGGGCTTCTGGGAGCTGAAGTCCATGAACATCTGGGGACCCACAGGTTGAGAACCACTGCTTTAGTTGGTTCAGTCTTTGTCTTTTTATTCAGTCTTTCCTTTAAAAGACTGAACTACCAATACTTAGTAAAGCAATAATTAATTCCAGACTAGAAGATGGAATGTGCTTGTTTTCCACTGCTCCAGAGACTGTAACATGAATTCCTGGGTTTCAATTACTAGAAATGATATTCCACCTAAACATGAGGAGAACTTATGATTCTGAGAACTTATTGACAATGGAATAGCCAACCTTGAAGGGTAGTAGTCTCTCCTTCTTTGGAGGTTTTCAAACAGAGAGTGGATGACCACCTCTAAGGAGTGCTTTAATTCTGTGTTTCTGAGTGGGAAGGGCTTGGACTAGATAAACCTCAAAGTCCTTTAGATCTTTATGATTCTATGATCCTCTATTGATTGTCTAATTGATGCAGTGGCTAGTACTTTCCCAGGAAAGTTTTATTAAGCACAATGTGATTTGCTTCTGAAATAATACACACTGGGTTGTAACATAAAAATTCATGCTCATATAACAAAAATGCCATTGACAGAACTGTAGCAAAACAACCCTATGCTTGCCAACCATAGCCTTGTGTCTGTGCCTGCCATACTTCTGTGACTTTTGCAAAGAGCATGTAAATAAAAATATGAACATTTTGTGCAGCTCCTCTGCTGCTACTATAATTCTAAGGCTTAATGCAATGCTAAGTGAGTTGCCCACCCCTAATGTCTCTGACAAGATACTAAGTAAGTAATGAGCCTTATATTGTTTACTGGAAACAAGTTCTTAATTTTTAACTGCAAAACTAACATTTCCAGCACTCCTATTAACAGGACATGTAAGTGGTGATGTGAAGCTGGAAACAGTCACATGTGCTTTTTTTCATTTTAGCATTAATTTGCTAGAGGTCATGAAACACTTGTACTTGGTAGCCATTTGTTTAATGAGACATTTTCATATTAGTGAATGAAGTAGATTGCAGGCAGAATTTTGTTTTTCTTTTATTTCCTTCATTAGAAAGACTATTATGGCTGTATATGAGGCCAGATGGAAACCATAACATCTTTTTTATATGCTACCTTCTCTTTAATGAAGCCACAGGACAATATCAAATCTGCAGGCATAGCAGAGTTTTAATATAATCGTTGATTGCACCACTCTCATTTTGCGATAATCTGCAATATGCAAATTTATACTCAACCACCCTTCAGTGTGAGTATACCTAAGAACACTAGAAAGATTTTATAGAAATTTTAAATTTGCATGAAGCCCTGTTAATAATGAAGCATTCCCTCATATTGAACATTGGATGGTTAATCACCACTATGAATTGAAAAAAAAAACCTTTGAACAACACTGACATTTATTTTAAATAAGTAGCAACAAGAGGGTCATTCCTTCTCCCATTTAATGGCCTTCAGCAATACTTTGGCTGCAACATTATAGTAAATTCGTATTGATTTCAATCCACCAAAATTATGGTAAGATGAAATTCCTATCAATATTTGTGTGCTGTTATCCCTCAGCTATGCCATATGACATCAAATTTTAAAAATACAAAATAATTTTCAACAGTATTTGAAAGAAACTAAATATGTAAGAGCAATGCATTAAAATAAGTGGGACACATTCATTTACTGACTAAACATGGGAATAACAAAACCAGACACAAAGATTGGGTTGAAAATGGGCCACTTTGTGTTAACTCGTATAAGCCTATTTAAATTTTTAACCCCTAGGAGCTGCAAATAGTGGGGAGCTGCCTAGCATGGAAGCAACTAAGGCAGGTGATCTCCCTCAGGCCTGTTCCCCACTTTCCTCTAAGTGTTGCCCATAAGCTCTAAGGAGAAGCTAAAAACTGGGTTGCTCCTCAGCTTACTTGAAACTGGAAGATCAACCTGAGAACCCCTCTCCCAATTTACAAGAATTAAAGTGAGGGCTCAGGCCAGCCAGCCCCAAAGAAAGTCTCTTGTCTTCCCATTAAATGTCCTAAAGACGTAATTCCAGAGCCCTCCCCTTCACCAAATGGGAACTATAAATGTTCACTGACTTCCTACTTCTCTCCTTGCACTACCAGCCATAGATAAGGGGCAAGCAGCACCAGGCTAGCCAAAAACATCTTCATTCCCTGTTGCAGATCTCTCAAGAATAATGAATTGCCTGGCTCAGATAGGTGAATGCCAACAGTTCTACAAAGCTCAGTCCTCTGGAAGATCTATCTTCTAACTCTATCTTCTGTAACATCTTTCTGATCATTTCCCTGACCATGTGTTCCAGTCCTGCCACTGCCTTTAGATTCCTAGACCTATAAGGATGACAAATTCCTAGAAATGGACTGCTGAAACCAACTCTAAACTCTTCTTCCAAATAACGTGCCACTATGCAATCAGAGTACAATTGAAACAAGGCTGATAATGTGTGAAAGTTAATGGGGTTAGGTTTCTTTAGTGTATTGCTGCTCCCTTCTTACCTGACTGATGCTCTCTGTTGCTACCAGATTGACCCCTATATTTGGGATAGTTATGAAAGGAATGGGGGCCTCCACAAAGTGAGTATTCATGTTTAAACCTACGGGAAAGGTGTGCACAAGCATCCTGGACTCCCAGCACACAACTTCTGTTGCTCACATTGGTTACCCTGAAAGCAAAATGATATACTTACCTGGGCATTCTCTGCAACATGTCTTCTGTAAAACCATTCACTCTGAGCCTGCCTTACTAGGGTCATGATTTGTATCCACATCTGGGGATGCATCTGGTTCCACCTGAGGGCAGACTTAATTGTGAACTCATCCAGAGAGCCTCAACATAAAGTAACAAAGCAGGGGCAGAGAAATCTACTTAGGAACTTATGTCCATATATTGTATCAAGGAAAAGACTCTCCAAGACTGCACTGGGGCAATAACCCCAGCATATATAAAGAAGCCAGGCAACAAAATTGTCCAGGTCCTATCTACCCTATGTTTCTTTAACTTCTAGTTTTCTTTGTCATTTGTCTCCTCCTTGTCTGTCTTCTCATGCTAGTCATAAAGCAGGCTGAATACATCTACATATTTGCACTTCAGAATCTTATTTTTTGTAGACTGAAGGAGATGGTCACCTTCAGGGAACTCCTTCTCAGCATAGGAAAAGGCTGAATAAGAAATGAATTGTAAGCCCCACTGGCTGGGGCTGCTATCAGAAAAGGGCTGAATGCATCATCATCCATCACTCCACTACCATTCTAGAACCTTCGAAATTTCTTTATTGGGGCACTGCATGGCTTAAAGGGTAGATTATGTGGGGGTAACATCAACTACCACTATGTAGCATTGTCATACCCTACCAACTCTTCTATGAGATATGCAATTTGCATAAATTGAACTTATTAATGACCAGAGAACATGATCAGGGTCACACTGGCTGGAGAACATGTTCAGAGTTATGCTGGTCAGAGACATGTTCTGGATCATGAAAGTTCAGATAGCATTATGTGCAAAACCTGATACTAATGGGTTTATGCTAATCCTTTCACCACTTCAGGTTCTTGGTCTTTTTGAATACAATGAGAGATGAACTATCCAAACTGGTAAGCAATCAGGCACCATCCCTTGATCTTACCCTAAGGAGATCTTACCCTACCTGACCAAATATTAAGAGATTATCATTATTCCCATCAATGTTTTATCACTCTGGAGTTAAACACTCAGCCCATTCTGGACCCCTTTGTCAATCTTGTGGAAAAGTCTTTATGACTTTGTCAATGCACCATTTTATGATGTAAAATAGGGTATAAAAACCCTAGCTTTGATCTCAGCCAATTGTAGTCTGTAGTATATAGTTCCTCAGACTGCCATTCCTCTGTGCTACCCTCAAACGCTGTTTGAATCCTTCTGCTGTGACCCCTTCTTCAGGACTGGTAACTATCACCCAACCCACTCAATCTCTCTATGTCCAACTTTTCTTGCTTCACTTTGTGATAGCCTTGTATGGTTCAGAAGAATGTCTGATTCAAATAAGATACTTTATTAACTTTACTAACTTTAACTGGAGTCCTCTCCACAATTAGTACTGGTATATATAGGTGAAAAGAATTTGCAGTTGCCTTCCTCTTACAGGCCTCCTTTGAGCAATAATTACCACAAATTCTAAGGAGATACAGTTTAGGTAGACTCCAACATCCCCCAATTCTTAGGGTAATAGAGTGTGTGATTGTGATTTTTTCCCTAATAAAATATTCTTTTAACCTCCAACTGGTGTCCCTGCATTAGTATCATTATGCAAAAGTGAAAAGATCTTGTAAGATTATCCCCCTCTCTCAGGCCTCTCTTTTGAGCCAATAATTCCCCACCGTTCCACAGAGCTGTTGATACTGTGAGTGGACCTCTGAATCGCCCATCTTTTGGGGTAACCTATCTACTCCTCCAATTTCTTAATTGGCATCACAAAGCTTTCTTCAGTGGATCTCCTGTAATAAATTTGCATTGGTTAGAAAGAGATGAACAATAAATCCTTCCTTGTTTTTCCCTGCTGAAGGAAGAACAGCAAAGAAGGAACCAACCTAATCAACATAGTGCTCCAGTGTTTAGGAAAAGCCATTGAGAAGTCTATAAGGCATAGATTACACTGCAGAAGCTGCTAATCTCATCTGTACATCTTTTTGCTTGTTTTTCTTTTCTTTGCACCACACAGTTTTGACCCTACTTATATGATTTAATTACTATCTGATGTTTGATTAGCTAGACTATCACCTAAAATTATCACAGTGTTCCGTTCCATACATCTCTACTGCTACTGTGATTTCAGAACCAGCCAGCTACGAAACCTGATGGGAGGATATGCATAGAAAACAGGTGGCACATGTCACAGTAAGCTACATATAGGCCTGTTTGAAGATCTGTTTCCCTAGCACTTGTCCATAAATATTTTGCCAGCCATAAGACATTCCACAGGGGATTTTGTTTGATTTCCACGCTGAAGAATAGGACAAAGACCCTCCAAAAATGACTTGCATTTGAGAGAGAGAAGACAGCTGGTGGCCAAACAGGTACATTTTTCTCATTAAGGTGCAGGAAAACAGGCTGCTGCATTCCGCCTGCCCTTGTCACCTATGGCATAGAAGGCACAACACTCTTATCAGTAAGGTCATTCTGCATGGCAGTATGCAATTTCTGCCTTTCCTCTTCATTAAGCCACAGGGGTAACTAGCAAGAATCCAGTGGCTCTTCATCACTTCTATAGAAGGCAGTATCAAAGAAGACTGTCAAGAGCTCATTTGAAATTCTGTGCAAGTCAGAAAACAATCAGTGTGCGCTTGTGCTCCTTATAACCCTCTCTCTGGTTTCCCTTATTTTCTGATCGCTCTTACTGTGGAATATTTAGTCTTTTCATTTTTAAAATACGTATTTGTTGCAATTGCCAGTCTGTAGTTGTCCCTTTGCTAGAAGAGAGAGAAAAATTGTCATGGAAAGATAATTTCAATTTAAAAAATTATTCCTGTTAAAGGAAACATTCTTTTTTCTTTTCTTTTCTTTTTTTTTTTGATCCTTTGGAATCAAAGGGAATGACAATATAAGACCAGTCATGAAGTTCTTTTCCCCATTTTTTTTTTCAAAACCTATATGACAGGCCTTCTGCATTAAAAATAAGAAGTAAAGACTATTTCAGGTTGAAAACTTGGGAGACTTGACAAACCCAGGCCTTCTATTGCCTGATCCCATTTACTGAAGGTCTTTTACAGTGTTGGAACAAAGCCACACATTCTTCCACTTTGTTGTCACACAGCAATGCATGTGTAACAAATATATCTGCCCATCCTCCCTCTGTATGTCTGTGTTAGAAGCTCCTAAACAGAAATTCCATTCCAGACATGTCTGGCTGCTGGAGGCATCCAAATCTGTATTTCTATTACTTTTGAGGAAAACAGAAGTCACTGTCAGCGGTGGACGGTGGTCAAGCAAACGCGGGACGAGCGGCTGGAGTTGGCAGTGTTTATTGGCAGCCAGTAAACAGAGGGTTACAGCACCCCTGTAAACAGTCCCAAACACAAGTCATGCCTCAATGTGCAAGCAGGTTAGTTCAGAAAACAAAGGAGGGTTACTTCACCCCAAACGCAGACCAAGCGCTTGGCCGGCAAGGAGGCTGGACGCGGTCACTGGCGGGAGGGACTGGATCCGGACACAGGCGGAGGAGAGTGCGGAAGGCTGATGGTTGTTGCTCTGTGGCTCTCCCCGCCCAGCACCCGTCTTAAGTAGTCTCCTGGACCGGTAGTGACCAATCCAGCGCTGGCTCACAGCTGAGGGTTCCCAGCTCGGCTCACAGCTGGGAGCTCTCAGTCCAGAGCTGTTTCTCCATCAGCCGCCAGGACCAGTGGACTGCCTCTTTCTCTTGCCGCCGCTGCCGGAATGTGGGAGGAGGGGCGGCGGTTTCCTCTGAGTCGGAGCCGCGGGTGGACAGAGACCCTGGGCTGGGACCGGAGCCTGCCTCCCCCCTCGAGCCACCCCCAGCACTGCCAACATGGCCGTTCACATTGGCAGTGCCCTCCGAGGCGTCCAGGCCCTCCCTCGTGTCGGTGGCAGCCTCCACGACAGCCGGGCCTCCCCCCGCATCAGCGGCGGCCTCCGAGGCGTCCAGGCCTCCCCTCGGGTCAGCAGCAGCCTCCAAGGCATCCGGGCCATCCTCCGCATCAGTGGCAGCCCCTGGGACGACACTGAGCTCAGGCGAGCCCGGGCCCATGACAGTCACAGACATCATCTGACATGTTTTTTACCTGGACACCAGAGACCGCCGATGGGTCAGTTTGAATTTATGTCTCTGGGAGGTATCCAAAGGAACACTTTTGGTTGTAAACAATGTTTAATTTGACCAAGATCTTTCTCAACATCACTGGAGTGGAAAACTGCTAGCATAATAATACTGGACCACCATGTTTAACACCTCACTTACAGTGGTTGAATAATCAATGACTTTTGCTTGTGCAGTGAAGTCAATACCTCTCTAAATAAGTAGCAAAAATATCAGACTGTTATGATCTATTGTGCAATTACTCTGGCCAAATAGACCCTGGTGTTCAGTCCCACAAACGTGTCTCAGCAGCAGCATAGGACCAGCATAATTTTCAGGTAACTCTTCACACCATTGACAAACAGAGCTGAGAAGAGTTCCTCACATGGAGAGAAATTACGTCCTGTTTCAAAGTGGTGACAAAGAGAAAGGTCAAAGCCACAGCCCAGAGGGTCTACAGTGCAGCTTTACCCCATCCAACCCAGTTCATGAGAAACAAAAGTAAAACAGAACAGAGTAAACATCTGGGTCTGAGAAGAGCTTGAATTTATTAAGAAACAGAACTGTGTGATGTCTTCAAAACTCTAACACTTCTCGCAAGTAATGTGATCATTACAGAACACTCTTTAATTAGTATAAGAAACACTCAGGAAATATCAATGTACTATTAATTGCATAGATTCTGGTGACCACTCTAAGGGCTGCCAGAGGCAAAAACAACACATCATTAATGGAAAACAAAATCATTGCTTTCTTAATAATGTAGTGTGTTTCTTTGCAGTTCTACAGTTTGTGAAGTTATTTTCAGCAACTGAGAAGTCTCTGTTGAGAATATACTGGTTTTTAAAAAGAGATGAACCAGAAACCAAACAATTTAGAATTATATTGAAGTAAGTACCACATCATTTCCCATTTGCCTTCCATAGAAAACTTTATCATCTTTGTTTGTTGTGCTTGAACAGCTAAATTGAAAGAACATCCGCATTCTTCTGACATGGCCAGGGCTAACTCTGTAACTGAAAGGATACTTGATATTTATAATAGCTAGGAAAGATATTCAGAGGTTTTCACAAATAATAATCATAATCCTCTATGAGGGTATGCAGAGTGTAATGGTCCATGTACACAGCTGATACTGCTCCTGCCCAGGGCAGCTGCCAAACCCAAAGACATCCAGACAGTGTCAAGCTATAATTCTGCATGGCGGGAGGAGAGAAATAAGGACACTCCAGGGACAGAAATGCAGCCAGGTCACCTTCCCTCTTCCTCCCTAAAATTGTAGAGCAGATTACTCTTCGGTGACCTTTTCCCCAGCACACAGATAACAATGGCTCAGGCTGATGGGAGACTGTGCCACATAGGGATCGGGTCAGAAAATGTGTGTCTCCTTTGTCATAGAATCATAGAATCATAGAGTTGGAAGAGACCCCAGAGGCCATCCAATCCAACCCCCTGCCATGCAGGAACACCCATCAAACCATTCCCAACAGATGGCTATCCAGCCTCCGTTAAGAACCTCCAAGGAAGGAGACTCTACCATACTCCAAGGCAGTATATTCCACTGCCAGACAGCTCTGAGCGCCAGGAAGTTCTTTCTGAAGTTCAAGTGGAATCTCCTTTCCTTCAGCTTGAATCCATTGCTCCTTGTCCTAGTCTCTGGAGCAGCAGAAATCAAACCTATTCCCTCTTTGATATGACATCCTTTCAAAAATTTAAACATGGCTATCATGTTCCCTCTTAACCTTCTCTTCTGCAGGTTAAACATTCCCAGCTCCCTAAGCTGTTCTTCATAGGGCATGGCTTCCAGACCCTTCACAATTTTGCTCGCCCTCCTCTGGACACGTTCCAGCTTGTTGATATCCTTCTTGAATTGAGGTGCCCAGAACTGGACACAGTATTTTAAATGAGGCCTAACCAATGCAGAATAGAGTGGTACCATTACCTCCCTTGATCTGGACACCATACTCCTATTGAGGCAACCAAGAATTGTGTTGGCTTTCTTGGCTGCCACATCACACTGCTGACTCATGTTCAGCTTGTGATCTACCAAGACTCCTAGATCCCTTTCACACATACTGCTACCCAGCCATGTGTTTCCCCATCCTGCAGTTGTGCATTCCATTTTTTCTGCCTAAGTGTAGGACCTTATATTTCTGTCTGTTGAAAGTCATTTTGTTAGCTTTGGCCAGCTCTCCAATCTGTCAAGGTCATTTTGAAATTTCATCCTGTCCTCTGATGTATTAGCAACCTCTCCCAATTTGGTATCAGCAAACTTGATCAGCATGCCCTCCACTCCTTCATCCAAGTCATTGGTGAAGATGTTAAATATCAGTGGACCCCTGTGGCACTCCACTAGTCACTTCTCTCCAGGATGAAAAGCAGACATTGGTAATCACCCTTTGGGTTCGGTCAGTCAACCAGTTCCAAATCCACCTAACAGTAGCCCTGTCCAGCCCGCATTCTACTAGCTTCTTTGCAAGAATGTCATGGGGAACTTTGTCAAAAGCCTTACTGAGGTCAAGATATACTACCTCTACAGCATTCCCTTCTTCTATCAAGCTTGTAACCCTGTCATAAAAAGAGATAAGATTAGTCTGGCAGGAGTTATTTCTGAAAAGTCCATGCTGGCTTCTAGTGATTACGGCATTGCTTTCTAAGTAATTACAAACTGACTGTTTAATGATCTGCTCTAGGATCTTTCCTGGAATTGATGTCAGGCTGACCGGGCAATAATTATTAGGGTTCTACTTTTTCCCCTTCTTGAAGATGGGGATGACATTTGCATTCCTCCAGTCTGCTGGGACTTCTCCTGTTCTCCAAGAGTTCTGACAGATTATTGCAAGTGGTTCAGAAATGACTTCTGCCAGTTCTTTTAATATCCTTGAATGTAATTCATCTGGCCCTGAGGACATGAATTCATCTAGTTTAATCAGATATTCCTGTACTACTCTGCTTATTCTGTGCTGCATTTCCCTCATTTCCTCACCTGATCCCCATGCCCCAGGTTGGGTACGTCTATCCTTCTGGGAGAAAACTGAGGCAAAGAAGGTGTTGAGTAGTTCTGCCTTCCCACTTCCCCCCGTTATTAATTGGTCACCTTCTCCATGCAGTGATCCTATCATTTCCTTGTTTTTCCTTTTGCTGCGGATATATCTAAAGAAGCCCTTTTTATTGTTTTTGATGTTTCTGGCGAGCCTGAGTTCATTCTGCACTTTAGTTTTTCTGACCTTCTCCCTACATCTCCTGGCTATTTGCTTGAATTCCAATTTGGTGATTTCACCATTTTTTCATTTCCTGTACATGTTTCTTTTAACACTTAGCTCAGCTGAGAGTTCTTCAGTCAACCATTCCAGTTTCTTTAGACACCTGCCATTTTTCTTCCTTACTGGCACAGTTTTCAATTGTGCCTTCAGTATCTTACTTTTAAGAAACTCCCATCTGGCATGAACTCCTTTCTCTTTTAGTATTCTTGTCCATGGGATTTCAGCAAGTAACTCCCTAAGTTTAGAGAAATCAGCTTTCTTAAAGTTTAGGATGCGTGTCTGGCTACACTTGGCTTCTCCTTCCCACTGAATGACAAACTCCAAAAAAGCATGGTCACTCCCTCTTAAGGATCCCACCACCTCCACCTCATCAACTAGGTCATCCCTGTTGGTCAGGATCAGATCTAAAATAGATGATTCCCTTGTTACCTCTTCCACCTTCTAGACCATGAAATTGTCTGCAAGGCAAGCAAGGAACCTGTTGGACC
The DNA here is from genome assembly GCA_948472985.1 of Iguana delicatissima. Lineage (NCBI taxonomy): Eukaryota > Metazoa > Chordata > Lepidosauria > Squamata > Iguanidae > Iguana > Iguana delicatissima. The sequence goes on along the minus strand of CAOKZL010000268.1, from coordinate 104,952 downwards.
TTGCGGTCTTTGCAGAATTTGACTGCCAACAAATATCAGGATAATTGAGATCTCCCATTAACACAGCATCTCTCCTTTTTGAATGTGTGGCCATCTGCTCCAGGAAGGCCTCATCCAAGTCCTCTGCGTGGCCCAGAGGCCTGTAGCAAACCCCCATAATCACATCCCTATTGTCCCTCTCACCCAGCTACAAATAAGAACCCTAGTGGTGCAGTGGTTAAATGCCAGTACTGCAACCACAAGGTTGTGAGTTCAATCCTGCCAGACTCCAAGGTTGACTCAGCCTTCCATCCTTTCATAGGTTGGTAAAATGAGTACCCAGCTTGTTGGGGGCAATTAGCTAAAAATACATTGTAAACCACTTAGATAACACTTAGTTGATAGGCGGTATAGAAATAAATGATATTGATATATTGCTATATGACAGATGAATACCCAGATAAAAGTACTGGAGTCAGTTTATTTGCCTCAAAAGCAAAATTGTACAAAATCTTTTTAATAATCTATTGAGTTCTTGTTTAAATTCCCTTCAGGGTTCAAAGTAAGGTTGTAAGAGGTGGCAAGGTAGTCGTTTTTCCAGACAATTAACTATGTCTGGTTAGGGAACACAAGTGAACATGCCAAGTGAAGATATCAGGGCATGAGGTGAGTTTTATTACCTGGCAGAAGCAAGGGGCTGCTATTTTCAGTCACACTGCAATCTTTTTCATAATGTATCATCTGTCTGAGTTTGGCAGGATGACACCCTGCAGAAATAACAGCAATGTGTTATTTTGCTTAAAGTAAATGATTGCACCATGATATACTGATGCTTGGAGCATGATATTGCTGCTTTCTCATAAATCTTTTTTTTAATTTTTTTTTTAAAAAAAGTTATTTGGTCACTCAATTTGACACATTGTAATTTTTTTTTATTTAATAGACAAATCAGTTGAAATAGTTTAAATAGGTCCCATATTCATAGGTTTGATCCAAAATTCTTGCTTTGCTTATATGAGATAAGATTATTTTAAATCTATTTCAGATTATCTCTCACTTGTCTTGCCTGCCAAGTCATAAGGCCCAGTGTATTCCTGGGTATAAAGACACAACTATATCCTTGATAAACTGAATAGGAAATTTCAGGAAAATAGTGTATGTGTGAATGGAAGAAGGGCAATTTGGAAATGCTCTCTTCTACAGGTCTTACATGATTTTGACTAAAGCCCATACCCTTTCTAGTTTAGGTCCCAGTGAAAATAGCATTTTCCTTACGCAGCCCTTATCAATCTCATTTCATTATATTTTTTCTTTCCAAATATATTACCCTTTTCTATAGTAAAACACAGCTTATTCCGAAGAAATTACGTATAGCAGGGGAAAAGCAGAAGAAAATTTCATTTTATTCCTCAAGTATTAGTGGTATTATGTTTTATGAAGAGTTTAAAATGTGGAAATTGCACATCTCGGATTATTTTCTTTTTAACATGAAGGTTGTCAAACTGGTTTGGTTTGGTTTTAACTGTAGCACATTAGGAATGCAGAGACAGCTATAAAACATGGGATGGTGGTGAGAGGAAGGAAAAGAAATGGTAGTTGCAAGCTGCAGAAGTTAGATAGTGCATGTGACCATCTAAGGGGACCCTGCAAGGTTATTAAGTCCAAACTACAACAACATCCAAATTCTACTAAACAGTAATACTTTTATTGGGCCAGCCAAAAATGCACAAAGTACATCATGCAAGCTTACAAAACTTCACTGGCTTGTTCCTCAGGGATTGGTGCTAAAAATCATACAGGAGAAAAAGAAAAACAATGATGATGTTAGAGTCACATGCCTACATTTTGTCGAAATGTTGTTTTTATTTTGTCAGATAAGATGGTCTGGAGGGATATCAATGCTCAGCAGTATTCTTTCCTGCCATGGGACATGGGATCATAGTGCTATTGTTACCCTGCTTGCTAAGGGGCTCCCTTAAGGGATTCCCAAAAGCTGTCAAATTGTGGGGAAAATTAGCTCAGAGCACTGTTTTAGCTATGCAAGAGGCAGGGTAACTTTGGGACCTTTTAAGCTCTATGTCTACGGAGTCAGATCAGTGAACAAAAACAATTCAGAATAAACCAAATAATGTTTTATTGGAAAATAAAACAAATAAGACAACAATCACACACTAGCTAAATAAGAAATAGGAAATAGAAATGAAGTCAGGAATAAGCAATACGACCTGTTCAGAAGTCCTGAGTAGATGGAGAGAAAGTGGAATTCTCTGGAGCTCGCTGTGTAAACTGGTAGCAGGACAGGATGACATTCAAAAGCGCCCCCTCTATGGTTACAATCCGGGGGTTTTATGTCTGTGACTCATGTCATAAACTTTGAGATCAAAGTTAACTTTTGAAATGCACCAAAAGACTTAGAAGTAGAATAAAACATATCAATCACGCAGCCCAAATGTCAATCAATGGCACTTCTATGGTCTGTTATTTATGGGCGCGAATCAGGATCTTGTGAGATGAAAGGAATAGCCTCCAGATCCCAGATCACAATCCAAGTCACAGCTTTTTGAAATGCCCGCTTTAGAGAGGAAGTTGTAAACAGCTGCTTCCTTGTGACTGTTTTTCTCAGGATCCTGGCAAACACTATAAGCCAAGGTGCATTGAGAGGTCAAATTATTTGATATCACAAAGGGATATCTAGTGCTCAAAGTTAGGTACCTAAATCACAGTTACACTATCACCTTCTCAGTTCAGTTTAGGAGGCAGGAAAATAAAAACCAGATGATATGGTGACACAAATATTGTGAATTACATTTTTAGACATGAAGCTTAAGATAGCACCTTTGCTTCATTTTAAGATGCAGTTGTAGTTTCACACCACTAACGGGTGGCAGTGTCACATCTCCATTCCAGTATCTAGACTTCCCATTCTAGTATTTATATAAATGTTACATTTTTAATGAGTATTTGTCTTAGGTATATGTTAAGGAAGTCTCTGACCTTTCAGTTCAATTGTTGTGATGTCATGGAGCAGTTGACAACATTTGAATTTCTCAGGAAAGAGCTTTCAAAATTAGAGGTTGCATACATTTTTGCAATGCATATAGATCCTGTGTGGCTTGACTACAGCATCAGTGAGGGGGTGAAAAAGGTCAGTTGGACAGGAAAACCACCTGCTGGAGACAAAAGAGGTAGACAGGAAGGATCCAAAACTAAGGATCTTAAATAAGAAAGAATTAAGTTATGGGAAAGAATGCACTAGCATGGTCTAGGGGGAAGAGATCTGGAAGAAAGTAATGAATGCCAACAAGCACATGGGAACAGGAGTCAGTAAGCTGGGGACCAAGCTACATATTACACTTGCTGTGTTTCAAGCAGCACTGGTTTCTTGAATTTCTACAGGTGGGGTGAGGGCTTCTCTCAACCCCTCCCAAACACAGAGAACAGCAATTGAGAAAAGTTTTTCTTTTTCTTTTCCTAATGGGGATTTTTCCTTCTATTGTGTGTAACCACTGCAGGAATGAATACTAAAATCTCCTCCATGTTCACTATGCTTTTCCTACCACTACCAAAAATCTGTACAACAGAAATTCAAGAAAATTTGAAGGTAGAGTTGCAGGCTACCTAGTAAATGATATATAGTTCAGTTTTTACATGAGGCACAGGACAGAAAGAAATGTATGTCCTTTCCAAGAGAAGAAGAATTAGCAGCAAGAGAGGTTTGGAGAAAGGACTAATGTAGGCCAGGGCAGATGGAAGAAGGGAAAATTCAGGGATCCGATGGGAAGGCTAGGCTGAATTGGCTTCAACTAACATGTCAAATCTTTCACGTCTCTAAATGGATTCAGTTTAAATGAGAGCTGATTTATTTTACAGTGCTCCTGCTTCATGTACAGGTCCATAGTACCACTTCAAAGTGGTGCTTGTGTGGCAGTCTGCTTACAAGTCTAGCCTTGTAATAACCATGGGATGTCATATGAAAAAAGAAAACCATTCTTAGTTGCTTGAAAACTGGAAACCTTTTAATGACTTCTCATACATTTTGTTAACAGATTGCTGTTAATCTCAATGATTCAAAGCAAGCAAACAAACCTTCACATTTATTTCAGCTACTCTCCCCCCTCCATGGATCTTCATGTAGTAGAAATCAGTGAAGCATCAGGAAGACTAATGGGCTTTAGAGAATTACACCTGCCAAACGACCAAAGCTTTAGGAGTTGATCCTCCTAGGAGTTTACATCCTACAGTGCACTGGGGCAGCTTCTACATTACACTGCTCAGCTCATACCCTGTTCCTAGCAAGATGGAGATCACAGCATAAAATATTTCTCTCTCCTTTCCATATTGCCATACCAGCTCTTCTGAGACTTTGAGCGCAACAGAGAACTTCTCATACATAAACTCACACATGTGCAAGCACACAAGCACACACACTGAGGCACCCCAGAGGTTTGCCACAGTAGAAAGATTTTTGTTTCCATCAAGACAAGGTCTCACGAATCTGACCTGTACTTAACAACAAGTAAGCAGAGAAATTGTGCTGAATGTGTAAAGACAACCCAGAGGAGCTTCCTCCTTTCTTTTCCACTGGGGTTCAAACTATGTTTTTGGAAATGGGTTGAGTGCAGATTTTATTTTAAGACAAGCTATTAATTTTGTTGTATTCTTGGGTTGGTTTAGTTTTTTCTTTTTCTTTTTTATATATTTTTAAGAAAGTCTTTCTCCTCCCAAGTAATAATACTCCATTGTTTTATAAAATTCTAAGAGCAAGTGTAGCAGATCAGGCCAATAGTTCATCCAATCTACTCTATTGTTTATCTCAGTAGACAAAGCAAGCACAGTACCTGATGCCAAACTAGATCATCAGTCCATCCAATTGAATAGAAGGGTTGTACATAAGAGTCTTTCTGATTTCTTGAGAATAGTGGGAATTGCATCTGGGATGTTCTCATGCAAACTGGTTGCTCTGTCATTTAGCTCATCCAAACTACAGGTCCCATTTCATTCCATTTCATACTTCATTTCCCTTTGCTACAAGTCTTTGGCCATTTCCACACTAGCCTGTTATAGCGCTATGATTCCACTTTCAACATCCTAGCTGGCCCCTCCCGAAACTGCAGACCCCAGGATTCCATAGCAATATATATGTATATATATATATAGCAATAGCATTTATTTCTATACCGCCTATCAACTAGTGTTATCTAAGCGGTTTACAATGTATTTTAGCTAATTGCCCCCAACAAGCTGGGTACTCATTTTACCGACCTGCGAAAGGATGGAAGGCTGAGTCAACCTTGGAGCCTGGCAGGATCGAACTCACAACCTTGTGGTTGATAGGATGATGAAAGTGGAATCATAGCGCTATAACAGGCTAGTGCAGAAATGGTTTGTGTGGTTCATCCTGTGTCGTAAATATAGCTTCAGATTCTTATGTTTTTAACATCTACAGTTTTGGTTATAGCATGCCTTTGCCAGTACAAATTGAATGTAGCATCGGCACATTCTAAAAAGTCACACAGAGGTCACATTGGGAAGCCTCTAGGTAACTGGGAGAAACAACATCTTTCACTCATCTCTTCCTGTTTTGAGAAATGAGTAGAAGACATTGGCAGACTACTATATTGTGAATGATATATTTGCAGCACAATTACTTCTTAAGGGAAGAGGCTCTGGTAATTAAGGAGGAAGCATTGTACCACAGCCAAGATAGAAAGTGTTGTGAAACTTTTTACATATGCAAAGACAGCCCCAGATGCTTTGCTGACCAGCACAGAGCTGTAAATTTACCCCTCTCCACTCACTGCTCAAGGGACATAGACCCTATGCTATCATTGTTTTGACACATGAAAGAGAAAAATCCCACAAACATTTCTACCTATCTCTGGCAATAAAAACACAATTAATAACAAATTTAAGAGCTATAAGGAGTTTGCTACAGGACACTAAACCAAGATAAGGTTGTGAATAATATTTTTCAGAAATCCCCAAGATACAAGAACAGGTAGTAATGAGGCAGAGTATATAAGGGGAGACTAACTCTACTAAGCATGGACTCTTCAACAAATTCTTGATGTACCTTGCAGATAATTTCCCCTTTCAAAAAATGGAGGAAGGAAGGAACAAGGGGATCAGCAATCCTTGACTTGATCCTAACCAGCAGGGAGGAGTTGGTCACTGGAAACAAAGCAGTTGATACTTTAGGGAGAAGTAACCATGTAATACTACAATTCGTGATTGGGGGGGGGGGTAGGCCAAAGAAGAATATAGTCAAACATGAGCCTTGCATTTCAGGAAAGCTGATTTTTATCAAGCTCAGGGAAATATTGGTTAGAAATATTGGTTAGAAACTCATAGCTAGAGGTGCTGAAAAAAAAAAGAACAGCTAAAAGCACAATCACAAGCAGTTCCATGGAAGAAGAAAACTGAGAAATATCTGAAAAAGCCAGTGTGGCAGCACAGTAAGCTCAAGGAGGAAGTGAAAGGGGAAAAAAAGAAAATATATACAGAAATAAAAGAAGGATAAATAAACCAAGGAAGAATACAAGTGTAGCCTACACTTGCAGGAATAGTTTAAGAAATGAGCCGAGACTGGCTAGGCAAGCAAGGAGCAACAAAAACGAAGTTTTCAAATATGTTTGAAATAAGAGCATGACCAAAAATGGTGGGACCACTGCTCAAAACAAGGATGGCAAAATGTTAACAAATCACAACAGGAAGGCAGAACTGCTCAATACTTACTTTGCTTCACCCCCGCCCCCACTAATGTGTGCTTTCATGTATCAGCAGAAATCCTGGCAAGGAATCCAGAGTGCAAATCAAGATTGATAAGGACTTGGTCAGGAATCAACTAATTAATCTAAATAAGTTCAGATTTGCAATACCAAATGATCTGCATCCCAGAATATTGAAGGAATTTGCTGTGGTAGACCCACAGAAACACTTGACATCATTTTTGAGAACTCTTGAAGAACTGTTAAGGTACAATAGGAATAGAGATGTGGAAATATTGTCCCTCTCTTTAAAAAAAAATGATCCAGGAAATTACAGGCCAGTCAGCTTGACTTCAATACCAGGAAAAATATTAGAATAGATTATACTGCTGGTATCTGGATGACAATGCAGTGATCAATAGGAGCCAGCATCAAGAACAAATCCTGGCAAACTAGTCTCTTAGCTCTGGAAAACTCCATAAATTTGCCTTAAGGTTACCATATATCAGAATCAACCTGAAGGCACACAACAATAAAAACAACAACAAATGGAAACAGCATCAGAGGGATCCATAATTGGTTGGAAAACCGTGCTCAGAGTCATCATCAATGGCTGCACTTCAAACTGCAAGGAGGTCTCAAGTTGAATGCCTCAGGGTTCTGTCCTTGGGCCATTTGTCTCCAACATTATTACCAGTGACTTATATGACGTGGTGAATCCTTATCAAATCTGGGAGGGATGGCTGACACATTAGAAGACTGCAACAGAATTCAGAAGGACCTTGATAAACTAGAAAATTAGACATAAACTAATAAAACAAAATGCAATAGAGACAAATGCAAAATTCTGTATTTAAGCCACAAAAATCAAATGGTCTGGTATAGTATGGGGAATACATGGCTCAGCAGTACTACATACAAAAGGGACCTTGGGATTAATGTTGATCAAAAGCTTAACATAAACCAACAGTCTGATGCTGCAGCATCAGAAGGACAAGTTGGAGTCAGAGAATGGCAACAAGGATGATAAGAAATATGGAGGAGAATATTTGATGAAAGGTTGAAGGAGCTGGGCAATGTCCAGCTTGGTTAAAAGAAGACTGAGAAATGACATGACTGCACTCTTTAAACACCTTAAGAGCTGTCACAGATAGAACGGGGCAGGTTTGCTCTTTGCTGCTCCAAAAGGTAGGACCAGGTCTAGTGGTTTCTAGTTACAGGAGGGTAGATATTCATTGAACATTAAAAGGAACTCCTTGACAGTAAGATTAGTATGGCAGTGGAACAAATTACACAGAATGATTATGCCTAGAGTGTCCTTCCCTGGACATCTTCAAAAAGAAGCCATTTCCAACGCTATAATCTTATGGTTCTATGAACTTGCTTCCCTTTTGTTACAATCGAAATGTGCTTTCTAGAATCATAGAGTTGGAAGAGACCACAGGGGGCATTGAGTCGAACCCCTGCTTTTCAGAAACACACATCAAAGTACTCCCAACAGATAACTATCCAGCCTTTGTTTAAAAACCTCCAAAGAAGGAGACTCCACCACACTCCGAGGCAGCATATTCTACTGCTGGACAACTCTGACCATTAGGAAGTTCTTCTTGAGGTTCAGATGGAATATCTTTCCTTGTAGCTTGATTCCATTGTTCTTGGTCCTAATTTCTGGAGCTGCAGAAAACAAACCCGTTTCCTCTTCAATGTGACAGCCTTTCAAATATTCAAACATGGCTATCATGTCTCCTCTTAACCTTCTCTTCCACAGACTAAACACACCCAGCTCCCTAAGCCACTCCTCATAGGGCATGGCTTCCAGACCCTCCACCATTTTGGTCGCCCTCCTCAGGACATGCTCCAGCTTGTCGATATCCTTCTTGAGATGAGGTGCCCAGAACCAGACACAGTATTCCAGATGAGGTCTGACCAAAGCAGAATACAGTGGTGCTATTACTTTCCTCAATCTAGACACCATACTCCTATTGATGCAACCAAAAGTTGTGTTGGCTTTCTTGACTGCCACATGACACTGCTGACTCATGTTCAGTTGTGGTCTACTAAAACTCCTAGATCCCTTTCACATGCACTGATGTCAAGCCAGGTGCCTCCCATCCTATATTTGTGCATTTCATTTTTTCTGCCTAAGTGTATGACCTTACATGTCTCTCTGTTGAAACTCATTTTGTCAGCTTTGGCCCAGCTCTCTGATCTATCAAGATCATTTTGAGTTTTGATCCTGTCCTCTGGGGTATTAGCAACCGCTCCCAACTTGGTATCATCTGCATATTTGGTCAGCATGTTTGCTATTCCTTTATCCAAGTCATTAACAAAGATGTTGAATAGCACTGGGCCCAAGACAGAACCCTGTGGCACTCCACTAGTCACTTCTTTCCAGGATGAAAAACAGGCATTGGTGAGCACCCTTTGGGTCCGGTCAGTCAACCAATTACAAATCCACCTGATGGTAGCCCTGTCTAGCCCACATTTTACTCGCTTCTTTGCAGGAATATCATAGGAAACTTTTCAAAGGACTTACTGATGTCAAGAAATGCTATATCCACAGCATTCCCTTCATCTATCAAACTTGTAACTCTATCATAAAAAGAGAAGAGACTGGATGAAAATACCATCCACCTGAATGGTATTGAGCTATAGATCCTGCATGTCCCTGTTACCTCTTGTAATGCATTCCATAAATGGTGTCCAGGTCCATTTCTTCATCCAGTGAATGCTCCTGGTTACTTTCATGGGCTTCTAAAAATTATTTCATTTTAGCTAATAAGCTGATTAAGTAGATAATGGCACAAAAACAAATGAAAGAGTCAGATACTAGGTTTGAGATATGGTGTTTTTTTATTGTATTTGTTAACATTCAAAACAAAGGTCTCAATTAGATCTACCATAATTACATGGAAGCTGCACAGAGACACCATGAGAGAGTTATAAGCAAGCCTTGATGAATTCTTACAGATCAAATTGAAACCCTCTGTGGTATTTCTTGACTGCTTGTAATATCTGACAAGATAGGTTTATTTGCTTCTATATCTTAATGCTTTTAAGAAAATTAAAACTTAACAAATATTTCCTTTAAAAGATGTCTTGATGTATGTTCTCAGTATTTAAGAAACAAAAAGATCTTTTTAATATACTTGGAGTCACCTAATAGATAAGTATCTGGTGGCCCTTTTGAAGTTAATGAGTGTCCTCATTTTTAACAACTCAGCAAGTCTCTTAACAAACAAGCAAACATTTTAAAAAGGCTAAAGACCACGCCAAAATTAGTACAGCATAATACTGTCCTTCTGCTAATAAAGATGACAATTAATATTACCTTCTACAAAGTTATGCCAACATTCTCTTAAACAAAATAATATTTCACCGGAGTGAAACTCAGGTATATATCAACTCCATGTTTTCTGCAAATTGAGCTGCTGCTGTGTTAAATCAGAAGATTCTCACTATGATCTTTTTAATTAATAGCCATGAATACACCTACTCCCTGTTAATTTAACCTCAGTGCCTTTGAAATCTTATACTATTAATCAGTCTATTACCTTGAAGGGAGTAAGTCTCTGTGTGTGCGCCGCGTGCATATGATTTGTAGAAGTCATGATGGAGATTCAAAGAGAAATGAGAGATATCTAAATGAGAAAAGACTGCCAAAGCAGACCAGATTGTTAGCAAATGGGATTTGGAGGAATACAAATACAAAGGGTGGGCAATCTGGAAAGTTCAACATGCCAGGAACAGTGAGCAGGTATAGTGCAGTAAAAAGAGCACCAGCTATATCAAACAAACAAGAAGTACAAGGCAAAGTGGCATGCTATGAGGAGAAGGAAAAATATGCTACTACTAGAACCCACTCATTGCCTCCCATCAGAACAAACTAAGCAGAAGCCTTCATCAAAAAGAACAACAATGATGAAAATAAACCTTCTCCACAACTCACCCAAAACTCATTTATATACATCACTTAATACTTCATCAGCTGAAGGCTTTGTGAGCAAATGTATCAACTGTTTTCATTAAAAGCAAGTAAATGAGGGAGGGACTAGAATGCATATTATATAATCCTGGACTATGTCTGTTTGAAATTGGTTCTATGGCACCCTACAGCTCCAGTCTGGTTTTGAAGGGACTTTTTTATTCTGTATCATAACTTAGTATTTCATGCTACTTATTCATTTGGATGCCATCCCTCCATTTTATCAAACAAAAGTGGTAATCAGTTGTTACTATGGTAGATAAATCCTATCCCAGGGTCTACAATTTAATATTAAAAATGTCTCCATGTGCTTGAGAGGTCCCGCAAACGAGCACGTAGGCAGGCATGGTCGAATGGTCGAACGGCTGAAAACAGGAAAAAAACCGGTCAGGCCAGTAAACCCATAGTCATGTAGCTCCAGGAGACACAAAGGTTCCTCAGTCCCGAGGAGCCGGCTTGAAGGGATGAATGCATCTGACAAACAGCTCATCAAGCGAGGACGATTTGCATACAGCTGAGGCTTTGACAACCCCAGCAAAGCCAATCATGCAAAGGACGTTGACATATTAGAGCTTTGTTCTAGCTCCTCCAGCTATTGTTCTCCCCAGGAAAGGATTAGCCGTCCAGGTACCTTTTCCCCCATAAATAGACCTGGTTTTTGAGCGGCTCTTTGGATCGCTCCCAGCTTCCCAGCAGACTGTCACTCTGTCCGTTGAGCTATCCCCTCAGCCCTCCACACGCTGAGTCTCATCTCTCTCTCTGCTGCTGCCTTGGCCCTCCGGACTTCAGGACCAGGTACAGTATTCCCCAGCTGTAACCCTCCAAAGCCCCCTATCCAATATCCTCTCTTTTTATTCCTCGCTGGGTCTTGAGTGAGTGAGTGTGTAAGTGTGTACGTGCACAAGTCTTTATTTTTAATCAAATCATTTATTAGACAATTTTGCTTGGTTTTTGGCTCAGCCTGACCCTGTAAAATTGGGTGGAAGTCTTGCTAGGTTACCCTGCCTCTTGTATGGTGCTTGACTTGTGCTCTGGCTAGTTTCCATTCCCCATCACGTGGAGCACATTGAGGTGTCCCCCAAGGGACCCCTGAAATCAGAGTAACACAGTGAAAAGTCCAGCAGGCTTCCACTATTAGGATACTTGTTCCCCGCTCAGCCTTGTTTTTCTCGTAGGTCTGGAAAAGGGTAGCTGATAGAGATAAGAGCTGGTGAGACATTCTCCATAAGCTTAAGAAAAGCTGAGTTCAACCTAAAGCAAATTAAATTTGGTCTGGTCCTGAATCAATTGTGATAGAGTTTATATCTTACATTGTACATAGAATGATATAATATTAAAGATTTTTTTAAAAAAAAAAACCTGCAGCCATTCATTCTCACATGAGTTTTCACTTACACAGGATATTTGATACTCCGCAGTTATGGGATAATGAATATCTGTGTATGTGAATTCATCCTGAATCTGCCAGATGGAAACTGAATGAATTAAAATTCTATACCCTGTGTCCTCCTCTCACTTGCTTTGCCAGTCCTTCATGGGGGGTGTGGGGATTCCCAAATAATTTTCTCTCCTATAAGCATACCCAGAAAGATGCTTCCATATTATACTGAAAGCTCAATATTTAGGCTTTGGTTTCAAACCATTAGTTCGGGCTGTGATACACCTTTAAATGAAATTTCATTCAATCAAGTAGGAAGTGGGGAGGGAATGGAGTTCTACAATCAACACAACCATTCCAGTTGGCTTGCCAGTTTATAAAAGTGTCTTATATTTAGATCTAAATGAGGAAGGATTCCAGACCTTGAAAGGCACGTATGAGTAATAAATCCCTACAGCACTGCCTTAGTCAAATAAAAGGGAGAAAAAATACTTGAGCTCTTTTGAATGATGCTTCTTCCAATAAAGCTCTGCCTTTAAAAGATCGCTCTGGAGCAGAGAGACTAAGCTCTTGGCACATTATAATGAGATGAGATGGCAATAAGGATGTGAACAGCATCGCTTCAGAGTATAGAGTAGATGAGAGACAGCCATATCCAACTGCTTAATAGAGGGTTACTGTCCCCTCCTCCAGCCTGTTTTACGTTTCAGAAAAGGGGGGAGGACTGCCTCAAAAAGGATTCACCACAAACGATGTGGAAGGGAAAACTGCCTGACAAGTGAACCGTCTCTGTGTCCCTGTCTCTAAGAATAGCATAATCCCATCTTTTCATAATACACTGACATTGCCCAGAACTTCAATGCCATGATTAAGAGGAAAGAGTGGGAGGCGCAGTTCGCTCTCTTCCCCTTTTTTTTTCCCCTGAGGTCCAGGCAACCCAACGGGAACTTGCTTGGCAGATGCTGAAGGCAAATTCGCCACCACACACTACCACCACCTGGTGCTCCTTAAATGTAAAGGGTTTTGAAAACGGCAACTATGAACCTGCTCCGATCTCGCGCCCCCTCCTTTTAGCTCAAATAGAAGGGCAAGATTAGGCTAGCCAGAAGGCACATGACGTGATTTAGTTCTGTTTGATTATTCTGCCTTGGTAAATGTCAGAAGCAGGGAACAGAGTATTAATAACCATTTGCATCCAGCATAGTAGAGGCAGCTCTCCAAAGGAGCATACCAGAGTGCAGAAGAAGACCTGGAGGGAACTCCGTTGAAACAATGATACATTTTGTTAGTTAAAAACAACAGCCGCAGCAGTGACATAAGCCTCCCCCATAGAAATGTGACAATTTGCAAAGGTTTCGACAGAAATGCTGGTATCTTCTTAAAAGGCAGAGAGAGGCAGTTTGCATGAGCAGAGATTCCATGTTAATCACTTTGTATTTACTGCAGCTTGAGAAAGGCTCATTTGTTATGCAGACAGTGTTCATTGTCGTAGCTTGATCATTAATGCAGTGCTGCCAGCAACAAAATGAATTAGCACTCTGAATACTAAAACCAGCTCCTGAACTAGAGTGTGCCACAATGACACTTGCAGGATTAAATGATGCCACTGGGCTGGGGAAAGGGTCTCTTTATGACCTCTGCTCACTATAATCTATTAAAAAAAAACAAAAAACTGCTCTTAAGTGGAAGAAAACACCCCAGAATGGTGGAAAAACTGGACGATACAACACAGTCAAGATCATTTAACATTCCCATGGGACTTTTTTCTGCCTGCTTCCCAGAACCCAAGAGAGAGCATTATTGTTTTCTGTGCCTGACCACATCCTTTTTTTTTTAATCAACAATTTATCATCTCCTATTGTGGCTGGATGTTTTGAATTTCTGCAATTCCAGGCATTCTGTAAAATTGGCGGTAGCACTGTGGAAAGGGCATGAATACAAAACACCAAGGAATCAAAGCCCTGCTGTGTCTGTGAAGAGATGTCAGAGACATGTGCAAAAGCAGGGTAACAAAGAGAATGCCACCTGTCACTCGGAGCACTTTCCTACTGCTTTGGATGTCACTGTGTCATAAGAGTATTAGCACTCCTCTTAGAATACTAGACTAGGCTGGTGCTGCTGGTTTGAGCCTGTCACTACACAAATCAGTGAACTTTATTTGAACTAAACACATACACACACATACACACACACACACATACCTACACACACAACATAGGGGATTAGGCCAGAGCTGGAATTCTTTAGCCATTTACACTCCAGCCTCCTCCTTTCATTTCCACAGGGAAGGCTCAGAATTTCATTCTCACAAAAGAATGGTTCCTGTTTATATCTGAAGATGAATGGCTTGATCATGTGGAATCATGCCTTGTTGAACTGAAAACTGCCACATGATTCTGAAGGCTCATTGCCCTGGAAAGGAAGTTCTGCAGAGATCTCTGTATCAGTTGTGTTTTGCCCTGCTTATCACATAATTGAAGGTTATAGAGGAAGTAAAAAAAAATAAAAATCAGTTTTTTAAATTATTTTAAAAAATTTATATATTATTTTATTGCTTTATTTTATTTCTAATTATTTTATTTCTTATATTGTGTAACTTAAAAATAAATAAATTGTGTGTTACAAGAGAACCTCACATTTTCCCCTGGATATTTGCTTACAGACATATATACTGGCATATGAAAAGACATTGTTGTGTAGTGGTTTGAAATCCTTGCACATTCATGAAATCCTGCTGGGTGATCTTGGACAAGTCACACTCTCTCATCCTTAGAGGCAAGCAATGGTAAACCTTGCCTGAACAATTCTTGCCATTAAAACTCTAGCATAGGGCTGCCGCAGGTCAGAGCCATTTTGAAGGCATTTAACAACAAATTTGTTTGTGATATGGATCAAAGACTCTTACGTTACCTTAAAAAACAAGTATTTAACAAGTTTATTTGGTATAAACTTTTGCCATATATCAAAGTTGGTATCAATCCTATCAGATAAAATGTTAGTCATTTAAGTTGCATAAGACTCCTTTATTCTTTTTGCTGCAAAAGACAGACACAGTTTTCCCTCTGAAATTCAGGCATCTATAGGATGTGTATTATTCTGCATGTGCCATTCTGTAAAATCAAAGTAGTTTAAATACAGTGCCTGCCACAATGGCATTGCATTCATTCATTCAGGCAAATGCTTCTATCACACTTTTTGGTACCACAAGGAAGAAGCAGTAGTATCAATAACATATTTTTAGCAATAATATCAATAGCTAATATTTTTCCTGACAATTTTTTCACTGTCCAGCTTTCACAACCATAGGCAGAAAACAGAAATAAATACTGTGACATGTATGTATGTATGTGCGTATGTGTGTATGTATGTATGCATGTATGTGTGTGTGTATGTATATATATAAAAAAATAAAACACTAGTATATATAATATATCTTTCCATTTGAGGATCTTTATCTGGTTCCTTCTAAAATGACGTTCCAAATCCTAGTCTTTTTGATTTGTTGATTAGAGGTCCCATTTTGATGTATAGCAGGGACTAGAAAATCTTTAACCATTTTGAAATCTTCATCATCTACTCTTAAGTTCTGTAAATCATGTGAGGTCATTACTTTTGTTTTCTTAATATTGAACTGTAATCTTACTTTTGCAGTCTCTTCCTTCATTTTCTTCAGTAATTGTTCCAAGTCTTAGTTCTTTTTTGCTAACAATATGGTGTCATCTAGATATCTTAAATTGTTGCTGTTCCTTCTGCCAAGCTTCACATTTCCTTCATCCAAATCTATTCTTCTATCTGTTCTGTTCCTCTGCCTGTCTACCTTGCAATAACAAAAGACCAGACCACAGCAAGCAAATTCCATGTATTGCTGTAATAATCTAAAAATTTCATCTGTAGAAATACTCAAGTACTTCATTTAGTCTATGATACTAAGTGAACTGTACTGATCTATATTTCACAGCTTCACAGTTCACAAATTAATAAATGAATAGGAATGCAGTTATCCCTTAGTTTTTATACTACATGTCTAAATCACATATAAATGTGCATTTTCAAGTTAGCATGTGTGCAAGCAAGGTTTTTTTTAAAAAAAATTAAAATGTTTGCAAAATTAATGTTTTATGGTAAAATGAATACAAAGTTAGATCATTTGTTTTAAAACGAAAAAGAAGATCAAATGCAATGCAAATTTCATGCAGTTTTTTTTTAAAAAAAATGCCAATTGATATGGAAACAATAGAAAATAGATTTATGAATAAACACATGTGAAGCTGACACAAACCAAAAACAAGATAATCTATTCATCCATCTATCCAGACCAGCCCAACTCCTATGTGAGATTGCTGTTTCAGGCAGCCTGTTTTGAATGTCATGAAGGAATACTTGATGGATATTTAATGTATTATTATTGTAGTTTTACAGTCCAGTACTGAGAATGAAGACTGTGTAATTTTCTAACTCAGTTGCCAAAGTAGTTTGACCAGGCCTGGGTCTAATGAACCTTGAGTTGTAGCAACATGGATTGCCATCTGCTACTCCACCTCAGGCAGTAAAATGTCTTAAGCCAGCCCTGGGGCCTACCCAGTTGCCCCACCACTTGAAAATAATCCATATGTCTATCAAAAATGCTGGTTTAAAGCCAAAATATTCTACTATGGATCATAATCTGGGAAGAATGGCTTCTTCCCAGACAAGTACACTTCCAATAAAGAAGCAATACAATAAATGCAAAGTCACTGTCAAATTCTCCTTTGAATATTGGGAACTCTTTTTTTTTTTTTCAGAATCTAAGAACAATCTAAGAACAGTGCCCTCACTCTAACCTAGCCAGCTAGCTATGCATAATTGCCACCATGAAAAAGGAGCAAATGAGCAAAATCTAAAGATTCAACTCAAATAATTTGATGTTGATAAAATGTTGTCTTTCAAAAGTGGAGTAGATAGTAACCAAATGGAAACTGAAATGCAAATCATTCAGTATTGCTAAAGGCACTCTTCATCTTTCCAGAAAGAGAATGGCCATAATCCTGGATGGAAGTTACACCTTCGTAAATTGCCTTGTATATGGAAGAATTAGAATTGCACAATTTTGTAACATCTATATCCAGGAGTGGGCTATGGTAATGTTACTACATAGCAAAGCAACTGCGACGAACCTGATGGGAGGGGGTCTTGACAACAGAGCCTCCTTGGCAATTGAGAGTGTTTAAGCTGATTGCCTGGCGAAATGGAACCTTGGATAGCCCAGGGGAGGGGCTGGTGGAAAGAGGAAAATTTTAACTGTCTGGAGAGTGATTGAAGGGGGAGTGTGATTTGTGGTGTGTTTGGGAGAGGTTGGAGATTTGAAGAGCTCTGTGGGAGAGAGAACTGAGAAATTGGGTGTACGAGAGATAGTGAATGAATTGAAAGAGAGAGAGAGAAGAATGGTGTACTGTTTATAAATATTGAGATACAAAACACATTTAAAGCAACAGTGTTACAATAAATGTTTGAAGTTCTGTGTTCCTTAAAACCCTGTCACAGAGTCTTATTCTGTATCCTGGAATATACACGCTACTAATAATATCATCTTGACCTTAGTGCCAACAGTACCACAGTCTTGGAAAATATAAATCACTGCAGATCCTTACATCTGGGAGAAGGGCAGATTTAGGGAAGACAGTAGAGGGGGAGAGTCCTGAAAGGAAGAAGCCGGGGAGGGGGGACAAGAGTGAGGAAGGGACTGCGTTCTCAGAGAGAGAACTGAGGCAGATCTGTTTGTTCTGGCCCTGGCTTGATTCCGAGATCTCCCTGGCTGTTCAGTTCTGATCACAAAGAGGTGTCAGGCTGGGCAGACCTTGAGTGTGAGGCTTGGGTGTGCCTTTCGCACTCAGCATTGACAGGCAGTGGTTTTTTCCGTGCGCTTAACAGCAACCATTCTGCAATGAGACTGGTGCACAACTGAGCCAATTCACATTGGGACTGATGCTAATTGGCCACAAATACATATTGGTCCCATTGTGCAACAGACCCCAATGCCCATTTCTCCAATAGTGCATCAGACAGCAACGCCCATTGGGCACTCTTGCCACTGCCCTGATCTTGCCATTATCACGATTTATTAACAAGGTTTCTTAGCGCCTCTGGAACTTAGCAAAATATGCATAATGTTACATTAACTGAAAAGCAATATAGGATTCCAGTGAGCATGTTTAAATTTTAACTGCTATTGTAACACATTGTGAAATAAGTCTGAATATCCTCATTGTTGCTCAGTGCCTTTTAAAAGAGGAAGTGACATTACAATGAACTTTTAAGAAAATAACACTGCCAAAAATAAAACAGCTGCAGCACAAATATCAGAATGGTTACGGAAAATTGGGGATGGTTGGTCAAATGGTACTCTAATAAGATATTTTGTTGGAGAGGTCCGTGCATCATGGAAACTTGAACATTCTTATAAACTATTGGAATGAAAACTTCCAGAAGTCAGGCCATTTCCACCCTAGACTGTTATAGTGCTAATATTCCACTTTCAACATCTTATGGAATCCTGGGGTTTGAAGTTTAGGGAAGGAACTTAAACTGCAAAGCCCAGGATTCCACAGGATGTTGAAAGTGGAATAATAGCACTATAACAGTCTAGGGAGGAAATGGCCTCAGTTTCACCACTGTCAATTCCAAATGCAATTTAAGTTCTGTTATGTAAGCTATGATGTGACTAATAGGACAACAGTTTAAGAATTAATTGAAATATTTCCTTTGTTAATTTTTTGTGTGAATTACTGAAATGCCCAAATTGTTATTTAAAAGGAGATGGGGTTAATTCTAATAACTATTAAAAAGTTAACAGAACCACTTCCCCCAAACCCTAAAATGAATTTTATCACAGTTCTTTCTGTGGTCATGTCATGTGATCCACCTATATGACTAGCACGTACATTCAATTTTATTTGCAAAGACACAAATTGACTATACCTTCAGTCTGCATATCTCTTACATGTACTTTCCAGATTTACTTCCCATATATCTCTCAAATCCAATCTTATCTAATAATTATAGGACCTATATGTTGCATGTTGTAGTGTTTATAACAGTAAGTAAGAGGTCTCAATTCAATCCAGTAATTACAGATCAATTGGTGTCAGATATAACTTATCTTCGTTGTAACAACCTGTTTCATCAATCAGTGCAAAGCAAGCTGTTTTTTTCCTATTGATCCAAACCCACTTTACATCCCATGGAATCTTGATTCTGATAAATGATCTTACAAAAGGTAGTTTATGTGATAACTTGCTGCTAGTTTATGCTGATGTCTGGATCATTTCTATCATCAGTGTGTGTTCATATTTTCAAAGAGCAGATCTTCAATGACTCCCATTGTGTGAACTGGAGTTAAACATTGATATAGTTTTGCATTACCAGGTATTCTCAAAAGAATACATGTTCTTTATAATCTACAGTTTTTGCTTTCAGTGTGTTGTCCTGGGGCAACTCATGATTTATTGGCCATAAGCAAGATAATTTATTCTTCTTAAAAGAAAGGACTTCTGAGTAAACCAAGAGGAAACTGTTATAAAGGAAGATAGAGGTGTATCCAAAAGATCGTGTAAACTTGTTCCACATGCAGAACTTCATTTCACTTTGTTAAGTCTGCATGTAAAGGCCAGAATCTCATACCTCACAGTGTAATGTAGCTGTTCTACAGAGATACTATTCTACAGCTGGCCATTCAACACCCCTGGATTTACCACTGAGCTGCTGAATTGCCCTGCCACCACTGTTCTGTGGCAGGTGGAACGAGGACATAAAAGGTGACGCCAAATATGTCCCTGTAATCAGACATGAAATAATTACATCATTCACTGATGTCCACTGGTATCCTCCGGAAGTCTCAGTACATGATGTAGTCATTTTGTGTCTGGTTATAAAGACAGAGCCAAACACATCTCCAATCCTCTGCCTTGAGCCATGGAATGGGGAGAGGACTGTAGTGGCTCAATGGTAATTCCAGGGGATGCTTTGATCATTGCAAAAGGAGAAAGATTTTTGAAGACTTAATGACGATTACTGCAGTAATGAGGCACAGCAGATTTGTTAGTAAACACATGCAAAAGTGACATGGGCCAAAACCTGATTTGTTTGATCAACCTTACTACAGCACCCGCCTTAACACAGTACTTACTACAGTACCTCAATGTTGTCTAATCTTCATGTTCCACTATCAATGTACAAATTAGTCCTCAGTTCCTCGATGGCACAAGGGCTACTTTCAACAGCTTGTCAGGTCAAGCAGCTCTGGAACATTTTGAATTAACTGTAGGACGCAATTGAAACAACATCAGGTTTCTTTTCTCATCCCTTTCCTTGCACGCATAAACATACCACAAAGAGCTAACACAGAAAGTATTGCTTATCTTGAGCAAGCGTTGTAACAATGGTAGGAAGGGATATCTTTAATAATAAAGGCATCATTAGGAGTGTCAGGACACAAAACAGAGCATCCCACTTTCTTCTTTCTAAAAAAGTTTGTCCTTGCTCTTGTATTAATCCACTTCTATTCTAGTCACAATTGTTTTAGCTCCTAAGAGGACTTTCCTCTTCTTTTTTCCCCGCTTAAACTTTATTTTTCCCCTATTAGGTGAAGGATGCTCAGACAGCATCACATTAATTTCAGTGGACACTGAGCTTTATCTAATTCAGCAAGCCAGCCTTTGTTAATTAGGCCTCACAGGATGAGCGATAGTGAAGAACGCCTCTCACTGTCACTGATCAATACTCGCAACACAAGCAGTTCCAGCAGTCAATTACTTTTGTTTCAAAGTAGGAATGAAAAGGTAGCCATTCTTGTTAGCAAGCACCACTTTTCCAAAATACTAGCCCATTTGCTTCACTACCTCCCTCTCCCGCAGCCTTGACCCTCCTCTTGGTCTTGTCCCATCCAGTTCACCTAATTATAGGCAAACAAGATTTTCTCAGTGTAGTATTCCTGCTGTAAATTTTCTAGCCAAAGCGGGTCAATTGCAGTACAGAAAATAGTGCTGTTCAGGAGTATCTCACACTTTCCCAAGTCTGGGGGTGTGACTGATGGGGGAGTCAGCAGTCTGACAAAGCTGCAAAGATTAGTTGTTTGATCCTAGAGACATGGGTTCTGTTTGATTAGGCCCCAACAGAATATGTACACAGAAGCTAATTTAATGTAATACTGCCCTCCAATTCTTCGGAGAATGAGGGGTTGGAGGAACAGCAAAAAAAGGAAAGCTTTCATTTCCTTGGTATTTAGTAGTTCTGTATATAAAAAAGTGACCCAACTAGGTTAACCCCCCCCCCCAATTTGCTTCATCTGCTGACAGTGTGGTAGATATTTTAACAAGATTCTGCCCACTTTCCTAAGCTGTCATGTCTGCGATTTTTTATTTGACAGGGGGAAAAAAAAAGACCAGGCACCATAGGCTAAATATAGCACCATTTTGACCTATAGTATAGCACAGTCTTCAGGAAAAGAAACAAAAAGAAGATGCATTATCCTTAAACAGATACAGGGGGTGAGAGACCGCGTGTATGACTGTGTGTGTTTGTGTGTGCACACGTGTGTGTGTGTGTTTGGGATACAAAAGACAAATATCAGGTCCTCTCTCCTTGTAGCACAACCATTACAAGTTGTTTGTCATGCCTCTATGGGGATGAGCATATATAAAACCTGAAGCCTTCATGTGCAGATCAGCTAGAATTCTGCTTATTCATATGAACCTCCCAAATCTTATGATTTTCCAGGGAGGTCTATTTCTTGGTCAAACCATCTCACAGGCTTGTTTGGTGCAGATACAGGGGAGAGACTGTTCAAAGGCTATAGGACTCTTGCATTTGTTTCCCTCTCAGCTTTATTTCTGCAAGTGGTCAAAGGCCTTTTTATTTAAACAAGCCTTCAGCTTTTAACCAGCTGGATCAGAAGGATGTGCAGTGCCTGTATTATATTTTTAGTGTGTATCGAATATGTTTTGAATTGTCCTAAATTAACTATTTTGTTGGATTGATTGTTTCAGACTTTTTAAGAGCATTGCTTTAGTTGTTTCATTATACTGTAAACTGCTTTGGATCCTGTCCTGAAGGAAACATGGGCAAATAAAATGAGGATCAAAATTTGATATAGTAACTCCAAGGAATATAAAACACCGAGCTTATAGATTCTCTCTGTCTCTCTCAATTTTTTTTTTTTACACATACACACTCACACATACACACACTACTCTTCCGATGGTAATAGATGGAAAATTGGATAGGTTTAAAATATTTTATTATCTAAGGTTAAGTGAATTATTTAAAAAAAAATTGCAGATGCACTATGCCATTATTACACAAATTTTAAGACTTTCATCTGCAAGCTCAACAATAAAGTAATTTGTACAGAATTCTTGACGCATGCCTATGCCATACTAAGATAAAAGCAAGTAATTTTTTTTTTCAAATGGATATATTATAATAAAATGCAATCCACCTCCCTTCTCTAGCCTGCAAATGTTAATAAACATTGAGAAAGTTTCAGAAAGTAATTCTAGGAGAATCTGGATCTGCACCATTAGGTGCCAGTATGCAATACAGAGCTGATTGTAATATCCCCTTCATTGACATTTGTTGACCAAAGGTCATATGATGGATAGTTTAAACACTTTGTGTAGTCTTCCCTACATTGTGCCTTTCAAATGTATTGCAGTATAACTATCACCTTCATGTAAGGCAGTTCAATGTGCTGTGCAAAGGCATCCCAGCTAAAGCATATGTAAGTATGTATGAACATCTGAAGTACATCAACAATTCTCCACTCATCACAGACAAGTAAAACTGGAATTGTAAATTAGAGACCTAATATGGAAATTAGAGGATTACCCATATGACCTGGAAACTGGAGGGTTATTTGATTTGCAGTAGGGCTAGTGGAAAGAGAATGATCAAATGTTAACTTGTTCTCTTTCAGCTTTATGATTCTGTGATTCAGTAAAGTGTATTAATTTTTTTTTTTGCAAAAAATACAGTTTTTCTCCTGGAATGCACAGGTACAGACCAGTTTAACCTTTCCTTTCCCTCACCTTCCAGAAGAGCTGTTCAGTATAATCAGGGATGGTCAAAGAGAAGAGATTCGCCTTGTTCCCCACTTTTCTAGAAAGAAACTGGACATATTGCATTCAATGTCATTTTAACATGCATAATGAAGCAATGAAAGCATGAGCTAGCTAAGAAGTCCAAGGCATGCCATGTGCACACAAATCTTTTCATCAACATCTCGCCTTCCTTGCAGCAGCTGTGTCCTGAACCATGTGACATACTATGCCTAAAGGTCGGACTGCTCTCTAATCAACAGGGGAACAGACCCCTACCTCTTAGAGTGGATGCTGCAAGTAAGTAGGGATTGGGGGATTTTCATGGTCTCTACCTATTTCCTAAACCAGAGCTTTCCAAACTTTTCATGTTGGTGACAGACTTGTCAGACATGCATCATTTTGCAACACAGTAATTCGGTTTTACTAGCAAAGCAGAGGTTAAACTAATCCCTTATAAGAGATACAGACACATAGATAAATTGTAATAACAAAATGTATGGGGATACAATATATCTCATGAAAACCTTTCATATGTTTTTAAAAATATACAATTTATAAATAATATCATACATTTCCAAAGATTGTAGGCAACACACCTATACATTACACGCAACACACTAATGTGTCACGACACACTGTTTGGAAGGCCCGGTCCTAAACTAATGAATGTGTAGAGATCATAAATATGAACCAGTCACACCAGTTACACTTTCTAGTTACACATTCATAACTACTTTAGTGAATTCTGGCCCCTGTTTTTGCACATATGTGTAGCTGTACTCTGGGTGGAATTTGTGCAGTGGTGGCTTCAGTGTAAAAGGGGTTGGAAATCCTCTCCAGGCTTTAGTCTGAACTTTAAAGGTAGTTTCAAAGTGCTAAAATTATTTGAGGGAGGGGAAGACAAGCTTTGACTATTTAAAATTTGGACAAAAGCCCAAAGCAGATTCTCTGTTCCAATGATTTGAAGCCATCTGATACCGCTGAAGTTATAGAGAAAACTTGTGTGGACAGAAGGACAGGCATTCTTTATGACTGCAAGTGGGCCATGATCATAAAGGTCCCGAATCATCCTTGCTTCCTTTCTGGGCCAGTTTTGCATGTGTCCAGCTGTTTTAGTTTTGTTTTTGTTTTTCCCTCCCTATTGTTTTGCTAACTCAGAGTCTCTCTGTTTTCCCCTTTGAGAGGAAGAGAGAAAATTGTGAGCACATATCTTC
Source organism: Iguana delicatissima (assembly GCA_948472985.1). Classification (NCBI taxonomy): domain Eukaryota; kingdom Metazoa; phylum Chordata; class Lepidosauria; order Squamata; family Iguanidae; genus Iguana; species Iguana delicatissima. Next base: position 80,617 of record CAOKZL010000268.1, on the reverse strand, counting down.
GCTTTATTGTTTTCTGTAAAGGAATTGCAACATTATATTATTGGTGAAGAATCCAGCTGAAATAGTTTGTCATCTGAGAAAAAGATTGTCAGCTGGAAAACTGTTGTTAAAGAATGAAAAGATCCAAATGTGGAGCTCAGTTTGCTGCCGTGTGCACAGCTTGCAGCAAAAGTGTATCGTTTCCATTGTTTTGTTGGTGTGTTACATTCTGCTCAGAGGTCAGAACAGATTCGCGCCCCATCTGTTTCTGTTTACATGCGATTTAAACGGCTGTATGTCCAATTTGGGAACAAAAGAGATGCAAATAAGAAGCGCTGTTAATGGACTAACTTTAATCCAGAGATCCTATTTTCTCTCTTCTCCTCCCCCTCCCTTACTGCATATACTTGACCAAAAGTACTGTATGTATGTATGGTATTTCTACCTCACTTTTCAGCCAAATATCAGAAGTAAGGCAGAACTTGTTCTCTGAGGCCTACAAAATGAAATGCAGAACATGGAAGGGGGAAGAAAAGGACAGAAAGGGAAGGGAGGAAAGCAAGCTCAAGCACTAGAGCTAAACATCCTTGTACTTGTCATGTCCAGCTGGGATGGAAACAGGTCAGAAAGCCCAATGGCAAGGCTGTCAGCTCAGTGGCAGCTAGAAAGAGGCAAAGGGCATTCAGGGCAGTTTGGTCTCTGAGTCAAGACCATGAAATAGTCTTGTTGGAAGAGCGAGGAATAACTTTCAACCCAAAGGACAGATTCAGTTTTAGAGAAATTCCTGGAAGCCACATTCCAGTAGTCAATGAGGCCACAGAAAATATGGGGGGGACCCCCCCCCCAAATACCGGCATAGTTTAGTTCAAAATTGTTACTGTCAGTAATGAAGTCTTAAGAATAGTCTCTAACCTTAATCCATGCAAAACCAAGCAAATACACCAAATGATGGCATCATGAGAAGGGTATGACATCACCTGAGAAACTCCAGGCAACCATATTAGGACCCACATCATTTCTGCCCTACACTGTTATACTGCTATTATTCCACTTTCAACATCTTGTGGAATTCTGGGCTTGTAGTTTATTGAGGCCAAAGAGCTCTCTGGCTGAGAATTCTAATACCCCTCCCTAAACTGCAAACCCCAGGAGTCCATGGGATATTGAAACTAGAAAAATAGCACTATAACAATGTCATGCAGAAATGGTGCCGAATTGGGGCCCAAGGCCTTATTTTTTCCATCTTTCCCACCTTACAGTATTATACAGTGTTCAACATTGTTTACGTAAGAATTAAACTATATTCTTCGAAAAACTTGGGGACTACAGTTATAATGATGTTCAATGTCAGGATGGAAAGAATATTTGAAAACATTTAGTAAGTCTTGATTACAAGGAAGCCCTGACAAGGCAAATGCTAGACAGGCAAGAATTTTTTCAGTTCAGGACTTATTCCACGCCAAAACATGCATGTTGGGTTATTGCCCAGAAAACAACATTTTTGCAAATAAAATTCTGTTAAATTTCTGCACAGAATTGTTATTTTCAATGTAGAAAACCCAACTGATGTGCAAAAACAAAACCCAAACACAATGCATTTTTCCCACTGTATGAATCCCAAGCTGTGAGTAATCTTTAAAGGTGTGTGGTTTCTAACAATTTTTTCTCAGCAAGGGAAAAAAATGATAAAAATATACATTCTTGCCTATGACAATGAAACAGATGGAAATCTACATCTCTAATAACATATAAGCTTTCCACACTGCATAATTGCAACACTGTGAACTGATCATAATTTCCATGACTGCATCCTATGGAATCATAGCATTTGTAGTTCAGTGAGGCACTATAGCTCTGAAACAGGCTGAAAATTCCTGAAGTACAAATACCAGGTGAAAGGGCCCCCAGTCTCATCAGAGAGGTGTTCTGAAAGCACAAATCTCTGAAGCTGTCTAACACTCTAACACAAGGACGATTATACTCCAGTCTCTCTCCCTCCTACCCATGTTCATTGGAAACATCCAAAAGGGGAGTCTTGTGTTGTCCTTTTCTGATTTCATTTCATATTATCAGTGGCAGTGGAGACATGCACACTATGAAACACCGGAGACCAGTGTTTACTACTACTTATTGGTAGAAGAAAAGACTGAAAGCTCAGCATGAGGTTACGTTTCCTTGACAGCCCTGTGTTTCTCATAACACATCATTCTACTCTGTAGCCAGTCAGAAAGAGGAAGAAAGAGAAATATGAATGACAGTTATGGCCATTTGAGAACTTTAGTTCTGTTTATACAGATTATACTGCACATCACCAGTAAGAAACTAAGCTCAACACAGTCAGTTATTTGCAGCTCTCTAGTCAGCTCCTAAGCTTGCTGAAGACATGTATTTCCACTTCTGTCTCTGCCAGTGTTTTGTATGTTTATTACTAAAGCAAGACGAAAGTAATGTTTTGCACAATTTGGAAGAGGAAGATGGGAATCAATGAATAAATGGAGGAATTCGGTGCCACTTTTTATCTCTGCAGATAACACTAAAGTTTATATTCTTATTTTATTGTGATGGTATGCTATTTTCTTAGTGACCTGACCTAGTCTGCTGTACAATTTCCTATGCCTTCTCCAGCATATATTGGGCTTGATCCACTAGACTAGAGGATTGGGTGTGTACGCCCAATTGACATAGAAGGAAGCTTTGTAAGACAAATATCTCTTGAGTTTCATGCTCAGTAATAGTTGCATAATTTTTGTATTAGTAATGTCAATATTTCTTCTATTTTCCATTTTAGGCAACATTTGTAGGCTACAGCATTTTAACTAAACAAAATAAACAAACTGAACAAATAAACAAAGAAAAAGTCATCTCTCTGACGCAGAGACCTTTGTTCTCAAATATTATTGAAGTAAAAACAAAAGCCAGCATAGTTCTTTAGATTCCTAGTGTGGAGCATCCACTGCATTAGTTTGAATTTCTTTAAACTCAGCAGTTCAAGATGCACACAGTGAGCAAATTCTAAATTCTAAATAAGGCTGAAAGAACTTAGAAAGGTCCTGAAGACATTATCAAAAAGCTGACCTCATTTATATTTTCTTTTCATCGTGGTATCCTTGCTTTCCAGCTTCAAAAACTGATGCATTGTAAGGTGCCCTTATGCAACACCTTTTCAAGGAAGCTACGAAAGGCCTTCACAAATATATAAATACCTTCTGCAATATTGCCTCAACAAACATTCCTTTTGCTATTTTTATCCAACTAAGAAATGAAATTCATGCAATAGATCTGAGTAATTCTGAGTATTCTGATGAAGTCCCAGCACCTTAGCATCCTATGGCTATCTTTACCATTTTCCTTTCTGTAGACTGGAGATTATAAAACCAAGTATATCAAAGAGAGAGAAAGATGAGGAGAAAGAAAGAAAGAAAGAAAGAAAGAAAGAAAGAAAGAAAGAAAGAAAGAAAGAAAGAAAAGTTTGAGCTTCTCACTGCCATCAGATGAAATAGAAAGATGATAATGATGCATTAATTGGTATATGACAAGGCTACAACTTTATTGAAGAAAAAGATAAAATAATATCTTTAAATTAACTGCACTCATCTTCACTGTCCTGATCCAGCCTAAACAGAAATGGTTACACTGATTTGAAGGATATCAGAGGGTCATAGATGTGTTCACTGAATACCTTCCCCACAGGAAGACCAGTGCTGTCATACAGCAATGTCCAAGGGCACCAAGATGAAAAGTGAAAGGTGAAAGAGAACCCTAAAAGCTAAAGACAAATGTGATAAGCATGCATATTGGAAGTATACATGCAGTGCAATACAGTCTACATCTATACATGGGGCACATAAAAAAGTGCAATAATGCTGACATTTTAACTAGTCTCTAATCTATCCCAATTTTCAAGCTTGTTAGCACCTAATACTGGGGCCATTTCCACAGGACATTGTCATCTTGCACTGGGGACAAGAGGAGGACAGGACCTAGATGATGGTTCTGTATGACATTGTCTGGGTCCTGTCCTTCTCTTGTTTCCCTGTCAATGACTGTCAATCACGCAGCCCTCCCGCTGCCTGTGATACTGCCCATCCTCACTTACCTGGTGTGCGGGGGCCCCGGAAGTGCAATGGCTGCACTTCTTGCCCCTTAACTACCCAGCTGTACTTTGGAAGGAAGAGGTGGCACCATCATACTTCCTCCATTTGTGGAGGCAGCCGGTGAGGAGAGGAGCACTCCTGTCATCCGCTCCTCCCAGCAGAGACAACACAGACACCTGCACTGGATGTCTGTGGAATAAGGTAAGCTGAGGAAAGGGACTGGGATAGGAAAAATGCCCAAGGCAGCCCCCCCCCGTTCTGTGGCCTCACAGTGCCCCTTTTTAAAACAAGGCAAAACTGGGAAGCAAATTTATCATCAATAAGGAAAAGAACTGTTATAATACTGACTGCCCTATTAACTACAGAACATTTAGGTGTCAGTGTGATGGTATTGTAATCAATATCATATCAGCTTAATAGTAGTTAAAGCCAGTTTAAGAGCATTTAATGCTCTTCGATATATCAATATCAATATCAATATCAGTATAAATCAGTTGATTGAGCATGCACCATGAGGATTATCTGTAAACAGATTGATTTGTTAAAATAATTGTTAATTTAATTAATCTTTTGAAATACTAATTAATCAAGTATAAATGGGGAAAATTTTATTTCTTAACAATAGAATAATCTTTGCAGATAAGATAATATAAAAATTAAAAGTGTACTATTTTATGTAATTTTTTTCTTCAGCTTCTTAGGCCGCAACTTTTTGGTTTACGGTCTATGAGCACTCGCCCAAAGTGAAAAGTGAGTCCTTGCTTCATGGAAGTTAGAAATCCCTGATCTCACCTTTGTTTCTGTATGGGACACCTTATGATCTAATTGGGACATTTAAAGAAACATCCAATATTATTGCCAAGTATATAATAAGAGAGTGATAATATATTTTATAGGTTGTTGTGGGTTTTCTGGGCTTTGAGGTTGTGTTCTATTAGTATTTTCTCCTGACGTTTCACCTGCATCTGTGGCTGGCATCTTCAGAGGATCTGGTGGCATAGAAGTGAGACAGAGTATATATACTTGTGTAGTCCCTGGGTGGGAGGGAGCAATTTGCATGTGTTACAGTTGGCCTGTGTGATGGCCTGTTATTAAATGGGATATCCCCCAGGGTGTATTGTTAGTCAGGGGGTATGCATAACAGTGTCTTATTTTATGATTTACATTTTTGCTTTTATAAATCATGATAATGCTGGAGAGATTAACATTTGCTTTTTCAGTGCAGTTAAAAACACAGTGTCGTTACTATATGAAAATACAAATCTTAATATACTGATACTTGCTATCAATACTGGAAATTTCTTTAAATGTCCCTATTAATAATATGTATTCTATATATTTTTTTAAAAAAAAAACACTTCCAACGGAGATGGCAGAGAAGTGAGAAATGTTGTGAACTGGAAGAGATCTATTTATTTCTTTAAAAGACAAAAATATCTGTAGGTGGACGAACTGGTGCTCTTGAGATGACAACAGTGAACAAGACCATTATGGTGAGTGAACTGACTGTATCATGTTATCTCAGCTTATATTAACCTTTTATGCCTTGAGAATTTCATACTGAAACATAATTGCTTCTCCTGGCCACACCAGGACAGGTTAGAAGGACGTGCTGGTGAATCAAGGATCTAGCATTTCTGGCCATTTCCTCACTAGACTGTTATAGTGCTATTATTCCACTTTCAATATCCTATGGAATCCTGGTATTTTCAGTTTAGGGAGGAGCCCCTAAACTGTAGGATTCTAGTGCAGAAACAGCTTCTGTCTCACACTTCAACAGATCAAATCTGAACAGAATGGAAACCCTTTTATAATTTATAGCGTGTAGTTTTCTAAATGTTGCCAAGTCATTCATTCCTTGCACATGTACTAAGGAAACTTTCAATGAACCTAATTTTCCTGGTGGACATTTTGCTTATCTTTTTAGGCCTGTAAATAACCCGTTCCTTGTTATCAGGAAGTCCTTGGTACTTATGTGCCAGGGTAGAATGAGATATGCTGAGTATAACCTTCTGTGTGTCCGCCTGCTTTTCTGGAAGAAAGTCCTTGAAACTATGGTACACAATTTGAAATGAATGCAAGCATTTTTTTTTCCAAAGTTAGCCCAAGCAAAGCCATATTAATTTCCCCCTGATTTCTAAATTAACCCAAGCAAAGCTAGTCCAGTTTCCCCTTCAAAACAGTATGCCATGGGATATCAATATAATACCTAAAACCATACCATTAAAAATGCCTGTAAAATATGTGTATGGTTTAAAAATGTACACAAAATTCTTCAGTCTGTGAGATTAAAATATATGCATTTTAAAATATACACAAAAATAAACACTTTTGTAATATGGACCTGAAATTACATGTATATTTCCAAGCAAGAAGAAAAAGGAAAACCTGTATCATATATAATCCAAAGCAAGACAAGGCTCCCAAAAGATAATCTGGCAACTATGTTATGGCCCCATGCACCACCCAAGATGGTTTAATTGGCAATATTATTTAATTGGTACTACATTAATTGGCATTGATACAAAATGGAAACCTGAGGTGACTGGAAGGTCCAGTTGGAAAGAGTAAAATTACTGACTGTAAACATGAGATTGCAAGACACAGTCACACAGCCTAGGTGAAACCAAAGTCATTGTCAAGCAGATTGCAAGGCAACTCTAGAGACAATAGGCTTATGCTAAGAGCTACACATCTCAGAGCAGTAAAGAGAAGTTATCACCAAACTGTGATTGTGTTAACCCTGATCCCTCACACCTGAATGTTTCTCTGCTTTATCTTCCTAACCTCTCCACATACAGACTATGATGACAGCCATTTCCCCTTTGTTACCTAAACACTAAGACCATTAACTTTGTCTGGACTTAATTAGTTGTGTTGCAACTCCCATTGTCCACTCAGCTGGGAGAGTCATTCATACCCATACCCAAAGGGTAGATTTTGGGTAGAAAAACTCTCAGTTTCAAGCACTTTCTCTCAGTCTCTTGACTTCCTGAATGCCACGGTGCCCATTTGATTACCAAATGAGAACTGTCCTTAGGTGCCCACCTAAGCTACATTGCAGCTTTTTTTTTTTTTTGCTTCTCTCTGGACTGGTAATTACCACCCAAACCCTAAAAGCCCTCTATCCACAACTTTCTTCTATTTGCCTTTGCTTAGTCCTTGTGTGAGTGCATCAGTGTTTGAATTTTTTGCAGGCATGTGTGATTCTTTCAATAAAAACATTTTTTAGTTTATTCACATTTTGGATTCTTTGCATGATCCTGTAAACATTGGTGGAAAGATCTTATTAAGTTACTTCCCTCCCAATTTTGAGCTAATTAATTCCACATCATTATGTGGAGGTACTGGCACCGCAGCTGTACCCCTGAGTCACCCACGTTTTGTGGTAACAACTACAATGAGCTGAACTTTGGCAATCCTTCATACTTAGAACAAGTTTGTTAGGAGGTCATCTGGAATACATTCATTCATATCACAAATGGCTCCACCCAAACAGAAACTTGCAGGGAAGGACAGTGCCACAGAGTTCTCTATTTAAGGACAAATGGTTAAAACCGTATGCCATGGTTTTTCAGTTTGCAAGCTTGGAACATGAAAGCCCATGCACAGATTCTTTTCCCAAGTTATAATTAACAACAAGCAGATATGCCTATCAGGAGCTCTTAGATGCCTGACTTTGGATTGAACAGAAGCTGTGTACACAGATGCTCTATGAGATATGGTTTCACCTCAAAAGTTTTTTTCTTGGTTTTGTTTGTTTTTTGGCTGTCTTCTCATAGATTTGCCAAGCAATTTTCCCTCTTTCTTAAAATGTATTAATATCACAAACCCTTTTCTTAAAAAACAAACAAACATTAAAATAAAAAAGCAGACTATAGGGGGAAAAGGACTTGTGTAAAAGATACTCTCTCTTTTCATTCAGCCATTAATATTGCGAATGTGATATGGAAAATGTGCCTAAAGCAACACAGAATATATTCCAAGTCGGGGGAAACCCACTGAATACACAAATACACATACCACTTCATAAAGTACAATGTTAAAGCGCAATGTCAGGAAAATTTAGATGACACACAAAAGAGAAAATGGAACATTGTTCTCAGCATTAGTAGCTAATAACATAGTCTTAACCCTTTGATTCATCACATTGTAGAAAAAAAACTGATATCTCTCTAGTTTTAGGAAATATAGAAAAGCCAATATGAGGTGAGAATTCTTTTCTGAGAACATTCTGTATTCATCTTTAAATATTATGTGTAATTACTATTTTATAATCATTTCATCTCACAGCATGGAATTGAGACTATTGGCCATTGAAGGCAAGAGACTGGTTTAGTTTGGCATTTTGTTCATTGAATTGGTGTTAAGGTATTGTACCAACATTTATGAGTAGAGTTTAATTGAAAAGATGAAGTCAGATAAACAGTAATGTACATTATTAGAAATGCCATGAAAGCACATTTGCTGCCCTCCACTGTAATTTTTGTCATAGGCAGAGATTCTGTATTCACATCACTTTAACAATTCACTTATGTCATATTAATTTATTCTCATTGCTGTGAAGATGCCTTGTGCTTTGAAGTAGTTTTTATAGTCTTCACCGCTTCTACCAAGGTTGCAGACAATAGAGAACTAGTGGATAATAGTCTAATATTCACAATTCTTATATTCTGAAGCAAATGTTGTGTTTAGACTGCTGATATTTCTCAGGGTTTGTTCATGCAGGATTTTTTTTTCTCTTTTTGTGCCTTCACAATATGTATTTTAGCAAAAACTCAGAGGAATAGAGGGTCAAATTTGGTAAATTGTTTAGCACAGCTCCCTCAAGTGGTCAAAATGTCTGTCATGCTACTTGCTTTTCATTTTCTGGGTATTTTACATTTATAGAGTGCTTTGCTTTGTGACTGGACATCAAAGTGTAAAACAGGTTTAATTTGCAAACCTGATTGCTAAGGTATTTATCTCTGAGGAAATCCTGTTTTTGGAAGGAAAGCATGTAAATCACAGGGAGGATGTAGTCTCCTTAATATCTGGTTTGTTTCTCAGACAGTGTCTTTTTTGGTATTTGAATAACAGTGATGGAGACTATACAGCCATTGGCTTAATGTCCTGAACCTCATTTTAAAAGCCCAGGTCAATCTGCATAAAAAGTTTTGTTTTATTCACACATGGATATGAACTTACCTACATTGTACTCTGGAAACTAAAGCAGGAAATGGTACACAATATCAATCTTAACCTCCTACTTCCTTGAACACTGCAGTCAAATTACATCAATTAAAAATGCCTGCCAAAAATTCACCTACTTTAGACTGTGCACAAAAATTCACATATTAGAGAAAAATATGCACACCACTATAACTTCTGGGGGGAAATGTGCACATTTTTAAAAGTGAGCACAAGGTACACAGCTGGAGAAATTTGCATCTAAAATGCTCTTTTTGTGGATTTATTTTTGAATGATTCTCATATTAAGACAAAAATAGGGCAGAATAAATTTAGGTGTTGAAATACAACTTGAGAGAGAATCATCGATCCATAGCTTGTTCAGACTAGGGTATGTGAAAATACTTTTTTGATTTAAGCTCTTTCAACATGAGAAGACTTTGACAATGCCTTTCCAAGCCCTGGAGAATAAAGAATAGTTTCAGTTTCTATCCAAAGTTTATACAATTTGTTCAAAATGTCTGCATAATACAAGTGTCTTTTACCTTTGAGAAGGAAAACACAGAGGCATATGCACACACACACACACAAGGAAGTAGGTAGTTGTTCCAAAAGCTGCAGATAAGCTCTCTGAGTCCATGCATCTCACCTATTCATTCCTTGCCTTAGCCTGCTTCTGTCTCTTTCCCTGTCTTTACCACTACTACTTGCTTTGTGAAATGTGACAGAAAGATCTGCAGCTCACTGTTGTGAGACAGAAAGAGATAGAAAGACACGGAAACCATTAAATTTTGAGTGGGAGTAGAAGGTAGTTCTATCCCAACAGGTATAGGTACACAGCTGCAGGAGTGGTGGACATGGTGTTGGGCCTTTCACCATGGTAGTGGCATAGGCTATTGATGCAAAAATGGTGTCAGGTTCTATCCCCTATCCCACAGTTTCTTCATCATAAACTCTCCTGACATGAGTTTTCTCATAAGTAAACTAACTCAACTGTGAAGTTTTGTGTTACTTCTGTTGTTCCACCACCATCTCTACTCTCTTTTCAGCTGACCAAGGGCAGTTCTGACTTGTCTGATTAAGTTTCAGTTTATTTGTCCTCATCTAGAACATTACCAATGACATAATGACAGACACCTGCTTAAAACAAAAACAGTTTATTTCAACTGAGATGGAAAAGTATAGCTGGGTGTAATCACCATACCAATGGCACTGGGCCCCAAAACTCCAGATAATCTCTCACAGAGACTTCATGTATATGCATGAGGGGTCAAAGCAAAACTATGAAGGACACCACAGGTGAATGGCCACATTGTTGAACAATTGTCCCTCAGCACCATCTGCTAGGAAGGCCCCATCCCTGAAAGGCAGTCCAGAAGGTTATCGTCGTTAGTGGTACCAAAGCCACCAAGAACCAACAAGAACACTCTCATCCTGTCCAGTTGCTAATACAGGTCATCCAACAAGGCAACAAAGCTATCTCTGTCCTGTAGCCAGTCCTGAAATCAGATTGAAATGGATCTATATAATTCACCCCATCTAGAAAACCATGGAGTTAGGTAGCCGCCATATACTCCAGTACCTCATCAAAATATGGAATATTGCACACTGGCCAGTAGTTGTCTAACATGGTGGAATCCAAGAAGGACCTTTTCAACAATGGTAATATAACTGTCTCTTTTAGACATGACAGAATCCTGCCTTGTTTTAACAAGGATCTGACCACTCCCTCTTTCCACTCATCCAGCCCCTCTCTGCTTTTTTAAAAAAATAAACCAGGAATACCAAGGATCTATCACACATATGATGGCTGCTACCACTCCAAAAACTCTGTCTGTTTCCTTGGGCTGTACAGATTGAAAAGTATCCATTATCACTGGACAAGCAGGACCAAAGTTACCTCCATTAGATCTGTCTTGATTGTAGCAGCTCAGTCAGAGAGGATCCAATCAATTTTATCTGCTTATAAAATTGATTGGATCCTCTCTGACTGAGCTGCTACAATCAAGACAGATCAAAGTGCCCAGCAACTTGTTCAAAGTGCCCAGCAATTTGTTCATAATGGGCTGTTGAGTGATATGAATTCTTCTAGCATTGGCTAGTGTGCAGAAGATCTCAGTCCAGAGTAGGCCCTCACAGAGGCTGTAGCCTGTGTTTGATTGGCCTGCTCAAATTTTCTGCCAATGTTGCAACATACAGTTGGCCTGTCAGGATGTCCTTAGTTTTCATTTGTTTATTTACCATAAAAGCCTTTACTTTTGCTCAAAAGTAAGTTGTACTGTGTTCTGGTGGGGCTTTCTCCCACATAACAGAGAAACCTAAAACAACTATTGCCTGATTAATTGTTGCTGGTTATATATTCTCTGGACTCAGTGTAGGCTCTCTCTTTGTTGTCTGCACTCAGCAAAGGTAGGTTCTGTGAAGTTATCCTCTGTGTCTGAAGGGGCCGGCCTCTCTGCTGGAGCTGGCACCACCCCTTGTTCTCTTTGTGGCACTGCCACCTCTTCTTATACAGCAGGTACTGGCATGCCCACTGTTTCAGCCTCTGGCATGTCCCCTGTTCCAGACTCTGAGTCAGAGTCCATGTTCTGGAAGCAGGGCATGACACTCCCCACAAGTCTGAGGGAAACTTTCATGCTTTAGCATGGCTATGAACAGCAAAGTGGACAAGGTGACTCCCATGTCAGTGTGGTTTTCGTCTGAACTTTAAGGTGAACCCTACACCCCCAATAGGTTCAGCACCAGACAGCTCCGTTAAAGTACAAGCTTAAACACTAGAAGGGATTCATCACCCAACTTACCATCAGCTGCCACTGTATAGGAAAACAGAGAATTCCTCTTCCAAATCAGTTCACTGAATAGATTAAAATAAAGATTATTTAAGATATAAGAGGTTTATATCAGATTGTGTAAATGGGACTGGGAAGAGCATAACAGCAAATACTAATGAAGGAAATGGCTTGGTGCAGTGCAAAAGGAAATTAGTTTACTTTCCCCAAGGGTCTCACATACTGTGCATTCTTTTGCGCATATTTATTTATCTCAATGTCTAGTCTGCTCTGTGTTCTCAAACAGGGTGACAGACTGTAATTTAAAATGGGTTTATTATATAGCATCTCAGTCAACTGTACATATATTACATGCTTTCAGCCCAAACAGATTAATTCAAATCAATATCTGAAATTGAACCTCTCCAACCTAACACATTAGATTTTACTATTCTTGTTCAACACACATTAGAGTACATAATTGTGTCTACTGCATGACAGTGAAGATTGCCAAAAAAAACCCAACCTCTTACTTTGCTGCCTCTGTGGCATCTTTGAGTAGTTGTCCAGCAGTTATTTTCAGTCATACCCATTTTAACAGCTACCCAAGAAAATTTGATGCTACCCTCACACATGCTATGATAATTTTGCAGGGCAGTTTGAGGACTGAATCTTCATAATGATCTTAAAGCTTCTGCTGAAGCAGGTACAAATGAGAAGTTCAATGTACATTTACCCTATTTTGTATGAGCTTCACTTTGTGGATTAGACAATAGTTTGATCTGCAATAGTGACCTTGCAATAGTTTGACATGATACATGTTGTCTCCAGCATTTCTCATCATAATCGATTCAAGCTACCCAAGGTAGCATGAATGCCTCAGTGAAAGAGGCAAGAATACTATCATATATATCATGCTTATGTCACCTTCACATAAAGCATTAATTTAGAAATCTAGTTTCAACGTTCTCATTGTCTGAGTCATGGTGGTCAGTCTATTGCTGTTCTCACTCCTGTGGAAACTGCCAAGTCTGAATGAACAGCTTCCACTCTTGGGAACCTTAGTGAATGGAGAGCTTCTATGCTTACCAGAAACTCTTATCCTCAGACTCATTGTCTTTTACCTAGGAGTGAGAAAGAATTGGATATGACAATTGGAGTGGCGGGGGGGGGGGATGGCAAGTGACATATTCCCTTTTCTGCATGTTGTAGACAACTGAAAAGGGGTATAGCTGGTAACTTCTCTAGAAGTGCCTGCCATTAAACTCACTGAAATGGGCGTAGTTCCCCATCATGGCTCTCTTAGGCTGGAGGACTGAAAATTGTGTCACTGGTCCTGTAATCTGTATCTGTTTGGCACTACCTGTTGTCACTGTTTGGTCACATGGACTCCCAACTCATGATCCAGTCAGAATTAGCATCAACACTCTACTTAAATGCTCTTAAGTACTGGAATCTCAGGATACTTATATATGAGCATAATCAGGCTCTCCATTATTATTTTAGGATGTTTTATTAAACACAAAGTAGTGAATATGCAAATATAACCACACCCTGTAGAGAAGAATATGGACTAGTCATTGTTTTGATACATAACTTGCTATTAACTTTACATGACACCTAAGATGTGATACATTCTACAGAATATTCTTTCTTTTAGAGAGGCACTATACATTTATAAGAAACTGAACTTTAATACTATACGCTTTATTACAAGCAGCCATCTCTAAATACATGCAAGAACTTGAACAGCTTGCTTAAACTTAATATTTGGGGAAAAAAACCATAGGCATCCATGGGATATAATATTTCTTGTGCATTGCTATACATAGCAGCATTGTTATATATATCTATAACAGGCATCCATGGAAAATAATACTTTTTCATGGGCCTTTATCTAGATAAGGAATATTATTATTGTAGCCTATTTGAGAACATAGGTTCTCTTTCCCTTTCTCTTATTAGCCTTTTCTGGGTATTTATCAGCCAGGAACAGCATTGTCAGCATATCATTGTTGGAGGCTATGGAACCACCATCTCTGTGATGGAAACTGACTGTCATCAACATAGCTTTCATCTCTACAGAGACTGATTTATATTGTCCTCAGCCTCTATCTGTTCAAACAGTGGTAGATGCTCAGTTGTCTGATAATGTAAGCAAAGGTTTTCACATCCATTCAGAGATGAAATCTTACTGGTCCTCACTCAGTGACTCATAACTTGGAGGCCCTAATTCCTGGCTGCCTACCATCAGGCTATATCAGCCATCAGATATTAGTACCAATTCAGTATATTTTCTCATGTTTATTATCCATCAGTTATACTCTTTCAGGCTATTTCTTTGTTTTGGTTCTTTGGCTTCCTGACTGGAATTAGTCTATGCCTACACTCCTGATATTATGCTGTCTAACACATGAACATCCCTGCTTTGTACTTTACACAAGACCGATTTCTTTACTATCTAGACTTCAGAGGCTTAAATTTCACTAAATGGAACACCAAACGGCGGAACACAGAGTTCAAAGCATATCACCACTGTGGATGCCTATGCATTTCTGAGCCCATTTTTAAACTGCTATTTACATGTCTGAGGGACTATCTGTGCCGGAACTATCTAGAATCATCAGTCAAGTATGAATCAGTGTACAATTTAAGATAAGCATTAGAGAGTGTCTTCATGATCCCATTCTTACATGTTATTAGGTCAGGAGATTTCTGTGGCAAGGCCTTTCCAGTGGTAATACAAAGACTTTACTCCCTACCTCTTAGAGATCAGTTGCTTCCTTTATCTAGTCTGACACTTACTGAAAACTAATTTATTTTAACAAGTTTTCAGTTTTTGAATTTTATCACTGACTATACTAGTTTTTTAAACTTACTGTTTTAAATTTGCTACAGACTGCACTTTTTTAAAAAAAAATGGTTGCTCCGTCAAATGTTTCATTTTCACAAAAATACTATACTGCCGTTCTATTGAATAATATTGCACAATCTTGTAACATGCTTTGTGGTCCATGGACAGAAAAGCAAACCAACCATAATGTATTCTCTGAGTCATGCTTTCAAAATATGGGAAATAGCAGTGCACACCAGATGTCTTCACACTTAATAGTTATTTATTGTAGCCTATTAGAACAGGGACCAATAATTTTTGACCTTTGAAGATAGAACATAAATACTTAACTGAACAATCATCTCCTGCCTACTAGGACAGCCATTCAGGGCCCAACTGCTCTACTGGTTTCTTGCCCAAAGGTGAAAGTGTTCCCTTCTGTTCTTCCCACATGGCCTACCAGCACTGAAGCCTCCTGGGTTTGCCTGTTAAAGAGGCAGAACACAATACCTTCAATTATGAAGAGAGGTGATACATCAACTGTTTTATGGGATCAGGGTAGTGTGCTACATGCTACATATCACATTCAACCTGTTCTGAAGTCTGATTCTTTCCAGAAGGCCTTCATGGTAGTCCTCTAGACAATACTGCCAGTGCCAAAAGGTTTTTAAGTTCCCAACAAAAAGGATGATTTCATGAGATATTTGGTCCCAGGGATCCTCCAACTGTTCCAGTTGGGAAGGAATAGTCCTAATGAATCCTCTGTCATCTCACTTCTTCAGCTGCTTTTAAAATGTTCCAGTTTCCTTCTCCTTCTTCCACTTTTGTCACAGCTTTTTTTCAATTTCTGAAAACAGTTCAAAATACAAAAGTAGTGTGCACCCAATTAACTATGCAGGAGGGAGAAGAGAGGAAGGGAAGGAATCTTGTTCTTCCCAGTAGCCTCTGACAAAAGCAAACTGCTGCAGCTTCTCCTAGCTTGTTTATTCTTCCTCATTCATGACTTTGGTCATTTTGATTACATTCAGATATTTCTTGGCCACGTGCGTCCCAGTGTTCATCAGTGAAATGTTAGAGGGTATATAGGTTTAAGAACTTGCTTCCACGTTCAAGCTCAAACCCCTCCATCCAAAGAGGGCAAAACTCCAAATAGTAGCATCATTTTTTTTCAAATAAAGCATGCTTTCATTGTTAAAAAAAATCGGCTGCAGGAGATCAAATCCAAAATCTGTGCATGATATTTATCAGATGCCTGATTTCCTGCTGAAAACCATATCCTTCTAGTAGTTCCCAAACGAGAAACTTAATCAGGAGACTCATATGGGGTCCCTAATATGAATCAGGAACAGATTCCAGATTTTTTTTTAAAGATAAGAGGTCAGTTCAAGTAGGATTCTCACAAACTGTGAATAATGGTATGCATAATTTGACTCTAAGTATCACTAAAAGGGTTGAAGAAAAACATGCTTATTGCTTCTTCTTTTTAAAGTTGTGGGAAATATTAGGTAGCAATTGCCTGGATATGTTTCCAATAAATAGACATTTTCCTTTCCTTGTCCCTGCCCAAACTGATAATATAACTTTAATTGCCTGAATTCTATGAGAAGTTGTGGGGAATTCCAAGGGTAAGCCACTACCTATATAATATCGTTACAAAAGTAAACTGGTTCTATAAGAGACCAGTTATCTCTCAGTGATACCTTACTTTCCTGGGAGGAGAGGTTCAGTGGAGAGATTATCAAGCATTATGAAAAATTTATATTTTAATCATAAATCTTTCCAGCATTCTGGTTATTTGTGCATCCTCTGTTCAAAGAAAAAGAGAACATTGCATCTGCCTTCTGCAGGGACACAGGCAATAGAACAAATTATTTGTAGTAATCCACGTAGTTAAAATGCATGCAGTTATTCCAAACATAAAATGGCCCAAATGGTGCTTACTCTTCAAAGCAGAAGAGATGACTACTGTGTGATTCAACTTCAGGAAAGGCAGCATCTATTTTTAAAAGCAAATCCTTCTGGGGGTGGGGGGTATTTACAATGGACATTAAGATTCAGAGTAGCACCTGCTGACTTACAAAGATAGCAGAGGTTTTGTTATCACACATACTGTGGACCTATATGCAAGAAGACGTGCATTTCAGAAGAGGCAGCCTATTATTTGCCTTGCAGGTTACCTTGTGGAGATTGTCCCCACTGCATTCACAAGAGGTTTCTTGCAGAGAACGTGTTAGGAATCATTCAACATTCAGTTCCCCAAAGAAACATAGCAGCAGGCCATATACCTGCTGTCACACTTTTCAAAAACCCATCTTCTCTCCATTCTGTCTTGGTGGGGGATGAACTCCTCCATTCAGTTCCATGTCTGGCAACAGGAGGGGGAGATATTCCAGAACAGGCCTATGCTTATGCAGATATCAGCACTGAAAAGTAAACGGAGTGCAAGTATTCCTCTTCTATGTTACTTAGTATTAAAAGATATCTGTTCCTGTAGACCAGGGCTGTGGAGCCTTTTGCCCACCAGATACAGGACTCCAGTATGCTTGATCAGCTATGTTGTCTATGGGTGATTGGAGGTGCCAGCAACATCTATAGGGTAACATATTTCTCTGATGTGCTGTAGATTGTAGTTTCAAAAAGCTTTTGCTGTTGAGCCTTCAGATTGACTCTGACTTACAGCAACTCTATAGTGGAATTTTCTTGGCCAAGTTTATGCAGAGGAGGTTTGCCATTGCATTCCTTTAAGACTGAGAAATTTGAGAAAGTGTGACTTGCCCAAGATCACCTAGTGCATTCCCATGGCTGAGAGATTTGAACACAGGTCTCCAGAGTCCTAATGAAATACAAGAAGCCTCTATCCTACAAAATCCTAGAATTTGCAGTTTGGAGAGTTACTTAGAGTTCACTGATAAGAAGATTTAGTGTACATCTTCCAACTACAGTTCCTGAGATGCTTTTAATTTAATCCTTAATCTGTCTTCTCTGGGTACCTCTGGATTTGTAGTTTACAACAATGCATTATGGCTTTCTAGCACAGAACTCTAACTCACCAAAAAAAGAAAAAAATGTTCAGGATTCCCTAGTATGGATCATGGCAGTTAAAGTGGTCCAGAATTGCTGTAACTGTGCAGGGAAATATCCACTCATAAGGCCAAATCTCACCAGAATAAACCCATTGAATCAATGGGATTAATCTATTTGCTGACTTACCATACAATTGATTTAATGGGGCTACTCCATGTGGAGCCACCAAACAGGACTCCAGTAATGGTATGTAGAAAGAAATGTCAGAAATATGTACAAACCATGCAGAAGAAAATGAGCATTCTGTCCATGAGATAGATACATTCCGAGCTAGTGAGATCAATTACTTACAAAAGAAAAGGAAAAGTCTGAAAAAAACATTTTAATTACATTCTCCACTAACATCTGAAATCCTTAACTTTAGACCACTAATAGTTATGTAAAAGAGGGAATTTCAGCAGCCAGAGCTGGAAACTTCACATTCCAAGCATTAGCTATCACAACCGTTTCCATTACTAAATTAAAGAATTCTATATGAATATATTCTTTATCCAATTGCTCTGAATTTTGATGGAGACAACAACAAGATAAGACTTCCTCCCATATCTTTTTATTTTCTTTATTCTTCAGAGGTATAATAAAATATACCTTCTGTTTGAATGTAGGAACAGGCAGATTCCCTCAGCTGCATTCCAGAAATAATTTGGGCACATTTGAAAATGTTCCCAGGTAGCCATTAAATGGTCAGATATAATGTAAAAGGTATAGATACTATCTAGGCCCTATGTCCAGATTGCAGGGTCAGTTATGTCATGGCTACATACCAACACACTCGTCATCATTGCTAGAAGGAAAGGGAATGAGGACACTCCAGGTACTTCTCTAGACAGTAGAAGGCTTCTTCCCAATTCACCCACGACTTTAAAAAGTTCTCAAGGATTAAGTAAAGAAACCACCACCATCATCTGCAATCCTTAATGAATAGTTGTAGAGAAGAGGGAATCTCAGCAGATATTGCTGAAGTGAGAACAAACTGCTGGCATTGTTTCTTTTACACATCTTTTAATGTTGTAGTAACTCTCCTCTCTTCTCAAAGGGAGAATCTAAGAACACATGATTTTCTGGGGGTTCTCCTTCCCCCAATGTTACAACACCCTTTGAACATAAGAGCTGATACTGAGCATCCAGAGATACTAAAATCACACTTGACAGAACAGGATGCACTTTCTGCAATACATCTCTATATAGCTATCAGCTATGTAGTATGTAAAATACCTCCTTTCTTTTCCTACCTCCCCTTTCTCCTAATTTATTTCTTCTCTTAGGGCTGATCAAGTTTCAAGATGGATTTGATAGTTAGGCTGAGAAGATAGGTTTTGCCTTTTTTGGGGGGTGGTACTTGTATATTTTTGCATTGTCTTGCATCCTTTCTCTTAAAAAACAAAAGCAAAACTAAAATATAATATAATATAATAACTGGGCCAGAAAATTAGTTTTATCTTGAATGGGAAGGATAGAGAGTATGAGAACAGATGTCAGAAGAGAGATGAAAAAGAGCATTTTTGGTGTGAAATAATAACAGTTAGAGATCTACAGAAAGGAACACAATATCTTTGTTCAAATTGCAAAGGAGACTAAAAATGTTTTTTGAATATTCATAATTATTAAATTATCATTGTCATTACTACTACATTAGTTCATTGTTCTTGTATGAATTCTGTTGGAAGTGCCTGCTAAAAGCTAGAAAGTGACCATACTTCTTTGAAGTTACAAGACAGTAACACTCGTTATCACACAAAATAGTGCTTACTGTCATGATAGAATAATTGTATATTATCAATAACTAATAGAATCAATCACAGGATTGAAGCTGGTAATAAATTAGTATCTGCCCAAGGAAGTAAATCAGTGTCTGTGTGTTTGGAAATATAACAGGCAGGAACAACAGTCTGTGATGCTGCTCAGTATCTATAGTGCTGAGATTGTTGGACAGTTCCATCCATTCACAGAGACTGGTGAAAACTCTTCTCTCAATGTTTCAGTTATTGCTCTGGTTTCTGAGACAGAGAAAACCAGCCAGGTACAGGTCTATTGTCATACTTTGGACATATTATGAAAGATATGATTCACTAGAAAACAAATAATGCTTGGTAAGATAGAAAGCAATAGGAAAAGAGGAAAACCGCATTATAGATGAACAGACTCAATCAGGAAAGCCACACCAAAACCTTCAAAGTCTGCAAAACCTGAACAAGCCTGTTGGTAATAGGGTGACTTGGAGTTCTCTCATTCATAGGATTGCCATAAGTTCAAGTCTACTTGATGGCAGTTAACAAACAGACCTGGGCCCCAGTGGCTGGTCAGAATCCTTCCCTCCATGTTACAGCTGCCATGGTTGTGGACTCTGAGAGGGAACGAGAACAGCCAGGAACTGCTAGACTTAATTCCCACTCCACCATCCCCTTTTCCTTCTTGTGTGGTATCTTATTTAGACTGTAAATATGAGGGCAATGAATTGTCAAACTAGCTAGTTGTAAGCTGCTCTGAAAATCTTTGTGGTTAAAGGGCAGAATATAAATATTCTAAATAAATAAATATATTGGAGAAATGAGGAAGAACTACCTTTTCTAATCACTCAAGACACTCCACCAGAGCTTCAACAACTTCCACCCTACTATCAGTCTCAGCTTGGAAATATCAACAGAACAAATTCAGTTTCTGGACACCACCATACAACTACACAATGGACTTCTAAGAACAACACTATATCACAAACACACTGGCCACCACACATACTTACTTGCCTCCAGTTTCTACACTGAGCACACTACCAGATCCATAGTTCACTGCTAGGCCCTCTGACACAACCACATCTGCTCAGACCTACAAGACAGGGATGCCAAACTCACAGAAGTACAACAAGCATGTCTCAAGCTACAGTGCCCATGAAATAAAATTAAATTAAAAAAATCAACAAATCAAGACTTGTACCTAGGACTAACCTGTTACAGAATAGACTAAATACAGAGAATGACAGAAGCCCACTAGTAGTCACATACAGCTCCCAACTGAGACCATTCAGATGTATCATCAATGAACTACAACCTATTCTGGGCAATAATGCTGCCCCCTCAAGAGTTCTTGGGAGCAGGACTTTACTTCCCCACAGACAGCCTCCTAATTTCAGTTACTTATCTACAGAAGGACACACACACAGCTGGGGAGACATACACAGGACTTTGCCACAAGCCCAGACGCCAACTCTGCCAATGCATCTATTTGGAAAATATCATCACAGGACCTAACCACATCACCCACAATATTAGAGGTACTTTCATTTGCCCATCCTCTAATGTCACATTCTCTGACAACAATGCCCTTCAGCATTCTGTAGGCCTGTCTCTGCACCAGAAGATAAATGGACAAAAATCAGACATTAGGAATGGCAATACACAAAAACCAGCCACAGAACATTTCAATCTTCCTGGGCATTCCATCTCAGACCTCAGAACAGCAGTCCTTAAACAAACAAACATTACAAAGGAAGACTGGAAAGAGGAACAACAGAACTGGAACACATTCACAAGCTCCACTCCATTGATAGTGGGTTGGTGTCTTGTTTCTTGTCACACTACACACATTAGTTAACATCCCAGATTCATGAGGGCTCTCTTGGCCAGTTTATCACCTCTCCTTTCTGGTTTCCAACCAGCAGACCACTACATTCCAACAGCTCCCTCCAACATTCATTTGTTTATCTACTTAACTTGGCTTTATACAACATCTTTCCTCCTGCTCATGTCCCCCAGTGACTGGTGTTAAAACTGAACTTGTCACCTCATCCCCATGCCCACAAATTTTGCCTTGCCATTGCTATTCATGCATACCACCTGCTCATTCATAGCTATAAAAGTCTGTTCCTAGGCACTTCACCCCATGTATCTGATGAAGCAGACATGAGTCTATGAAAGCCTGGGCTACCAACCATTTTCTCTCAGTTAGTCTCAAAGGTGCTACAAGATCCCTTTGCATACTGATCCAGACTAAAATGGCTACAGCTTTGAATTCTGCCTTTTTTAATGTCATGCTGGGTCATGCCAGCAGGAAAGAAAAACCTGTGTTAGCCCCTTTTTCCCCTTTTATTTGGCTATTTGGGAAATTTTCTTCCTTTTTTTAAAAAAATATTCCCCTCCCATTGACTATAGATGAAGAGAAATTAAATATGCTAGTTCCAGGAGTAGGATAGCTCCGGATATACCATGGAAATGACATGGATGTGTTAGAGCTTTGGATCCAGCTTTTCCTGGAAAACCATAGAGCAACTTCCTGTGTACACACACAAACATAAAAATGAAACACAAGGAATGAATCCACATACTTCAGAAGTTGTCCCTCTTCTCTGATTACTTGCTATATGAAGTCTGTAACCAGCTTTCCTATGTCCACAGAAAATGAATACATACAGAAGATCTCTGACAAGTTAAAAGGGCTCTTTTATTAGTTTTCTGCCTTTCATGAAAGATTTATTTATTTATTTTATTGAATACATGTATATCCCACTTTTCATCCAATGATAGCTTCATTTTCCACACTTTACCCTAATTAGAATCCTGAAAGGCTGAAATAGAAAGACTAGACCAAGGTCATTCAATGAATTTTGTGTCTCAGTGGCAACTCAAGGCTAGAAGTTAATGTGCAGGGTCTGATTTTATTGTTTTTGAACATCCACTACTATTTTTAATTCATCATATCTGAGATATCAGAAGATCATTAGGATCAGAGGACATGATGTCTCATAAGGGTTAAGTCTTACCAGTGTTTGCATTACCAAAAAAAAAAAAGAAAAAATGCAACACAGATAGCACAAAATGAAAATTTAGATCATGAAGTCAGCCCCATTTAATTACTCTTTCATTCCAAGAGAACTTTTAAAACAGCAAAATGTTGAGAGAAAAATCCAATGTCTGTTACTTTAGAAATAATCCTATTTCATTTAATGAAAAAGAGAGAAATATCAATTGTCTGTGTGTTTTGGCACCAGGAAATGAGACACTGACTTTGGGGAATGTTTGTTTTCATATTCAACAGGAAATTATCTCCAGTTTAAACTCAGGACTGGGGATGAATACATTATAGAAATAATTTTCAGTCAAAAAAAGCCACTTGGATTGATCTATTTAAAGTCTAAATCAACTGCTTGCGATCCCAACCCTATCTTGAAACAGATTTGCCCCCTCCAGTTTGCCCCCAGAAGATACCAGCAGTAATGTGATGCCACAAGGCATTGCAGCTTGCTGGGATTCTGGAGGTTCCCAAAATGCTGTAGTGTATCTCTCTAGACTCCAGACTATGACCACAGCTTGCCTAGGTAGACCCATGTTTAACTTCATACAGCTTCTCTTACTTTAGCCTCCCTGGCCCAAATATAAACAATGAAGAGTTGAATTGTTCTAAGAAGGTGTTCTGGACATAACTGGGGAAACCTAAAGAATTTGACACATGTGAGTAGGGATCTCTTTGTTTAAATTAGTCATTCTTGTATGGGAAAACAAGTAATTTAACCTATTTTTATTGCTACAGGAACATCTTCAAAAACTGCAGTTTTGAGTGACATTGTTACCAGAGAGACAAAGTGAGAGAGTCTTCCCCCTAACCCACTATTCTGTACCCCCTGCAACTGTGCAGTGTCCAACAAAGACCAGGGGCCTCCGAGCAAGGAAAATCACTTGTCATCAGCTATCATATCTAGTGATAGACAAGCTTTTCTTGGCTGCAACCATTCTTTTATTCACTGTGGCCAACAGGAGGGGCAGAGGGACAGCTGAGCAAGGAGAAAAGCCCATTTCTGGCTAATGTAGCCAGTGACAGAGAAGCATTGTTTGGCTCCCCATCTCCCCCCAGGCACCATTGCCAATAGGACTGGTAGTGGGCAGCTTTAGGAAGATTACCCATTTCCAGGTAGAAGACTCCAAAGCTGACCATGGTGGATTACTTACTTTGGGTGGATATGTCCAAAAATTAATACAAGATAATAGATATGCTCCATGGTATGTAAGAAGATCTGAAAGGTTGAAGTCCCCTCTGTGGTTAGAACTTGCATCTTTTTGGTTGAAATTCTGGGAGGAAATAACCTTCACCCCCATCTCCTGAACAATGCACTTAGTTTTGGAAAATACTTGCAAGGTTTAAGTACAGGGATTAAATAACACCAACAATTCTAGGTATAACATTCATTTTAATCATGTTTACCTTACCTCATAGATGCAACTTTAAGCCTGCCTGCCTCTCAAAATCTTGTGCAGTATCATTTATCAGTTTACTTATTTTAAGATTAATCATCTGAGATAATTCCCTAAGGAGAATTACAACCAGATAAGAAATAGAACTTGGGCATTATCAAAACTGCCATGACTTAAATATGCTGGAGTCCATCTTGCCTCCCACCGGCAGTATTTCTGACTTGGACCAGTTAATTGAATACCCAGAAATTTTACCAAAAATTATTAATCAATTGCATCAAAATGGGGATCAACTGCTACGGCTTTGAAATGAACAACAAAAGATCATCTGCAGAAAGAATGTTTTTAAATTCTGAACTGACATGCACAAATCCATTGTCTAATCACATATGCTAAGGGTTCCAAGCCCAAATTCTACATTAAAGAAGAATGGATATCCCTGCCTTAACCCCATTTCAATGTGGAAAAAAAAGGAGAAAAAAACCCATTGGTCATAACCTGTGTTCTTGGTGCTGAATATAACATTTTTTATCCCATCAAAAAATATTTTAGGAAATTCAAAATTAGCCAATACTGTGAAAATAAATGACCAGTAAATTTTTCCAAAAATCCCTCTCAGCATCTAAAGATAAAGAAAGGCTGGCTGATCGGTTCTATCCTGACAAGAAAAGGTTGAGCCAAATCTGTAGAAAATACTTTGTGATGTGCGTTGTTAAGTGCACCTGTGGAGACCCATGTGACTTTAGCTGAGTCATGCTGATGAGTAATCAGGGGAGGAGGTTGCATCAGGCGTGGGGAGAATGCAAAGGCTGGCAGGAGTGCATCAGCTAGTGTGAGTATAAATGTAGCTGAGAGCTAGCCAACAAGTTACGCATGGTGCTTGATGTGTCTGTTGGAGGCTCTGCCAGAAAGAGCAAGCAGAGGGATGTTGGAATGCCTTCTGGAGTTTCTTGTAAATACGTACACATTGTAACTCAAGAATAAATTGCCTCCTTGATGGAAGAAAACAATTGGTGTGGGTGAGTTTTTCCTAGCTACAGTGCATTGCTGCTAAGATATTCTCTGCTGCTGGGCCCACTTCCAAAGCTGTGGGAGCAATCTCTGCTATATTTTGGGTGTAACATATCCAAGTTTAAAGCAATGAAGTCCACAACCAATTGGATATCATTAAGTAAGGACAAAGGGTGGTAGTTAGCACAGGAGGTATGATTCTTACCAGGTGTAAGTATCAGTGTAATATAGATATTCTTAAATGATGAAGAAAGGTAGCCAGATTCTAAGATAAGTTTGTAAAGCTGGAGTAGTCTTGGTTCTAACAGACTGGAAAAAGCATTGTATGATTCAATTAGAAAACCATCAGGGCCACAAGATCTCTTATAATTTACATCCAGACTCTTGGTGCTTTCATTTATACTTTTGGAGACAACATATTTATAAAACTGTAACCAAACTAGAGCTTACTTTCAAAATCAAGTAGTGAAGGGAATATAATTTTTTAAAAAAATTCCATATCAAATTTAGAGAAACCTTTAGTCTTACTCCAGCATTACTGTCACATATACATGGGGAACAGGACTCTACCGTGTTGCATGGTCTATTCCCCTGATATTTACATAAAGACCTAGAGAGAGCAGAAGTGGGGTGGGGGAGGTTGCTATTGAGATTGTCACTGAAATTATCCATTTTGCATTTCCTGACATTCATTATTAAACATAGGATGCCTTGCACAAGAAATACACACATTTTATGCATTGTGCATGAAGATCATATATACATTTTAAAACCATGAATGGCTAAAAATGCATCCAACTGAAAAACAGAATTATACAATTATAGAGTTGGAAGTGGCCTCATCGGCCACCATGTCCAAACCCCCCCCCCATCAATGCAGGAATTAAGGACCATTTCCACACAACAGGGCTGTCAGCAGTCAGTTGGTTGTGATTCCACACAATGTCATCACTGGCCAACTGCCATTCTGTCCCCATGCATCATGCTTACAGGATATTCACTAAATAGATAAAATCTGTTGAGTTCCCCCAATTCTGCAATACTCCTAAAGATACCTGTCCTGTGGAAAGGCAAGAAGTGCAATGGTGATGCTTCCTTCCCCAGCACACCTTGGGAATGTGCTGGGGAAGGTAGAGGCAGGGCCACTGTGCTCCCTTCTGCAGGGAGCCAGTTCAGTGCAGAGGGGAGCATTCCTGTCACAGTCCCTTCTCTGCTGTGACTGTGATAGGATGACTCACAAGAGCCTCCGTCATGCTAAAATGGCCCAAGTTAAAGCATCCCTAGGCAATTGATTTCATTGCTGAACCAGTCTTACTGTCAAGAAGTTCCTGCTAATGTTCGGTCGAAATGTACTCTCCTGTAACGTCAAACCATTAAAACTTGTCCAACCCTCTGGGGTAGCAGAGAACAGGCCTATCTCTTCCTCTCTGTGACAGCCCTTGAGATATTTAAAGAGAGTAATCATGCCAACCCTCACAATAAGCAAAGTCATACTTTATTCAGTAGGAAAATATGCATTACTTTGTAAGAAATTATTTTAATTACATAAAATGTGTACAAAATATATGCATATATTTCCAATGAGGGGGAAAAAACTCACTCACAATCTGAGAAAAACAAAGGATGAGATAGGAATGAAAGACTGGGAAGAGAAATCCAACTGAACTGTGACATAGATTGAAATTCTGTTGGTGTACCATGAAGACGTAACTATATCAGAGTAGGCGCTGGTGGTGGGAGTAAAGAGACCATGGGCCAGCACTTGTGAAAGAAGCAACAGAGAGTGTGTGTATGCAGTGGCTAGCTGTTTTGATTATGGAGCAATGACACTATTGGCTATAGAAAACAAATTAAAGTTCTGGTACAGAAAGTCCATTAACAACAGAAAGCTCCCTAAGGGTGCTAAACTAAGGTAGGCTAATTAGGGATAGCAGAAAGCATGACTGAGCTAGTTTCACTTTTTCTGGAAATGACGTAAAAAAGAAAAGGCAGACAGAAGAGGTGGAATGATCATTAAAAATATCACTCTCTATCTCAGAGAGACTAGGCTGGGTGGGTAAAACCATGCTTTCAAACATTTTACAGATGGAAACCAGGACACCTGCAGACAAGCAACATCAGAATGTAGAGAAAAGGGGAAATATTATTAATGAGAAGAACATAGAAGCTATGAGAGGCTGCAGCAGTTTGCTTTTACCTGAAGCTACTGGGGAGGATTCTGTCCCTCTCTGTTTTGTTCCTTTGCTGAGTTAATTGAGTACAAAATACTTTTTTGTCTTTGAACTCAGTTTACAACAATTAAAGTAAGCTGAGAACAAAGGGGAAGAAGAGGAAGAGGAGGAGAGAGAAAAACCAGGCCATTTTAAAAGCATCTGGAAAAAAGGTGGAATGTGAGAAGATTAATTGGAAGTGTCTCTGCCAGACTAGGACAGTTGGAGGGTATGTTAAGCATGATAATACTTTAGATCAAACTGAAAGGAAGTAAGGCAACAGCAAAATAGGTTGCTTGGAGACAGCATATTCTGTCTTTCTGAGCTACCACTGTGCAACCCCAGAAGAAATAGCAATCACTAGTGTCCTGAGAGTTTTCCCCAAACAGAGAAGTGGTGTTTGCATGTACATCTATATATATGCATAGGCCTCCATGAGACCCAGAACCCTGAACAACCTAGGCTTTAAGTCACATGAAAACCTCTACACAAAGACTCCTTTGTTGAAGACAGCTAGATAGCAGAAAGACAGAGATGTATGACATATGTGATGTCAGGGACATTACTCACACATTACTCAGTACAACCTCTCCTGCTCTCTCCTTGCGTGTTCATCAAACCATTAAAAAGTTTGAAAAGAGTTATTGAGAAAGCCAATCCTCCTGGATTTTAAACTCTTATGTTTGGCACTAATATTCCACTGTGGGTAATGATGTCAATCTCTTGTATAATAAGGAGTGTTTGTTTTCCATTCATTTTGCTACATACTTCTAGGGATTAGTCACCAGCCTTTGTGCAGGGACATCTCTTTATAGAGCCAGTCCTTCTTCCTTTGTCTGTTCTGTGATAACTAAATGCTGAAATGCTACCTAATGCAGTTGACAAGAAAAATAGCTCTTGCCCTTTTACCCCTTATTTTTTCCTTCTGTTTATAGTGGGATGGAAGCCTGGACTGAGAAGGTGACAATCCATCAGGAAAGAAAGGAAGACAAAGAAAAGTTTCTCCAGAATGTCGTCTTCTTCACAACATCCACATAAAATTGTTTAGAATATAAAGCCATTTGGAAATAGTTACATTGAGGGGTTTTTTTGGTCATTATTACAAAAATGGGTGGGCTCAATCCAGTCCTAAATTGAAAATATCTAAGTCAGCAACCTAAAAGAATACATCTTCTTTTTTTTTTTAGAAAAAAAAATGTTCAGCAACTCCCCAGACCCCACATCCAATCACCATTAGCCATCCTACTGGCTGGGGAATTTGGAGAGTTGTTTAAGAAAAGGAAAAATGGGTATTGGTTGGAATCCTGGATGTTGGATACTCATGGATACGCATTGTACTTAAGGTGTTCTGCAGTGAATCCTAGCCATCTCCTCGCAATCTCCACTTATGGGGAAGTATCCACTGCAGTTGACAGCAGCCTGTTCCCTTGCTGCTCAGGAAAAAGCTGACCGCTGCTTTCACCCCTTCCCATGAGCAATCTCTGGTGTGATAGCAAAAGCAGGATGCCTGTCACAATTCTCCCTCAGGACAGAGAGTGCTCACATAAAGTCACCAGTCAGCTGCTTCTTGTTTAACAGGACAAGGGACTGCCATCAATTGCAGTGGATGCTGCCCAATAAGTGGAAATTAGGGAACTTTCACAGTCCCTACATAGCCCTCAAATGAGAGGCTAGCCCCTATGAGGAGATGATAGGGGTCATGAATATATGACAGTCACAAGTACATAAGGTTAAACAATCCTAATTGCCATAGAAGATTACAGCCATGGTTTCCAAGTTATGGGAGCTTTCTTTGATGTCTATAGAAGAAGTGTGTCAGTCACTGACTTATTTTGAGTTGTACTTCAAAATAATGTGGGGAGGATGACTGAAACTTTTTGTTTAGTTTTGCTTAAATGCCTTAGAAAACTTTAAGCACAACCCCTTCCCTTCTGAACATGTCCAAATGTTGATATCATAATGTATAGGAGCCTTATTCATGAACATCTGCTATCAGAGGTAAAATAGATGGGGCAGAAGGAATGAAGTGTTTTCTGAAATGGCTTTGAGACAGATTATGCAGCCAGCTTAAAAAAGCTAAGCAGGTTTGAGTCTGAGCAATGCATAGATAGAAAATTGCCCACAAACTGTATCCACCCACTCTTTAGCAAGTATGACTTAGGTTCAGTAAACAAATAAATTTAGAATACCCATCTGAAAGGAAGCTTTGCTGGCTCCATCTGAGTTCTTTGGACAAGCAGTACAAGTATAGTTATTACAATGTACTTTTATTTATTTATTTTTGGATGCCTTTTAAGTTTGTGTAGTAATTTTTTAATGGTGATAAGCTGAAGTAATTTTGTAAATTTTATACCTATAAAGATAGTTTAAAATGCTTCTATTTGTAGATTTAGTTAATCATTCTCTGAACTTTTGCAAAATAAGAAAGTGGGATAAAAATAATGTTGGAATTCGATCAACCCAGTATTATGATGGAGGTCCCCTCTGTGAATAAGTTCATGCAGAGAACCAGGCACTGTCCAAGCTATAAAACACAGTTTATAAACAATTTATTGTGTATTTCAAGGTTATTCAGCATACTTCTTTGCTAACAGTGTACAAATGATGTCTTTACAAAGCAGTCTTCACAAAGACACTCCAGAGTACATCTAAAAAAAAGCCAGGGATGGTAATTGGAGAGCATTAGAAGAAGCTTCAGTTTATATCACCTATTAAACCTGTAATAGGAAGACATCATGATCTGATAACATGGTGGAAATTCTAAACTTACTATATATCAAATGCACATGTCTCAATCCAAAGGAAGAATGGATTAAGAGGTCTTTCAAAATATCCTGCAGCTCATTTCCTTAGTAGATCAGTGACAGTACAGAGACCTAACTCTAATAACCTGCCCTTTACCCAGTATTTGAATAGTGAATTTTAATAATAGTGAGGGACAATCCAGCATTTTCCAAGTCCTGCTTGAAGCCGAAGAGGCAGCCATCTTGTAGTGGTTTGAGCACTGGATAAGAACTCTGGGAAATGATGGTTCAAATCCATGGAAGCCTGATAGGTGACATTGGGCAAGTCACACTTTCTCAGTCTCAAAAGAAGGCAAAGGCAAACACCCTCTGAACAAATCTTACCAAGAAAACCCCATGATAGGTTCATCTTACGGTCTTCTTAAGTTCGAAATTATTTGTGCCTTCAATATCAGCTTGTGGCCTTTGTGGCTTGCCAGATAGAAGAAGAGATAATGGAGCGATGTCTGTTTCTTGGTAATCTCCTTCCAAAGCGTCAAGTGACTAGTCACTGCTGTCACTACCAGAGCAGGATGGCCAATGTAGCCTGTTAAGAGAGGCTGACGAAGTGAAAGAAAGAAAGGATTTTTGAATAACTAGTGGAGAAACTGACGCATGGGCGCAAGGAACTGGAGGGCTCAGGGGAGGGGCAAATCTGGGGAATTTCAGAAAAGCCCTGATAGCCCCTGCAATGGAACATCCTTCATTTACCCACCCTCTGTAGTCCTCAGAATCCCCCCCCCCGCACGCGCGCACACGCACACGCGCGCACACACAAAGGCTCTCTGGAGCTTTTTGGGCTACTGGGAGGGAGGAGATCTGCTTTGGAAATCTATCCTTTGAGCAAAAGCCAAGCATTGGATCCTGCTCAAAGAAGACTAAATAGAACTATTCATTTCATTGCCCATTTCTGCACTAGACTGTTATAGCACTATAAAGGCACCTCAAAGGCCCTTCCCTAAACTGCAAGCCCCAGGATTCCATAGGATGCTGAAAGTGGAATAATAGCATTATAAGAGTCTAGTGCAGAAATAGCCATTGTCTCCTTGTTTGGTTCTACTTGACACTTACAGTGATTTGATGCTTTGTGGTTATTTTCTTGGTTTTTTGGAATCAATTAATTATCTTGTTGTTGTGTGCTTTCAGTTGTTTCTGACATATGATGACTCTAAGGAGCACATAGGAAAAGTACTCTTAAAGCAAAACAGGAGAGTAATCACTAGGTGCTAATAGATGGTCACTTGCTATGTACAGGAGACAAATTTCCATGTGAGAGATGGTCACTTGCTTTACTTGTTTTAAAGAGACTTTTTAAAATAAACAAAGCAAGTGACCATCTCTCAGCACGTGGAAATTTGTCTTCTGTTTCGCTTCTATTTATGGCAACCCTGACACAAATCTGTTATGAGGTTTCTTGGGAAGATTTCTTCACAGGGTGCTTGCTTTTACCTTCCTGTGAGGCTGAGAGAGTGTGATATGCCCAATCTCACCCAGGGGATTTCCATGGGTGAGTGTGGATTTGAACCCTGGTTTCCAGAATCACTATCCAATGTTCAAGCCACCATACCATGCTGGCTCCAGCATAGTATACTTTCACATTAATTTTTGTTTTAAGTCATATTATTTCAACTGACATTTCATGATTGCTGTGCACTACTTTGAAAACCATTTTAATTAATTTTTATTTATTATTAGAATTTTTATCTTACCCTTCTGCTGAAAAATTAGACCTCTCAGTGGCTAAGAGATATTACTAAAACAATAAAAACAGCAATACCTTTAGAATTATCACAGTAATCAAATATTCCAATTAAAAAGTAGAATATTAATATTTCAGGTGAATAAATAATGAAGGAAAAATATATATAAATTCTCCTTAGTTACAGAAAACATTTTGCATGGTTTCTATGTCATCGACAACATAACTCCTAGAACTTACTAACAGTGGAAGCAATACAGGCTTCTTAATACAGCCATCTATGGCACAAACCCTCAGATTTGTGGTGTTTGACATCTGACAAATAACAGCCTTTAAGATCAGTAGGTAAGTTCTCAATTATGCAATAAAGCATTTTTAGAACTCTTTCAGGTATTCTCTCCAAGGAATAGCATAACCTCCAATATGTACTCGAATTAATTTTTTATACAGTTCCCTATAAAGAGGGTTCTACCTGTCAAGCACTTGAATTGCTTATAGATGGTAGCCAGCCTAGAGTTTGTTTTCTTTTTTTGCAGTTTGATTTCTTCAGAAACATTCTTAATATAAGCTAATGCCTTGGCCCTACCTGTGTGAGGATCTGAAAATTTATGTTAAAGAAATATTCACTTTAAGGGGTATTAAGGGAAAATAATTTCTTGTTTTGATCATGCAGGGTTGCCACCACTGTTTTACCTGGTGTTGATTTAAGTTATTACACAGTAAAGCAGAAATACCTTGAATTTCCAGGAACATTTGAGTGCCCCAGTTGTGTTACAATAGCTGAGATGTCCTGAATACAAAAGTAGCCATGCTGACTGAAAAAATGATTCCAAAAGCAAATGATGAAATCTATATCAGAGTAATACCTTTATTAAGCCAACTTAAAGGTCACAAATTACTGTGCTGCTGGCCAGAACCGTAAGTTGGAGGTAACTTGAGGGCAAGCAGATCTGCACTTGGTTATTGCTATTTCCATTTTGTGAACAATATATAACTCTGAATAATTCTTGGGAAAATAAATCACAGGCCATTTCCGCACTACGTTGTTATAGTGCTATTATTCCACTTTCAGCCTCCTGTGGAATTCTGGGTTTGTAGTTTAGAGTGGGGCATTTAGAATTCTCAGCCACAGAGCTCTTACTCTACAAACCCTATATTTCCATAGGATGTTGAAGGTGGAATAATAGCACTATAACAGTGTAGCGCAGAAAGACCCACAATCTCAATCCAAAATAAATCATTTTTGAGATACAAGCATAGACGGATTTATAAAAAGCCAGACCAAACACTTCTAATAAGTAATAACTTCAAATTAGGGGCATCACCATCTTTGTGACCTGACATGAACTTACTATCATCAGCTAACCTGTTATCAACAGAAAAAAAAATTCAGGTATATAGTTCAAGCAAGCATCCTATAAAATACAGTCTGCACAACTTACTCTTGATCATTTGCTTTTCAGATAACCTCTTGGTTGCCCTTCTCCATCATGTTTGCTTAGGTTTGTAGTCATTAGATCTGACATTCATTCCATAAATTGCATACTTCAGACAAATGCACAACCAGACAAGCAAAGGGCTCTCAGTGTCCTTAAGGGAATAGAGAGATTGAATAATGCTTATTAACCATTAAACACTGAAATGCTTGTCCTTCAAACCATTTTCCTATTCATTCGTTCTTTTGAAAAGGAGGAGGAGGAGGAGGAGGAGGAGGAGGAGGATTTCAGACTATCTATCACAAACTAGTAACATCACCATTGGGAGGAGTGGGTATTAATAGCCAGCATCTGGAGCAGACAGTGTAAATAAAAACATAAAATGTAGATGGGGAAAGAATAAACATGGAGAGGGAAGAATGTTGCAGGCTTTCTGGTGCACTATGGTTTAATGTGGCTGCCATTCAGTTAGTGGTACACACATGTGTCGGTTACACTATGCATATGGGGCAAATTATGCACTATAAGGCAACAGACATATTCTGCTGACAGTGACAGAAGTTAAGCTGCACATACAGCAACATTGTGCATTGCAGTTGCACACTGCATGTTGCAGTTGTGCATTGCACCTTGTGGTTGCATATTATGCATTGCTCATGGCATATTGCACATTTCACAACAGAACCCAGCCATTGATATATATTATGCAACATTGCTATTCTGCATAGTTGTTACATAGGGCTGGGAGGTATATCTCTACATGTGGATCTTTACTCTGAAGGGATGTTGGATTGCAGCCTATGTGTCCTTAGCGCGTGTGTGTGCACCTAGTCCATACATGATACCCTCCTGTCACATTGCATTTTCCAATCAGCCTTTTTCTTTTGTCTTGTCAAAATGGTGGTGACTGGAGATTTCATCACTTTTTCTTCTGTAGGACTTTCAGCTATCCTGAAAATTAGTTCTCCTGGATTGTGTTCAGCTAACTTCCCATGGTGAACTGCTTCATGTGAGAAGTACAATTAACTGGGCTGAACTGACTCAAAGAACATTGTGGTTACTTCAGAGGGCATGTACATATAGTGTTTCTTTGGGGTGGAGGGAGACATGTATTATTTGCTTTCTTTCCTCTTGGTGTGTACTCTGATTTCCCTATTTCCTAGCTTGTGGCAACCTCTGGCACTGACAGAATGAATGAATGCTCTGAATGAAAAGCCAGAAACAGTGACAAGGTACTGAAAACCGTAGCAAATTGCAAGGGCACAGTGGACACAAATAACAAATGTGAATACTGCTTGAACACCGCAGTTTCCTTTTCACACTTTACTTCTCACATGCATTAAGAGGAAATACACTCACTTCTTTGATGCATTTTTTCAAATCTATACCCTGACTTCTGCAAAGTCTCACTTCAAGTATCTTTATTTTAAAATCAAACCATAATTCATGCAAAACTCTAAATAGCATGCACTATGTTATCTTTCCTATTACTCACTGCCCATCACTATGGCAATTTGTAGTATGTTTGCTGTTTTATGTGGTCACTATGTAGCAAACACACACACACACACACACACTCTTACACAATTGCTTTCTCCTCAAAATCCACACATTTTATTGCTAGTAGACAAAATGGCCCCAAGTAGCCACAATTGTGAAGTAAGTTTGTTTCTTTGCTTTTAATTTACACACCACTGTTCTCCCACAATGTAACCTGGTTCCGAAGTATGTAAATCTGATAATGTAACAAACACGGTGAAACTGCAATGAAGTGTCACAGTGCAGAATGCTTCTCTCCAGCATTCCACACAGTAAGGATAGTTCGTGTCACCTCATATCTACCACTATACCTATATTCAGCACTAAGCATGCTTATTTGACTCCTTTGTTTTGTTTGTTTGTTTGGACATTGGGAGCTTAGGATTTCCTCCTAAAGATTGTTTGTACATTTGAAAAGCAGTGGCTTCCTATAAACCCTTCTGGTATATCCTTCTGTGAGATGGTGTCATTTTGATGACATGTGACTCCACGTACAAATAATAAATTTGCTATTAGTGAAGTAGATTTGATAAATACTGAGGTGTTCTATCAAGAAGAAGCTGAGATAAAATGTAGTCCCTTTTCCTTCAAGAACAATGACACAGAGTAAGACAGAATCTAGAGTATTTATCGGGTAGACAGATAACAATTGTCTTCTGTTCTGCCACTGTAATAGTTCTTTCCTTTTTCTTCATTGATGCATGAGGCGAATATTTCCATTTTCTTACTTTCATTAGCCAAAAGGAATTACTCTCCTGATTCTGCCTCACTGAAAACTCTTGCAACTCCATTAAGGCTAACCTTGAGCAGTGCTGGGTGAAAACTCATTTTTGTGCAGAACTCACCCACATTCTGCTTCAATGGTATCAAGGCAAGGGAGTGCTGACCTGGTTGTCTTGGCAATGGAGCTGCGTTCTCACTCTGTCCCTTGACATATATGTATTTATGATCAGTTTCATGCCATTCCACAAAAGGAGTTTTTTGTTTTTTTTAAAGGCCAAACAGAGGTTCATTTCACAAGGCAAAAAACCGTTTGTGAACAATGCATCCCAGGCACATCACACCACGCATAAGAATTCTGCCTCCCCAGTGAAATTTTCCTTCAGTCCCCAGATTTCTAGCATCACAAAGAGTACAGCAGTGAAAATTATATATACTTAGAACTCTTAATATTTGCTGTATTTGTATTCCCTTGGTAAATTTGCCCCTTTTCTTTGGATGCCTAAACTCCATTCGTAAATCTTCAAGTGAAATTTTAAGTTATTGCAATGCTAGAAATTTTGGGAACTGAAGACAAATTTTACTGGAACAGCAGAATTCTTAATGGGCCATCATTTTGTGTCCCCACCCTATAGCCATATCTCTACCCCATATCTTCAAAGAGGAAATAAATCACAGCCTTCTGAGATCAATGACTGATTTCCCTGAGCTGTGAGAGGGGAGATGAGAGGCACATTTAGGGGCAGCCACCCCTGCTCCTCAACTATTGCCTTGATGTGCTACCATTCTGGCTTACCCCAAGACTTTTTTGGTGAATTCTGTTGCCATGGCTGTATTGCCCACCATATTAAACATGTGTTGCTCTTCCATTCTGGCAAAGCATCTAGTATTTGGATTCATCATGAGCATTGTTTCAGCTGCCACTCCCCTCTGCACCTTACTGCTTCTCATTCTTGGATCAAGTTACAGCTGCCTCACAGTGGATCATGTCAAGATGAAAATGATAGCATTTGAGAGGGTCAGGAGGAACCCAGTTATAAGATTTTCATTTTTCATTGTCTGCCTTGGTTGATAAAATTATCCATCAGACAAAATGTGACAGAGAAAAACACTGCAAAAACAGATTAATACCTGTTTGGTATTCCTTCACCTACTTTGAAGTTAGATTTTTTTAAATTTATTTTTTTATTTATTGAAGTTAGAATTTTAAATGACTTCATTAATGGATTGAACGGCTGCCTTCAGCCACCACAGCTCTCATATATCTTTTGTTAAAATATTATTTTGTAATTCTGCAGTTGTGCTTCACCATTGCATTGATATATTTCCACTTTAAGCTACAATAGAGCACTTGAAGATTAGCCATATTGT
Source organism: Iguana delicatissima (assembly GCA_948472985.1). Taxonomy (NCBI): domain Eukaryota; kingdom Metazoa; phylum Chordata; class Lepidosauria; order Squamata; family Iguanidae; genus Iguana; species Iguana delicatissima. Next base: position 43,742 of record CAOKZL010000268.1, on the reverse strand, counting down.
TGTCTGAAGAGCAGAGTAAAAATAATGGTTTAAAGAAATAAAAATAAAAGGAGTCATCATCAGCTACGTCTGGTTGGAAACTTCACAAAAATCAATGCTCTGATCCACCAAAGCACTTTGTCTTACTTAATTGTTACTCCTCCTCTCCACAATAACTTATATTTATTTATTTTACTGCTTTATTTATTTGAATTTTATCTCATCTTTGTCCCAAAACTAGATATCAAGGTAGCTCACAAGATTAAAAAAATAGATACAGATAAAAACAGACAGAAGGCTATCATGTTAAAATCCAAATAAACAAATTATAATGTTAAAACATCAATGATTTTTTAAAAAAATATAAAAACAGATCACTTAAAAAAACTACAATGCCTTTATGTTAAAAGCCCCTTTTCCAACTGGCTATTATCAACACCCCCCTGAATAAAAAGGTATGTGCCTATCAGTGGAAGGATGAGGGGAAAGGAACCAGAAACCAAGAAGGGTAAATACATATTTCCATTACATACCAATACAGTGACACTATTCAGGTAGCATGGAATTAAGCACATTCCTCTACCTACACCACTCATTTGAATAACACATATGACATGAATCTTAAAAAACAAAACAAAAAAAAACAACAAGATATTATAGCATCATTGATTTGGGAAGGGCAATAAGAAACATCTAGCCCAACTGCTTGCCCATGCAAGAAGCATATCTGAGAGGTATGTTTAAAAAGCTCTAACTAAACATCAGTTTCATATTATGTACTCTTTTTTTCTTTCTGGTTTATGGAAGGGAAAGAATAGGGTATTAGACAAACGTATAACTGGACTTTCATATGGAAAGAGGCCCAGTCATTTGTGAGACTGTTTCTGTGGTGTAGGGAAAAGGACGTATCTCTTGTCCAACTCAGAGTTCTGCCATCTGTTCAGATGTTTCAACAGGACCTATATTTAAAATAGGATCCTGAAGTTTTAATTAGAAGTTGAAGTTTGCTCTCCCAGTAAAATAAAATAAACATAGGCCATTTCCACTCCTTACCTCCTTCCAGTGACATTCTGTCATGATCCCAGCAGCGCCTTTGCCAGGATGGGAGCATATCCCCAATCCTCCCCTCTGTACCCGGCTGGTTGCCTGCAGATGGAAGAGTGAGTGACACATGCCTTCCTTCTGCATTGCATTCAGCCTCTTTCCCATGCTGTACTGGGGAAGAGAAGCACCTACATCCTGCTTCCACCTGTTCTGCATGGCCACCAGCAATGGGAGCATTGCATGATTGCGAGCCATTAAGAGATTTTTTCCGTTAATGGAATATCCTGTGATCGCAGTGGCTGGAGACACATTGGCAGTGGTACTGCAATGATGTGCGAAAGCAAAACCCATGGACCACTGCCAGTGCATCCTCATCGCAGGACAGCAACACCATGCAGAAATGGCCATAGATTCTGGGACATCCCATATTGAGTGAAAAACAAATTTAAAAAAATCTTTCTTCCCAGTTTATAAGTCCAATATACATGTAAAATGAGCAAATAACTTGGATACCATGCAAGATGGCATGACTGTGGAAGTCCTTCTAATAAAAGCCAAATAGAGCTGAAATTGAAAGGATTTGTTTAGAGTAAATGTTATATCAGTAATCAATGTCTTAAATTTGAGTCTTCTGGAAAACTGACAGGCCAATTCTAGTTGTAACCTACTATTCCCAAATTTGAAAGACATCTATTAAACTTGGACTTACTTTTTTCTACTATAAAAATGAAGTGGGGCTAACATTCATAGGGAAAACAGTTTTAATTAGCTGAGTACCTTTTTTTCTTCCTTTTACACATGAAGGGGCAGCAAAGTGTCCCCCAAGGCTGTTTTTGTTGGTTGCTTTTCCCCCTGCCTAACAGTGGAAAAAGTAAATCTAAGACTAAGTCTTAATATTGCTGGAGCCCTTCAAGAGTACAGTTTTAACTTCAATCAGGTCTGAGTTGCAAGTCCCCAGTACATAGAAAATCAAAAGTGGACTTCTACTTTCATCTTGCCCATTTTTTCCCCCAATAATTTGTTCTACTTGAGGATATAGTGTGGCCCTGCCAAAATTATCCACCCCTGCTTTACACACATATCTAGTTCACATGTCAAAACAAACCATTGTCTCAGGTAAGCCTGACTTGTTATTAATGCATAGCTTGTCGGTGCACACTGAACCACCGCTTTCACTGCGAGTGAGAGTAGTTAAACAGGACACAGATCACTGGTCATCATTTGTTTAGTGTGACACCCCAATGAACCAGTAACAGACACTCTAGCTTGTATCTCCTCCAACAAGCCATAAAAAGAACTCATGGTTTGTCTGGGTATTCCTTTTCTGACTTGTCAGTGAAAAAGCAAGAGTTCCAGTTTCTACCACATTTAGATGCCATACTTGATCTGATCATTTCAGTGTGTCTCAATATTTTCAAGTCACATATTTCCTTCTCACTCATCTTCCAATCTCTCATACATTCATTCTCCTCTGTCTTTTGGTCCCACACACATCCCTGAGTGGTTTTGTACATTGCTTATATATGTATGTAAACAATACCACCTATATCTATCCTACTCTGACAGCTTTAGAGAAGAACATATACCAGCTTTAGAGAAGAACATAAACAGTATTTTCAGGGATAGGAAGGTATATTTATCCAATTTAGGGTTCCTAAGGTCAGGCTTGAGAAGAAAGACAGAAAATGGAAGAAAATCGGTTAACTAATATTTGTAACAGACATGGCCTATCCAAGGAGTTCATAATGGAAGCCAACTGTAGGTGGCAATGTTGTATGTGCGGCCTCCTCTCTATGTTTGAATGGGCTTTGAGGCCAAAGCACAAGTACTCCATAGTAGCATTAAGTCCCAAACTCAGCCCACAAAGTTCCTAGGTCAAGTCTTGGAATCTCTAAAGCAGATATTTAGAATATTTGTAGCCCTCTTTGATCCTGGAATCATGGTTTTAAATGAGGTATGACTACTGAATATAACTCAAAATAAAACATTCATATTTGATCAAACAATTCTTCTTAGTCACCACATCATAATTGTTCTTAAGCCATACTGGATACATGTTGAAGGGTACAGTAAGAATCTCAAACATAAAGAAATTATATAAATAATTTTGTTGATCAGCCCCAAAGGTTGTATTTTGAAATGAGGAATCTCCTGACAATTGAAAAACAAAAGAAACCAAAACACCTCAAAACGTTCCAGACACGAAACATGTTTATGATGCCAGTTGATATGGAAAATTCATCCATGACAATCCACATGGTGATAGCTGAAAACTCAGATGAGTATATTTTTAGCTAGACCTTATCTACAGCACAACCACAGAATAGCAGCAACAGAATATTGTCACATATGGTCTTGAACTATGTTAGATATTTTGGGGAATGAACTATTTTCAATCATTGTTTCTAAGCAACAAGCATTTAAAAGTAGCTCCTTGAAATGATTTTCAGAAAATCTTTTTGAAAGGCTTCTCTTGTGTGATTTTTTTTAAGAAAATGACCTGCAAATATCAATATTAATATTCATTAAAAAATGAAAATCATGTTACAATGCTGAATCTCTCAAGCCATTTACACTTTGACTACACAATTTAAAATTCAGCTGTTTGGGTGTGAGTCAGTTTATTCAATACTATCCATTCTCTTTCACCATAAGCTCCAGGTGTTATACATTTGTGTTTTACTGGGTTTTATATTTTTTAGGGCTGCCTTGTCACCACTTCACACATACATTTTGTTATTTGTGGTTGTACTGCTATATCAAGAATTGTTAAAAAAAAAACTGTACATTTCAGTTGCTTTGGTGTAGTAAGGTTGAACTACCATGAGAATGTTAAAAGTAAACACAGAACAACCAATTCAATACGAAACCTGGAAATATATTCATTGAATGACTTTTAGAATGACCCCCAGGATTTTCCAAGTGGGATTCAGGAGTGATAAAACCACAATATTTCATTCCTATTTGGTGTTTTTTGAATCTTGGCTTTGTCTTGCAGTTTTATCCTTTTGGTTTTTTTATGTATACTTCTATTTTTATCATACTGTTCCATTTTGGCTTTTTGGATTCCTTGATCTTTAGAGCTCTGTTGTATTTTATTCTGTTATAACTTTAAAATAATGTAGCAGTTATTAAATATAACAGTATCTTCTGATGGCTTCTTATCTCCCTTTGTTGCCCTAACATATTTAACAAATAAAACTCTGGTTTCATTTCAAAATTCAGATTACAAATGAAAAGGAGTTTTGGACTGGATAAAGACATAAATGTTTAAGAAACGAAAGAAAGAAATAATGTAATTGCTCTTTTCTCTGTAAAATGAAAATATACTTGGTCTTCTTTTATGTTAATGGAAACAAGCAGATTCAATTGAAAAATTCAAGCTTGGAAGTGTGTGGGGGGGCGTTGGGGGGGTTGCAACTAAACTTTCAATAAAAAAATATAAAAAATAAAATAAAGTAATGTAAAGAATCCATTTTATATGTATTTTGCAAATGTAAATAACACCTAATAATTAGGTAGATTGCTCAGTGAGTGAACCAAGGCTTTCACTATCATGAAAGGTGGGGAAATCATGCACAATTTTCTTTTTCCAATTCTTCTTTATGTCCCCGTGCCTCAGGCAAGCCTACTATGCCAGGAATCCAAGTGAGGAGACAGAGAATTTCAACACCAAATCAACACCCACCCACCTACCTACCGACCCTTGCCTTAATGTCTGCCATGAAAAAGTGCTCAATGTTGCTAAATTTATTCAACATCTTTTTTGTTTTTGTTGTTAGGACAGATACCTGTAATCCAAGCAATATTCAGAAACCCAACACTCTTAAATATTTGTTGGTATTTAGAGTTTGGAGCCAAAACTTTGCCACCGAGTCTCTACTTCTAACAGGTTTGGGAAACAGTAGCAATTGAGAGAGCTTCGAACACCAGGACGCAAGAATTGGGGCTTCAGATCAAAATCCTAAAATTGCCACTTGGATGCATTGCTGGTTACACTCTTGGATATTTGAGGGGATGATTCTGCATCATTTAAACCTATTAGATCTCTCCTGCTGATTAGACAATAGATTTTTCAGGTTTTTGCTGGGATGAGAAGGGGGAAATTATGTACTGTGGTGTTCAGTATATCGCACTATCTAACACACTGTGATACATTGTGCTTTTCAAGCCTGACAAGGGCAACCTTTTGTATTCATCCACACAGAGTGCCAAATGGGATAACACACTGAAAAGTTTTCAGTCAGCTGTAGGGGCTGTTTTCACAACCACTCAGGAGGTCTAAGCTGTACTGCATGAAATAACGTACCAGTACCAGATTAGAAATGTCTGCTGATGTCTGGTGAATAGGAATGAGGTCCCAGGCCTGCTGTGATATTCCACTTGGCGGAACTTGGGAATTTGATCAGATAAAACAGCTTATTACTGTTAAGCAAACACTACTTATGATAGGGAAATCAGTAGATGTGACTTGAGAAGCATTTAGAGACAAACTATCATTCAAGGTCCCTCCTGTCAGCTTCTTTCAATGGAAATACTTCCACAGTGTGAGACAGTGAGCACGAAACACAAAGAAGAGAGGGAAGTTCAAGAGAAATAAAAACTGTGTGTGTGTGCTTGTATTATTTCCTCCCCTGCAGGTTTTTCTTTCTTGCAGAAAACCTATGTTTTCTTCTTGCTTATGTGATTCAGTGGCCACTATAGGAAGAAGGCATCAGTAGTTCTTTAAGATAGTCTTTATTAAGAAATAATGACAAGTTTTTTTTTCTTTTTTAATTTCCTGAGGGCTGGTCTCTTGACTCTTGACCTGGCTTCCTTTTATCTGAAAGGGACCTCTCTTTAAGATACAGTAGTAGTATTAGTAGTAATACATTTCTTACCCACCCCTCCCTAAGGCATGAAGCAGATTAATATACAATATATAACTAAAACATATAAAACCATTAAAACACATAAACCTAGAACAAACATAACCATGTTAAAATCATAGTTTAAAATTGACTGGGTAGGCCTGCTGAAAAAGATAGGTCTTTATTTTTTTATTTTATTTTTTAATTCAAGCAGCATGTTTAACTGTCAAATCTCTTCCAGTTGGTCATTCTACAGTCTATGGGCAGCTGAGAAAAAGTCTGCAACTGCAAAAGTCCCCCCCCCGCCTTCCGATTACCAGCACATGCACTACCTCCAGATCTAGGAAGGGGCATAGTTGGCTTATCAACCAAAGCTGACAATAAGGAGTCCTGACCATTGCATCTATCTGAGCTGACATTTGGAGGGACAGATCCATGAACACTCCCAAACTGTAAACACAGTCTTTCACAGGCCAGAACTGATTGACACACCTCCAACCCCAGATTAGAACCCTCAATAGTAAGCAACGCTATGTTGTCTGGATTCAATTTCAATTTGTTTTCCTTCATCCAGCCCATTACCTCCTCCAAGCATTCATTCAGAGGAGACATGCTATCCTTATCTAAGACTGTTTTTGAAGATGTGGAGAAATATATTTGGGTGTCATCAGCACACTGATAGCACCCCATCCCATGCCTCTGGATGACCTCTCCCAACAACTGATATAAACGATAAGAAGCATTGGGGATAGAATGGCACCTTGCAGTATGTCATATAACAGTTCCTTTTTCAAGGATCAGTGATGCCCAAGCACTAGCATCTAGAACCTGCCTGAGAGGTAAGACTGGAACCACTGCAACGGAATGACTCTGATTCCCAATCCCCAGGTGTTCAAGGAGGATACCATGGCCGATGGTATTGAAAACTGCTGAGAAGTCTAAAAGTACCAACAGGAACACACTCCCCTTTTCATTGCTAAGATGGGGATCATCTACTAAGATGACCATAGCAGTCTCAATCTTGTATCCTGCTCTAAAGGTAGTTGGAAATGAGTCAAGGAGGTGTGTGTCCAAGACCACCTGGAGTTAGAAGGCAACTGCTTCTCAATCACCTTGCACAAAGAAGGAAGATTAGATATGGCTCTATAATTATTATGGACTAGGGCTTTTTCAAAAGTGGTCTAACCACTGCCTCTTTTAAATGGAATGGAAATGTCAGGTCAGCATCTTCATCCTTGAGGAGATCTTAGATTATATATGCTTTATTTTTAACTGATCTGGCATTACATAAGAGTAAGGTGAGATTTTGTGGGTGTCCTGGCTCACTCTCTAAGTTCCCAAGGCTGGCAGGGTGACTGGAAGGTGAGATAGGTATTAAATATCTCTCTCTCCTTCTTTTATAAGATTACATGACCTTGCCATCACCATACCTCCCTCTGCCCTGTACAACTTGTATTGCTGTCCCAGTTTCCCTACTAACTCTCTTTAAAAGCAGAAAGCAACAAGACAACTCTAAGACACTAGCCCGTTCTGCTCTATTCAGCTCTGAACAGTGTTATTATTCCACTTTCAACATCCTATGGAGTCTTGGGGTTTGCAGTTTAGTGAAGGGCATTTAGAATTCTCAGCCAGAGAGCTCTTTGGCCTCAGTAAACTACGTAATCCAGAATTCCACAGGATGTCGAAAGTGGAATAATAGCACTATAACAGTGTGTAGATCAGAAAGTCCCACTATTATCTTTACAAGATAATCTTTGTAATTCCCCTTCCAATCCATTTCAAGCCAAACTGCAGACAGTTCGTTTCCAATAGTTGTGAAGCAGAGGGAGGACCCTGTTGTGCAGAGTCCAAAAAACACCAGAATAATGAGAATGACACAACAATGGCTCTCAGACTGAAATGGAGCCCTGTTCACTTGTGCTGCTTATTGAAGGTTGTAGTAGAATGCCATGCACCAGAGAAGAAAGTTTTATATACTTATTTAGTCTACTTATATATGCTGCTTTTCAATAGCCAACTGGGGCAAGAGCAGTTCACAATGAACACCAAGTATGTGAAGCTTTCTTCTACTTGAAAGGCTGTTAAGTCCATGTCCAGTTCAAAGAGAGAGAAGCACATGAAATGAAAATAGGGGCCCTGAAATGGATGGAACCTGGACTGTTTGACAGAGCAGGTATATAAGTCTCTTCGAAACAGTCTATTTATGTCTTTTTTTAAATTATAGTGTTTCCAAATATGCATCTCTTCATATAAAGTATAAGTGGAAATTTTATACAAAGACATGTCCCATTCTGTCCTTCTGTTTGAGTGATTTCCTTAAGTGCTAGGAAAGGTTCCATTTGCAGCCTGAGGCATGTTCACACTACACAGTTATAATACTATGATTCACTTTAACTTTCATGGCAACATCCTATGGAATCCTGTGATTTGGGATTTAGGGATAAGTATTTAGAATTGTCAGCCAGAGAGTGCTGGTGCTATCCACAGCAAGGTATTCAGTTCTGGACAGTGCTATGAATATGTATATGGGAAAGCTGGGAACCATGGAACACTGATGGCACATGTCAGCCCTCTCAGTCTCAAAGGGGTTATTATTACCTGCTGTTCTACTCCACAGTTTACTCTCCAACCACGGAAGCAGCTGGGCTACATGTTCTCTCATTCTCAGCATGAACACTGGCTTAATTCCATTCAGATTTCAAGCATTCAAAAATGTATGCTCATCAGATGACAAGCGGAAGATGAGTGACTAAACCTATCACTCATCGCTTTTTCAAATTTGCATTTAATAAATCTGAACTCAGTGTGTAAAAGTGACTTGTTAACGGTACTTACACCAAGCCAATGCATGCTTAATAATGGAATAGAAAGTCTTCCTATAAGTGTTCTTCACAATAGAACTATTTTACTTTTTTGTACTGCCTTTATCCCAAGGACTCAGGACAAGTAACAATAATTAAAAATCTGCATAACATATAGGAAAAGAAAAGATGTGTGGACTTCTAGATGTTCTTGGACTAAACTCATAGACTCATGGAGCTGGAAGGAACCACATGGGCCATCTAGTCCAACTCCCTGCATACAGGAATCTACAACCAAAGCACACCTGAAAGATGTCCATACAATGTCTTTAGATCTCCAAAGAAAGAGAGTCACCTCCATCCAAAGCAATCTATTCCATTGTCAAACTTACAGTAAGAAAGGGTTCTTCTTATTGTTTAGGTAGAACCACGTTTCTAATTTGAACCTATTGGTTCATGTCCTAGTCTTTGGAGAAGCAGAAAACAAGCTGGCTTCATCTTCTACATGACATCCCTTCAGATATTTAAAGATAACTATTATGTCATCTCTCTGTCTTCTCTAAGCTAAATATATCCAGCTTCCTAAGTTGTTCCTCATAAAGCTTAGTTTCCAGACCTTTGATTATTTTTGTTGCTTTTCTCTGGACATGTTGCAGCTTACCAATATGCTTCTTGATCACTGGTAACCAGAACTGTACACAGTATTCCAGATGAATCCAAAGCAGAATAAAAGGGCACTAATGTTTCCCTTGATCAGGACATTATAGTCCAGTTGATGCTCCACTCAACCACTGGGTGACCTTAGGTGCATCTTGCACACCCAGCTCCCAGAAAACCCATGATAGAGTCACCTTAGGTTTTCCATAAGTTGGAAGTGACTTGAAGGTACACAACAACAACAAAGAATACCAAGCAACAGTATTTAACCATTATTTGGTATTTTAAAAAATCCTTTAAAATGTAGATCAATGTTTTAGAATGTAGAAGTGAAATCAATAGGCTGAATCCAAATTAAGCCTTTTCCTTTTCTTCTATGAATTTTTTCTGTTTTTTTAATCTTTTCACTATTTGCTATATGTTAATAAAGTTAAAATAATTATTTTAAAAAACCCATAAGACTTGAAAGTGCAGAATGTAAGCTGATTGGTACCCATGGTTTCCATCTGGACAATATGCATTTCATAACTATGAATCCCATTCAATGTGTCAGCAGCATGCCAATGTGGCATCAGCCATTTCATTTTGTTAACACGCTACAGTACAGACCATCAATAATGACAAACATTTGAACTTGCTTTAATCTGTACTGTTGCCCAATTTCTGTTTGTAAAATGTCTACAGTCACCACAGGGTCCTGGGGCAGAATTCCTCAGCAGGGTCCTAATTGTGGAATCATTTACAGGAACATGGGTTGTTGCAGATATGTGTTAAGGGAATAGGACTGAGACATATGCCTTGCTTACTGAAGTGAGTGATTGTCTCAATTAAGTACAGAGGGCTGAAGAAATTAATGATAATATGAGGTCTAATGAGCAGAGATCACAAGAGCCACCATATTCTTCCCATGTGCACTACTTCGGATGGTCATATCAATCTTTTTGTAAGCTACTTTGATACCTCAGAATGAGTTGAAATGAGGTAATCTTGCTCTTCTTTAGTCCTTATTTTTTCTTTTGGAAACAATATGGTAGAAAGCATTATCTTTGATAACTATGTACTTTATGGACTCAGAGGTGAAAGATTCCAATTTTTTTTGTCATTTGATCATTTTGGTCAATACTCATTAACTAACTTGATCAACTTGATCACACTGGCAGATATTTGCACGTTTTCATTCATGAAGGGGAACACTCTGCTTGGTTTGGGTCAGAAACAGTTCAGATTTGTGCTGAAAGGGTTTTTAAAAAATGGGAAAAAAATGTCATGGGGTGGCTTTGGGAGACTGGTGGGGGCCTTCGGGTCCACAAAAATGGGTTCCAAGGACTGATTGTGGTCCATGGGCCACAAGGTATCTGTCCTTTAGGAAAATACCAAAATGGTATCTCACCAAACAACCAAAATATAACCTAGAATAAATGCAGCATATCACACTGTTAATCATTCAATTGTACTACCATTTTCTAGACAAAGGTGCTGCCAGCAAAGAATCATTCACAACTTTTTCATCTAAAATGGGTTGCCACAGAATTTCAAATGTTCCAGATGAGCACAACACAGTGATTTTTCTTTAAACTCAAAGAAAATGAAAGGCTACCCCCCTGCACACATACACACAAACATAATGCTATTATACTTGTTTTTACTTAGAGACTTCAATTGGTATGTCAATGAATAATAGCCATGAAGGAGTACTGCCAGATGAACCCATGTTTGACAGGACCACTCATTATAATAGCCTGAGTGCGGGGTTTAGCCATGAGAGACAAAACAAACAGGCCTGTTTGACTCCTGAAAATCAAGAGATGGAGGGGAGATGTTTTCCTCACACTGCAAATTGTCTGAGGGAAAACCAAGGCACCTCCAAGCTTTGTATGCTGTTTTTCTAAGAGGCCAGGATGAGTAAAGAGCCCAGAAGACAAGAACAAAATGTCCCCTTCTGTAGGCAATAGTGGTAAAAGATTATTTGATTTCATAGTATTAAGGATGCAAACTCTCAAAGAAGTGTAGAAAATAGCAGAGGACAGGTGGGAACACAGCCTTTCAAGCACTCTGTTAGCTTTCAGGGGTCCATAGACCTGATAACTCAAACCATCGCATAAGCCAGCCTTCCTCAACTTGGTGCCCCCCAGAAGTGGTCATCTTGGATGAAGAAGATGAACTTCATAGTCCAACATATCTGTAAGATGCCAGGTTGGAGGAAGACTTGAGAGTGTATGTTATAATTGCACATTATGACAGTAAAAATCTATATTCTGTGTGCAGTAGAAAGCAAAATTAATTAGCATGTAAGTGGTATTAATTACTGATTTCTCTTGTCTTTCTTAAATATATGGCCAAACATATGTTCATGAGAGTTCTTGTATTATGAGTAGAAGAGAACTTCTTTGTCCTCCATTTCTCCCCATCATGTGATGAGTTTCCCTTTGTTACCCTGTTTGCTTAGGACTCCACCAATCTGTTTGTGATACAAGGGCTTCCTTTAAAAAGGATTCCCAAAAGCTGTCAAAATTGTCTCTTGTGGGGAAAAATTAGCTCAGCACTGCTTTAGACATGCAAGGAGGACAGGGTAATTAAGGATAGTTAACCCAAAGTATACCGGGTCAGGCCCAGTCAAAAATCACACCAATTGTTCAAATTTAAGTATTTTATTAACATAAATGTAAAAGTCCCTACAATCAATTAACTACACTCACTACAACAAGCATACAAGACTATAAAGTTAGAAAGAGATGGACATTAGAAAAGAGAAAGAGAGAGATAAGAGTTTGATTTAATACGATACCAGTCCAGAAGTCTTCAGCTGGGAGAAAACATCTCAGCCCCCCTTTTAAGGGCTGAGGGGAGTTAGCTAGCTCCATTATGCTGCAAATCTGAGCTGCTTACCAGCTTCATCTTTGCAAGTCTGAGAGAACTCCTACTATGCCCTCAAACCTCCAAAAGAACTCCCAAAATAAACTCCAAAAAAATGAGGAGCTGTGTCTAGATATATATTGTGAACCATGCCCTGAGAAGCCAAATGTTCCACCTTTTTTATGAAGATGGATCATTTTCTTTTAGTTCAAAGAAATACAACCAAACATCCTTTTTCCTGTAAGATAGTATCTCTCTCCGGAGATGCAAGCCTTAGGTATCGAATTCCAGCCTGCTTTGCATTGTTTATTTTCTCTCAGAGAGTAATGGTCCTGATGGCTGCAGAAACGCCTTTCAAATTTTGAGCTAAATTGTCAGATACCCCAGGATGTAAAACAGAAGACAGAAATCTCCTGTTTACTTGTCCTTCCAGCATCACTCCATGGCTCACTTATATTTTATATAAAATAATTAGGATTCTCAGGACATGGCTTTTGGGGGTGCTTCAGGGGTATAACACCTTTATCATTCCTCAGTTTTCCCCACAAACAACTAACAAACTACAAATCCTTGAACCATTCTGCCCATTCTTCACCACATAGCTTGTTTTCTTTGCCTTTTCCAACTTCATGATAGCTTTTTTAAAAAAATTGAGATGGCCATAAAACTATATTAAATCTTGCAAACACTGTAGCTATAGATTTATATAATATGGCTAGACTTCAGTCTTTCTGAAAGATCTTACGTCAGCCTATCTGAGTTTAAAGATTCTTGGAGGAAGGGATTCTCTTTATTCCACTAAAATTATATATATGTTTGATGAGAGGACCTTAGTAGCTACTTCCAGGCTATGGAAATATCTCCTACAAGAGGCCAGGCTGTTTCACATCTACTTTCCTTCTAGCTACAGGGGATAAGAAAACACACTTTTATTTAAACCAATTTTTGACCTCGTTGAAGAAGAATCTTTTACTGTATTGTGTGTGCTTGCATCTAAGAGATCCCAGTACTCATTTTCTTTCATTCTGAAAACAAACCGTTTACTATCTTTTGCTTCCTTTTATTTAACCTTCTCAACAACAGTTAGTTCAATGCTCTTTTATTTCACTGTTATTTAATTATTTATTCATTTTATCTCCTGCCCGACATGGGAACCAAGGAAGCTCACAACAATCTTTTTTTTTTTTTTAAAGGACACCTAAAACCTTATTACTGTTGTTGGTAAGTGCCATCAAGTTGACTCTGAGTTGTGGCAACCCCATGAACAAGAGGCTTCCAAATCTACCTCTCATCAACAACCTTGCTCTGGTTTTGCAGGTTCCAGCACATGGTTTCCTTGGTTACAGTCTACCCATCTGTAATGCGTTCTTCCTCTTTTTTCTACTGCCTTCTACTTTACTGAGCATTATTGCCTTTCCTAATGAGTCATATCTTCTTGCCATCTTGGCTTCTAGGGAGAGTTAAGGCTTGATTTGCTCTAGGACCCATTCATCTGTCATTTTAGCAGTCCGTGCTTTCCATAGGCTCTTCTCTAGCACCTCATTTTGAATGATTTTCTTCCTATCAGCTTTCTTCACTGTCCAGCTTTCACAACAATACCAGAAATAGGAAATACAATAGCATAGGTGATCCTAACTTCAGTATTCAGTGAAGTTATCTTTAACTACAGAATCTTGTCTACAGAATCATAGCTGCACTTCCCAGGCCTAGTCTTCTTCTAATTTCTTGACTGCAGTCACCATTCTAATTAATGACAGAGCCAAAGTATGGAAAATCCTGAATTATTTCAATGCCTTCATCATCTACTTTAAAGTTATGTAAATTATCTGTAGTCATGGGTTGTTGTGGGTTTTTCAGGCTATGAGGCTGTGTTCTAGTAGTATTTCTTCCTGACATTGTGGCTGCCATCTTCAGAGGATCTGGAGACATGGAGGTGGAGTGGAGTATATATATTTGTGTAATACCCAGGTGGGATGGATTTGCATCTGAGATGCATTAGTAATGCAGCTGTGAGATATCCCATTGTTGAGTGGACTAACCCCCAAGGTTGCATTAGTCAGGGGATATGTATAACAGTTGTGTGTACATTTAAGTACTCGTTAGCAATCCATTGCATTGTTTCCTGTAGAGAGACCTCCTGAGTCCGGGTAATGTTCATTGGCATATTTTTGAGTCTTGATTTTAGTGTTTTTCAGTACTGTTAACCAACTTCTGTTTACTTTCCAAGTTTCTTCTATCCTGTTAAAATTGTCCAGGTTTTTATGGATTTCAGTGGGCTCTCTGTGTAGTCTGATGTAATAGTTGTCCGAATGGTCCAGAACTTCTGTGCTTTCAAACAGCATTCTGTGTCCGGGTCGGTTATGTCCCACAACAACCTATGGATTCCAGTCATGAAAGCCTTCAACTTTATAGCTGTAGTCACATTTTTGTTTTCTTAATGTTCAGCTGTAAAATTATGTTCCATCTTCTTTCTTGACTTTCTTCAGTAATTGTTCTAAGTTGCTGCTATTTTCTGCCAGTAGTATAATGTCATCTGCATATCTTAAATTGTTGATGTTCCTTCCTCCAGTTTTCATGCCTCTTTCCTCTGAGTCTTATCCTTCTTTACACATGAACCATTCAGTATACAAGTTAAACAGAAAGGGTGATAATACTCAGACTTGCCTGACTTCCTTGCCAACTGGAAACCATTCCTTTTCTCTACATTCTGTTCTGATGGTAGCCTCTTTTCCTGAGTAAAGTTTATGTATCAGGACAATCAAATGTTGTGGCACTCCCATTTCTTTAAGACCGATCCAAACCTTTTCATGGTCAATACAATCAAAGGCTTTTAACAGGCTGATTTTCTTCTGAAATGCTTTGTTGCTCCGTTATCCAAAGAATGTTTGCAACATGATCCTTAGTGACTCTTTCTTTCCTGAATGCATTTTGGACACCTAGCATTGCTTGATCCTTATATATTAAATGTCTTTGTTGTAGAAATTTGGTATCATTTCACTCAAAATCCAGTGGTTCTATGGTTACTGCACTCCATGGTATCTCCCCTCTTGGGGACTGAAATGCATATTCAGTATTTCCAATCTGTGGGCCATTGTTTTGTTTTCCATATTTGTTGACAGATTTTAGTTAGAAGTAGAGTAGATTCTGTCTCTAGCATGAAGCATTTCTATTGATATGCCATCCATTGCTGGTGATTTATTTCTACTAAGTGCTGTGAGTGCAGCTTCCACTTCATTTTATAAAACTGTAAGTTTATCATCAAATGGTTCTTCTTTAAGTGAACTTGCCATCCTTTCACCTCTTTTATATAATTCTTCCATGTTTTGTGTCCATCATCTTTTTATTTCTACTTGGTCATGTAATTTGTTCCCTTGCTGGTTATAGAACATCCTCACTCTTGGTTTAAATTTCCCTTTGATTTTTTTGATCTTGCGGTAGATGTTTCTTGTTCTTCCTTTTTTTGTTGCCATCTTTTATTTCTCTAAATTGATTATTATAGTTCTTGTTTCTGCACACAAGTCATTGAACAGTTTAATTCAAGTTTCTGATTTTATTTCTGCCCCCTTTTACTTTTATTTTCCATTTGTCATCCACCAAGGTGTCTTTTTCTTTCTGGTTACAAATATGGGTATTTTTCCATTCCTTTCTGACAATGTTCCCGGCTTCAGTGCTGAGTTCTTCTGGCTCCTAGTCAATTAAGCTTAATAGTGCAAATCTTTTTTTTTTTTTTACATTATCTTGAAATTGTACAGGGATGTTCTTCAGATTGTATTTTGGTACAAATGGCTTGCTTACTGTTCTTCCTTAGCTTTACTGTTCCTGGCTATGTTTTTCGCAGGCAGAATGAAGCTTCTCCTTCTCCTTCTGTTTATAGTCAATTTGATTTCTGTATTGACCATCAGGGGATGTCCACATACACAGTCATCTCTTTGGTTGCTTGAAGAATGTGTTCACAATAAATTCTTGGCCTTGCAAAATTCAATGACTAACTCCTCACTCTCCTGTTCCATTTTTTGATCCTAGGCCAAAATTTCCTAAAGTCTCTGATTCTGCTCTGTTTCCTACTTTTGCATTCTAATTACCCAATTGTCCTGTTTTGGTGTGTGATCAATTTCTTCCTTGACTCCAGCAATATCTTCTTCTTCTATCTCTGTAGTTGAACTGTAAACTTGGATTATGATTGTATTGAAGGGTTTTCCATGAAGTCTTGTTGATATGATTCAGTCAGACTTTGCATTAAATCCTTTGACTGCTTTTCCTACACCTCTCCTCATTGTTAATGCCACTCTATTTCTTGTTAGATATTAATTTCCTCAGTAAAAGACTAATTATCTGACTCAAAATGTCTCATTCCTTTTCACTTTAGCTTGCTCACCCCAAGTATTGCAAAGTTTGTATGTTCCATTTCTTGTTTTACCATGTCTAACTTCCCCTCATTCATGTTTCTAACATTCCATGTTGCTAAAATATGTGTTGTGCAGTGTTGAACTTTCCTTTCTTCTCTGAGGACATCAACAACTGAATGTCTTTTTGTCTTGAATCCAGTTGCATTATTAGCCACAGTGCTACTCATAGCTGTCCTCTGCTGTCCTCTAGTAGCTCATTGAGCACCATCCAACCTGGGAGTTTCATCTTGTTTCATGTTTCATTTTGGATTGTCTCTGTATGGGGTTTCCATGCTAAAAGACATTCAAAGGGGGTTTGCTGTGCCTCTTCTGTGCAATACTAACAAGTGTTAGCTATGGTGCCACTGCTGTTGTCTGAGTGTCATCACCAACTACTGCTGTTTCCAGCAGCTGTTTGGCACATTTATTCTGGCTACTTAGTAAAAGCTTGTCTGACATGGGAGATCCTACCAGCAACACTGCTATAAGGTTCTTGTCTCACAGGAGCATGCAATCTCACCACTGTGGAAAGGTAGTGCCAGTGGTGAGATAATTTTACTACACAATTTTTTTTTTTTAAAAAAATTGCTATACAAAAAGAATTAAAGGAAATAATTGTATTAATAGCAAAAACTTAAAATAGTTTTTAAACACACATTTAAAACATAATTAAAAAGATACAAGCACAGCACACCACATTAAAAGATCTTTCTGCCACAATGAGTTAAAAGCCAAAGGTCAACCTAAATAAAAAGGTCTTTGCCTACTTGGAGACAGATAACAGACACTGAACCTTCTGTGGAAGGGAACTCCACATCCTGGTGGCATCATGGAAAGCTTTATGGAAGGGCAAATGTGTGTGTGTGTGTATACACAGACACACACACATACACATTTGTAAGGCATATTTTTGGAAAAGCCATGCAGTGTCCTTGTTAGCAAGGCTGCTTCTTAGTATGGGTAATGTGCTTAATAGTATAATATCATTATACATTACATTCTAGCAATTTACCTGAAATGTATGCTAAATAAACTGGCTTTTAATTTCTTAGTTTCCTCCTGCTGAGTTCTATAAAACCTTCTACTATAAAATGCTAGTGGTATTGACAAGAAGGTGCATATTATCATTGTAAGATTAATAATTTCACATGGATTTCTCAACCAGGTCTTGGCTTAAGGCCAGGCATAAAGAAACACAAAGTTTCACCTAGTGAAACAGGAAGGAAGAAGCATTAACAGAGTCAAAAACAGAAGGTTTTTTTTTTTTTTTAAAAAAAGACAAATTTATGGAAACCAAAACTTGAGGCATGAGCCAAAAGAAGGAACTACTGCTAAATTAGGTCAAGCATCTTTCTTCCCACAGTGGGCAATGAAGTCCATTAGGAATCCCACATGAAGAAGCAATCTAACTTCATCCATTGTTGTTCTGTGCTGTCAAGTCATTGGCAAACCTATCACAGGGTTTTCAGGGGCTGAGAGGGTGTGACATACCTAAGGTTACCCAGTAGGTTTTCATGGCCAAGTGGCGAATTGCACTCTGGTCTCCAGGGTCATAGTCCAATTTTCAAACGACTACACCATGCTGGCTCTAATCTCATTCCTAGCGACTGGTATTAGATGGCATATTGCTATTGTACATTAGGGATAGAAAAGAAATTGGATGAATTTGCTGATCCATTTTGGAGTTCACAGAATTTGGCCATGGAACTGAGAGCATCTTTTTATCTCAAAATTCTGGGTACTTTTTCAAGGCTGACCGTGCAAAAGAAAATTTGGAGAAAATATGCACACAAAACCACATGTACATTAAAAATATGTGCAGGTCAATTTCAGTCTATTGGAAAAAAATATTAAAATGTCAACATTTTGAAAAATGTGTCCAATGTACACAAATATACACAAAAATATACCCAATATTCTCTTAAGGGAGAAAAAAAGGGCTTCACAACCCAATACTGCATCGAGATGATATAAGAATGCCAGTGGGATTTTGGCAAATGTATAGAGAACAAGACTAGTAGTTTTGGATCCATACCCAAAAGCTCTGTCCAATATCTCATGCAGAGAAGATTCATAGAAATAATTTGTCTGCCATCTCCCTGTTCCCCTTTGTGAAATCTTCTAATCTTTGGTTACTTAAAAGTAATATTCATTTACAAATGCCCAGATTTACGTTACCCAAGGAATCATAAGTCTAGGAACTTAGGTTGGATGAAATAGTGTGCAACTCATATTTATATATGCTGCCTAGGTTAAAAAAAAAACCTCTTATTCTCTCAGAACAACATGATGCCAGCTGTCTCCACCAACCACTTTTATATCTCACGTTCAAGCTGACACACTTTCTAAAATGCATTGTGTCACTATAATTTTCTCTAACACAAAATCAATGCTGTGACACAGTGACTGGTAAACTGTTGCTCTCACAGCTACAGGGAATGCACAGCACTGCACATTTCTTCCACTTTATAGAAGCCATGTAAGATCTGGATAAGATATACTACCTGGAAAATTGCCTAGGTATCCTCTCTTTTACATCAGATCATCTACTAGTCTAGTCACCATGAAACAATGGTAATTTGGATGTGTCGATCTGCAGAGGTCACAACATTCATAACTCAAGGCAATGCATTTGCAGTACATAAACATTTCATGTGCCAGAAGTCACTGTAAACATCATTTGACATTTACTATATGCCACACTCCAAGACACATTTATTTTATGAAGTTCTAAAGCTGAGTTTCTGAAACCACATTTTAATGCACGTTTTTTTTAAAAAATATTTTTATTAAATCCAAAAGCATTAAAAATATCAAATCTATACTTGTTACATTTAGAAGCGTTTTATGTACACTTTAAGCCAGCACAATCTTAACCTCAAGGGAAGGGATGTCACTTCAACATAAAATCCTTCTGGTCAGTTTTGATGACTTTTCTTCTGATATTTCTGATATTGATGGGTATCAGTTATTCTAGGTATGATTACTGGCTGAACAATTTGATAGAGGATAAAGCTACTCAAAAGCTCCACACATGCAGAGAATGTGTGCCTTGCATCTCAAACCATATTGAATAAGACTGAACTCAGATCAGAGCCTTCTGTTCTATTCCATGGAAACTTTTATCTTACATCTGCACTGAAGATATTGTAGGAAAATACCTACCTGGACTTGCATGGCAAACGTCACTGCAGAGGAAGGTAAGCTTTTTATGGTCTCTGTGGAGTGAAATCAGAGTGTTATTTTTGATTGGTGCTAAGCTCCAAATCAAGACATGTGATAGGGGCAAAGGAGACAGTGGCCTTTTCCGCACTTTGATTTAGCGACGGGGCAGAGCGTCCTCCGGCGAGGACATTTGCACATAGGGGCGGACTGGGTCCAGACAACTTTATGTATGTCCGGACTTCAGCCCGCTCCAGAATGAGCAGACTTTCAATAGCACAGCGCACCCCACTCCGTCACTGCGCTAATGTGTAGATTTGCAGGCTCGCATCAGCGCAAGACTGCAAATCTTCTGGGGGCGGGCTTTAGGCTGGCAAGCTTCTCCAGTTGGTGGAGAGCCTCCACCAACCGGAAAGTGCCATTTTCATCCCCGGAGCAGTGTGTAGTGTGCCCACACACTGCTCTGTATCAGCCTAGATCAGCGGAGGGAGCACGCCAGCCCAGTAAGTATCAGAACGCCCCGTTTTCCCCCCAAAGTGTGAAAAAGCCCAGTGAAGCAGTTCGGCCCCTATACTTGTCATTCAGTGCTTGACATTGACCCACTCTCCTGCCCTCGTTGCAGTGTGAGTTAATCTGGTCGCTTCGGGGCTGGATAGGAATTTTTCCCCCTTTTCTCAGGTTTTGTTTTGTTTTGTTTTTTTGCCTATCCCATACTGTATTTGACAGAATTGGGAAAACTGGCTCCGGTGTTGTTAAATAGGCTGTCCTTTGGCAGATAATGGGAGATAATAAAACATCAGTGATCACCTATCGGCACTCATTTGATGTAGGATAGGGCTCTGGAACCACCTCTTTAGGGACCTGTGTCCCGGGGGTTCAGTGGCTACCCTTGATGTTAACCTAGGAATAAGGCTCTCACTTTTAGAGCCCTGCAGCTTGGGTGGGAGTCCCTGGGTTACCTTCCAAGATGCTGGACTGGGGAGTAACCAAAGCAATTTGGATTGCCCCAAGGCTCAGCCCATGGGGAGGCTGAGCAGGTTGTCACGTTGTGACCCTGGCATCAGCTGGTCCTGTATCATGTTGCTCCCCTTCTCTTATATCTTGCAGGTTAATGGAATTTAAATAATACAGGTCAAATAAAGTGCCCCAGCTAACCCAACTTTGTGTCTGGTCTCTTTATTCCATGGTTGAGCATCAGTTGACACACTATCAAATGTAATCTAACTGCTTAGTGTCACACTTAAATCCACTGGGGTGTAATGGTTAGAGTTTGGGACTAGGACTTGAGGGATCCATGTTTAGTCCTCGCTGAGTTATGAAACTGATTAGATGATCTTGGATCTCTCTCTCCCTCTCCCTGACCAATCCCACAGTGTCATTGTGAAACCAAAGTGGAAAGGAGGAAGATGTGTGGAGAAAAGATGAGATATAAATGCAACTAATAGATAAATATAATAAATATAACTAGTCAATCAATGAATAAATAGCAGCTTTGAAACTGAGTCCCAACCAGCTATGTTTTTAAGCGCAGCAATGGGTCTATATGATATCCTCCATCTTGAGAATCAGAGCTGACAGTAGAAAACTGTTTGTTTCTGGGCACAATTCAAAGTGCTGGTTATGACCTATAAAGTCCTAAATAGCTGAGGTCCAGGCTATTTGAAAGACTGTATCTCTCTGTACAAGCCAGCTAGAACCTTATGATCTGTTGCGGAAGGCTTTCTCTCTGTCCCACCACCATCTCAGGCTCGCCTGGTGAGGACATGGGAGAGAGCTTCCTCAGTGGCTGCTCCCACCCTGTGTAACTCTCTTCCATGAGAGGCTAAGCGTGCCCCCTCCCTGCTCTCATTTCACCATCAGGCAAAACTTGTCTCTTTAAACAGGCTTTCATCTAAGCCAGGCAGCTTTATTTGTCAATTGTTGTACTGGAATTTCCTTTTAAGTGTTTTTATGGTTTTATATCTGTTTAATGTTTTTAACTGTTTGAATGTATTTAATGTTTTTAATGTGTATTTATTGTTTGAAGCCGCCTTGGGTCCCCGTTCTGGGAGACAGGAGGCCTAGAAATAAAACAAATAAAATAAACAATAATAAATAAAACAAGAAATAACATATATATCTCATTCAAGAGCAAGAAGAATTTTTGCTGTCATCTGTCTAATTTGTCTTTAAGGCTAGCTGCCACATGGAAGAGTTTTTCTAGGACAACAGGTGGGGGATTATATTATTAATGCTCTTCAATTAACAAAAAACAAAACATTGCACACAGGAAAAAAAGATGAAAAGACCATTCTTCTTAGCTGTTATTTTATATAATTCTAGGGGACATTAAAACAGTGCAACCCCATAGTTCCAAATAAATAGTCCTGGGAACCCTATTACATGTTTTTGAAAAATGTGTAGTTCAAGTTCTGACAATCTGATGAAGATTGCAACCATGATTCAAGACA
Organism: Iguana delicatissima; assembly: GCA_948472985.1. Classification (NCBI taxonomy): domain Eukaryota; kingdom Metazoa; phylum Chordata; class Lepidosauria; order Squamata; family Iguanidae; genus Iguana; species Iguana delicatissima. The sequence goes on along the minus strand of CAOKZL010000268.1, from coordinate 21,561 downwards.
TTTCTCTTCTTCTTATCTCTCAAAAGACCAGAGCTTGGAAAAGTTAAAAATGTTTTGGAGTGTAGCTTACCTTGCGCCGCAGCCACCCTGGTCAGTGATCATGTTGGCTCAGAAGTTCTGGTAGCCTTCCAAACTCTGTGAAAGACCACCTGTATACTCCAAAGCAACTAAAAATCTAGCATCTGGAAAACAAAATCTCCCACTCATTTCCACTATCCTGAGTATTCAGTGGAGCCCAACTACCAGGAAATTCCTGTAGCCGGGAGGTAATATAATATTTGAAATAAGTTCAATTAACTATCCCAGTAGTTCACAGCTGAGCACTCACCCCAGTCTTTTTGGTTGTATCATACTGACATATAGAGAAAACAGTGTTTCAAATGAAAACTTTCATTTCTTACGATAGAGCTTCATTATATATGTTGATATAGCCACAATAGATATGGTTGCATGCAAAATGACCTGCTTTCCAGATTTGGGCATATCTGCTAGTCAATGTTGTCTACTCAGTGGTGTTTGTTTTTCAGCGGCTGCTATCTATCAAATTGATATAATACAACGCCACCCATGATGGAAATTAAAAAAAAGTTTGGATTGGGTTTTAGGAGTAAAAGAGATACACTGCCAAACAGTCTAGCAAAAAGTAATCATAAAAATACAAGAATGTTGTTTTAAACCCAAGTCTGTGTGCCGATTAAATACGTGTATGTTTGCACTTCAAAGAAGAAGAAAGAGAGAGAAAGAAAGAGAGAGAGAGAGAGCAGGAGAAAGTGACACGAATGAGAAACAAGTTGATTTGCCTACCCCTGATCAAGAATAGAGAAAAAACATGCAACTGGCAGAAATGCTAACTTTAAATAATATTTGAATACAATTTTAAATACATTCTGTCTCAAAATATGCATAACAGACCTATGCCTGTGGAGCCTGTGATTGAGACCACCAGCTGTGTGGCACTGCCACTGGAGAGGTTTAGGGTGAGGTTGGGATGACACTTTTAGCATGCTACAGGTTCTTTGCATGCATTATTTAAGGAATTAGACAAAAAAAAACATAATTCAGTTTTACTATCTTCGGAATATTTTTGTTGTCCTAAAAATGGGCAATTATTGGGCTGAGAATCAGGAATAAAAATTTGTATAGAAAGCAAACTTACCAAGCAATGTTGGAAGAAAATTTGGAAGCTGATAATTCACAGAGTGTCATACCTAGCTCTGAGTAGTGTGGAAAAGTATTGCATATTTTTCTAATGTTCATTTTTTCCCAAATATAAGTTTATGTATGCTTTACATATACAAAAGGCATTAGGAATTGGAACTGGGATTCTGCCTTGTCACTATTTTGTTTTGTATAAAATAAGATAAATTCTGAGAAATACTTCAGTAATTCTGGATGATTATCTTCCCACCCACTTAAAAAGGCACAGGGCACAGGATTATGGGCACAGGATTACAGGGTTCCACACCCCCACCCCTCCATCAAAAGCTGCCTGTAGGAACATGTTTGCTCCTGTATAACAGGCACCAGATCCCATTTGATCTTGGAAGCTAAGCAGGATCAGTCCTTGGATAGTAGACTGCCAATCAATACTGGGTGCTATAGGCTATATTTCAAAGAAGAGAACTGGCAACACCACCTCTGAGTGTTCCTTGCCTAAGAAAATCCTATGAAATTCACAGGGTCACCATAAGTCAACAGGTGACGTGAGGGTGCATGCACACGCATAACAGGCTTTGGGAAATAATAGGGGAATTTCCCTTTATATAATTGCTCCTAAATATAAGTGTGCATGAAAACATCCTGTATTTCATTATTAACAAAATTATGACCATCATTTCCTGTCTCTTACTTCCTGTTGCAAGACAAACAGAATGAAACTCAATGGTACAGTGGAAGAATAACGGAGTGGAACTGAGGTTTTCTACTCATTTCCATTCATGTGATTAGTACTGATAGAAGCAGGAAGAAGAGTTACGTATCAACAGCAAATAACACTATCCATCTGAGTGAAAGAGTACACACAGGCATATAGGAAATAACTGCAAAGCTTTAAACAAAGAAAAGAAAAAAGAAAAAGAAAATACATCTCAAATTTCTCCTGAATGGTGAAGATGATCTTGCATCATATATATTAAAAGTAATAAAAGGTACCAGCTCCATGGCTATGATTTCTGTGATTCGAAAAGTATGCAGATTTATTCAGTATCTATTGACACAGGCCATTTCTGCACTAGATTGTTATACTGCTATCATTCGACTTTCAACATCCTATGGAATCCTGAGGTTTGCAGTTTAGGGAGGGTCCTTTGAGTGCGGAAATGGCCACAGACAGATATTTTAAGGCTGACAATTTTAATTCTGCTTCAGCCTGTGTGCAGGTTCCTTAGCCACATGCAGAGTGAACAGCAATTGAACATTAGAGTGCTCTGTCATGCTCCTAGGGAAGCAGGCTGATAGGATTTTTAGAGCTTGTCACTGAATAATCCTATCTAGTACAACACAGTAGGATATCCACAGCGCATCATCAGAAATGGATTTTCATTTCTTTCTTTGTCACTGACATCTATTAGTATAATTCCATCCTATTGTATTATACGAGGGAGAAATCACTGTCCAAAATTCAAACCAAGATCTCACTGGTTGGTGGTTAGAAACATTTTCATGTGTCAATAACTATTAACATTTGCACAGCGAAAGGCCCATAAAATGCAGACATAAGAAATCTCATTTAAACAGCTTAAGATATTACTGAAAATCACCACAGCATAAATCTAGAAAAAATAGTCTGTTGGAAAGAATGCTATACTAGCAGGGGTGGGCATTCTGTAGCTTAAGAATTTCTTCCTGAGATTATCTTCTCCTTGAGATTATCTCTTGCCAATATATTGCAATATAATGAGGAAAAGATGCTGGGAAACACAGAACATTTACAACTTTAATAGTGAAATACTATACATACTTACTTGGGTGTAAGCATCACTAAAGTCAATATGCTTTACTTCTTAGTGGACACATACAGGATTGTACCACTAACTGGACATGAAAAAAAAACAATAATACATATTTACTGGAAGCTAGGAATATCACAATAGCTGATATTATCCACTATTGAAGAAATAATTCAATATGCGAGTTTCTGTAAAACATGATGAAAAACCAGTCTAACCTACCCAGTTCCAAAACATAAGTAAGCCTCATGTTACTGGCAGTGATTTAACATCACCTAACACCAGCAGTTCACTGCTTCTCTCTCAGAGAATGTCAAAAGTGAAATAAACTGTGCTTCCTAATCTTCCTCTCCTTGTACTGCTGCCTGCTACTGACAGTAATCCTCCATGTCTAATAGCATGATCCACCTCCAAACAAAGGACAAGCTAAAACTAAGCTTTCTACCAGAGCCAAAGGTGCAGTTCTGAAACCAGATCCAAGGGGTCAAGAAGACAGGAGAAACATCATAGTCTGTACCAGAATTGATTATGTTGACAGCATTTAGCTGATGTTTGCTCTGAGCATACAGACCATGTGCTTAGCCATACTACAAAAAAGATCTTAAACATTGTACAGTTCACAGCTATGTACAAATTTGTCACTGAAACAAGGAAGATAAATAGGTAATCGTAAAAGAAAATATCAGAATACTACATCCTGTAAAGGTATGAGAGAAATTAATTTCAAGCTTTTTTTGTTTGTTTGTTTTGTTTTGTTTGCTGGGTTACCTTAATGAGTGAAATTTCTATATCCTGGAACTGAACAGAAACTGAACTGAAATTTTGATTGGAGATCTGTATATTTACAAGTTCATAATCTGATTTTTGTGCCAAAAAAATGTATTTGATAATTGTGCTTTGAAGAAAAATATGTTTGAGAAATGTTTTTAAAATGTTTACTAATGTGCTTTAGTTGAACTGAAGAAAATATTTACATTTCACACGTGTTCACAAAATGCATACATTTATAAGATATATGTACAGACATACGTACACATTTTTGCAGGAAAAGGAAAACTATTTGTATTTATTTTATTTATATCCCACCTTTACCTTGAAATGAGACCCAAAGCAGCATACAATCGGATGTGTCCTGACTTGGAATGAGCATCAGGGTGAAATCTGTGACCCTCAAAACCTTGAGGGTCAAAACAGATGAGACACTCAGCTTCTAACCAGAAGCACTTGGCAAATATTCTCTTCAGTAGTAGAAATGACTTAGAAATAAGGGTCTTGGACAATCAGGATAGTAAATGAGAACCATCACAAAGAATCAAATTTTCTGCTGGTAAAGTCCTACAAGGTATCTCATAATTCTCTATTAATCTTTCATCTCTCTTTGGACTTTTTTTTCTTCACTGATAATCTATTTTCTTGAGACCCAGTATAGTAGTAGTGGCTTTCACAGAGGACTAAGAGAGACCAGGAAACCCACTACATGCCTTTAGGCAAGTCATACTTTTTCAGTGTTGAATATGAAGATATTTGCAAATTCCCAGTAGGGATGTCAGATTCTGATGTCAATACCATTGCTTCTTTTACCCAGCAAACCATCATGAGCATGTGCAACAGTATCTCAGACTTGAGAAGCTCCACAAAATGTAGTTTTTAGGGTACCTAATGCAGTTCCTTGAATCCTATACAGAAAAAAATATGATGTTGACAAGTCAGGTCTTCAGTGTACTGAAATAATGAGGAAGTAAAGTTGATTCTCCTATGTTGTTTTTAATATATAAGCTATTAGTATGGCATTCCAAAAGAGACATGCAGTTTGTTCTATTTAACCACACACACACACACACTCCAAATGATGTCAATCAAAGGAGCTCAGAAAAAGAACAGAGGCAGCTCAGAATACATTTAGAAAGAAGTGATTCTTAGCATTTCTCATGATTGGTGGATATAGTAATTATTCATTATTTTCTTTTTATGCATAAGTAATCGCCTTTTTTTCTGGCACATGATAGATAATTGTCCTTAAGAATTTGCAAGTAAAATATGGCATTTGCATAAAGATTTCCTTTTTAACTTACTTTCACCTCCATGCTGCTGCGTTTCAGTCTGATGGAGAAAGGCACCTGGAAAGCAAAGTGGCTTTTAATGAGGGCATGCCTTATGGCAGAATAAATCATGTAACCTTTGACTTCTGATGGATAGCTTGTCTCCTTGTACTGGAATGCATCCTCCGTGTAATTATAATTCTGTGACAGTTGCCTCCATTGAGTAATATCCTGTAATACACTTGAAAGGATGTCGTCAGTAGCATAATGATGGAAATGGTGGTTCTGAAACTAAATTTATAGTCTATTTTTGATATTTTCCTCAGAAAAAGAATAACGATGGGGAAAACCCCAAGCCAGTTCCTGAGCTCCTTTCTGAACAATTACATGCTGTGAAACATGCGTATCACACATTTAATCAGAAGTGGGAGACCTTTTGGGGAGAGCAATCTATCATCAGATAGACATGGATTGTGATAGATGATGGAACGTAAGAGAACTTGCTTCTCAGCTTGAATCTAAAGAGGTAGCTTCTTCTCTAAAGCATTAAGGCTTTCTTCTCACAAGGAAGTTAATGAGAAATTTAGCACCAAGCCTTTTGCATCCTGTCTTGCGCCTCATTCCAACTCACAGATATTCAGTAATGTGTGTACATTGCACAGTATATATATTTTAACCTTTACCAGATATTAAAACTAAGTGGATGTAGTGGGTGAGAATTTTGTTGCACTTTGTTTTTAAGAAGAATGTACAAAAATTGGAAGATTTCTTTATATTCAAAAAGAGAAGGAGGGAGAGGGGCTGGGGAACACAAGTTAAAAAGAAAAAAAGCCAAAATTGACAGATTTGTTCACGACGTTCCAGAGCTTTGATTGTTTAAGTCTTAAAAATAAATAAATAGATAATAAAGTTTTGAAAGTATTCAACCATATGTCTACCAACAGCAACACAATCTGAATTCTATTGCCAGTTCTCAGTAGAGTAGACCCATTAAATCTATGGGATTTCCCAATGTGTTGATTCACCATTCAGTAATTGAATCAATGGCTTTACTCTCCTTTGAACTAACCAACAGGAATCAAGCTCCTCATGTTTAATAGTATAATGACAGGCAAATATGATTTTGTCTTTTCCGTGCAGGAAACAGCTGTTCCACCTGAATTTGGCCAATGAGGGTGGATGAGAAGTTCATTTCAATTTCAATTCGATAAGAATTTACCCAAAAAAAAACACAACCCCCCCCCCCACCTTTTTGTATTAGAATAAAGAAAAGGTGTTTGGGTTTGTTTGGTTGGTTTTTCATTTTTAGGATAGCAGTCCAGCTCATGCCCCAATGTAACAGACCACCCTCAACTCTTTCTGGAAGCAGAAAAAGTAAAAGCACAAAATCTTGTCCCCGAAAAATAACTGCTAGTGATACAAACACACACATTGTCTTTAGCTTTTGGGAACAGAGATCCATTTCATTACAAATCTTAAAATGTGAAGTTGTATGTAAACAACACTGAGATCATCAGCAAGGGCAGTTAGACAGTCAAATGAGAGAAGGCAGCAACCATTGCAAGATAAAGCCTTGTTTGTAGCAAAGGCACACCATCTGCCAGTCAAAAAGGATAGTGCATCAACCAGGGCATGCTCGTATGATAGCAATCTGGAATCATAGAAACAATCCACATTTATAAAGATAATCAAAACAGAAGGGCTTTGCAGCCTGACACATACAAACAAATACAAAGGGCTGAGCAATATGACACTAAAGTTTATTCAGTGTGCCAATTTGGGGTGTTTCATCAGTGCAGAGACACAGGCCATGATCCCTTTGGCCAGCACAACTTAACTAGTTTAGGTGGCATCATGGGCAGCAATGCAATAGAAGGAATAAAATGGCTATGGGTACCATGATGATGGGGGGACAGCACAGGAAGGTTTCTTTGGAGATAGCTGTCTCTTCTGTCCCTGCACCAGTATCTGCACCCTGCACTTCAGTTCAGACCAAAAGTGTCTTACATTGGTATAACAGACTTACAATGCCAGACAAAGTCACCAGGAGAGTTCTGGTCATAGAGCATGTCCGCACTTCAGAATTATTGCATTTTAACTGTCTTGTTCCATCCCACTGAATCTTGGGGTTTTTAATTTGGTGAGGTACTCAGAATTCTCCGAGAAAGAGCCCTAGTGGTAGGGAACTGCAGTTAGATAGAGCCACAGCAGTTAAAGTGCTATCAAACTGCTACAACTGTGCAATGTGGATACACTGTCACTGGTGTCACCATCAACTTCAACCAGTCTACTGACAATTTCAGAAACCTTTATAGCTGGAAAATGAGAAGGGTCAGAAAATCACCATAAGGCCTACATAAGCTAGAGCCATGTTGAAAAAAAATGCTGAGACATTAAGCTCTTAATTTACCACCTGCCGTGACTCAATAGCTCTGACCATTCTAAAGCTACCTTGCACCACTTTCACGTCACAATATGCTCCCCCTTCCCAAAGTGGCCAGCAGAAGCAGAAGCAGAATGGTGGTATAGCAGCTATGCCACAACAGGATTAAGCTCTTAGCTGTGCTTTGAGCTACACATCAAGAGCTGCAGTTTGCCACTCAGGAATACTAGCTAAGATGAATTTTTTACTAGTAGAGGCTAAATTGGACTGAAGAACTATCAGTCTCGCAGACTGATTTGATTAACTCTTGACTAAGTGGTAATGGTAGAACATTGGCTACTTAATATTCTAAGGCCAACTTTCTAATTACACAAGTGAGGAGACATTAAATAGGCCATTTCATGTCATCTGCCCTGCTTGGTTTCACTGAATCACTCTTTTGATTTCATCACCCCATGCAGATCTTAGATTTTAAAGTAGTCATTAGCAATTATATTTTGGTATTCTGTGTTCTGTTGCATATTACATTCGTATGAAGACAAGACATGGCATTCTCTCTGCAACACCAGCGCCTGTTTATTTTTAAAATGTTTTTATTTTTTTTATTTTTGTGACTACAGAATATGATTAAGTTTTATTATATATCTGCATTTTTTAGGGTCCTGAAATGGTCTGGGGCAAACTTTCTCTTTGGAAAGGATAGCTATATATTTAGTCTTCATCCTCACTTCTTAAATAAATTATTCTGTGCTTAATAATAAAATAAATAAAATGAAAGGCAATATGTGGGTAGGTCTTTGGGCAATTAAACACTGAATTGTCTCTCTTACATACTTTCTTTGGGGAAATGTAACGCAGTAAATGTTTAACTATCTGTTGAACAGGATTCAGTATTTCACTGGGTGTACATCACAGTATCACTCTCCTTCCTACAGTCTTCTGCTGTAGTTAATATCTTTATTATTATTATTTATAGCCCACCTTTCCCTCAAAACTGGGACTGAAAGCAACTTTCAATTTAAAACAAGTACAGTATGCTGTCAACCCTTCACATTTGTGGGTTTCACTCACAGACTTGATTATTTGTGAGTTTCTCCAAATCCCTGCTCCCCACCCCACAACACCTCAAGTGCTTCTTTTCTGGGGAAACCTTCTGGCAGCTCCAAATAGGCTGTACAGCCCTTTAAAAATCTCTCTCTGGTCCTCATCATCCTACCCAACCACTGCCTGGTCAGCTAAAGACAGATTGTGATGCAAGGTCACAGCACTATAAACCCTCTCCCAATGCACCTCCCACAGTCAAGAAGGAGATAGGTGAGAGAGAACGTATAGGACTACCATGTTGATCTAACCCTGTTCCTTCACTTTGCCCTGACCTGGTAAGGACTGTGGATGGCCATTTTCTCTATCATGCCTTGGCTCCCTTCCCACAGACATGCACACACACAAACACATTTTGATATTTGCGGGGGGGCACTTTTGTGGGAGTTTCTCCTTGGGTTTAGGATTATATCCACCTCAGAAGGCCAAGAATTGGTTTGGTAGAAAGGAAGATGAGATCCCAAGCAACTGGCTCTCTGCCAGGCAAAGAAATGGAAAAAGCAAAAGCAAAAGCAAAAGCAAAAGCAAAAGCAAAAGCAAAAGCAAAAGCAAAAGCAAAAGCAAAAGCAAAAGCAAGCAAATAAATAAATAAATATGCTCATATCCTTGCTGGATCAAGAAAAGGGATATCCCCAATTTTTCTTGCATTTGTCCTCTCCCACACTACCACCCCGCTACAGTACCTATCAGCTTCTCCAAGGGGTATCTTATCCCAGTGTTCCCCGTTTCTGCTTTCCTTTCTCTTCTCACTTTAGTGCTTTTATAAGACTCCTGCTTTTCTTTTCCACCTTCATACAGCTGCTGTTTGTCCAGTCTTTTTGCCCAGATGGAGGAACAGGTGACTACCCATGGAACTGGTGCTGCTGGGTACCACTGCCTGCTGTGGGGCCCATCATGGTCTTGATTTGGCAGTCTATTGTGAGTCCAGGCAGCTACTCACTCAGTGTTAATCAATAAGATCACAACATGATTTGAATTATTCTATCGATAGATGAACATCATCAGCATCGTTTTCACAAAGTATAACAAACAATTTCCAAAAAGATCTAAAATAATGGATGATATAGTTTAAAATTATAGTTTATCATGAATGAACTAATGAATTTTAAGCTAAGCTTCTCACTTCTGATTCAACTGAGTACTTGAGTAGCAGAAGAGAATAAAAGAAATCCTATGAGGTGGCTTATGGTGACCTTTTCCAGCTCTTAATACTGTGGCAAATGAAAAAGATGAGCCAAATCTTCAATCTAATGAAAAATATGTTCTACTGTTCTCTCATCATACAAAAATGATATTTTTTGAAACGCACCAGCTGGAAGCCAAGGTGGAATTAATCCCCTCCCCTAGAGCTATCTTCGATTCTTAGAAAATTATGGGGAGGGGGGAAGGATCGCTTTTGTCAGTCACTCTTTGGATGAGGGTCATTGTGTTAAACTGTCATCTTGGTTGCTAATGGCTGATAAGTCAGCTCTGTGAACCTTTTAGCAGACAAGTGGAAAATTAGATAATTTACTTTGTTCCTTGGCCCTGCCATCCTTCTCTGAAGGATCATGAAAAACAAGCTTCAAAGGTGACTTTGGTGGTTTACTTTTATGTGAACTAAAACAATAAATATGCAGGAAGAAAAAACAGAAGTGGAGTCAATGAGATTATCTAAAACTGTGGATATGCAGCTCTTCAAGGACTATATGCTCACACAACTAGAGATGGATAAATCTGTCAAGCTCAGTTTTGTCACTTCTCATTTTTGCAATGCTATACTCATTGTATCACTTTATGACTTCTTTTTCTTAAAAAAATACTCAATGAAAATTCACATTTTTTTCAGCGACATTTCCTATAATATACAAAATTTTGAATCCGCTTTTTCCTAATATCACCATTTTTGCACTGCACATGTTTTCCATAATGCAAATTCCTTTTTTGTGTGCACAGTTTCCCTTAAGAGATTTTTGTATGCCTGTTTAAATTTCTGAACCCCATCAAAAAATTTAAAAAGTGAAAATGATCACTTTGAGTTCATATGTAGGTTTAGGAACTCCTAAGGAGATACATTCACATTAGAAAGAGATCCAAACAATTTTTTCATCCTTTCTTGGTCACCCATGAGCCTGGATTAGATAGGGACATCATGAGAGCACATGAAGTTCTAGCTCTAGTTAGAAGCCAAGGAGTTCCAAAGACATGAGAAAAAAATGGATGAGAATCTCCCATCCCCTGAACTTGTTTAAAATGCAGTTTGGCCAAATGAACCTTGGAATTTTTTTCCCACAGATTCACTATATACTAATAAATTTACTTTGAATCATTCATTTTAACAAGTTCAGAAAAAAGACAAGTGAAAATAAAATCCTTAGATACAGAAGACAGAGCTCACAACTGTTGAGTCTGAAGAGGAAGTGAAACCACCTCTCTGCCATATATTTTTTTTACCAATCTTCATGCAAAAAAGTTGACAAAAGCACTTCACTTAGTGTCAGTCTGTGTTGGTGCAGGAAAAAACCCTGTTCCAGTTGTTGTCTCCAAAATCAGCAGGGTGGGGTAAGTAAAAATACAATAAACAGTAGCAAAAAGAATAATTCATCTATTTCATTTGTTTAAAGCTAAGTGATATTAAACCATTGCTTCTAAAAATGCAAAATCTCACAAAAAAACCTTTTAAAGCTTATTGGTTTCTACCTTTACCAATTAATAAATTTCAGTAAAAGCACTGTAGAAAAACATTGTAGGATGTTAGTCTAGCCTTCCTACAATTCTTGTGACATCCTTCCAAATCGATCACATTATAAATGGAAATGAATCTCTGAATTTCCCTCAAAGTTCACTTTTGGTGGTGCGGGGGGGGGGGAGATCAGTAGTATTCAGGTGTTCGGAAATTCTCCCCCTAGAAGGGGAAAGAGGGACATCCATTATTGTGCCTTATTGTACAACTGTCCCAAGTTGATAGGAAAGGTCAATAAAGGCAGTATGTAGAACAGAGTTAGTAACTCCAATAAACATGTGCTCCATGTGATCAGGCATCCCAATTAGACAATGTTCTCTGTCATTTCCAGCACTGTAGCTATGTTCAGTAGGTATTGGAGCTTCTCTTTTCACTTTTTCCATCAAGACAGGGAGGTTAGAGGTGTAGGGACAAAGTGTATCCATCTTCCTTCCACATTTACCATTTCCAGATACCCCAAGAAAACCAGTGACAATCTAGGAATATGAATCAGCTTCTTTCCCACAATTCCATTGATTTTTTTAAAAAAATCAATTTTTAAGTTTGAAATTCCTCAAACTTGGGGAGAAAATTCAATGTGGCATAGATACAATATCTTTCTATTTCCTTTGTCCTAATGTGATACTTTTGTCCCTTCTAAGGTGTGATGAAACACGTCTTCAGAAGATTTCAACACACTTTGAGTTTACATAGATACCTGGAAGTACAATATTATAAGGTGGAGTCTAACATGGAAGGGTAAGGATGGTTGAATCATCTATTTCCAGTCTACTTCAGTTCCACATATATTAATAAATTGGTATAACCCTATGTCTATTTTCTTCTATGATACTGTTTTTCATTAAAAACGTACATTTTTGTGGGGTTTAGTATATTTTTAAAAAAAAACAAATCAGGACATGCATCTCAAAACACACAGAGGTATAGAATCTCATAAATGTGTTCTAATCCACACATTAATCCGGAAAGAACTTGGAAAAGTTGGATTTTAGTTCCCAGAATCTTCCAACCAGTATAGCCAATGGTTTTACTGCCTGGAAGATGCTTGGGAGCTTCAGTCTAAAAAGACTTTTTGTTTTCAGTTTCCAGGCAAGGAAATGTAGAGCTCAGTTTGCTTCAAAATTTGAAGCAAACCAAATGTTTGAACATTGCTAATAAGAAATGACTTTTTTCTCCAACAGTTAAAAATACAGAAATCATCCTCTAATTTGTATACCTCTATCCATATTCATCAGCCAGCCATAACCAGGACCATTAATTGCTAAGTGGCTTGTAGAAGACACAATGAAAATCAAGTGTTATTTCTCTCCACTATAATAAAGTGAACTCTCAAATCGAATTTGAATAGAAATGTTCCAAATTAAAAAGGTATCTTGCTTTCTCCAGTTTTCAGTTCAGCCTTTGCAAAGGAAAGCCTTGAAATAACCATTTGTTTTTCCTCACATAATGTGAGGAAGAGAAACAGAACCTATGAAAAATTTGTTAACTACTTCTTTTCTCCTTTCCTGACAGACGGAAATGACAACTTACTCCCATCTTTCAAACATTCCTTCTAATCTTATCCACAAAAGGTGCCAAACCCATGCTAGTTTATTGCTCCTTCAAAGCTGTAGGCTTCTATTTCAAGTGTCACAAAGCATAAAAACTTTGAAATATTTTTGATACTGCCTAACCCCCTGACTCAGAGAAATTCACATCAATTACCTCACTCAAAATAATCCACCAAACAGAATAAGGTATTTTAAACCCTTTATTATAGGAGTTCTTAAACCTTTTTTGGGTCACAGACCCCTTTGAAAAGCTTATAATAGCTATAGACCCTCTCCCCAGATAAATGCACTTAAACATAATTTTGAAAATTACACCAATGAAATTGAGAAAAAAATATGGATAAGAGACTAAGAATTGATGATTATGTTCTGTCACTGCATGGGACAATTTCAGTAATCAGCCTTTTCTTCAATATTTTTGATAAATATATGTTAAAAATGCTTCAGACCACTCCGCAGACCATTCTCTAACTGGGTTCTCATCAACCTAAATCTTGATATGTTTTAATTTTTTGACTGTTTCATAGGTAGAGATAGACAACAACTTTTGTGGGCAAAGGAGAAGGATGGCCAGGCCTATCACCTTGGCAACTGACAAGTCCCCTGCTTCTCTCAGGCAGTCCTCATGGTTTACCACCCACCATCTTCATTGTGCAAATTTCTTCTGGAATGATGGTTCCTTTTCCTGGCACTAGGTTGGAGAGTGAAAGAAAGCCCCATTACATCAGGCAAATTTTGCATACATCCAGGCTCCTATGACATCAGACTAAGTCTCCAACATCTTGAAGCAAGCAGCAAAAATATCTATCCTAAGCCTAGACCTCCAAACTTGGATTATAGATTGTGATCAACTTGATGGATCATAGGCCCAGCTTATTGTACTGAGGTCATAAATCCTTAACAAAGCATTCATCCTACTTATGAGGTAGCTGCTGCAAAGGATGTCCAGAACATGTGAAATAATGTGAATAGGCAAGCAAGTCCTGACCTCAACTTCTTCATCTCCTTCGTCCTCGACATCTTCATGCTGAAGTCTGAGGCAAGATGGTACTCACATTTATTTGATGACCCTTTCAAACCTTCTAATCTATTTAGAAAGGTGAGAAACAAAGAAATTGTGGTTCATGCCCTTTCATGTCCTCTCATTTAGCCTGGATATGAGCAACCCAGATGCTTGCACTGTGTTTATATAAAGAGCCATTCTTTTCCTCTAAGCATTGGAGACTCAGAAGTTTCATAGAAACAGGCAAACAATGTATTAACCTACACACAATATATGAAAAGTAGAGAAAACTACATTTAGTGGAAAGTGAAATATGCAAGCCTTCCTGGGCTCTGAAATCATTAGGAAAGGCCCTGAGTCCCATTCCTGTTGGATGTCTATTTAGTTGGGACATTCCCAGTGGCTCTTCTCAGGCTGTAAAACTCCCTTCCAAGGTATACTCCTTTAGGAACTTCAATGGTTGCTTATGCCCTATTTTCTATGCTCTTTTCTCAACAGGCAAATGCCTTTTCATTCAAGGAGGTTTTGGGCAATTGAGTGCTTTCTGAGGAAGTCACTTTTAATGAATGCATTTTGCTCTTAATTCAATTGCATTATTTGTTTAATTCTTTTTTTAACATATTTTTTGTGCTTTTATCAGAACCTTTGTTTTAATTTTCTAGTAAGCTGCCTTGAGTTCTAGTTTTGCAAGAAAGGTAGGTTAAGAATGAAGGAAACAAGTCAGAAATCTCTCTCTTTTGTGTCTTTTGTGTCTCATGAAGATGTAATTACTCTGAGATAACTTCTGCAAAAGCTATCCAGAAGTGTCAGGTGTGTGCACATCTGAATGTATACTGGGCTTTTTCTCCTATGAATGGATTCGATTTTCACCTTTCTGAACAGCCAAGTGACTCTTTATGTAGAGTACAGCTGCTCAATCTAGTGTCAAAAAGAATATAAGAAATCAATTCAAAAATCTAAGTTCTAATGGATGTATTTTATGCCTCTGCAGAGCTTTTGATATTTAGTAAAATCGTCTCCATCCATGCCCACTCAGCACTTGATTAGAGGTATCCCCTTGCCCCATAGTTTTCCCTTTCAAGCAGATGAATGTATTGAAGAATGTAATGTGACAGTGTTGAGATTTCTGGTAAATTATGCCAAAGAGTTCTAATTACAATGCAAGAATGAAGCCAGACATTGCACCCTCCTCCCAGGACACAAGTCAGCAATATTCAGAATTGCTTGCCTTGGATCTGGTGCATGAACATGTGTTGTCTGAAGTCTGGATGTTTCCCAATTAATATATGCAAAGCAGTATGGCTCCCACATCTGCATGTCTCCAAGTGATTTGTCACATGTCCAATGATTGTTTCCTTTAGACATTAAAATGCAAATGTCAAACCA
Source organism: Iguana delicatissima (assembly GCA_948472985.1). NCBI lineage: Eukaryota > Metazoa > Chordata > Lepidosauria > Squamata > Iguanidae > Iguana > Iguana delicatissima. The sequence goes on along the minus strand of CAOKZL010000268.1, from coordinate 6,429 downwards.
CATGCCCCATAGGATGAAAAATAAACTGCTTAATCAATGAGCCCATGATGGCTGGCAATTAAGAAAGTCCTCTCTCTTGTCCGTTGTAACATGTGGGCCTTTCCAACCTGCAGGGTGTACAGCACTACTTGCATCGACTTTCTCATGTCTGTCATAATGGACTTTAAAAAATGTCCTCAGACTCAGAGCCGTCAAATTATGTGCCTTTCATATCCTTTGCATTGCACCGAGGTCTGTTCTCATGCTGATAAAAAGAAAATTAAATGTGTTCTCTGCTCAGTTTTTTCCCTCCCTCCTCTCTCTCTTAGCAACTGCCTGAAAAGAGTCAAAGTGAACAGCAGAGTTGAATTGGAATCTGGTTCAGTAAGAAGGAGAATTAATTATTGAAGACTTTAAAATTCATTTTATGGGGACAACAATAAAAGGTATCATCCTAAAAAAAATGCAAGCAGGGGGGCAACTTAATCTTCAAATAGTAGCACTCAGTTTCTAAAAGGTGTTTGATATTCATTAAAAGAGGGAGGTAGCTCACAGTAACTGGTGAGTGATTAAACTCGTATAAAAGTGCAAGATTAAATTTAGACTGAATAGAGGGAATTCCTCTTTAACCAGAGTTATTGTAAATTACTAGGCAGCAAACGAAATAAATGTGTATTGGCAAGACAACAGATTACCAGACAATGTAACTCTTTGTAATATGTTAAATAGCTGTAATCAGTAAGAGGTGAGCCCAAAACTGGCAACAAGAGTGGGAGGAAATGACGCTTTCTGTAATGCACCCCATCTCTCCTCAACTATTCCAAAGGTGGAACAGAGCACAAAATTGTTATTGAGGTGGAAAAATTTCTTCATTATTGAGGCAACAGGAGTATTACTCTGTGTCTTCCCATACTATGCTGCAGTGATGACATCGCTAATGCACATGTAAACAAAGAGTATTAGCTTACTGTTGAGTGTTGCCAGTTGTTCTTGTGTGAACCAAGAATGGACTACATTTACTTCTGGTGAAGTAATCAGTCATATCTGATTGTCTATGTCAGAGGTGGGCACCAGGGTTAAAAAATGCATTTTTCCCCAAAAAAGGCATTCTAGAAAGCACAGAGGGCATTTGAGAGTCCCCGGTCTAACATTGTCCCAGCAGAGTCCTTTTCAAAAACAAGAAATGGCTTCTACTCACTTCCTGTTGTTAAAAAGCCCTGTCCTGGTCCTAAAATGGCAATAGGAAGACCCTAAAATATGGTGAAAATCTTCCCCATGTCCTCTAGAGGGATTTTTTTTAAAAAAAATTAGGCATAGTGGGAGTACTGTTCTCTAACATCTCCGAGGGGTTAAGCCACCCCCCCAGCCTTCCAGTTGGTAATCCTTATCTATGGCCCTTTCCACATGGACATGGCATCTAGGCATGGGGATGGGAGAGAAGCAGGACTGTGATGCTTTCACAAGACCTCACGGTCCCATTCTTCTCCCATAACCAGCCAGTATGACAGCACCATCAATGACCCCCAATTATGTGATGCTCCTGCACTTACCTGCCCTGTGGAAGGCCCAGAAGTGTGATGGAGGCACTTCCTACACAGCATGGGAAAGAGCCTACAAGGAAGACATGTGTCCCTCACGCTCCCTTCCACAGGGAGCTAGTCCAGTGCAGAGGAGAGTGTTCTCATCAAACTTGCTTCCTGTCAAATGCATTGCTGGGCTCACGACTGGAGGATGATAAGATAACGCAAGGTGTGGAAAGGGCCTATGTGTTTGCATCCTGATTCCAGATTGGTAACACCACATCTATGTTAGTTTGCTTGAGTCAGCACTGATTGATTCAGCACCAGCATCCCATCTATGTTAGTTTGCTTGATTCAGCACTGATAGCCTTGAAACTTTCTGCCAAGAAAGTACCACATATTGACTGAAAGAAACAGCAGACAATGGAACAAAGGGGAGTTTCAGTGTGACTGCTGGTGGCTGTGAAGTGTTCCTTTTACATACAGTAGTTGTACATATGAATATTTAGGGCAACATTGGTTCCAGTGAAATTGTTCAAGGATCAAACAGTAAGATGTTACTGCAGCCTAGGCCTACCCGGAGATAGCACCTGATATCATTTTTGATATCAAACCATTCGGCTTTCTCCCGCCACCCTGCTCCATGTGTTTGTGAGGCCACCGAACAAGCACGCAAACAGGCACAGCCGATAATTGCTGGAAATTCCTTTCTCTAACTAGGCAGGCCAGACATAGCCGGTTCGTCGCTTCAGGGACCTCTCCGGCAAACACCTCATTAGGTATGCGTAATACTAACAAAGGCTTCCTGCCCCGAGCAGGCTACTGGACAAAGGTTGTGCTCTCCACTGGTAAGCACCGTGCATTTGCATACTGGCTACACTATTGTTAATTAGGCCTTGACTCAATCATGCAAAGTTGTGACCTTTCTGAGACATTGTCTCGTACCGAAAACTCATTGTTGTCCCTGAGTAGGGCAGTCACACTTCTCCCTATAAAAACCCCTGATTCCGAGACCTTCCTTGGATCGCTCCGAACTTCCATCCCACCTTGCTGCTGCTTTGCTTGGCGAGCCTTCCCCTCAGCTCCAATAGCTGAGACCGCAGCAACCTTGGATCGCCCGGCCCGCTCCAGAATTCTACCCCGCCTTGCTGCTGCATCATTTGGCGAGCTCCCCTCAGTTAATCAAGCTGAGTTTCTCCACTGCACCCCCGGATTCTTCGCAAGGTCCAGGACAACGAGACAGGTGTCGTATCACCCATTTTCCCCAAAAATCTCTATCCTAAACTCAATTTCCATTCTCTTAGTTAGCTGTGTGACTGTGGTGTCTTTAATATTCGTTTGTCTGCAATAAAACATCATTTTTATTACTGTACATCAGTGTGGCTGCTTGGCTGACCTGACCCCATAGACATTGGGTTGCAAGATCCTTCTAAGTTACCCTGCCTCTCGCTAGCTTAAGTGAGTGCTCTAGCTAATTTTCCCCAAATATTGCTTGTTGTTGTTTGGTTGCTTAGGTGTCCCTCTCGGGACCCCCAGAGAACAGGGTAACAAAGACTACCTATGTTGGAAATACAATAACGCTCAGCAGTTGAAGAGTTCAAGATATCCTGGGCCATTTCCATACTACACTGTTAGATTGCTATTATCCCACTTTCAACATCCTGTAGAATTCTAATAGAAGTAAAACTAACTTAACTCACTGTTATGCTAGCACCCTTAAAGAACTTTCCTATTTTTAATGGAGTTCTTACAATAAAGATTTGTTTCTTTAGGCATTGGTGTCTTTAAGCCTTAATCGTAACTGTTGCTGATGTTTATGTGTCAGCTTGAGCTTTTTCATAAAATCACTCATATTTTAAACTCACAGTTCCATGTATTTTATATTTATAGTGCTGAGGTATTCTAGGTTTGATATCAATTCCAGTATTATACAATGAAAATTATTAATGAGGTAATGGGAGTATGTGTTGCTTGTCAACGGTTGAAGAGCACAGACAATTAAGCTGGACTTAACATCATCTCCATGCTCTTTAACATTTTTCAGACTTTTAATCAAGGCTTTACACATACACAAAGAAGTGACTTGAAAGACCACTATGCATTTTCAACACGAATTAAACCTACTAGAAGTTTTTAGTTTACTGTCTTGAGATTTCTTATAAAAATCTTGGGAAGTTGAATTACTGCAGCAAATACTCATATTTTAGGAGAGTGAGTAACGAAAGAAGTAGGAGGTACGTTTTCAAGATCTTCATCTATAAACTTCTGAGAGAGATTTCTATGTACATTTCTATATAAACAGTTATTCCTTATGGATAGAAAGAATACATAGGTGCCTCTTTTTTTATTTAGTTCTTCCTACTGAAGTTATGCCATGCTGTTATCACCGTGAACTGGCCTGGCTTCAGTAGACATTAGATATCATCAGATATCACCCTCAGCCAAGTGTTTGTGAGACCCTCAAACAAGCACGGAGCTAGGCATGGCTATTAAATGCTGAAACATTCCTTTTTCCACCTAGGCAAGCCAGACTCAGCCAGATCTTGCTTTAGGAGACCTTCCCAGATAAACACTTCATTAAGGATGCACGCTGATACAAAGAGCCCCCTGCTCCGAGCAGGCACCCTGACGAGCTAGAAGCTCAACTGTCCAAGCGAGCTGCATTTGCATACTGGCTATTCTTTCATCAATTCGAACTTAACTCAATCATGTTAAATTCTGACCTTTCAGAGACATTGTCTCACGCCCAAACCTCATTGCTCTCTCCCAAGTACAGACCAGCCCACGGTCATATTTTCCCCCATAAAAACCCCAAGCTCCGAGAGCTTCCTCGGATCGCTCCGGACTTCCATCCAGCCTTGCTGCCGCTCTGTCGAGCGAACTCCCCTCGGCCACCACGCTGAGTTTCTTCACTACCATCTCCAACTTCTTCAGGACTACGAGAAAGGTGTCGTATCACCCATTTCCCCCAAAAACTCTTATTTCTTATTTCTTAGTTAGCTGTGTGATTGTGTTGTTTTAAGTGTTTGTCTGTTGTTAATAAAACATCATTTTTGCTATATTAAAACTGTCTGACTGCTTGACTGACCCGACCCCATAGACATTGGGTTACAAGATCCCTGCTAAGTTACCCTGCCTCTCGTTAGCTTAAAGTGAGTGCTCCAGTTAATCTCCCCATCTTTGCTTCTTGTTGTTTGGTTATTTGGGCGCCCCTTCCAGGACCCCCAGTTCACAGGGTAACAATGCTGTAGTATTTCTACCATTAGACGTTACCATAATTCTGCTTGCACAGTTAACAACATTGGAGAACACCCAGTGGAGAACTATTTATTGACTCATGTGGTGGTCCAAAATTTACCAATATTATGACCCCTTTCACAGGTTGTAAAAGGAGAGAGGCTAATTCAGTGAGTTTTTGGATGGCAATATCATTTTTTTTCTTCTCCCAGGGTAGGAGTAAGACTCAGTAGAGAAGAAAAATAGGTGACTCTCTAGCCTCATACCACCCACCTTTGAAAGCCTCAGAAAAACACCAAATCCAGAACATTCTGGAATAAGAGTAAGGACAGGAAGGAAGCAGGGAAACAGAAAATATAAAACCAAGAAAGAATGATGGTGCTAACATCTAATGGAACACCCTTATATAATAATTCTCCATCCCTCTCTCTCTCTCTTTCTCCCCACACACTCACACACACCACTTTTATACATTTTTGTTTCCTTCAAATTGCAGTGGTGTCTAGGGATAAGCAGCCACTATGTCTATAGAAGAACAACATGAGTGCATGGCGGTGTCATGAACTTGACATTTACAAGTGATCTGAGCATAGGAAAGTGAAGAAGAAAAGGCTCATTTAGCTAGTTGCAGAGTGTCAGCAAACAGTAAACAATGTTGGGAAAAGAAAACAGAAATGTGAAGGAAAGCAATATCAAGAAACTGGTGCACAGAGAGGCTTAAGTGTTCTGTTAGGTTAAATTCCTGATAGTCCAGTCCTGACTTACCTTTCTTTCTTTCTTTCTTTCTTTCTTTCTTTCTTTCTTTCTTTCTTTCTTTCTTCAGTGTGAGACCCAAGGTGGCAAGCAAATTAAAAACATTAAGTTAATACTTTTAAAAAAACTTTAAATCAAAGCAGTGAAAAGACAGTACAGCATACCTCATTAAAAAACACACACACAGTCAATTAACATTCAAAAGCCTGTCCCTCCTGCATTGGTTAGGCCTCATTTGGAATACTGTGTCCAGTTCTGGGCACCTCAATTCAAGAAGGACGTCGACAAACTGGAACGTGTCCAGAGGAGGGCGACCAAAATGGTGAAGGGGCTGGAAGTCATGCCCTATGAAGAACGCCTTAGGGAGCTGGGTATGTTTAGTCTGCAGAAGAGAAGGTTAAGAGGGGACATGATAGCCATGTTTAAATATTTGAAGGGATGTCATGTCAAGGAGGGAGCAGGTTTGTTCTCTACCGCTCCAGAGACTACGACAAGGAGCAATGGATTCAAGCTGCAGGAAAGGAGATTCCACTTGAACCTCAGGAAGAACTTCCTGACGGTCAGAGCTGTCTGGAAGTGGAATGTGCTGCCTTGGAGTGTGGTGGTCTCTCCTTCTTTGGAAGTTTTTAACCAGAGGCTGGATGGCCATCTGTTGGGAATGCTTTGATGGGTGTTCCTGTACAGCAGGAGGTTGGACTCAAAGGCCCAAGGGGTCTCTTCCAACTCAATGATTCTATGATTTCTCTTCCTCCTCATGAATGTGTTGGGGAATGAGAACTGTGAAGTTACCTGAAAATCAGTCGTGTAGGGACGTGGGGACAGGGAGGTAATTTGCCCCGGGCGGCAATGTTTTGGGGGCATCTCAACCTGTAGCCACATCCCTGCATGCCCTGGCCATGCCCCTGTGCACCCTGGGCATGCCCCCAAGCACTGCAGCCAT